>JAEOAD010000029.1:600000-1180000 GCA_036365145.1 Orientallactaga sibirica | reverse complement strand
ATTTTAGATTTTAGGAATAGATTTTAGGAACAGATTTTAGGAAATCACTTTAACATTTAACATTACAATACCCTAGCAGTTTTTCAAGGACTGAGCACCTCCATAACCTGACATCCCTATGGCCAGCTCGGCCTACATTTCAGAAAGCAGGCAGAAAACTCACACACAGCCATGTGCACAAAATGGCGCCTACATCTGGAGTGTATTTGCAGTGCCTGGAGGCCCTGTTGTGCCCATTCTCCCTCTCCTCCCCCTCCCCCAATAATAAATAAGAATATACTCTGAGACTACATAGTGAATTCCAGGTCAGCCTGGGCTAGTGTGAGACCCTACCTCCAAAAACAAAACAAAACAACCCAAAAGACCAAGAGACACATACCACCACACCCTGTTCTCATTTGAGAACAATAGGAAGAAACAAAAACAACAACAACAACAAAACAGATGCATGTTCCTCTGGCTAACATGGGTACTGGGAAGACAGGCATCGAACTGGGGATTTTAGGCTTCACAAGCAATCGCCTCACCACTCAGGAATCTCTCCAGCCCTCTCCTTTCTGTAGGCAATACGCAGTACCAACACTGTGGTTGAGATCTGAGGTCTTATTTATGATGGTGTTAAGTTTCTTTTACTGGTTTATTTTCGTTATGTAAGAGGGAGAATGGGCATGCCTTTAGCCAGTATAAACGAATTCTAGACTCCTGCACCACACACCAGTTTTGCATTTGCAAACAAGCTCCTTAACCGCTAAGTGATGACTCCTGCCTTAAAGAAAGCATTTTTAAAAATTTTTTTAAATTTATTTTTGGAGAGAGACAGAGAGAGAGAGGAGAGGGAGACAGACAGAGATGGGCGTGCCAGCAGCCTCTCAGCTGCTGTGAACGAAATCCAGATGTGTGCGCCCCCTTGTGGTCAAGTGCGGCATTGCGCCTTTGTGTCACTTTGCATCTGGCTAAACGTGGGACCTGGAGATTGGAATCCAGTTCTTAGGCTTAGCAGGCAGGCGCCTGAACCGCTAAGCCATCTCTCCAGCCCAAAGAAAGCATTTTAATCATTTATTTGCAAGCCTACAGAAAGGGAGAAAGAGTGGGTGCCCCCAGACTTCTAGCCAGTATAAAGGTTTCCAGGGAAATGTCTTAACCACTGAGCCATCCTCTCTCTCTCTCTCTCTCTCTCTCTCTCTCTCTCTCTTTTCAAAGAAACTTGTTAAACCAGGTATGTTTTAATATAGTGGAAGAAAGGAAAACAACTTTTCAAATAGTCCTGGATGTTCCTGAAGTTTCGAGCTCACTTCAATTGCTAGATTGATGATAATCTCTTCAAATGTGTTCCTTCAGATACCTGCCTCTTAGAGAACATTGGAATGTATATGCACACAGATGATGCATGAGAATTTCTCCTCCCAATTATACATATTTGCTACAATTCCAGGGCACAAGATTTTGGGGGGATTTTCTTTCTTTCTTTCTTTCTTTCTTTCTTTCTTTCTTTCTTTCTTTCTTTTTGAGTATTAATTCTTATTAAACTTGACCTTTGAATTTTATTTTATATTTTGGTTCTTTTCGAGGCAGGGTCTCACTTAATCCCAGGCTGACATCGAACTTACAGAGATATTTCTACCTCTGCCTCCTTAGTGCTAGGATTAAAGGTGTGCGCAACCATGCATGGCAAACTTGTCATTTTTTTATTTTTATTTTTTTGGTTTTTAGAGGTAGGATCTCTCTCTGCTCAGGCTGACTGAACTGGAATTCACTATGTAGTCTCAGGGTGGCCTTGAACTCACATGGATCCGCCTACCTCTGCCTCCCAAGTGCTGGGATTAAAGGTGTGTGCCACCACACCCAGATTCCATATTTTTTATCTCTGTTTCATTCACCACAATCTTGCCTATCTTTCATTTTGAATCATCGTAATGTATCTGTCTTCAAACGTGTTTCACTGAGCATTCAAACTGACACTGTCCTAATCTCCCTTGACATTTAAGCCTTTCAGATTCTCTTTATCTTGTTACTATTAGATGATGAGGATGAGGATGATGGTGTGTGTGTGTGTGTGTGTGTGTACAGAATCCTCAGCAGGTATCACTACATTACGCCCCATCTGATCCATTACATGTGTGAGATTCTTTTCCCTGATCTGCTTTCTCGCTTTTTCTCTTGTATTGTTGACTAGTGACATTATATACAATCAGGCTAACTTATTTTCTGAAGCATTTTGAAGTAAAATAAATTAATAAAAATATAGAAAGGACATCATATCTAAAACACTGAATGCATGCATATCTTATCTTTAAATATAGAAATGTAGGCAAAACATGCTAACAGCACTGGAGACAATTTTTACCTGTCTGTTTACATGAACCATTTTAATAAATATGTAATAAACACCAAGAAATTATTTTGTTAAAAAATCCACTAGCACAGGATAATGACTTGGCATCTCTGTTTCAAAAAATTTTTGTTAAATTTATTTACATGTATAAATAAGCATATTAATTACTTAAGGAGAAAATACTAATTGCTTAAAGAGAAAATCTATAGTTGCAAATTTTGGATCCTAGTAATAGTAGAGCTTGAGAACTCTTCCTACCCAGATGAGGGGCAACTTTTTAATGAAGATGAGGCTGTTTCCTGGAACAGGATACACCCTGTCCTGAATGTCTTTCCTGAAACAATAGGGGCTTTTTGGACCATCTAGTGAAATCAGAACTGAGACAATGACTAAAATAAAACAATGTTTAATTGTATATACCTTTTCTTTAAAAATTTAGTTGCATTATGATTTAAAGGGAAACTAGACTCACAAGTTTCAATTTATATGACCATTTACTTAACTTCATATTATGTAAACATTTTAAAGTATAAGCCCAAGTAAATGATATTTACATATAATATACAAATGTGCATATATATACATATATAACATAAAAAGATACATTAAGTAAAAAGTAAAAATTTTGTAGTTTGACTTAGATATACCATTGTTAATTTAGACTATTCATTTGGTTTGTATTCTTTCCTCTTCCTTCCTTCCTTTCTTTCTTTCTTTTTGTTTTGTTTTGTTTTGTTTTGTTTTTCAAGTAGGGTATCACTCTAGCTGACCTGGAATTCACTATGTCGTCTCAGGGTGGCCTCGAACTCATGGTGATCCTCTTACCTCTGATTTCCGAGTGCTGGGATTAAAGGCATGCACCACCATGCCCAGCTTGGTTTCCTTTCTGTAGTACTAATTTATAATCTTAAACATGCACCTTTGCAGACATGAGTTAGTAGAACTACAAAAGAAAGCGCAGAACATAAAGAGATAAAGCCTTTAATATGATCATTTTTTTTTTGTTAAATTAGACAAGTTAAAAACTTTAACTGGCTGGAGAGATGGCTCAGTGGTGGAGGTGCTTGCCTGCAAAGGCTGATGATCCTGGTTCAATGCCCCAGTACCCATGTAGAGCCAGATTTATAAATGAGCACATGTAGTGGAGTTTGTTTGCAGTCGCTGGGGCCCTGGCATGCCCATTCTCTCTGTCTGTCTCTCTTCTATCTCTCTGCTTGCAAATAAAGAAAAATATTTTTTAAAACCTTTAAAAAATTGTTGAAAAATAAAAACAAATAGAAAAGCAATACTCTTTTATCATAATGCCACAACTATGGGTTAAAGTTTTACTAAAAATATAAATTATTAATTGAAGACTTAATAATATAGCCATTTTTCTTATATACAAAGAAGCTTATCCAGTTTCTTAACGTTACTGTTGTTGTTGTTGTGTTGAGGTAGAGTCTCACTGTAGCCAAGGTTGTCCTGGAATTCACTATGTAGTCTCAGGGTGGCCTCAAATTTATGTCAATCCTTCTACTTCTGTCTCCCAATGCTGGAATTAAAGGTGTAATACCTAGTATGATTTTTGAGGTTACATTTTCTATAATTTTTATTGTGAAATGAAAATGTAGTATAAAGATATTTGACAAGCACAGAAACTGAACATTTTACATTTAGAACTTATATACTAATTCTACAAAGAAATTAATTCCAATCTAATAAAGGCTTTTACTGTACAATATATAGAGGAATTTCCCATTTAGCAATTTTCTGTCATACATTTATTATTCATGATGACCTAAAAATGAGGTAGGATTAATTAAATATTTTCAAACCAGTTTTGGAAAGAAATCACTACCAAAATCTATAGCCTGATTAAACTGTCTTACGACCCCAATGAAAAATTTCCCACACAATCAAGTAGCATTTTAAGGTTTCATGCAATATTTAATAAATCAATGATGTCATTTTACTAGGTTTCAAGGATATATCTTAACTAAGTTATTTTTAGGCCTTTTATAGACCTGAAATGCATTCTAATCCAGTCACACATCTTAAGTTGGCATACCAAGAAATAAAAATAATTCAAAATAAAATTAACAAGTAATGATGAAAGTGTTCTATAGAAATGCATGGAGGAGATTGATGTGGCCACAAATTGTGTTCCTCAGTCATTTGGGGACTTTTAGGAAGCAGGCTAGGGTTTGTATTATGTTGTGTGAACACAGAATAGCATACATGAAGACAACTATGTCACACATGACACAGTCACATCGACAAGGTAGGTTGTTATCTTTGTTCCTCTTTGAAGGGAATGGAGTTCACTCTTGGGGACCTTTCAGGCTGTCATTTGTTTTTATTTTCATGGCTAACCTATCTGGTGAATGTCTTTGGTCCTGAGAGCTGTCATGCAGAGCTGGCATTTCTCTGGATCCAGCAGCTGAGTTTGTGTGGCTTGGGGTTCTTGTAGTATTAAGCAATCTTAGCATAGTCTCTTTGGATTAGTAAGTTTGAGAAATAGTGTTTGAATATTAATAAAGAAAGATAGAAGTAGGCCTGATATGAGGCAATGCATGTATCTCTTGAGGGCCTAATGCATGAGATATTGGCTTTGTGTATGAAGTCTGTGTTCTATCATTTCCCTCTCACACCACTAATTGGCGACTTCAGAATCTCCTGATTTTTCTTCCTACAATTGTCATCTATAGCAGTCATCCTGTGTTTCTGAAACCAGAATTCAGTCCTTGATACTTGTACTTTCAGAGACAAGTGAGCAAAGACAGAAATTCAACCTTAAATCTGTGCTGTATTGGGAGAGCCAGAAATTTGGGATAAGAAAGGATTCTTCTCTTGGAGAGATCTTGTATTTCATCCATAGGTAACAGTAAATATAGGAGGGGAAAGAAAGGCAGTAATTTCAAACATTTTTGGAGAAGTAATCAGTCATGACTCTGAGATGTATGGTGTTATTGGTTCTATATGTCTTCTTGTGGACTTACGGACTCTTCTCTCCATGTAGTGAGGATTTCATATAGACCAAAGCCAGTAGCCCGTGCATTCCTCTGACTCTCCATTTTGGTTATATCTAGATCAAAAGTTAACACAGGACAAATCAAAACCAGTGTGTGTGTGTAGATTACTTCACATAAAACATGTCTCTATTTTACCATTACCACTCTTGTGGTAGTTTGAATATATGTCCCCCAATATATTCAGTGTTTTACTAGTTAATAGTTTGCATCTGCAATTACCTTGCTAGAGGCAATGTCACTGGGGGCTGGTCTTAAGGTGTTAATGGTGTGGGTTTGAGATTCCATTGTAAAGATATGCAAATGTGCCTAGCAGGAGTTCCTGAAGTGTGCTGTGTGACCTTTTGGCTGTAGTTTTGCTCTGTGTGCTGTGTAGCTGGCGGCTTGGCTTTTGCTCTCTCTGCCTGGCCTTGGAGAGCAGGCCGCTTCTCTTGCCATTATGGAACTTCCCCTGGATCTGTAAGCTTCAATAAATAATATCCCTTCCTCCATAACTGTGCCCAGTCTGGAAGTTCATCTCAGCGAACCTGAAGCTGTCTGCTACAACTCTTTTAAAAAAGATATTTTTATTAGATATGGACATAATTAGTATGTAAACAACACATGATTGTACCATTCTTTCCCATCTCCCTGCCCCTTTTCTGAAGAGGCCTTCCTCATTGGCAATGCAGGTCAGTTTCTGGGGATTGTGGGTCATCCATTTCGGGGGCAGCAATCAGTTATGGGGGAGAGGCAATGTCTCTATACAAAATATCCCAACTTGTGGCTCTAACAATCTTTCTTTCCCCTCTTCCGCAAAATTTCCTGAGCCATGTTGGGTGGGTTTTAAGTCTATTTCAGTGAAGGTCTCTGAGAAGCCTCTGGATCTCTGGTTTGGTAGGTGTTGAGTGTCCTCTGTATCTATCTCCTTCACCCTTGTGCTGGTATCAGGTTCACCAATAAAACAGCACTCTTGTGTATTTTCCCAATTCCTCTGCGGTGAAGTGTGCTGGATCATTTATCTCCTCAGATCCTGCTCCCATCTGAAAAAGAGAAGCAGAATTTCCATCAGAGTGAAGTCAGCATCAGTTAAATTAGATAACCACTATTAATTTAGAAAGAATGTAAAGGTTGTAGACCCCCTTATATGCCAACATTAGTGGGAACTTGATATTGGAAAGCAAAATGGTTATCAGGATATGTGGGAACTTGATATTGGAAAGCAAAATGGTTATCAGGATATGATTCTGACTTGTTTCCCAGTTCCAGATATGGTTTTCTTTCCACTGAGCAGATTTGTTAGCCAATCCAATAGCAGTTGGTCACCCACTATAGCTTTGTGTGACTATTGCACTTGTGTGAGCATCATGTCAGGTTGTTTGCTACTGAGTCACTTAGACTTTTAGTTGCTCAGATGGATGTTGGCCACTTTTCCCCAGTAGCTCATGTGTTCACCTTCCAGCACTAGATGGGCTAATTGTCTGGGGACTGGCTTACTTCCAGATTCCAACCTGATCTCTCCATGGTCCGTGCTGATATCATATGGTGTCTTCAGCAGTAGGGTCTTACCCTTAACCTCTGGTGGGTAATCAAGTTCTCTGTCAGAAGTCTGTCTTGTTTGCTTTGGGAGATCTAGTAGGTCTCTCTGATCAACAATTCATTGTGGATGTAAACCACATCCTGGTACAGGAAATTACAGACCAGCACCAGGGGAAAAGAGAAAAGGAAAAAAGACAGAAAAGAGAAACAGGAGAAATTTAAGGTTAGGTTTCATCTCACCCTCTCCAGGGCCTTTGATTCAGGTGTTCCCCCTAAGGTCCTCTTGAGGGTTCCACCTTTTAGTCTGACTTCCAGGATATAGGATTGTATGGTACCTGCTCAATTTGGGTTCAGTTTTGTGTACCCTTTCCCTTCCCCTAAGCTCTACCTTCCCTACTGTCCAAGCCTCAAGATGCTATTCAGGTATGTCAGCAACTCAGGCTGATCCAGGTTAGAAATTGCAGGGTAGTGAGACCATGTGATGGTTGTCTTTCTGTGATTGTGTGAGCTCACTTAGAATGATCTGTTCCAAGTTGGGCCATTTTTCTACAAATGTCAACTTGTCATTTTTTCTTACTGCTGAGGAGAATTCCATCATGTATATATGCCACATCTTGGTTATCCATTCATCCAACAGTGGGCACCTGGGTTGATTCTAATTTTTAGCTATTATAAATTGAGCAGCTATAAACAAGGCTGAACATCTCTGAATGTGGAGTTTTTAGGGTAAATATCCAGTAAGGGAAGATGAGGGTCTGTTGGTAACTCTATAGTTATCCTTTTCAGGAATCTCCATATTGCTTTCCATAGTGGTTGTACCAGCTTACATTCCATCAACAGTGAATGGAGTGTTCCTATTTCTCTACATCCTTGACAACATTTGTAACATTTGTTTTCTTTTTTTTTTCTTTTTTCTTTTTCTTTTCTTTTCTGGTTTTTTTATTTTTTTTTTTTTTTTTTTTTATTTTTTTAGTTTTTCAAGGAAGGATTTCACTCTTGTCCAGGCTGACCTGGAATTCACTATGTAGTCTCAGGGTGGCCTTGAACTCATGGTAACCCTCCTACCTCCACCTCCCAAGTGCTGGGATTAAAGGTGTGCACCACCATTTCTGGCTTCATTTAATTTTTTTAATGTCTGCTATCCTTACTGGGGTGAGGTGCAAATATATATATTTGTTTTTGAGGTAGGGTCTCCCTCTAGGCCAGGCTAACCTGAAATGCACTCTGTAATTCTAGGCTGGCCTTCAACTCTCAATGATCCTCCTATGTCTGCCTCCCAAGTGCTGGGATTAAAGGCATGAGCCACCATGCCCAGCTTTCATATTTGTTTTAATTTGCATTTCCCTAATGGTTAGGGATGTTGAACATTTTCTTTAGTGTGTGTTAGCCATTTGTAATTCTTCCTCTGAGAATTCCCTATTCAGTTTTCTGTCTCACTTTTGGAGTGGATTTTTTTTTATTAATTTTTAGAGTTTTTTTTTTTTTTTTTGTAGATTCTAGATATTAGCCTTCTGTCAATGATATAAATAGTAAAGGATTTCCCCCATTCAGTGGGTAATCTATTGGCTCTGCTTATGGTATGTTGTCTGTTTGTGCAAAAACTTTTCAGCTTCATGAGATCCCATTGGTTGAGTGCTTTTTTTCTTTTTATGGTTTTTTTGAGGTAAGGGTTCACTCTAGCTCAGGCTGACCTGGAATTCACTCTGTCATCTCATGGTGGCCTTGAACTCACAGTGATCCTCCTACCTCTGCCTCCCAGGTGCTGGGACTAAAGGCGTGTGCCACCACACTTGACTGAGTGCTTGTTTATCTTACTGGGTTACTGGGGTTTTGTTCTGGAAGCCTTTTCCCAGTCCTATATTGTGGAGAGTGCCTCTTATTTTTCTTCCACTACTTGAAGAGTTTCAGGTCTTATACTGAGGCCTTTAATTCATTTGGAGTTGATTTTTTAATTTTTACTTTATTTTCTTTTATTTGGAGAGAGACGGGAGAGAGACAGACAGAGAGAGAGGAAGAGGGAGACAGATAGAGAATGGGCGTGCCAGCAGTCTCTCAGCTGCTGTGAATGAAATCCAGATTGGGTATGGTGACCCCACTTGTGGGTCAGGATATGTTTGGATATTGTGGCCCTGCCATTCCATAGTCACTTTGCATCTGGCTTTAAACGTTTTTATTTGACCTGGAGATTGGAACTGGGTTCTTAGGCTTAGCAGGCAGGTGCCTTGACTGCTAAGCCATCTCTCCAGCCCTGGAGTTGATTTTTGTATATGATGAAATGAGTGGGTTTAGTTTCATTTTTTTGTACATATGGACATCCAATTTGTCCAGTACCATTTGTTGAAGATGCTGTCTTTTCTCCAGTCCACATTATTGGCACCTTTGTCAGAGATCAAGCAGCTGTAATTACTTGACCTACATCCTGGGTCTTCAATTCTGATCCATTGGTGTATGTTTCTGTTTTTATTCCAGTACCATGTTGTTTTTGTCACTATGACTTTGTAATATAGCTTTATATCAGGTATGGTGACACCACCATTTTTTTTTTTTTTGCTGAGTATATCTTTGGATATCTGAGGCCTTCTGCCATTCCATATGAATTTTGAGATCCTTTTTTCAATCTCTGTGAAGAATGAAGAATGATGCTTTTTTTTTAATTTTTTTTTACATTTTTTATCAGAGTATTTTATTTCAAGAATTAACACTTTTTCTTCAAAAAGTAGAATCACTAGGGCTGGAGAGATGACTTAGCAGTTAAGGCTCCTGCCCACTAAGCCAAAAACGCAGGTTCCAATCTCCAGGTCCCACATTTAGCCAGATACAAAGTGACATAAGGGTGCAATGTTGCACTTGCCCACAAAGGGCTGCACACATCTGGAGTTCATTCACATCTGGCTGAGAGGCTGCTGGCACTTCCATTCTCTCTCTCTCTCTCTCTCTCTCTCTCTTTCTGTCTCTCTAAAAATATATATTGAATCAATAGTTAGTTCCCTGAGTATGAAGAACTAATTTTACAATAAAAAGACAGTTAAAAAATTAAGCAATTAGAGGTACATTATTTCTGCATTTAATTGGACTCCATTACAAACTTACTCTACTACCTTAGAGATACTTGGACAACCATGTTTATTGCTGCTCTATTCACAATAGCTAGGAAATGGAAGCAGCCTAGATGTCCCTCCACAGATGAATGGATAATAAAGATGTGGTACATTTACACAATGGAGTTCTATTCAGCGGTAAAGAAAAATGAAATTATGAAATTTGCAAGGAAATGGATGGATCTGGAAAGGATTATACTAAGTGAGGTAACCCAGGCTCAGAAAGCCAAACGTCACATGTTCTCTCTCATATGTGGATCCTAGCTACAAATGTATAGACTTGTGTGTGAACTGGAACCAAAAATAGGTACCAGAAACCAGTAAGCTGGTAAAAGGATATAAGGGAGGGAGGAAAGGGAAGGACTTAACTCTATGGTATTGCACATATGTAAGTAGAAGAACAGATTATAGGGAGGGGAATAGCCTAAGTGAGGCCATGGGAAGAGAATGCATAAAAGAAGGGCAGGGGGAGGGTCATTCAAAATTCAAGATAGTGTGAATAAGACTTATGTAAACCTACTTTTTTGAATAATGGCACATCTAGAAGCTGTAGACTGTTACTAGAAAATTTTCAGTGCCTGGGACAGGATACCCTCCAGAGAGTTGTTGGCCAAGGAGGTCTTGGTAGCCTCCAAAACATTAAAGACTTTTGCCAAAGCCCTTGGTTTCCCTTGAGAAACACACAGTAAGACCCTATTGCTGAAGACATCTCTTGCCTGAGAGGCAAGGTCACTGAGAAAGCAAGCTGGTGTGGAGCAGAAACCCTTCTCCCTGTAGACCAGCCAACTGAAAGCTGGAAAAAGCTGCACTGCATGCAGCCATATGGGAGACAGAAGTAATCAGTAGCGAAAACAATGGACACTGAATATTCAAGTTTGGCCATACAGGCCCAATGACTGAACGGGTGCAATAGTGGCATGTCTACTCATGGGGTAAGCAACTGCTTCATAATTGGACTGAAGGTCCTCTCTACGGGAGGGAACACATACCTGGTACTGAAAAAAACCTAAGCAAAACTCTATGGCAGGGGAGGTCATGAGCCTTAGGGGTATACCACCTGCTCTTGTCTGACTAAATGTATATTTTATTCCCACAAAGCTGCCCTGAAAGCACTACACTTAATGTTCATATTCACATATTAATGCTACTCTCACTTCTGGTTAGAGAAGCTTCTCTTTTCAGATGGCGATGACCACTGGGATGACCCAAAAGGCAACATAGTGCTGGGAACAAGGGATGGAGGAGTGCCCAGCACTGAAACATCTCTGTCACACCCTCCAAGGCTCAGGGCCCATTGCAGAAGAGGGGCAGATAGAATGGAAGAGCCAAAGGAAGGGTACGACTCTTTACAATGCAACTGCCCAGAAAGAAATTGGCCTCAATATCCATGACCTTTCAGTACCTAGCAATACCTTCGCAAGAGCCTCATAATAGAAGTAAAAGATGATGACATCAAATTAAAAGAGAGACTAATGGAGAGAGGGAGGGGATATGATGGAGATTGGAGTTCTAAAGGGGAATGGGGGGAGGGGAGGGAAATATCATGCACTTTTTGTATGTAAGTATAGAAGTTGTCAATAAAAATAATAATAATTTAAAAAATTCATGTCTTTTGGAACATCAATATTTTGAAACATAAAACATCTCATTTTGTACCTGTGATATTAATGTGTCAGTCTGACCAGTCTTTATCAAATTCCAGGGCAATCTTAAAAGCAATGCTATTGAGGCCAACAGGCTGCATGTTGCATATACTAGAAACAATGATTTCTCTTGGGGGAACCTTGTTACTTATGGCCTCTGTGTCCAATTCTTCAGTAAAACCAGTAGTATGCTACTGGCCCCCAGTGCACCTCCAGTATGTGAAACATCATGCTGTTGCATCCTGCAAGAACCATACATTTGCTTCTTTTTATCACACCCCATGCCATTTCACTATTTACACTCCTTATCCCAAGACATCTCTGTGTTAGGGACTGGTGTCCAGATCACAACCATTGTTTCTGGCTTAAGATATCCAGGTAAGAGATTTTCATTGGCGTTTGTAAACAGGCTGACTTGGTAGCCATACAGCATTATATTCCCAAACTTCAGAAGGTACCCACTGTAGACAGAAATTCACCACCAGCCCACTTACAGGAGTTATCCACACAAGGTGTGTTGGCAAGACATTTCTTTTTTATTGTAAACATAAAATCTAAAATGAAATCAGAATGGTAATTAATTTTTAAAAATCTAATATTGACTTCACATATGATAATAAGTAGGAACTAATGTACAAGTCAGATTGAATTTCAATGTAGTGATCATATCTTAAACCATCAACTTGCCACAAATTTTCAGTATGATTCGGATGGTAATGACATACAGATAGCTGGGTAGGTTATCTACCTCATGAATTAAAGGATATGTTTTATTTTCTACCAGTATGGCTTTTCCATACTGAATATATCAGACACTTAATAGTCCAGAATGTACTGATTAATACTACACAGTATATTTATTTGCTCAGTGCATATGGAGTAATACTTCCCAGTCGTTATATAGTCCTGGTTCTTGGGCTTGATGTTGAATCACGTGCCACACATGTATCTTATAACTCAAAGTATGTATGCTCATGCTTAGAAACAAGGTTCATATTTGAAGGACTACATTTCTTGGATAAAAATCCAGTGTAAATGTCATGTATAAAGGATATGATGTAGTCTTTCCTTGGTGTTGTGGGGGAGGCTACACTTACCAAAGCTCAGTTTGAATCTCCAGTTCTCACTTTCAGTACTAAAGTTCTTTTATTTGAGCAAAATATACTTATGTAGTTCTTGCTATAGGTCAGGTTACTGTAATAAGAATGCAGATAGGAGTTAATTTGTTCTCATAACAATCTTAGGAGGTAGGGATTGTTTATTTCACAGAGAGCAGCAGGGCTGGATTTAAACTAAGGTAGGCTGTCATTCCTCTCTGCTTCCACATCTTGATTTGTCACCTAAGGAGTTAACTGCCTACCTTGCAGAGTTTGGAATCTGTGTATAAAGCAGTTTGCATATTTCTGACAGTTAATGGATAGAGCCTCAAGTTCATAACTCAACTGTGATCTACGGCAAAACCCTACCACCATGATATTCTTTTACATCCTGCAAGACCCCACTAGGTCATCATCAAATAGTGTGTTTACAACTAGCAGAGCCTTGAACCCTTGAATATTTTGTTAAAATAATGATATTAATTCTCACTCATTCTCTGTCTCTTTTTCTCTCTCAAATAAATAAATGAAAAAAACATCTCAAAAAGTGGGGACTGAAGAGATGGTTTAGTGGTTAAGTCACTTGCCTGCAAAGCCAAAGGACCTATGTTTGATTCCCCAGGAACCATGTAAGCCAGATGCACAAGATGTTGTATGCATCTGGAGCTCATTTGCAGTGGCTGGAGGCCCTGGCATGCCAATTCTCATTCTTTCACACTCTCTCTGTCTCTCTCAAATAAAGAAAGAAAGAAAGTAAAGAAAACAGTGATGTTGTTTCAGTAAATCCATAGTAGTTCCTCTTTAAATAGAAAGCTACAGAGTATTATTCTACTCAGTCAAGAAATTTATAGGTAGATTCTAGACTTTAACCTCAAAATTCCTTTAGATAGAAAACAAACTAGCTGCCCATCATGGTGCATACTTTTAATTCCAGCACTAGCGAGGCAAAGGTAGGAGGATCACTGTGAGTTTGAGGCCATCCTGGGACTACAGAGTGAGTTCAAGGTCAGCCTGGGCTAGAGTGAAACCTAGAGTGAAACTAGCTATTTGAGAAAATAATTTTGTTGTTTAGATAGAATGATAAACTTTCTGTTTAAATTCCTAGGGAATTTCGACTTAACAAATGGATATAAGCACAAGTTCTTGTATAAATGTTGTAATTGACTAAGTAGAATGATGCCAGACACAATGGTCTCTTCAAGCTTAGAATCCTCCAGATTTGGAATATATAACCACAGAACTCTACATTGCAATCTTAGAAATTCAAGATGTGTTATTTGAATTTTATTACTGTTTGTGTATCTGTATTTATGCATGGATGTATATAATGGGTGTGTGAGTGTGTGTATCATAGTGCACATGTGGAGGTCTAAGGACAACCTTGGGGTTTTTGTGTCTCCTTCCACTTTTTTTTAAAACTTTTAAAATTTTTTAAAATTATTTTTGGAGAGAGACACAGAGAGAGACAGAGAGAGAGAGAGGGAGGGAGAGGAAGACAGAGATGGGCACGCCAGCAGTGTCTCAGCTGCTGCGAATGAAATCCAGATGTGTGCGCCCCCTTGTGGTCAAGTGCGGCATGGCGCCCTTGCATCACTTTGCATCTGGCTAAACGTGGGACCTTGGAGATTGGAACCACTGGAGATTGGAACCAGTGTTCTTAGGCTTATGAGGCAGTTGCCTTAACCCCTAAGCCATCTCTCCAGCCCATCTCCCTCCACTTTTGCTGGAGGTAGTTTCTCCCTTGTTGTTGCTTCATGTGCACCAGCTTAGCTGGCCCTGAGCTTCTGGATTCCTCTGGCTTTGCCTCCCAGTGCAACAGGTGAATTGGGATCACAGATGCATGGCACTACTTTGTGTCTGGCTTTATGTGGGTGCTGTAGAATAGGACTTAGGCTGGAAGACTTGTAACATCTCTCCAATTCCCTTTTATTTTAAAAATGCTTATTAAATATTTTTTAAACCAAACTGCATTTTTTATTGGTATGTAAAGCTTAGAAACCAAAGCATTTATAATTCATATTATAAGGATCTGGGGTGTGCACCTTAGGGGCAAAGCTCTGCCTTGCTGGGTTGTATCACTAGTACCACAAAAATCAAAATTACACAACATAGAATGCACACTGTCAAAGACAATCCTGGGACTACAGATATGGTTCAGTGGTTAAAGGCACTTGCTTGCAAAGCATGTTGTCCTGGGTTTAATTCCCCCAGTACCCACAGAAAAGCAGATACACAATGTGGCACATGCATTTGTAGTTCACTTGCAGTGGCAAAAGATTGTGACATGCCCATATTCTTTCTTTTTCCCCCTCTCTCTTCACAAACAAAATGAAAAACCAATCTGACTTTAACATTTAGCATTAATACTTAAGCTGAAGTCTTCTAGTACAGAGAATGCCACTAAAAAATGAAAGAGATTGGTAACAGGAACAACACTTGAAGACATGAGGAAAAACAAAAACAAAAGCAGAAGGTCTAGCCATATGAAAATGAAATGTAAAGCCAGAGGGTTTTCTTTCTTCTTTTCATTTTGCAGTACTGGGGACAAAACTCAGGGCCTCATGCATGCTAGACAGACACTTTCATGCTGTGCTATTCCTCACCCCTAAACTAGAGATTTTTTTTTTTTTTTTTTTTGTTTTTTTGAGGTAGGGTCTCACTCTAGCCCAGTATGACCTGGAATTCACTATGTAGTCTCAGGGTGGCCTCGAACTCACCACAAACCTCCTCCTACCTCTGCCTCTCAAGTGCTGGGATTGAAGGCGTGAGCCACCATGCCCAGCTGCTAAATTAGAGATTCTTGTTGCAAACATGGTGCCAATAAAAACCACTAACAAGGCCTAATAAGCCAATGAACTGACTAAGGATTTCCTATCAACAACCTTTCAATGGCAAGAATATTCACTCTACACTCTTGCGGATGTTTGCTTAAAGACTTACTCAGTTTGCTTGCTAGTACACAGTGTATTTGCTATACAGAATCACTAGTTATTGCCTCTCCAAAATCCCGGTTTCTTTCCTTCCATCTAGGGATGCTTCAGTGTTATTCACACAACAATGTTCTCAGTCGAATATCATTTCCACTCCTCCCTCTTGTAGAAAAATAGGGACTTAGACTAAAATTCTGACCATTTTTTAATTTTTATTTATTTATTTATTTATTTAATATTTTAAGGTGAGATTCTGAGGGAAATACTTTAAACAGATGATGGGCCTCAGGTGTCACTATTGTGTGTGTGTTTGGGGGGAGGGACAAGGTCCTATGTACCCCAGGGTGGCCTGGAAATTGCTCTGCAGCACAGTGTGGCATGGCAGCCTTACCATGTATTGGGATTGCAGGCATGTATTACTGCACTCTACCTCAAGTGGCACTATTTTACACTCATGCATATGTACACCTAAGTCATAAAGAAGGTAACTATTTACTCAGTAACTCTAGAAAGGCTTGGTGAGGATATCATAATCAAAATTATAACTAAGCCTAAGAAATCAGTAGAGCAAGAGAGCTGGAAATAGCTCATGTTGCATAAACTAGTATTAAAAACAAATAGAGGGCTGGAGAGATGGCTTAGCAATTGAGGCGCCTGCCTGCTAAGCCTAAACTAGGTTCCAATCTCCAGGTCCCACGTTTATCCAGATGCAAAGTAACACAAGGGTGCAATGCCACACTTGCCCACAAAGGTGTGCACACATCTAGATTTATTTCACAGCAGCTGAGAGACTGCTGACGTGCCCATTCTCTGTTTGTCTCCCTCTCTCTCTGTCTGTCTCTCTCTGTGTCTCTCTCCAAAATATAAATAAATAAATAAATAAATAAATAAATAAATAAATAATAGAAACCCATGTGGTTACTAAGTTTTTTAAGTTTTCCTAGTGTGGTAGTTTGAATATATGTCCCCCAATATATTTAGTGTTTTATTAGTTTATAGTTTGAATCTGCAATCACCTTGCTAGAGGCAATGTCACTGGGGGCCGGTCTTAAGGTGTGTTGATGGGTTTGAGATTCCATTGTAAAGATATGCCAAGTGTGCCTAGCAGGAGTTCCTGAAGTGTGCTGGGCTTCGGGCTGTAGTTTTGCTCAGTGTGCTGTGTGGCTGGTTGGCTTTGCTCTCTTGCCTGGTCCTGTGAAGAAAGGCCAGTTTCTTCTGCTGTTATGGAACTTCCCCTGGATCTGTAAGCTTCAATAAATAATATCCCTTCCTCCATAACTGTGTCTGGTCTGGAAGTTCATCTCAGCGAACCTGAAGCTGTCTGCTACACCTAGATATATATCTTTGAAAAGACTGCTTTTATTTTCCAAACTCCCCTTACAAATGAGTTTCTAAACTTTAAAAATTATTACATGCCCCGGCCAGCGGGGCTTCAATGGGAGCAAGGACCCTAGAGAACCTGAAATGAAAGGGACAAGAGACACAAGGAATGGAGCCAAGACAAATGCTGATCAAGGCTCAAAGTTTATTGCAAAAGTCTCAGCTTATATATTAGTAAGCAAAACAAAGGAGCTCCTGAGAGCAGAGACCTTGTTCCAGTTACACAGCTGCACAGGGGCGGAACCTCAGATAAATGTCTATCAATGATATTCCTTGTGGCTAAACACCCTGATCTAAGAGCAGCAGGGTTGCTAGGATACCCAGCTGGGGAATGTGCCTTGCACAAGGTCATGGGGGGGGATTACAGCAGTCTTATATATCTTTAAGTTACACATTGTGCTTATCTACAGGTCAGGGTAGGGTCTCTGGGAAGGCTTAGTTATGTAGTTGCTCATAGACACTCAGGAAACTGAAACCTAACTTAGAAGATGCAGTTTTTTCCTCCAAATGGCTGCAGTTTGGCTCAAGGTTCCCAACATCTCCTCCCTTTCTTTTATAATTTTAGATAAGGCAGGCACGTGAAGATGAGGAATAAGGGACTTCATCAATAGATGAATGGGCCTTAACCAAAGAGGGGAAGCATTGGCCTGACTCCTCTCGTGGGTTATATATTTGTTTCCCACATTTTGACCCTTGGTACCTTTTGGAGAGGGGAGGCAGGGTCTATTTTGATGTTTATGGTACCAACCTCCATGCAAGTCAGGTTTGCTTCTCAGGGGACTCAGAAGCAGACTATAGGGTCCTCCCCCTGCAGTGTTAGCTCTGCACCCCTTGTTGGTGCCCACACCACGCCAAGGCTGGCATGCATAAATCTGAGTTTTATGCAGCTCCTAAAGGAGGTCCATCACCTTCAGGTTTAGCCAAGCCTCTGTCAGCCAAATTAAGTCTATGGTAATGTACCTGTATGGGTTTTGATACCATGGAGTCAATTTGCTTTATAAAACCAGTAAGCCTATTAAAGATAAATGGTCCCAAGGTAATTACTAGCAAGAGACTAACCAGGGGTCCCATAAGGTGATTATGCATAAGAGTAGAAGCAGGGTGTCTGACTAATAGAAGCCAAATGAAAATCTGAGAAAGAAACTGCTTGGGAGAAACTTTTTGCAAAGTCCCTTTTGCAGCCTAGCAGGATCACCAAAAGACAAATGACTATATGAATTAACAGATATTTTCTTTTGTAAACCTTGTAAATCTATGTTAAGATTATTATGGTTTTAAATACCCCAAATATGATTTTTAACCTTTCACTATTCAGTAGCAGTCCCATCGTAGGATAAAGGAGTAATACCTATGAATTGATAATTTACATGACAGAACAATTGCATTTGAACCACCAGATTGGCAACATGTCTTTCTAAATACATAACAGCATCCTCTAGAGCATCTAACCTGACTGACAGTTTTTTTATATCAATATCTATCTGTGATTAAAAAAAAGCTTGAGAAAAATTTTAATCAGTCCATTAACATGATCAGCTGTCTTCATTGATTGTGCCAGGGATACTGATGCCGTGGTGTAAGAGGCAATGATGGTTGCAGCAAGGATTTCCACAAGCAGTCATTTTACTGAATTTTCTTTTCTGCGTCAGCATTCTGTTGAGCTGTTGGAACACTTGAGCTCCGGAAGCTGGAGGACCAGGACTCAGTCATTCTGATTGGCATAATTAAGTAAGGAGAACACATGACAATAAAGACTACATTGGAGGAGTAATCTGTAGCTGTGTCCTTTTTAGAATTAATACAATTGATGATAATATACCAGGTACAACTAAGAGTAAATTTCATTTGGTGATTGACCCACCTGGGCCCAAGTACAAAAGGATAAGGGAGGGGCAGACACATACAAAACTTAAAATAATTTTCTTTTAGGGTACTTTTCATAATTTTGTTTGAGGCCACCTTTGGGACTCAAGATGGGCTGTATCTCTGATTATTTATTTTCTTGGGGACCCAACTGTAATCATAAATTATATTTATTTTGGTATATACTGAGGAACCAAAAAAAGAAATCAATTAACTTGCTACATTCAGTCTCTGCAACACTCTTTGCTCGCCTGACTCAGGCACAGCCACCTCTGTATGTTAAAACAAGTTGCAATTGCATTGCTGAAATAAGCCTCCTGGAAATTTTTGAGTTTATTAGTTCCCTTAATTACTGTTGGAAACCAAGTTAAAGTTTTTTTTTTTTCTTTTTTACTTAGAAGGCATCATTTAATAGCCAGACAGTACTGCCATTATAGAACAGACAGTCATTAAGCCCAGGCCTGACTCAGATAAGGAACTAGCTAACGAATGTGTTGACCTCCAACTCTGTAATATATGTTTGTTTGCTTGGCAGTAAATTCCCCCCTACTTATCTTCTGGGGAGTTTTCACACCTGCAGGACCTTCTAGAAATACTCAGCCATGGGAGCCTCTGGTCCTTGTAACAGACAAATTTTGTAAACCATTTATTGACCTGAGATGTAATTCCCAGTCCCCACTCCCTCCCCCCATACAAGAATTGGGACCGAAGCTTCAGCGGTGGGCTTGATGTCTCTTTTGGCTGTGGCTGCCAGCACCTGTGAAAAAGGGAGTGAAAGAGGGGGAGGGGAACTGTCCCATGTTATTAAGTCAAGGGAGAAGTGTCCATCCATAGGGAAACAATTAACATAGAGACACACAAATATGACAGAAACACATAGGGCCCAATAACACAGATACACGAATATGACAGAAACAGAGGGCCCAATAACATAGACACACGAATATGACAGAAACAGAGGGCCCAGAACCAAATTTAAAAAGGAGAAAGAGAGAGAGCGCTCAGATACTCACCAGACCGGTCTGAGAAGAATTTTTCGAGTCTCGAGTCTTGGGTTTGCTTGGGTTTCTCAGTCAGGGAATCAAAGGAAGTGTCAAGTCCCCCACACGAGTGTTTGGGGACCCCCAGGGTTGTGTGACATTTACCAGAATCATAACAAAGGCAGTTATGTTATCAGGAGCACATAGTTGGATAGGAAACAATTATCACAGGCAATGGAGGGAGATGTTAGGCATTTTTTGTATATTAGTTATATTAACCATGTGAGAGAATTAAATATTAATGAACCAATTTTAACTTTAAGATATAGTTAAAATGTTGACAAATAGGAACTTAATTAACTTTATTGGGTACTCTAAATTTAGTCTTTTTTAACCATCATCATGACCAGATTAATATCAACAAGTTAAAGTTGTAAATTTACAAACTGAATATCATAGTAACCTTCTATCAGCTAGAGCCATGCTTTTATTAGTTTGATGTAAGCCCTAGGTTGATAATCACTTTATTGTATCTTAAAAGATCTGCAATTTGGTTAAGTGTTTTGTCTTTAACCTTGTTCAAGTTTACTTAATATCTACAGTTACATATTTTTATCTTACAAACTATGTAACCACTCTGTAATAATCTTTTTCATTAAATAGTTACCAACATTTAAAGTTTTTTTTTCCAGTTTAACTTTTTTAGTTAGTTTATCTTATTATTACCAGCGAAAACTTTTATTGTTGTTACCATGAGGCTTTTAATAAAAGGCCTTACGAAATATCTTTAAAGAGTATATCAGACTTGACTTCTGACACACATTTAAATTATGAAAGTAGATTTTCTTTACATTACACCTCGCCTAATTCCTCACTGGAGAGGCGGCCACTGGGCCTGTAGTTTTGCCTTTCTCTGATGGAGAAAGGGAAAGTTTGTTTTTTCTTTACATTATATCTCGCCTAAACCGTCAGTGGGGAGTCTAGTTCCTCACTGGGGATGTGGCCACTGCCAGGCCTGTTCATTTGCCTTTCTCTTAACCCTAGTTCCTCGTACCTTGAGAGCTTGTTTTAGCCCAGTCACAAAAGAGTCTTCTTTTGTAAATACTTGTCCCATGGTAAAAAAATCTTACCTCACCGTCCGAGTGTTCACGCGAATCTGTCTCACGGGCGGGCAACTCCGTGGCAATCACCAGCGGGCCAGTGTCTAACCCCCTCTTTGGGTCGCGGCGGCCTCGGTGCGGGATCCCCATTGGGTAGGTGGCAGATGGTGTTTCAGGTGATCCTGGGTTCGAGCTCTCACGTTGGGCGCCATTTGCCCCGGCCAGCGGGGCTTCAACGGGAGCAAGGACCCTAGAGAACCTGAAATGAAAGGGACAAGAGACACAAGGAATGGAGCCAAGACAAATGCTGATCAAGGCTCAAAGTTTATTGCAAAAGTCTCAGCTTATATATTAGTAAGCAAAACAAAGAAGCTCCTGAGAGCAGAGACCTTGTTCCAGTTACACAGCTGCACAGGGAGGGAACCTCAGATAAATGTCTATCAATGATATTCCTTGTGGCTAAACACCCTGATCTAAGAGCAGCAGGGTTGCTAGGATACCCAGCTGGGGAATGTGCCTTGCACAAGGTCATGGGGGGGGATTACAGCAGTCTTATATATCTTTAAGTTACACATTGTTCTTATCTACAGGTCAGGGTAGGGTCTCTGGGAAGGCTTAGTTATGTAGTTGCTCACAGACACTCAGGAAACTGAAATCTAACTTAGAAGATGCAGTTTTTTCCTCCAAATGGCTGCAGTTTTACCTCAGCAGTGCATTTCGCTAAAATGAATCAACTACCCCTTTAGGATCATTGGGTCCTATCTCAGGATGGAATTGAATTTATAGCACTCTTCCCACCTCTGCCTACCTAGTGCTGGGATTAAAAGTGTGTGCCACCATGCCTGGCTCCTGAGATATTTTTACATGACAATGCAAATGCTTAAATCAGTGCTTAAGCTGATGACTCACTTTGTAAATCTCCCCTTTTTGCTGTGGCTAGCTGAGGACTGATTTCATCATTTAGTTGACAGTTCTCATAAAACAGGAAAATAACAACCCCCCCCCTTCTCCCAACAGGATCTCACTGTGAAGCCCAGGCTGTCCTCAAGTTTTGATTCTCCTGCTTCATTCTCCCAAGTGCTGGGATGACAGGCACACACCACAGTGGCCAGAAAATAGTAACATGATTATAAGTTCTGACAACTCTGTCCATTCTTCTGAAATCATCTTGCATTCTACTTAGCCTTGTTCTCAAGCTGCTGGAAGTGCCTGTATTTAAAATCCTGCTGTGAAGTCGGGTGTAGTGGCACAGGCCTTTAATCCTAGCACTCAGGAGGCAGAGGCAGGAGGATCACAATGAGTTTGAGGCCACTCTGAGATGACATAGGGGATTCCAGGTCAGCCTGGCCTAGAGTGAGACCCTACCTCGAAAAAAAAAAATTCCCCAAAACATCTTGCTGTGAAACACTGTCCTCCAGGTATCACATGGTCTCCAACTCAAAATCCTCCACATATCACTTGGTCTCCAACTCAAAACCAGAGCAGGAGTTGATAAACCCCAGGAGGCCATCACAAGATTAGTCTTATTCTTTTTTTTTTTTTTTTTTTTGGTATTTTTTTAAAGATTTATTTTTATTTATTTATTAGAGACTGAGAGAGTAAGAGAAAGAGACAATAATAATGGGCATGCCAGGGCCTCTGTCCACTGCAAACAAACTCCAGACGCATGTTCCACCTTGTGCATCTGGCTTATGTGGGACCTAGAAAATCGAACCTGGGTCCTTAGGCTTCACAGGCAAGCACCTTAACCACTAAGCCATCTCTCCAGTGCAAGACTAGGCTTATTCTTATTCTCTAGTGGAGCGGGGGTGGTCATCAGTTCTTCATGTGAGACAAAGGCCGTTTCTTCTCTCCTACCCAACCAGCTCCATGTTATCCTGCCCCAGCTCCACAGTCTCTGGCCATGCTGAAATCTACAGGAGGTAGAAGGTTAGCAAAGAGTACACTGTAGAGAAACGACATTCTCAAGTCATCACATGCACTGCTAAGGCCTTCCATAATGCAGCTGCCACAGTCACTCCCCCTCTTACAAGTGACCCTAGTAAACTCACTGGCTTGCCAAACTAGGCTTGAGTGGAATCATTTCTTGTTGTAACCCTCTCTATTTAGGATGAGTAGAAACGGACTTTCTGATGTGTCAGATAACAACTTTAGACATTCTTAAATATTAATTTCAATTACTGTCATCTATTTTTTCTTTAAATAGGAACTTGCTATGAAGCTCAGGTTGGTCTTGAACTTGAGGCCATTCACCTGCCTCTCCCTCCTAAGTTCTAGAATCAGAGGAGTTTGTCACCATGTCCAGCAAGTACTATTATCTTTAAAGTAAATACAAAATAAAATGTTGATATATTGGTATTAATGATAAAGTGATAACCACTCTCTCCAATTCCATTTCTACTTCCTTTGGACATCTTCATCCTCATTTAAATTCTTCTTCTTTCATTCTTTTGGTTAGAGGTTTATTTTTGGTTGAACTTGCAGCAGTCTTCCTGTCTCAGCCTCCTGTATTATAGGCACACAGTATTACATCTGGCCTTCCTCTAGAAAAATTTTTATTGGGATTCTTCAGGGTCCTGTCTTCCAACTGCTGTCTCCCCCCCATCCTGAAATCCTTACTGGACTCTTTGAGGGAATTCTGTCCCATTTCCAAAAGTTCAGATGTTTTCCTTCTTGCTGGTGACTCCTGGACTTATAGTTTTAGCTCTGTAAAGCAATTTTATTTCATGCCTGCCTGTTCATATTTTCACTGGAGTTCCCAACAGACATGACAGATGGGGCAGGTCTATATTGTGTTCCCATGCTGCCCTAACACATTGCATTGTAGCTGCATGTTCCCACATCTGTGCTCATTTTAGGAAGTGTATCATACTCACTTAAACAATATTGTAAGGAGTCCTACCCTTCCTTTGACTCTTACATTCTTTCTGTTACTCTTCTGCAATGGACTCTGAGCCTTGGAAGGTGTGTTAGAGATCTTTCAGTGCTGAGTACTCCTCTGTCTCTTCTTATCAGCTCCATCGTGCCTTCTGAGTCATCCCAAGGTCACTGCCATCTGAAAAGAGAAGCTTCTTTAACCAAAAGTGAGAGTAGCATAATGGGCTGGATATCCATGACCTCACAGTGCCTGGAAATACCTACACAAGACCATCATAATAGGAGAAAAAGCTGGGCATGGTGGTGCACACCTTTAATCCCAGCATTTGGGAAACAGAGGATCACTGTGAATTTGAGGCCACCCTGAGACTATATAGTGAGTTCCAGGTCAGCCTGGCCTAGAGTGAGACCCTATCTCAAAAAAAAAAGGAGGAAAAGATAATGACATCAAAATTAAAAGAGAGACTGATTGAGTGGGGGAGGTGATACAATGGAGAGTGCAGTTTGGAAAGGGAAAGTGGGGGAGGGAGGAAAGTACCATGGGATATTGTCTACAATTAAGGAAGTTGTCAATAAGAGTAAATAAATAAAATAAAATAAATAAAGAGCAGCCTGTTGGGCTTGCCTCAAAACTAACTAACAAAATAAATAAAATCCAGGTGTTTCTAAAAATATGTATATTGTTTTTTGTGCTGGTCATGGTGGTGCACGTCTTTAATCCCAGCACTTGGGAGGCAGAGATAGGAGAATTGCTGTGAGTTTGAGGCCACCCTGAGACTGAAAGGATGAAAAATACAGCCTAATCCTCCAAAGACCCCAAACAGTTAGAAGTTTAGAAATACTATCTCACTCCAAAGGAGCCTTAACTCCAGCCTCCTAAGAAGCCATAAATACCTCAAATTCCAGACCCAGCTCTCTGCCAGTAAATAGGTAAAAGGTCACCCTTCTTGCTGGTCCAGAGCCTGCTTCCTGCATGAACCTAAGTAAAAGGGACATAGAACAGGCCTTTGAGTATGTGACTGTGGCCTAGTGAGATAACGGGAAATGAGCTGACTAACTGCTTATCTGGCTTCTGTAAACTGCTTGCACCATAAAAGGAAAAGATTACACACAGAAACCCCCGGTTGAACTTAAGCCCTAGTGACCTATCTTAACTGCAATTTGTCACCCCCACCCAGGAACCCATGCAAATGCAGACCTCTGAGACTATAGGGAGAAGATCATGGTGTGTTACAAATTGATTGGTCCACAGTGCGCGGGCTTGAACAATTTGAAATGATTGGCCTAAGAACTATAAGAGTGTCACGAATGAATTGGTCAACATTGCGCGGGCTTCTGATGTTGTAAAATGATTGGTTCACAATGCATGGGCTTTGTTGTAATCGTATAAAAGCTGTTCTGATTCTGCACTTGGGGCCTTCAGTCCTCTACCCCTGTGTGGCGTACGACTGTGGGCCCCAGCGCGCTTGGAATAAAAATCCTCTTGCTGTTTGCATCAAGACCATTTCTCATGAGTGATTTGGGGTGCTGCCTTTCCCGAGACAGAGCCCGGGGAGTCCTCGCATTGAGGGTCGTTCAAGACTACCTAGTGAATTCCAGGCCAGCCTGGGCTGGAGTGAGACCCTAACTCGAAAAACTTAAAAAAAAAACAGTTTAGGCTAAAACAAAGTAAAATGGAGTTCATTGTTTTGGTGTCCTGACTATAAACATGATTTACATGCAAATTGTCATATCTTGCTAGTTCACTTGCCCCTTCCCTTGACTATAAAAACTATAAAATACGGGCTGGAGAGATGGCTTAGGGGTTAAGGCACCTGCCTCCTAAGCCTAAGAACGCTGGTTCCAATCTCCAGCGGTTCCAATCTCCAGGACCCACGTTTAGCCAGATGCAAAGTGACGCAAGGGCGCAATGCCACACTTGACCACAAGGGGGCGCGCACATCTGGATTTTGTTCTCAGCAGCTGAGACACTGCTGGCGCGCCCATCTCTGTCTTCCTCCCTCTCTCTCTCTCTCTATCTCTGTGTCTCTCTCCAAAAAAAAAAAAACTATAAAATAAAAATAAAATCTGCAGTTGGGGCCACAACTTCTTTAAAAAGCTACATCAAGTGTCCAGCACTGAAACACCTCTGTCACACCCTCCAAGGCTCAGGGCCCATTGCAGAAGAGGGGGAGGATAGAATGGAAGAGCCAAAGGAAGGGTACAACTCCTTACAATGCAACTGTCCAGACAGAAATTGGCCTTGGTATCCATGACCTTGCAGTTCCTAGCAATATCTTCACAAGACCCTCATAATAGAAGAAAAAGATGATGACATCAAATTAAAAGAGAGACTAATGGAGAGAGGGAGGGAATATGATGGAGAATGGAATTCTAAAGGGGTATGGGGGTAGGGGAGGGAAATATGCATTTTTTGTATGTAAGTATAGAAGTTGTCAATAAAAATTTTTTTAAATAAATAAAAAATTTAGCTGGGCATGGTGGCACACACCTTTAATCCCAGCACTTGGGAGGCAGAGGTAGGAGGATCGCCAGGAGTTCAAGGCCACCCTGTGACTACATAGTGAATTCCAGGTCAGCCTGGGCTACAGTGAAACCCTACCTCGAAAAAACAAAACAAAAAAATAAAATTAAAAAAAGCTACCTCAGGGCTGGAAAAATGGCTTAGTGGTTAAGGCACTTGCCTGTGAATCCTAACAACCCAGGTTTGATTCTCCAGGTCCCACATAATCCAGATGCACAAGGTGGCGCATGAGTCTGGAATTCCTTTGCAGTGGTTGGAGACCCTGGTGTGCCTATTCTCACTTTCTCTCTTTCTCTCTCTCTCTCTGTCTCCAATAAATAAATAAATACAAATAATTCTTTTTTTAAAGGTACCTCAAACTTTTTGGCCCCCGGGTAATAAACTCCTCTACTTTCATTCATTACTGATGTTAGAGTGATTTTTCCATAAAATTTCTACAACAGGGCCAAAACCAGTTCAGAAGCCAAAGCAGGCACACCTTTGGGGGCTGACCCTTGCTCTGGAACATATTGATCCTTTATAATATCATGTTGGTAGTCAGAAAATAGATAACTACCTTGCCTCCCAGGTCAAGCAACAGACTCATCCAGATGTCTAAGGATAATAGCTGTCTGAGTTCTTTTTATATTTATTTGTATGTGTGTCTTTGTGTACATGAATGCCCAGCATTCTGAGTGTTAATCTTTACAAATTGTTTACTTAAAGTTACTTGTATATTTATTCTTGTGTATGGGGTATGTGGTGTGTGTGTTTATGTATTGCCCCATGCAGTCATCTGTGGGGACAGGATGGGGGGGGGGGTTACTGACCAGCAGGGCCACAGGGGAATGTTGGGCATCCTGCTCTATCCCTCTTTCACCCATTCTGGAAGAGGCTCTTACTGACTCTGGGAATTTTTTTAAATTTGCGTGTGTGTGTGTGTGTGTGTGTGTGTGTGTGTGTGTGTGTGTGTGTCTATGGTATATGCACATTACAATATCCTGTCCAAGGGCACTTTCCCAATGACCTAACTTGCTTCTAGAGGCGGTCCCACCACCTCCTAATAGTACCACAGACTGGGGACTTCCCAATGACAGCAGCAACTTAAGACAGTTACAACAACTATAAGCAATTGCTTTGTAAATTAAGGTCTTATCAACAGAATGATACATGTTGTATTTTTTTCTTAAGATTTTACAAGTGAATTTATAAGGCAAAAGTTTTGCCCTGATATTTAACACATTAATAAAATGATTATGAACTGTGATAAGCAGTTGAGAGAACTGTTGCCTGCAGAAACTGGACCCTCTCAGTGGTACTATGAAAGTCCACTTCCTGATTTTCAATGCTTCTCATCCCAGTACCTTTCCTTTCTCGTCTCTGGAAAGGACAGTGGCATTTCTGCTTCTGAGCAGCGCCATCCACTTCCTGAGTCAAGGCAGAGTTGCTGCCCTTCTGCCCGGCTCTGCTGGAGCACTGTCAGGTTGTGTGATGTCTAAGGAGTGCGGGAAGAATGGTGGGGAAGATGTTCTGTAACCCCAGGGTGTTCATTTGGGCAAGTCATACTTCCTAAGTCATCAGAAGAGCGCTTTTGTATGGTAACAGTCGATGTTAATTAATTAGTGGTATTTGTGGTGAAATGACTCTTCACCTTAGCTTTCCTACTTAAAATAGATAAAAACTCCAAAGAGCATTAGGATTTTTAACCCTGGACCTGGAGGGATGGCTCAGCAGTAAAGGCACTTACTTGGAAAGCCTGTGGGCCTGGGTTTGATTCCTCAGTGATGCATGAATTTTGGGTTCCTTGGACACCAGTGTACCAGTAATTTGGGGGTGTTCCCAGCTCCTTTTCCTGTGAACTTGAAGAATGAAATCCACCAACCAGAGGACAAGGTTCAGAAAGACTTGATTACAGTTTAAAGCTTTAGGAGGATGAAGAGAAGGGGGCTTAAAACCTAGGGAGGTGAGAGAGCTTTGAGAAGCTCCATGAGGGAGAGGGCAGAGCTCTTGCCCAGAGAGGTAAGAGGAGGTTTGAGAGGCCCACCTTGAAACTCAGGTCTGGGTTTTGTATGGGGAATGGTTAGGTGAGAAGGTGGTACCAGGTTGGCAGGTTGCTATGGACAAAGACCAGCTTTTACAGCTGGGCCAGTAATCTTAGATGAGGGTCAGAGTTTCTGTCCTCTAGCAAGAGTGCAAGCTTAATCTAGAGATCTTTCCTGGAGGGTGCAACATCTGG
The DNA here is from genome assembly GCA_036365145.1 of Orientallactaga sibirica. Lineage (NCBI taxonomy): Eukaryota > Metazoa > Chordata > Mammalia > Rodentia > Dipodidae > Orientallactaga > Orientallactaga sibirica. The sequence goes on along the minus strand of JAEOAD010000029.1, from coordinate 1,151,432 downwards.
GTTTCTGCAAGCTTAGTGACATTTCCTGCTTTTACTTAAGGAATAAAACATCATTACTTTTGGGGACTACATAGCCAATTTCTGCCTCCTATCACCAGTACCCGTGTAAAGCTGTATGCAAAAAGTGGTGTATGTACCTGGAGTTCTTTTGCAGTGGCAGAGGCCCTGTTGTGCCCATTCTCCCTCTCTCTCTCGCTCTGTCTCTGTCTCTGTGTCTTCTCTTTTACTCTTTCTCTCCAAGAACAGGAAGGAAAGGAGGGCAGGAAGAAGGAAAGAAGGAAGAAAAACATTTTTACAAAAGAATTTTAACTCTGGCTCCACGTGGTTAATTACTTTTCTATTCTTTAGCTAAGAAGTTTATAAAGTACACATGTATATTTATGGAGGGAGATGCAAGTGTTTGGTAACTGACAACTCTAGCACATGCATTTGAGTTTTGTTGATAAGTGATGATAGGGTTATCTGAACTCTGAATTTTCTCTTTGCTCCAGGGGCATAAGGAAGTGATGGCAGGCCCTTCCTCCTAACAAGAAGCAACTGTTTAAAGAGAGTGTGAGGAATACTCTGTGGAAGTTGTTCCTGGCTCTCAGTGGTTTTGAGCTCCTGTTTGTAATGTTTTATTTCATTTACCTGGAAGTGAGTCCCATCACAGGAAGGAGTAAACTGCTGCTTGTGGGGAAAGAGCATTGCAGACTTCTGTCGGAGCTGGAGTACGACCTCATAAGTCATGACAAGAGTGGGTTTTCATGAGATTGCTTCACGTAATGCACAGAGAGGGAGTTTCTTAAATATGGAGGATGCATTGCTTTGAACTTTAGTCTTGACAAGAAGTGAGTTGAAAGCCTCAGACCTGGAAAAGGTGTTCACACTGTGCATCCGCTAACTAGTGCTATCTGTCCATGTGCACACTCCCACTGTCACTTTCCTGGGAAAAGGAAAAGGTGTTCCCACTGTGTAGCCACTAACTAGTGTTGTCTGTCCATGTGCACACTCCCCACTGTCACTTTCCTGGGAAAAGGAAAAGGTGTTCCCACTGTGCACCCGCTAACTAGTGCTGTCTGCCTATGTGCACACCCCCACTGTCACTTTCCTGGGAAAAGGAAAAGGCGTTCCCACTGTGTAGCCACTAACTAGTGCTGTCTGTCCATGTGCACACCCCCACTGTCACTTCCCTGGGAAAAGGAAAAGGCGTTCCCACTGTGTAGCCACTAACTAGTGCTGTCTGTCCATGTGCACACCCCCACTGTCACTTTCCTGGGAAAAGGAAAAGGCGTTCCCACTGTGTCCACTAACTAGTGCTGTCTGTCCATGTGCACACCCCCACTGTCACTTTCCTGGGAAAAGGAAAAGGTGTTCCCACTGTGTAGCCACTAACTAGTGCTGTCTGTCCATGTGCACACCCCCACTGTCACTTTCCTGGGAAAAGGAAAAGGTGTTCCCACTGTGTAGCCACTAACTAGTGCTGTCTGTCCATGTGCACACCCCCACTGTCACTTTCCTGGGAAAAGGAAAGGCGTTCCCACTGTGTAGCCACTAACTAGTGCTGTCTGTCCATGTGCACACCCCCACTGTCACTTCCCTGGGAAAAGGAAAAGGCGTTCCCACTGTGTAGCCACTAACTAGTGCTGTCTGCCTATGTGCACACCCCCACTGTCACTTTCCTGGGAAAAGGAAAAGGTGTTCCCACTGTGTATCCACTAACTAGTGCTGTCTGTCCATGTGCACACCCCCACTGTCACTTTCCTGGGAAAAGGAAAAAGTGTTCCCACTGTGCATCCACTAACTAGTGCTGTCTGTCCATGTGCACACCCCCACTGTCACTTTCCTGGGAAACATCTTTGATGCTCAGATGGAGGGAGTGCTGAGTGTGATGAGAGGACACCACCTGGCTGTGCCCTGGACTGTCTTGGGGTTCCTGCTGCGCTCCGTGCATGTGGGCAGTCCTGGGGTGGGTCAGGCAGGGCTCGTGCTTTTTTCTTGTCTTGACCTTTTGTTCTCCTGCGAGCACGTACAGGAGGTGAAGGGATGATGGTCTTCCTCCTGACCTTTTACTGGAGTGAGCACAATGGAGCCAAGAACCTTCTCTGTTTTGTTTACTGCTTTTTAAAAGTTTTATGTATTTATTTATTTTATTTGAGAAAGACAATGAGAGAGAGAGAGAGAGAGAGAGAGAGAGAGAGAGAGAGGGAGGGAGAAAGAGAATGGGTATGCCAGGACCTTCAGCAAATGAACTCCATACGCAACTGCTCACTTGTGCATCTGGCTTATGTGGGTCCTGGGGAATCAAACCTGGCTTTGCAGGCAAGTACCTTAACCATGAAGCCATCTCTCCAGCCCTGTTTGGTTTTTTTTTTTTTTAAATTAAGGGCTAGCACAGCATGCAAAGTAATGCCCAATGTGTGTTAATTGAATGAATAAATAACTCTGTAGTGAGAATATTTATATTTTGAAAGCAAGTCATAATAAGATAGTATTTGGTCCTAAATGTCTTTTGGCAGTTTGTCGTGTTCCCTTCCCTCCTCACCACCTCTCTCCTGTCCTACTTTTCTCCCTGCCTTTCTCTCTCTCTCTCTCTTTCTCCTTTTCTCCCTTTTTCTTTCACTTCTCTTCCTCTGTTCTTTCTTCCTTCCTTTCTTTTTCTTTCATTCCCTTTCTCCCCCTCTCTCCCTTCTTTCCTTCATTCCTTCCCTTCCCTACCTGCCTGCTGTCTTTTCTTTCTTTTCTTTTCTTCTCTTCTCCTCCTCTCATACAATTATAGTGTTGTAATTAGTATAGTACCTTTTTAACAACCATAGTCTTTTTTTTTTTTTTTTTTTTTTTTTTTTTTTTTTTGTTTTTGGTTTTTGCAAGGTAGGATCTCACTCTGGTCCAGGCTGACCTGAAATTAACTATGTAGTCTCAGGGGCCTCAAACTCTCGGCGATCCTCCTACCTCTGCCTCCCAAGTGCTGGGATTAAAGGCGTGTGCCACCACGCCTGGCTAACCATAGTCTTTTTGAAAGTGGTTTTTGCATATATAAATATTTAGGTTAGAGACATGAAGTTTGTACATTGAAATTTTTCACCATTCAGCCCCATTTTAAATGTGCTTCTGGAAAGGAGTGCTTTTGTTTCACTCCTTTCACCTTGTTGACATAGGAAGCTTTGTGTGTGTGTGTAAATGTGGTATACTTTCATATGTGTATGCATGTTTGTGTATGTGGGCACAAATGTGTGGGGTGCACGTGTGTGTGGAGGCCAGAAGTGATGGTGGGTGTCTCATTGTATCATTGTCCACCTTATTAAAATGTTAGTCATTTGCAAGCACATTAAGGAAAGGGGGTGGGGAGGCTGGAGAAATGGCTTAGCAGTTAAGGTACATGCCTGCAATTCCTAAGGACCCCAGTTTGAATCTCCAAGTCCCATGTAAGCCAGATGCACATGGTTGTGCATCATCTGGAGTTCATCTGCAGTGGCTAGAGTCCCTGGCATGGCCATTCTCTCTCTCTCTCTCCCTCTCTGTCTCTAATAAATAAATAAAAATAAAATTTTTAAAAAGAAAAGAAAAGCTGGTGGAGACCAGGCACACCAGAACCTCCTGTCACTACAAACATGTCTACCTTGTGCATCTAGCTTTAAGTGGGTGCTGGGCAATGGAACCTGGACTACAAGAATTTGCTGGGAAACACTTTTAACCAATGAGCCATCTCTCCAGCTCGCTGAAATACATTTATTTATTTATTTATTTATTTAAATTTTTTTAAAAGTTAATTTTTGGGGGTTTTGTTTGTTTGTTTTTCGAGGTAGTGTCTCACTCTGGCCCAGGCTGACCTGTATTCTCAGGGTGGCCTCAAACTCATGGTGATCCTCCTACCTCTGCCTCCCGAGTGCTGGGATTAAAGGTGTGAGCCACCAAGCCTGTCTTAAAAATTAATTTAAAAAATATTTTATTTTCATTTATTTGGGGGCTGGAGAGATGGTATAGTGTTTAAGGCATTTGCCTGTGAAGCCAAAGGATCCTGGTTCAATTCTCCAGGACCCATGTAACCCAGATGCACAAGGGGCACATGCATCTGGAGTTCATTGCAGTGGCTAGAGGCCCTGGTGTGCCCATTCTCTCTCTGCCTGCTTCTCTTCTATCTCTCTCTCTCTCTCTCTCTCTGCTTGCAAAAAATAAATAAATAAATAATTTTTAAAAATATTTATTTGAGAGAGAGATAGAAAGATACAGAAATAGGCAGGGACAGAGAGAGAGAGAAAGGGTGGGTGCACCAGGGCCTCCAGGCACTGCAAACAAACTCCAGAGGTGTGTGCCCCCTTGTGTATCTGGCTGACATGGATCCTGGGGAGTCCAACCTGGGTCCTTTGGCTTTGCAGGCAAGTGCTTTAACTGTTATGCCATCTCCAGCCCTAAAATTAATTGTTTTTTTTTTCTTTTCTTTTCTTTCTTTCTTTTTTTTTTTTTTTTTGTTTGTTTTTTTTCAAGGTAAGGTCTCACTCTAGCCCAGGCTGACCTGGAATTCACTATGTAAGCTCAGGGTGGCATTGAACTCATGGCAATCCTCCTACCTTTGCCTCCCAAGTGTTGGGATTAAAGGTGTGCACCACCATGCCCAGCCTAAAATCGATTTTTTAAAAAAATTACTTTTTGCAAGCAGTGGGAGAAGAGAGACAGGGCAAGAATGGCATACCAGGACGTCTAGTTGCTACAAATGGACTCCAGATGCATCCGCCACTTTGTTTATCTGGATTTATGTGGATTATGAGGAATCAAACCCAGGTCTTTAGTGTCTTTGCAGGCAAGTGTCTTAATAGTTGGACCATCTCTCCAGCCCCCTGAAACACTTCTTCAAAAATTATATCTTAATTGGTTTACAAATAGTAGGTTTCCATATGGCTTATTCACATATCCTTGGTTTTGATTCATCCTCTCACCACCCCATCCCTCCCTCATCCACACCCCTGCTTAAACCCTGCCCTCCTGTGATTGCTCCTATGTGCTCCCATGTGTTCCAGGGTCCTCTCACAGTAGCTGCCACTGCCTCATCATAGCATTTTGTTCTCTATAGACACTCTTTCAGCTGATCATCTAGAAATTTGAAGCTCAGATCTGCAAGTCAAAGAGAGTGTGCAGCTGTGGCGTTCTGTGATGTGAACTCTGGGATGAGGCCGCAGAAGCCTTGTCCACCTGAACACCTACTTAGTGTGCTGGTGCTGGCACTGTGCTCGCTCCCCTGCAGTGCTGGGGGAGGGTGACTGACTTTCCTGGCTGGGACAGACTAGCTTAGGCTTCCCATGCCCAGGTCCTTGCAGGCCCCTTGAGCTTACCCTGCCCCAGTTTCCACTGGACAGGGTCCTATTCTCTGGATTTTGATCCATAGCAGCCACTGCTGAGATTTATGTGGTAGGGTGTGTGAAGCTAGGCATCAGGAGACAGCCAAGGCTCTCATTCCAAGGTCCCTGTCATTCTGAGAGGGGGATACAGTTAGGGTGACTGGACCCCTGAAGGTACAAAATAAAAGCACAAGAAAGTCTGCACTTGCCAGAAATCCAGGATGATCTGACTTCTTATCTCTTGCCTAGTTCCCAGACCTGTTTCTCCACAAGCAACCAGGACCCCTCCTGGGAGAGAGGTCTTCATAAGATTTAAGCATTGTGGTTGGTCAAGTTCATCCCCTGGAACTTGGAGCCAGGGCCAGCCTCTTCCTGAGACAGCCCCTAGCCCTAACCAACCAGCTGTGTCCCTGGTTCACCTGAGTCAGAAGACAGCCCACCACCCTAAGGTTATAAATACCTTCACAAGGGGAGGGCAGGCTCTCTGACCACTTGGGAACTTCCAGCTGTGGGTAAGTTTTTCTCTTGGTTGGGCCCCCTAGGCCTTACTCTCCACATGGGTTCTTTATCCCCTCCAGCTCCCCACATGGCAGGAGCTCCTTGAACTTTCTTTCCGTGGTTTTTCCAGGCACTCCACGTGGGATCTCTAGCCATGTGAGTGCTTTTCCTTGGCACTGTACTTCCCTCAGCAAATGTAATAATTTAATCATTATCCTTCTCAGTCTTTTTTTTAAGTCTTTGATTAAAATTAGGAATCAATGTGGGGTTTGGGGTTCAAGGACTTTCCTGCATTCCCATCACCCTGTTACAGTTCCTTGTAGAAGCCTCTGGTTGATCTTCAGTCCTTGTCGTGCACTTTGTTTTGTTTTTTTTTTTTTTTTTGTTCTGCACTCTTCTTGCTCCCCTGCATGGCTGGGAGTTGTGATAGCATGGTCAGGTGTTTCCTCCTGGTCAAATGCCACTGGACTTGCAGCCATCATCAGCCATTGGCTGGGGGGAGTGGGACTCAGCCAGGGTTGCTCCACCAAATGTCCTTGTCCTGTGTCTCTGAAAGGGCATCCAAGGCTGGCTGCTGCAGGGGAGTTGCCTGTCACCCAGGTAAAGGCTGTTTGATCCTGTCTGTCATGAAGTCAGTGCTGGACCTGCTTCTGTATCCAAGTTCATCTACTCTCTCTTCTAGTGTGACTTGTACTCCAAAAATCAAAGAATGTGCTGCGACTCGGAAAGCCCAGCACTGTTTTCAACCTCGATAATTTTTGTCATTTTCAGAAAAAATATTATTTCATTGTCTTTTGAAATCGTGGGATTTTTTGTCCTGTTAAATTGAACATATCATCTGTGGTGGTTTTATTCAGGTGTCCCCCATAAACTTAGGTATTCTGAATGCTAGTCTTCCCAGCTGATGGCAATTGGCAATTAAAGCCTCCCGGAGGTAGAGTTTTGTTGAGGGCGAGTTTTATAGCCAGCTTCCCCTTGCCAGTGTTTAGCATACTCTCCTGTTGCTAGGGTCCATGTTATGTTGGCCAGGGCATGATGTCTACCCTCTGCTCATGCCATCATTTTCCCTGCCATCATGGAACTTTCTGCTCGAGCCTATAAACCAAAGTAAACCTCTTTTTTTTCCCACAAGCTGCTTTTGGTTGGGTGATTTCTACCAGCAGTGCAAACCTGACTGCAACAGTAAAATGGTACTAAGGAGTGCATTGCTGCTAGACACCTGACTGTGTGGTTTTGGCCTTTTGGAGTTGATTTTCAAGAGGATTTGAAACCTTGGCCTAAGAGACACCTTGCAGTGCTGTACATACAGCATGATAGACTATTATACTCAGAGGTGAAAGGCATGAATGCAGTAAGAACTACGAACTATGAGGTTTGGCTTATGAGGGAGAGAAGGAGCTTGACTTGAACTTGGCTAGCAGTTGGTGTGATAAGCTTGCTGTTATGCCTGTGTTCTGAGAAGTTGTGCAGGGTTGCTTTGCATAGAAATGAACTGATGTGAGCAGAGCGATGTGACACAGAAAAAAATGAAATCTTTGGGCCTAAACTGCTGCCCATTCACCTGCAAATTTTTTGAGAGATTATAACTTTTGAGATTGAGCCAGCTGACCTGCACTGGGGCAACAGGAAGAATGTAGACTCTTTTGAAGGGGCCTGAATGCTGAAGGAGTGTCCTGTTCTTCAAAGTCTGCTTTATTCCCCCCTGGATTAACAAATTGTCACTCTAGCTGGTATTATGGTTTATAAGAAATGTAGGAAAGAGAGGGTCATTGAGTTTGCAATGCAATCTTGTAATTTAGAAGTGGCCATGGGCAGTGTGAAGCAGGTTTGTTGTATGCCTCTATGAAGATCCCATGGGGCCATAAGGATGGACCTTGGGTTGTAGTGGAGACCCAGTGGAGATGCCAGGACCATGAGATGGCTGCAAGGAGGGCTGCCGGCCCCAGATGAAGTTTTTCAGGACCGTAAGTAGCCTAGCTGGAGGGGTGGAATTGGAACTCCAGAGACTTGTTGCTGGTTAGAATTATCACTCTTGGAGATTTGTCATTGACTAGAGTTGTTGGACTTGGAGCTACAGAGTTTGATGTTTGCCCTGGTTGTTTGAAATCTTGGATTGGTTGAATATTTCTTTGCTTTACCCAATGGCATCCTTTGCAGTGGGAATGTTTATTCTGTGTCATTGTAGGTTTAGGGAGGACTTTTTTTTTTTTTTTTTTTTTTTTTTTGTATTATGGCTCAGTTAAAACACCTTGGATTAGGGGATGTATGAACATCATTAGGATTGATAAAAACTATGGGGACTTTGAAAGTTGCATGAATGCATTGCATTTTAAATCATGTATGGTTATCAGTTTATGGGGGCCAGGGGTGGAATGTGGTGATTTGATTCAGGTGTCCCCCATAAACTTAAGTGTTCTGAATGCTACTTCTCCCCAGCTGATGGCAATTGAAAATTAAAGCCTCCAAGAGGTAGAGTATTGTTGGGGTGGGCTTATGGGTATTAGAGCCAGTTTCCCCTTGCCATGTTTGACACACTCTCCTGTTGCTATGGTCTATCATATGTCAGTCAGGGGTGATGTGTGTGTGTGTGTGTATGACAAATGGTGGTTGGGTCTTGGTGGGGATTGCATTGACTGTGTAGAATGCTTTTTTTTTTCTTGAGGTAGGGTCTCTCTCTAGCTCAGGCTGACCTAGAATTCCCTTGGTATTCTCAGGGTGGCCTCAAACTCACAGTGATCCTCCTACCTCTGCCTCCCGAGTGCTGGGATTAAAGGTGTGTGCCACCACACCCGGTTTGTAGATTGCTTTTGGTCAGAGCTGGTTTCACAACATTGATGATTCCAATCCATGGGCATGGGAGGGGAGATCTGTTACTGGTGTTCTCTCAAACTTTCCAGGTTCTTGGCCTCTTACTCAAAGAACTGAAGAAAGGTGCACACAGGTAGTTTAGCAGCAAGAAACTTCATGAGGAGCAAAGTGGTGATGAAGGGTTAGCACATTGCCCAAGGGACAACAGGCACTGGAATGGAGAGTGCTCACAGGCCCAGGGACATGGTCGGGGCAGGAGTCTTAGGTGGGGATGAGTCATTTGCTAGGGAGACAGTTTGGTGCTCTGGTTTCAGTTACACTTTTCCTTTTCTCTACAGTGCATGGGACTTCACATGATGCATTTATTTTTATCATATTCATACCTATTCACACATAGGCATAGAATAATAAATAGGGCTTTCTTCCTGAAAGTTCAATTAAAGGACACAACAATATGCATGTACCCTAAAGCCCCTCAGGCTGTGTGGCCCCTACTGTTCTGATTCCTAAGCTATCTTAGCATGTATTTGAATGGGTGCTTATGGGAAACAATGGCTCCAAGGGGAGGAGGAAACAGTTCTGTTTTGTGGTCCCAGGTGTACATGTTGGTATAGCTTGGGGCAGGTGGGGTTCCAGTTTGCTAGGTGCCTTGTATAAGAGAAGGGTGTGCTTGCAGCTCAGGCCAAGCAAAATCCAGGGTGCCTGAACTCCTCGCTATTCCTGCCTGCCTGCCTGCCTGCCTCTGATCCTTATATCTTCTAATGTCTTCTTAAGTTTCTTTCTCAAGTGTTTTAAAATTTTCATTTCCATGTTTAAGGTTTTTGTTTTTGTTGTTTTTCGAGGCAGGGTCTCACTCTAGGTCAAGGTGACCTGCAGTTCACTCTGTAGTCTCAGGTTGGCCTCAAATTCAGCAGGGATCCTCTCACCTCTGCCTCTCAAGTGCTGGGATTAAAGGCATGCTAAACATGCCCAGAGCCATGGTGAGGTTTATTCTCAAGTTTTGTGTGTGTGTATTCATTCATCTTTCTGTCTACCTCATCTATTTGTAGCAATTGTGAATGGGATTGTTTCCCTGGTTTCATCCTCAGCATGTTGGCTATTGGCTTTACATGGGTACTGGGGAATCAAACTAGGGCCAGCAGGCTTTGCAACCAAACACCTTTCACCTCTGAGCCATCTCCACAGCCCATATTGGATATTAGTATATAAGAAGGGTACTTAGTATTATTTTGTTCTAAACTTAAAAAAATAATTCATGTATTTATTTGGGGGGGGGAGAATGAATGAATGAACATGAGCAAGCCAGGACCTCCAGGTCATCCTGCATTACAAGCAAGCATCTTTGACCACTGAGAAATCTCCAGCCCTTTTAAAAACTTTTCATTGAAGCTGTAGCAATGGCTTAGCAATTAAGATGCTTTCCTGTGAAGCCTAAGGACCCAGGAATAAATGGAAGGAAATTTAATCCTTCTTGTCCATTTACATATTGGGACTAGAGAGTCTAAAGAGGTGAAGTGATTGATCTCATATTGTGTCTAGTTAGTAGCAAAACATCTGGCTCTTGTTTTCCAGGTTAGCATTTTGCATCTTCATTACAGCAAACTATGCTTGTATTTTACAGATTACTGTCTTAGGCTTGTGGTTTAGACATTTAAGGCAAACACAGTAGGTGAGGAGAATATAAAGAAACTTTCATAATGTGCACATTATGTGTAACATGCTATTTTGAACCTGATTTCATCACCCAGAGTAATGCGTATTTATTTTATGAAAGAGAGAGGGAGGAACAAAGATAATTGGCATGCCAGGGCCTCTAGCCACTGTAATCAAACTCCAGATGCATGTGCCACATTGTGCACATGTGTGACCTTGTGCACATGCATCTCCTGTGTGTCTGGCTTATGTGGGGTTGAATCTGGGTCCTTAGGCTTCACAGGCAACCATATTAAATGCTAAGCCACCTCTCCAGCCTTGAATATTAGTTTGTAGTTGCCATGACTGAGTTAAGACTGTTGAGCCTCATGATTAAACTTTTAAGAGAGAGAAAGGAATGTATGTGAAAATTTATTTAAAATGTGCTTTATTATATTGAATGAAGAATTGACATCTCAAAATCAAAAATACAGAAAACATGAATAATAATGGGCTTGGTAAACATTTTTCATTTCATAAGTCTCATAATTTCAAAGTTCTCATGATTTCTGCAAATTTCACAAGAGCTCGTGCTTTTACATTTTTTTAAAAAATTATTTATTTCAGAGAGCAAGAGAGAAACAGTTAGAGAAAGAGAAAGAGAGAGAGAGAGAGAGAGAGAGAGAGGAAGGCAATGGGCATGCCAGCACCTCCAGCCACTGGAAACAAATATTGGGGACCTTGAGCCAAACTGCAGCCATTTGGAGGAAAAGCCTCCACCTTTTGTATTAGATTTCAGTTTCCTGAATTCCTGTGAGAATTACCAAGCCTTCCCAGAGACCTTACCCTGGCCTGTAGATAAGAACAATATATAATGATATGTATCTTAGCAAACAGGATTGATGTAAACCTGCCCTGCCTGTTATCTCAACACAGACATTCTTGTAAACATTCTTGAGGCCCATCACTCTAAAGATCCCTGCCCCTCTCTCCTCATCAATCAGAACATCTGGTAGCCATAAAATCCATTTGGCAACCATAAATTCCATTTGCCCACATACCTTCTTCCTGCCTCCCCTATATATACCTCTATATGAATAATAAACTCAGAGGCCTTGACCAGAGTTTTTAGGCTTGGCCTCCTTCTTTGTGTCTGTCTCTCATCTAGGTTAGCCTCCCCTTGAGCCCTTTGTTGAACCCCTGCCGGCTGGGGCAAGTGGCGCCCAACAACGTGGGGCTTGAGGTACGAGGACTAACTTGGACGTTGCATGGGTGGATGGCCGTCCCTTCAGCATTGGATTGCCACCTCGTTGTTGAGTGAAAATCTGCAATGGGTCACTGCAGGAAAGCCCGCCTGTAATACGGACCCGGGTGAGGTAAGAATGGCAACGCATGTCTTGGGACAAACCATATATGTTCATAGTTTATGAACCTCAAGGCATAAAGAAAATTGGGTGATCCCTTGGGGACATCCTCCCCCTGGGACTAACAGGCCCCAGTGGCTGCCTCCCCAGTGAGGGACTAGGCAAAATTCGCCTCCCCATTGACGGACTAGTCGAGGTTTCATATGGTTGCCTCCCCATTGAGGAACTAGGCAAAGTTTGCCTCCCCAGTGAGGGATCAGGCGAGGTGTAATGTAAGGAAAAACAAACTTTCCCTTTCTCCATCAGAGAAAGGCAGATCAACAGGCCCCCAGTGGCCGCCTCCCCACTGAGGGATTAGGCGAGGTGTAATGTAAAGAAAAACAGACTTTTTCTTTCTCAGAGAAAAAGACAAATCTCCCTCTCAAATACTGTCTTCTTCTTTCATTTTTTTTTTTCAGTTCGAGCCATCGTGTGGATTTGAAAAAAGGTGACAGGGCAACTGAAGTCTCTTGGCCGGGGCTACTCTCCGGCATTGACTGAAGGCCCCGAGCTCATTGTTCAAGTCCTGACAGCCCGACCAGCTGTTGGCAGCAACCTCCTATCTAGTCCTCTCTCCAAATAAAAACCGGTGACGCATCAGCCAGTGATAGCCTTTAGGGCAGCTGCCGGACTCTTAAACTTGTGGTCAGGCTTACGTTTAAGTCCTTTGGGGAATCTGCTGAGCTATTTATAGCCAGGAATGTTGCCCTCTGGTCTTGGCGTTTCTAAACTTTATCGTGAAGAACACTAGCTCTCATCAAAATGTCTTGTCGCCGTGGCTGCTGGCTCGAGCTGTGACAAGCTGACAGGCAGAACTACTCAATAGCCACAGGCAGCAACAAAGACAAAAGCTGCATCTGAGGAGAAAAGCCTTTCCCCCCTTGTCTTTCCTTCCACTCACAGCTGGGGGCAGGGCTCAGGCTCCTACAGACTTTTCTTTTCAACATGGGCCAAATGTTAAACAAACAGGAATTGTTTATTCAAGGGCTTAAGGAATCTCTCAAGATGCGGGGGCCCAAGTTAAAAAAAAAAAAACTTGGTTAAGTTTTTTGTTCTCTTAGAAAATGTTTGTCCATCGTTCCCCCAGAAAGACACTATTGATTAGGAACAATGGGGTCACATGGGTGATTATTTAAAAGATTTTTATTGCCTTCTCCTATTGAAACCTGGTTAATGATGTCCTTCAGTCTCAATATTAGATAAGCCCTTTCCCCCCTGCTTCTCCGCTCACAGCTGGGTGCAAAGGCTAGGTTCCAGGGGCATGACTACCCCACATGGGCTCAGGGGGCCTCCAGCCACACCCGTCCAACAGGGTAAATGAGATAATAGATTAAAAAAAAAAACAACTAAAAATGGCAACATCAGAAAGCTGCTTTATATCATAAGGGAAAAGATCCAAAACCCTCCCTGGAAAGAAAAAAAGAGAGAAAGAGAGGCTCTTACTTAGCTTCGCTGGCTTGCAGAGTTTGGGCACTACAAACACATAAAATCTCGAAATATGGGTAAATGCCAAATTACTATGAATAGATGTGGACTTCTTATAAGTATTTACAACTGTTTTAAGCTCACTTTGTCTCTCTATGCTTTCCTGAGACTACTAACAAAAAAAACAGTCTCAAAAATTATATTTAAATTTAAATATGTGCTCAATACTAAATTTGTTAAAAAATTTTAATAATGTTCAAATCTACTTTCATAATTTAAATGTGTTTCAGAAGTCAAGTCTCATCTACTCTTTAAAGATATTTCATAAGGCTTTTTATTAAAAGCCTTATGATAAAGACAATAAAAATTTTCCTCTGGTAGTAATAAGATAAACTGACTAAAAAAGTTAAACTGGAGAAAAAACTTTAAATTTGATGAAAAAGATTGTTACAGAGTGGTTACATAGCTTGTAAGATAAAAATATGTAAATGTAGATGTTAAGTAAACTTAAACAGAAGATTAAAGACAAAACACTTAACCAGATTACAGATCTTTTAAGATACAATAAAGTGATTATTAACCTAGGGCTTACATCAGACTGATAAAAGCATGACTCTAGCTGATAGCAGGTTACTATGGTATTCAATTTGTAAACTTAAAACTTTAACTTGTTGATATTAATCTGGTCATGATGATGGTTAAAAAAGACTAAATTTAGAGTACTCAACAAAGTTAATTAAGTTCCTATTTGTCAACATTTTAACTATATCTTAAGGTTAAAATTGGCTCATTAATATTTAATTCTCTCACATGGTTAATATAGCTAATATACAAAAAAGCCCTCCTTTTAAAACAACTTCATGATTTAGACCTAGAGATTCGCTCTCCCTCCATTGCCTGTGATAATTGTTCCCTATCCAACTGTGTTTTCAAAACATCCAAAACTGTGCCCCTGATAAAATAACCTACCTTTGTTATGACTCTGGTAAATGTCACACGACCCTGGGGGTCCCCAACACTCCTGTGGGGAACTTGGCACTTCATTTGATTCCCTGACTGAGAAACCCCAGGGACCCAAGCAATTCTTCTCAGACCAGTCTGGTGAGTACCTGAGCACTCTCTCTCTCCTTTTTAAATCTGGTTCTGAAGTGCACATAGCTTTCTTGGGCCCTCTGTTTCTGTCATACTCATATGTCTAAGTGTTATTGGGCCCTCTGTGTCTCTGTCATACTCGTGTGTCTATATGTTATTGGGCTCTCTGTGTTTCTGTCATACTTGTGTGTCTGTATGTTATTGTTTCCCTATGGACGGATGCTTTTCCCTTGACTTAATAACATGGGATACTTCCCTTCCCCCTCTTTAGGACTCTGCCTTACACATCAGAAAGACATCAAAGACATCGCCCAGAAAAATAAAATATCTGTTATCATGGGCAAATAAATCACTTTCTGTTCCTCTGAATGGCTATCAGAGGGCACCCTTCATTCAAATATTATATTAGAGGTTAAAAAGAGTGCTTTCTATCCTAGGAACAGACATCCAAACCAGATACCATACATCGTAACCTGGAAAAATTTAATTAAAAAACCTCTCCCTTGGATGAGAGCCTCCCCCTCCCCCTTTTCACTCCTTTCTTCACAGGTGCTTGCGGCCACAGGCAAAAGAGACATCAAGCCCACAGCTGAAGCCTTGGTCACAATTCTTGTGTGGGGGAGGGAGTGGGGAGTGAGAGTTACATCTCAGGTCAGTAAATGGTTTACAAAATTTGTCTGTTACAAGGACCAGAGGCCCCCATGGCTGAGTATCTCTAAAAGGTCCTGCAGGTGTGAAAACTCCCCAAAAGCTAAGCAGGGGGGAATTTACTGCTGGGCAAACAAACAAGCATAGATTACAGAGTTAGAGGTCAGCACATTCATTAGCTAGTTCCTTATCTGAGTTAGGCCTGGGTTTAATGAATGTCTGTTCTATAATGGCAGTACTGTCGTCTGGCTATTAAATGATGTCTCCTAAGTAAGGAAAAAAAAAACTTTAACTTGGTTTACAACAGTTTCAACACGCAAGAATGGCTGTGCCTGAGTCAGGTGAGCAGACAATGTTACAGAGGCTGAATATAGTGGCTTCCAGAGCTCAAGTGTTTCAGCAGCTCAACAGAATGCTGACGCAGAAAAGAAAATTCAGTAAAATGGTTACTTTTGGAAATCCTTGCTGCAACCATCATCAGTATCCCTGGCACAATCGACGAAGACAGCTGATCATGTTAATGGACTGATTAAAATTTTTCTCAAACTTTTTCATTATAGATAGATATTGACAAAAAGCTGTCAGTCATAAGGATGCTGTTATGTATTTAAAAAGACAGGTTGCCAATCTGGTGATTCAAAAACAATTGTTCTGTCATGTAAATTATCAATTCATAAGTATTACTCCTTTATCCTACAATGGGACTGCTACTGAATGGTAAAAGGTTAAAAAATCATATTTGGGGTATTTAAAATCATAATCTTAGCATATATTTACAAGGTTTACAAAAGAAAATATCTGTTATTTCATATAGTCATTTGTCTTTTGGTGATCTTGCTAAGGCTGCAAAAGGATTTTTTTGATGCCTTAAGTATCTCCCAAGCAGTTTCTTTCTCAGATTCTCATTTGGCTTCTATTAGTCAGACACCCTACAAAATAGACGAGCCCTTGACCTCCTTACAGCAGAAAAAGGGGGAACCTGTTTAGCCCTTCAGGAAGAATGCTGCTTTTATGTCAATGAATCACGGATCATAGAGGAAAATGTAAAAAATTTACAGACACTTAATCAAGAGTTACACTCCAGGTATGACTCCTCCTAATCTCACCTCTGGATCAATTCCCCTTTTCTCTCCTGGCTGCCATCCATACTGGGACCCCTATTTATCCTCTCCTCCTGTTTGCAATTGGACCAGTGGTTATTAACAAAATTATGTCTTTTATACGCTACCAGATTAAAGCCATAGAGATGCAACCTCTACAGGTCCAGTATCAGACTGGTGCTGGCAAGCTGAGGAATCGCGACTGAAGACCTGCATCCGGCTGAGACCCTCCCCTAACAATGAATGTAAAACCTATAGTCTCTGTAAAACCTATAGTCTCTGTAAACCTATAGCCTCTGTAAGCCCTATAGCCCCTATAAATTTGCTTACTTTTTATAATCATTCTAGACATGTTGGCCAAGGTTCAATGCCCCAAGCCTCCGGGAACCGCATGAGCATTCAGACCTATGCACCCCCTAGGGGGATGTGTACCAACGTGGGTGCGGAAAAACCACAAAGGAAGGTCCTTTCCTGACCACATCTGAATTCCCTGAGAGAAAAAACCTGACTTGCATGGAGGTTGGTACCATACATAATAATTATATAGTCCCTGCCTCCCCTCCCCAAAAGGTACCAAGGGCCAAATCTGTGGGTGATAAAAATGGCCCATGGGAGGAGTCAGGTCACTACTCCCCCACTTGGTTAAAGCCCACCACTTGACTGCGGGCCTCCCCCTGTCTTGTATAAAAGAAGGGAGGAGATGTTGGGGACCTTGAGCCAAACTGCAGCTATTTGGAGGAAAAGCCTCCACCTTTTGTGTTAGATTTCAGTTTCCTGAATTCCTGTGAGAATTACCAAGCCTTCCTAGAGACCTTACCCTGGCCTGTAGATAAGAACAATATATAAAGATATGCATCTTAGCAAACAGGATTGATGTAAACCTGCCCTGCTTGTTATCTCAACACAGACATTCTTGTAAACATTCTTGAGGCCCATCACTCTAAAGATCCCTGCCCCTCTCTCCTCATCAATCAGAACACCTGGTAGCCATAAAATCCATTTGGCAACCATAAATTCCATTTGCCCACATACCTTCTTCCTACCTCCTCTATATATACCTCTATATGAATAATAAACTCAGAGGCCTTGACCAGAGTTTTTAGGCTTGGCCTCCTTCTTTGTGTCTGTTTGTCTCTCATCTAGGTTAGCCTCCCCTTTAGCCCTTTGTTGAACCCCTGCTGTCTGGGGAAAACAAACTCCAGAAACATGCACCACCTTGTGCATCTGGCTTACCTGGGTCCTGGGGAATGGAACCAAGGTCCTTTGGCTTTGCAGGCAAATGCCTTAACTGCTAAGCTATCTCTCCAGACCTGTCTTGTGTTTTTATATTTACTCTGCTTCTAGTCTCAAGATAGACCAAAGACAGCCAAGTATGGTGGTGCACACCTTTAATCCCAGCACTCGGGAGTCAGTGGTATGAAGACCAATAGGAGTGTGAGGCCATCCTGAGACCACATAGTGAATTCCAGGTCAGCCTGGACTAGAGTGAGACCCTATCTCCAAAAATTTTTTTTAAAAATTGAATTCACTCACATCACATCCTCACAATTCCCCTTTCCAGAGAGAATCTTTAGACATGAAAGCCATGGTCCATCATATGCATGACAAACCACTTGTCCCATTTTATTTATATATTTTACTTATTTGTGTGAGTGACAGGCAGATCAAGAGAGAGAGAAAGTACGTGTTTGCTAGGGCCTCCAGCCAATGCAAAGGATGGCATCTGGCTTCATGTGGGTACAAGGGTATCTAACCTGGGTCCTTTGGCTTTGCAGGCAAGTGTCTTAACTGATAAGCCATCCCTCCAGCCCCAACTCATCCCATTTTAGACATTCCTGTGGGGGTCCACAGAGAATGGTGTATCAGACAGCTTCGGGTTCGCTGAGATGAACTTCCAGACCAGGCACAGTTATGGAGGAATGGATATTATTTACTGAAGCTTACAGATCCAGGGGAAGTTCCATAAGGGCAGAGAAGCAGCCTGCTCTCCACAGGGCCAAGCAGAGAGAGCAAAGCCAACCAGCCACCACAGCACACAGCACACTTCAGGAACTCCTGCTAGGCACATTTGCATATCTTTACAATGGAATCTCAAACCATCACCACACCTTAAGACCGGGCCCCCAGTGACCTTGCCTCTAGCAAGGTGATTGCAGATGCAAACTATAAAATAATAAAACACTGAATATATTGGGGGACATATATTCAAACTACCACATTCCGCCCCTGGCCCCCAATATATTTAGCTCTTGGCCCCCAATAGATTTATAACTATCACAGATTGTAAATTGTACTCAGTCCAATTTCAAAGGTTCTCACAGTCTTGACCAACTTAAGATAGTCCTGTAAAATCAAACAAGTTAAATACTTTCAACATGTAAAGGCACAGAGTAAACATTTTAACTGGTATAAGGCATAGCAAGGAGAGACTAGAATAATGCAAACTCAACCACCATCAGCAGTCAAACTTCTGCAGTTCAAGTTCAATATAACCAGAGACTGCCAGTCTCCAGGTTTTCCAATTATGCCCCTCCAGCTGGGCAGAGTCGCCAGGGAAAACTTTCATCCCATGCCAACACTGCACTCCATGGTAGCCCTTTTGCGCAGTCCTGGTATATCCAAAACATCTTCAGGTCTCCATGCAAACCACGGTCCATCTTCCAAAGGCTCTTCCAGCCTATTCCTGAGGGTCTTCATGCCCTGCCTCATGCCACATCACAGCAGCGGCTCCTGGAACCGTGTGCAACTCATGACCACTCCATGCATTTTTCATATTTCCAAAACTAATACCAGGTGTGCAGGACACAGCCATATTCTAAATCCAGGGACAAAATAAACCATAGCCTTGAAAAGCAGGTTCCTTCTCCAGTCAGCTCTTTCCAAGAATTTGCATTTTTAACAGTCTTTCCTCAGGCATCCTCTCCATTGTTTTAATGTAAATGCAGTCGGGCCACCTTCCTTCCACCTTCCTTAAGATTGCTAATGTGTTTGACAATAGCAGCTAAACCAGTCTCAGTGCCTCTGCTTTTAACTTGCTTGAGTTTTCCAACTTAAAAATCTTAAAATCTCAGTCTGATATCTTCAGCCTAGCGCATCAGTCCATTACAAATTTAACCTTGATCAAACTGTCTGGGCCTGGATAGCAGAACGTAGCCATCCCTTATGCCAGTAGCCCAGTTCCAACAAAGTCCTCTGCAGTCTTTCCTTCCCCTTAGAAAGCTCATAAGCCAAGCCTCGAAGTTCAGTACTATCTGCGCTTAGCATTCTCAAACTTTCATCAAAACAGTCCATAAAACTTGGCTTACCACTCCAGAAGGCACCTTCAGTTGCAAGCACCAAGTCCATGCCCATTCTTCCAAAACAAAGGTTCCAAAAGACAAATATCCACACGGTCAGATTCATCTCACCCCACACTCCTCATTACCACTTTACTGTATCAGACAGCTTCGGGTTCGCTGAGATGAACTTCCAGACCAGGCACAGTTATGGAGGAAGGGATATTATTTACTGAAGCTTACAGATCCAGGGGAAGTTCCATAAGGGCAGAGAAGTGGCCTGCTCTCCACAGGGCCAAGCAGAGAGAGCAAAGCCAACCAGCCACCACAGCACACAGCACACTTCAGGAACTCCTGCTAGGCACATTTGCATATCTTTACAATGGAATCTCAAACCATCACCACACCTTAAGACCGGGCCCCCAGTGACCTTGCCTCTAGCAAGGTGATTGCAGATGCAAACTATAAAATAATAAAACACTGAATATATTGGGGGACATATATTCAAACTACCACATTCCGCCCTGGCCCCCAATATATTTAGCTCTTGGCCCCAATAGATTTATAACTATCACACATTGTAAATTGTACTCAGTCCAATTTCAAAGGTTCTCACAGTCTTGACCAACTTAAGATAGTCCTGTAAAATCAAACAAGTTAAATACTTTCAACATGTAAAGGCACAGAGTAAACATTTTAACTGGTATAAGGCATAGCAAGGAGAGACTAGAATAATGCAAACTCAACCACCATCAGCAGTCATCAATCTGCAGTTCAAGTTCAATATAACCAGAGACTGCCAGTCTCCAGGTTTTCCAATTATGCCCCTCCAGCTGGGCAGAGTCGCCAGGGAAAACTTTCATCCCATGCCAACACTGCACTCCATGGTAGCCCTTTTGCACAGTCCTGGTATATCCAAAACATCTTCAGGTCTCCATGCAAACCACGGTCCATCTTCCAAAGGCTCTTCCAGCCTATTCCTGAGGGTCTTCATGCCCTGCCTCATGCCACATCTCAGCAGCGGCTCCTGGAACCGTGTGCAACTCATGACCACTCCATGCATTTTTCATATTTCCAAAACTAATACCAGGTGTGCAGGACACAGCCATATTCTAAATCCAGGGACAAAATAAACCATAGCCTTGAAAAGCAGGTTCCTTCTCCAGTCAGCTCTTTCCAAGAATTTGCATTTTTAACAGTCTTTCCTCAGGCATCCTCTCCATTGTTTTAATGTAAATGCAGTCAGGCCACCTTCCTTCCACCTTCCTTAAGATTGCTAATGTGTTTGACAATAGCAGCTAAAAACCAGTCTCAGTGCCTCTGCTTTTAACTTGCTTGAGTTTTCCAACTTAAAATCTTAAAATCTCAGTCTGATATCTTCAGCCTAGCACATCAGTCCATTACAAATTTAACCTTGATCAAACTTTCTGGGCCTGGATAGCAGAACGTAGCCATCCCTTATGCCAGTAGCCCAGTTCCAACAAAGTCCTCTGCAGTCTTTCCTTCCCCTTAGAAACCTCATAAGCCAAGCCTCGAAGTTCAGTACTATCTGCACTTAGCATTCTCAAACTCTCATCAGAATAGTCCATAAAACTTGGCTTACCACTCCAGAAGGCACCTTCAGTTGCAAGCACCAAGTCCATGCCCATTCTTCCAAAACAAAGGTTCCAAAAGACAAATATCCACACGGTCAGATTCATCTCACCCCACACTCCTCATTACCACTTTACTGTAGCAGACAGCTTCAGGTTCGCTGAGATGAACTCCAGACCAGGCACAGTTATGGAGGAAGGGATATTATTTATTGAAGCTTACAGATCCAGGGGAAGTTCCATAATGGCAGAGAAGTGGCCTGCTCTCCACAGGGCCAAGCAGAGAGAGCAAAAGCCAACCAGCCACCACAGCACACAGCACAAAACTCAGCCAAAAGGTCAACTTCAGGAACTCCTGCTAGGCACATTTGCATATCTTTACAATGGAATCTCAAACCATCACCACACCTTAAGACCGGGCCCCAGTGACCTTGCCTCTAGCAAGGTGATTGCAGATGCAAACTATAAAATAATAAAACACTGAATATATTGGGGGACATATATTCAAACTACTAGACAGTATCCCATGGTACTTCCCTCCCTCCCCCTCTCAATCAGTCTTTCAGTTTGATGTCATGATCTTTTCCTCCTATTATGATGGTCTTGTGTAGGTAGTGTCAGGAACTGTGAGGTCATGGATATCCAGGCCATTTTGTGTCTGGAGGAGCACGTTGTAAGGAGTCCTACTCTTCCTTTGTCTCTTACATTCTTTCCAACCCCTCTTCTGCAATGGGCCCTGAGCCTAGAAGGTGGGTTTGAGATGTTTCAGGGCTGAGCACTCTTATCACTTCTTCTCAGCACCATGGTGCCTTCTGAGTCATCCCAAGGTCGCCACCATCTGAAAAGAAAAGCTTCTCTAACCACAAGTGAGAGTAGCATTAATATATGGGTGTGTACATTCAGAGAAGAGTTTACTGGGCATTTTGGTGAGCACAGTATATACATTTAGCGTAACACCAGCAGACATCACACCCCTAGGGCTCATGACTATCCATGTCATAGGTTTTCAGTATCAGGGATGTATTCCCTCCCATGGAGTGGGCTTCCAGTCCAATTAGAGAGCAGTCTGTTCCCCCCCCCCATAAGAGACATGCCACTATTGCACCAAATGAGCCAGGCTCATTTGGCCTGGCTGGCCAAATTTAAAGCTTGCAGTGTTCACTGTTGAGTACCTTCACTGGTGTTTTCTCTCTCCCATTCAACTGCATGCAGTGTAGCTTTTTCCAACTTTCTGTCAGCTGGTCCACATGGAGGAAGCTTGCAGCTCAGCTCCAGCAGGTTTTTGCTG
Source organism: Orientallactaga sibirica (assembly GCA_036365145.1). NCBI lineage: Eukaryota > Metazoa > Chordata > Mammalia > Rodentia > Dipodidae > Orientallactaga > Orientallactaga sibirica. Next base: position 1,129,359 of record JAEOAD010000029.1, on the reverse strand, counting down.
TAGCTAGAAGTCCTGGCATGCCTATGTTCTCTCTACCTCAAATAAAATAAAATGAAATCCTAAAAATACTTTAAAAGGGCTTGAGAGATGGCTTAGCAGTTAAGGAGCATTCCTGCAAAGCCTAAGGACCCCGGTTCGATTCTCCATGTCCCATGTAATTTAGTTTATGTTCCTGGAATAGATCTGGGAAGGAAGTAAATTAGGTTATTAACCCTAACCTAGGCCTGGTGATAATACCACAAGCCATGCAGACCTTTTAGAAAACTCTTAAGTAGCCCAAGAATTCCTGCTTCCTAATATCCATCAGTGTGAGACAATTTCCTCCATCCTCAAGTTTCCTTCACTTCCTCCATTCAGCACCATTAATCATTTTTAAATCCCCACAGACCCAAACATCAGCACTGTGATGGCAATGTAAGTAACGGGGTAAACCCCTCATGACATTAGGGAATATTTGTGAGTAAAAGCTGTAATGAGATCATAGTCACATATCTCATTTTAAACTGTCAGTCACACAGGGAGGACATATGTGACCAGAAAGTTAAGCCCATGCAGCTGAGTACTGCCATGACCCCTTAAGGAGGAGAGCAAGTGAGCGTACCCTTATGAACCTTACCTTGCCCAATAAATATCAGCTGCCATAGTTAAACAAACAATTCATAGCATGCCAGACCCCCTGTGCTGCCACCAGAAGGGGCCCCACACTTGCAAACCATTCCCCCAGTGTGGACCTACGGCTGCTCATTTTAGCACTTTTACAAAGACAGAGTAGCTTCCTCCCCTACCAGTGCTATTCCTCCAAGTGTTTTTTCCAGTGTCGGTAGCCATTTGCCTGAACACCCATTTGTTCATGGCCTGTGTACATTCTTACAGTGGGCTAATGAAAAGCAGGATGTCTTGCCAAGCATAAGATTAGAGACCTGCTGAGGCTCTGGGGACTGAGAAGGGAGTATCTTCTGAACTTGAGGCCAAATTTGACTGTTCTTTGGTTCATGTTGGAGGACATGGCTTTCTCAAGAAATCCTGTGAAAATGTTATGATTGTTCTGCTTGCATTCTTGTGCTCTGAGAAGAAGTATAAAAAAGCTAAACTAAATAAAATTGGGGCCTCAGTATTCACTGATAGCTCTCCCGAGTTTATCTTTTCTCTTGTCTTTTTTTCTTAACTCTCACTCCCCACCCAGGTACTGTTTAATTCTGCTGGCAGGCTCTGGCAAGTGGCACCCGAACAGTGGATCTGAAAACTGGGGAAAGAAGTGAAGGACACCGCTTAGTATTTGAGATCAACAGAAAGTAAAGAGGAGCGGTTAATAACTTCTCGACAGAAAAATTGGACAAGGTAACAGTTGACTGCTTTTCGTACATATGCTTAAGAATATGCTTTGTGCCGGACGTGGTGGAACATGCCTTTAATCCCAGCACTTGGGAGGCAGAGGTAGGAGGATTGCTAAGAGTTCGAGGGCACCCTGAGACTACATAGTGAATTCCAGGTCAGCCTGGACCAGAGTGAGACCCTACCTCGCAAAACCAAAAAAAAAAAAAAAAAAAAAAAAGAATATGCTTTGTGCGCGAGGTGCAAAAGTAAGACAGCAACAGCTGTGTAATTTCTTAGATTTTGAGGAGAAGGTATGTCCTTGGTTTCCAGAAGATGGGACAATAGATTTAAAAACCTGGCAAAGAGTAGGGACCAAACTTCAAGATTATGATGATGCCCATGGACTGAGTAAGGTCCCGGCGGATATTTTTACTTTATGGACTCTATCTACTTAAGGAAGTGAAACTAACCCTTCCACTCCATCTGCAGAGCTGGAACATGTGCTCAAACAACTGTGTAAAGATGATTTTTTTGATCCCTTGGATCCAGTAGATGTGAAGGAGTTAGAGGAGGAAGCTGCAAAATATCATCAAGAGGAGGACTTTCCACCTTTTATTGCTTTTACAAAGCCTGAGAGTGAAAAAAAATGTTCAGAGGAGGTCCACCACCTCCAAAGCAGTCTTGCCTCAGGGTATGGCTAACAGCCCCACCTTGTGTCAAAAATTTGTAGCTCAGGCTGTAACGAAAACTAGACAGGCTATTCTCAAGTGTATATACTTCATTATATGGATGCTATCCTCTTGGCACATCAACAGGAGGGATTACTATTAGCAGCTTATACTTATTTACAACATCTTTGAAGGAACAAGGTTTAGTTGTAGCCCTGGAAAAGGTACAAACTGAGCCTCCTTATTCTTATTTAGGCCATAAATTGTATCCAAAAACTATCCTCCCACAAAAAAATACAAACTAGAAAAGATGCAAACCTTGAATGATTTCCAGAAGCTATTGGGAGATATTAATTGGCTTAGACCACAGTTGAAGATTGCTACGGGTGAGTTAAAACCTCTTTTTGGTCTTTTAAAAGGTGATTCATACCCAAAATTAGGGAGAAGATTGACTGTAGAAGCCAGAGAAGCATTATCTGTAGTGGAGCATGCAGTCGAAAATCAATGAATCCAATATATAGATTCCGGCTACTAGACATACTCCAACCGCAGTCTTGTGGCAAAAGGGACCTTTATTGTGGCCACATTTGCCTGTGTCTCCTGCTAGAGTATTAGCCCCTTATTATGAAGCTGTAGCTTGTTTAATTCAAATGGCTCAATTAGAATCTAGAAAATATTTTGGGAAGAACCAGCTATCCTAGGAGTTCCACTTACAAAGCAGCAAGTTGACTGGCTATTTCAAAATCTGGACTCCTGGGCTAGAGCTTTTGCACATTATCCTGGTATTATAATCATTATCCTAAAGATAAATTATTACAATGTGCAAATTCTCACGTTTTTATTTTTCCACGAAGTAAAGCAAGAACCTATTGAAGGTGCCCCAGTAGTATTTACTGATGGATCCTCTAATGGTAAAGTAGCTTCTGTGTTTTAGGAGCAATCTTATTCATTTTGGACTCCTCCTGCATCAGCTCAAATAGTAGAACTTAGAGCTGTAGCTACTCTATTTCAAGCTTTACCTTCTATTCCTTTTCATTTGTATACTGACAGTCATTACATTACTAGAGCTCTACAAGTGCTTGAAACCATGCCTTATACTGAAACTGCCAAGACTCAAGTTCAAGAATTGTTTAGTCAAATACAAGGCTGCAGGCATGCTTGCTCTCATCCTTGTTTTGTAGGTCATATATGAGCTCATTCAGGACTTCCAGGTCCTTTAGCACTGGGTAATGATATGGCAGATAAGACTACACAGATCATAGGCATATCTCAATAGCATCATCAGAATAGCCAAAGCTTAAGAAAACAATTTCAAATTACCAGAGAGGCTTCTAGACAAATTGTGTGACAGTGTAGTCCCTGTCCTGAATATCACTCAACCCCACAATATGGGGTAAACTCCAGAGGATTGAAACCAAATCATTTCTGGCAGATGGATATAACTCATATTCCTGAATGTGAAAAATTAAGATATGTGCATGTACCCATTGATACTTACTCAGGATTTTTGATGGCTATGGCACAGACTGGAGAAGCTACTAAGCATGTTACAGCACATTGCATTAAATGTTTTGCTGTAGCAGGTATACCATTGATTATAATACCAGATAACAGTACAGGTTACACTAGTCAATCTTTTCAGCCCTTTTGTGCCCAATTATCAATTGTTCATAAATCAGCAGGTATACCTTACAACCTACAGGGACAAGGAATTGTTGAACGTGCCCATGGAGCTTTAAAGAATCAATTACAAAAAAATACAAAAGGGGGAGTTATATCCTTGGTCACCACAGAATGCTTTAAATCATGTACTCTTCTCAATTTAAAAATTTTTAAATGTGGATGCATTTGGTCACTCTGCAGCAGATAGGATGCTGAAAATGCCAGGTGGCTGCCAGAGAGGTTGGTCTGGTTCACTAGGATTGAACATAACGATGCCTCTGCTATTGATGATGTGGACTCACCACCAAACTTACATTTGGAAGATCTCTGTGGCAATGGGTGAGGTGAGAGCCTCCTCTGCTAAGGCAAACAGTAACTCATCCCTCCCAAAGTGAGAGGTATTGGCTTGTGTCTCTCCACCTTATGCAGTAGTGGTGGGACAGTAGGATGTTTAATGTGACATGTAAAAATTATACTCTTGGGCTGGAGAGATGGCTTAGTGGTTAAGGTGCCTGCCTGCTAAGCCTAAGAATGCTGGTTCCAATCTCTAGGTCCCACGTTTAACCAGATGCAGTGACGCAAGGGCGCAATGACGCACTTGGCCACAAGGGGGCGCACACATCTTGATTTCGTTCACAGCAGCTGAGACTGCTGGTGTGCCCATCTCTGTCTCCCTCTCTATCTGTGTCTCTATCCAGAAATAAAAATAATAAAAATTTTTTTTTAAATTGTACTAATTGTGCTATCAAAGTATCCTCTGAAACTCGACTCATGATAGTTAAACAACCATCATTTGCTATGATTCCTGTTAATATCATGAAACCTTGGTATGCTAATTGAGGCTTGCAAATACTTACAGAAATGGAACATGCATTAAGTAGACCAAAAAGGATGATAGGATTAATTACTGCAAGAATTTTAGGTTTCACTATGTAGTCTCTCAGGGTGGCCTCAAACTCATGGTGATCCTCCTACCTCTGCCTCCTGAGTGCTGGGATTAAAGGCGTGTGCCACAACACCCGGTGAATTTTAGCTTTCATTATGCTTCTGGCTACTGCCACTAATACTGTTGCTTTAGCACAGGAAGTGCAGACTGCACGTTTTGTCAATTAGCTATCAAAAAATGTCTCTCTTGTTTTGGGAACTCAAGAAGACATAGATAGTAAATTAGAACAGAAAACAGATGCTTTATATGATGTGGTTACATATTTGGGGTCATGCAGATTTTCAATGGATTTGTGTTACAACAAAAACTATAACAGTCAACATCATTGGGAAAAAGTAAAAATGAATTTACAAGGAATATGGCATGATGCAAATATATCACTAGAGTTTATTCAATTGCATCAAGAAATTCTAATGCTAAAAAACACAGAGCTTGATTTTGATGCACCTAAGACAGAAAATGATATCTTGGAAAAATTAAGAGCTTCCCTACCTTCATGGTCATCATGGTCTTCATTTACTTCCTGGATAGGAAGTATCACAGCTTTGGGTATCTGTATCGTACATGGTGTCTGCTTACTCCCACCGATCATTAGACATGTCATCTACTCGCTTTCGGACATTAAAGCTGAGGTACATATGTCCGGCTCCAGATGCTAACATAAAGAGGATGTTCTCCCCTGCAGAGGTTGGTAGTCAAAGATGGGTAAGATTCAAGTTAGGCCAACCTAAGACAGGGCATGAATGATGACATTTATGTGCCAATGATGGGTAAGGCCTAAATAGCATAGAGAACAACCTAAGACAGGCACAGTCTTTCTGCACCCTAGCCTAGAAGGGTATGGTTTCTTAAAAAATAATTTTTAAAAGGGGGATATGTCAGGAACCATTTGCCTGAACACCTGTTTGTTCATGGCCTGTGTACATTTTTACAGTGCGCTAATGAGAAGCAGGATGTCTTGCCAAGCATGAGATTAGAGACGTGCTGAGGCTCCGGGCACTGATAAGGGAGTATCTTTTGCCCTTGAGGCCAAATTTGACTGTTCTTTGTTTCATGTTGGAGGATGTGGCTTTCTTAAGAAATCCTGTGAAAATGTTATGATTGTTCTGTTTGCATTCTTGTGCTCTGAGAAGTATAAAAAAGCTAAACTAAATAAAGTCAGGGCCTCAGTATTCACTGACAGCCCTCCCAAGTCTATCCTTTCTCTCTTGTCTTTTTTCTGAATCCTCACTCCCCACTCAGGTACTGTTCAATTCTGCTGGTGGGCTCCAGCAGTCCAGCTCATTTGTCCTCACTGTCACTCTTGCCACCTCTGTCTTGGTTCTGGAGACATTACTGAACTTGGCCATTTAAGGCACAGATAAAATGTCTGAAGGAGAAGAAAGACTTGGATCTTTCAGAAGTTAAACTCAATATATCTCAGATACTTTGACCCCATCCAATGGGTTTAGTGGAGGATTCGCCTACCAGAGGGGAGAAACTCTGCTATGTCATCTTTTAAAACTTAACAGTCTAGGGCTGGAGAGAGGGCATAGATGTTAAGGCACTTGCCTGCAAAGCCAAAGGACCCAGGTTCAATTATCCGGTCCCCACTTGAGCCAGATACAAAAGGTGGCACATGTGCCTGCAGTTTAGTTTGCAGTGCCTCTCTCTCAATAAACACAATGGTGCAGCAAACTGCTGAGAAGGTGGGTGTGACAGGACTGATCAAGGTAAGGAAGCCTTCCACTCCTTCAGTTCAGAGCACACCCTTCACCCCCAAACCCTAAAATCCCTAACCCTTGGTATTAGCTAACATAAACCCTATCTAAAATCCAGTCCTAACCCTTACACCCTTATGGGTGTGTACTTACAAGTGCAGGTGCAGATAAATTGGTTGCTGGGACTTAGTCCATCACAGAGACTTTTTTATTACCATCCAGCATATTCTTCACAGTTCCACACATAGTGAATTCCAGGTTAGCCTGGAAAACAAATGACAATAAATATTTGTGAGGATGTGGAAGAAGAGAAACCCTTCAACACTGTTGTTGGAAATGCCACCTGGTACAGCCATTGTGGAGATTAATGGAACAGCTAAAAATAGATTTACCATATGTAGCAGACAGCTTCATATTTGCTGAGATGAACTTCTAGATCAGGCACAGTTATGGAGGAAGGGATATTATTTATTGAAGCTTACAGATCCAGGGGAAGTTCCAATAATGGCAGAAGAAGCTGGCCTGCCTTCACAGGGCCAAGCAGAGAGAGAAAAGGCCGACTAGGCACACAGCACACTGAGCAAAAAAAACTACAGCCAAAAGCCCAGCACACTTCAGGAACTCCTGCTAGGCATACTTCGCATATCTTTACAATGGAATCTCAAACCCACCATCAACACCTTAAGACCAGCCCCCAGTGACATTGCCTCTAGCAAGGTGATTGCAGATGCAAACTATAACTAATAAAATACTGAATATATTGGGGGACATATATTCAAACTACCACATTCCACCCCTGGCCCCCAATATATTTAGCTCCTGCCCCTAATAGATTTATAACTATCACACATTGTAAATTGTACTCAGTCAAATTTCAAAGGTTCTTACAGTCTTGATCAACTTAAGATAGTGAGTCCTGTAAAATAAAACAAGTTAAATACTTTCAACATGTAAAGACACAGAGTAAACATTTTTAACTGGTACAATGCATAGCAAGGAGAAACTAGAACAATGCAAACTCAACCACCATCAGCAGTCATCAAACTTCTGCAGTTCAAGTTCAATATAACCAGAGACCGACAGTCTCCAGGTTTTCCAATTCCACCCCTCCAGGGTCACCATTTAAGGCACAGATAAAATGTCTGAAGGAGAAGAAAGACCTGGAAACTTCAATCCCAGGCCAACACTGCACTACATGGGAGTCCGTGCATAGTCCTGGTATATCCAAAACATCTTCAGGTCTCCATACAAACCACCGTCCATTTTCCAGAAGCTCTTCCAGCCTATTCCTGAGGGTTTTCCTGCCCTGCCTCATGCCGCATCTCAGCAGTGGCTCCTGGAACCGTGTGCAATTCATGACCACTCCATGCATTTTTCATATTTCAAAACTAATACCAGGTGTGCAGGACACAGCCATATTCTTAATCCAGGGACAAAATAAATCATAGCCTTGAAAAGCAGGTTCCTTCTCCAGTCAACTTTTTCCAAGAGTTTGCATTTCTAACAGTTTTTCCTCAGGCATCCTCTCCATTGTTTTAATGTAAAGCAGTCAGGCTACCTTCCTTCCATCTTCCTTAAGATTGCTAATGTGTTTGACAATAGCAGCTCTAGTAACCTAAAACCAGTCTCAGTGCCTCTGGTAGTTTGAATATATGTCCCCCAATATATTCAGTTATAGTTTGCATCTGCAATCACCTTGCTAGAGGCAATGTCACTGGGGGCTGGTCTTAAGGTGTGGGTGATGGGTTTGAGATTCCATTGGAAAGATATGCAAAGTGTGCCTAATAGGAGTTCCTGAAGCTTGCTGTGGCTTAGCTGTAGTTTTGCTCAGCGTGCTGTGTAGCTGGTGACTTGGTTTTTCTCTCTCCACTTGGCCCTATGAAAGCAGGCTGCTTCTCCAGCCTTTATGGAACTTGCCCTGGATCTGTAAGCTTCAATAAATAATATTCCTTCCTCCATAACTGTGCCTGGTCTGGAAGTTCATCTCAGCGAACCTGAAGCTGTCTGCTACAGTGCCTTTATAATTTTAACTTGCTTGAGGTTTTCCAACTTAAAATCTTAAAATCTCAGTCCATTGTCTTTAGCCAAGCACATCAGTCCATTACAAATTTAACCATGATCAAACTTTCTGGGCCTGGATAGTGGAACATAGCCATCCCTTATGCCAGTAGCCCAGTTCCAACAAAATCCTCTGCAGTCTTTCCTTCCCCTTAGAAAGCTCATAAGCCAAGCCTTGAAGTTCAATACTATCTGCACTTAGCATTCTCAAACTCTCATCAGAATAGTCCATAAAACTTGGCTTACCACTCCAGAAGGCATCTTCAGTGGAAAGCACCAAGTCCATGCCCATTCCTCCAAAACAAAGATTCCAAAAGACGAATATCCACACTGTCTGGTTCATCTCGCCCCACACTCCTTGGTACCACTTTACTGTAGCAGACAGCTTCAAGTTCACTGAGATTAACTTCCAGATCAGGCACAGTTATGGAGGAAGGGATATTATTTATTGAAGCTTACAGATCCAGGGGAAGTTCCAATAATGGCAGAAGAAGCTGGCCTGCCTTCACAGGGCCAAGGAGAGAGAGAAAAAGCCAACTAGGCACACAGCACACTGAGCAAAAAAACTACAGCCAAAAGCCCAGCACACTTCAGGAACTCCTGCTAGGCACACTTTGCATATCTTTACAATGGAATCTCAAACTCACCATCAACACCTTAAGACCAGCCCCCAGTGACATTGCCTCTAGCAAGGTGATTGCAGATGCAAACCATAACTAATAAAATACTGAATATATTGGGGGACATATATTCAAACTACCACACCATATGATCCACCTATAGCACTCCTAGGCATTAAAGACTCTTCTCACTACCTTAGAGATACTTGCTCAATCATGTTTATTGCCACTGTATTCACAGTAGATAGGAAATGGAACCAGCCTAGATGTCCCTCAACTGATGGATAATGAAGATGTGGTACATGTATACAATGGAGTTCTAGTCAGTGGTAAAGAAAAATAAAATGATGAAATTTGTAGGGAAATGGATGGATCTGGAAAGAATTATATTTAGTGAGGTAACTCAGGCCCAGAAAGCCAAATGTCACATATTCTCTCTCATATGTGGATCCTAGCTACAAAGTTTTATGATTGTGTGTGAGTTGGAGTAAAAATTGGCAGCAGAGGCCAGTAAGCCAGAAAAGCGCTATAAGGGAGGGGAGGGAGGAGAACTTAAGGAGATGGTGGGTGGGGTGTTTGTGTAGATGAACAGATTACTGGGGATGCAATGGCTTAAATGAGGTCATGGGAGGGGTTGGTGGAGGGTTGATCAAAATTCAATATGTTGTGAATAAGCCACATGAAAACCTACTTTTTTGGAGAATGACACACCCAGAAGCCATAGACTGTTACTAGAGAAATTTCAGTGCCAGAGATGGGATACCTTCCAGTGAGTTGTTCACCAGTGATGTCCCTGAGGGCCCCAAAACATTACAGGTTATTGCCAAGGCTCTCGGTTTGCCATCAGAAATAGATGGTAAGACCCTACTGCCAAAGGCTTCACAGGCCTAGGCAGCAAAGGTCACTGGAAAATCAAGCTGGAGCTGGCCTGTGGACCAGCTGACAGAAAGCTGTAAAAAGCTGCACTGCATGCAGCCCTATGGGACCCATGTAAGCCAGATGCACAAGGTGGTGCATGCAGCTGGAGTTTGTCTGCAGTGCCTAGAGGCCCACTTTCTCTCCCTCCCTTTTTCCCTGCATCTCTCTCCCCCTACCCTTTCTCTCTCAAATAAATAAATACGACATTTAAAAAAAATGTGGCTGAGTCTTGGGATGCAGCTCTATGGTATAGCACTTGACTAGCACAAATGAAGGACTGTGTTCTATCAACACAACAAAATCAAGTGAGGTTGGACATATTAAGTGATGGAATGTGTTCTTAACAGAACACTACACAATGATTCGTTTTGTTTTCAAGTTTATGTATTGTATTAACCCCATGGTTTTACAAATACATTCAGGTAATCTAATGGCACGTTAGTGACACATAACTATGTAGTCCTCTTTTTCACAAATGAGGAAACTGCTTTAGCAATACACTTCTCATGGGCAAAACAAATTTTCTATGGTGTACTTTTAACTTGCTAGGAAAAAAACAAGATGACTGATCTTGTTTTATATTTCCATCTTCTTTTTCTTGGTTTGTTTTTTTTTTTTGAGGTACACACTCTGTAGCCCAGGCTGACCTGGAATTCACTATGTAGCCTCAGGGTGCCCACAAACTCAGGGTGATCTTCCTACCTCTCCTTCCTGAGTGCTGGGATTACAAGCATGAACCACCAATCCAGGACCTTGTTTTATATTTTCAACTACAAGTACCTGAAGGATCTAGCATGCCTTCATCAGCATCTGCAAATTCTGCATTTCTTTAATTCACTCTCAGATTTGATAATGATTATTTTGCTTATTTATTCTCACACCTCCCCCATACAATCCTTATTCTTATTTAATGACACTTCCTCCCAGTTTCACTGAAAAGGAAAATATTAGAAAAATTCCATCATGTTCCACACCTCTGTTGGGAATTTCAATCATCTACCTCTCTCTCTCTCTCTCTCTCTCTCTCTCTCTCTCTCTCTCAGATGGATGGAGGGAATTAAAAGAGAAAAGATCACTACAGCTGCATAGAATGCTTTATTTTCTCTGTGAAGGAAAAATCCAGAGCAAGGCAATCAAAAGCTTGTGTGTCAGTTTCATACCTGTACTACATCTTCATCCATACTTGGAATGTCACTCACAGTAGCATGATTGTCATGGGATGGATGCTGAAGCCACAGGAATCCTCTGCACCTTACAGGAATAAAAAAAATTGATGCACCAGCTTAGTTAATCCTGTTTTAGAAACTTTCCAATAATCTCCACCAAATAACTTCTACTAACACCTAAGTAGAACTCAGTCACATACTTGCTGCTAGTGTAGAGGAAACTAAAGCCAGGTGTGCTCCCACTAAAAAAAAAAAAAAATCCGAGCTCTCATACTGAGGAAGTGGGAGGGCTACTGATATAGGTCAGTGGTAAAGAACCTTGTGTTCAAACAGCAGCACAGCTAAGTAAATAACTAAATAGCTGGGGATATAGGCTTGGCTGGATCTGCTGCTGCAGGCCTGGAATCCCATCTATTAGTCTGATGAGTAGGATGCAAGTTCAAGGCTTGCCTGGGCACCTCAATAGAAATAAAAGAGAAATAGAAAAAAGGAGAATAATAACTATTTTTATTTCAGCTGCATAGGGGAGAGAAAACAAGCAATCAGAAACTATTTAATTTTCCACCACCAAATCTTGATGCTTTTTCATATATGAGACAGGAAATTCCTATGAAACCTGGAGTGGCCTAGAACTCACTATGTATCCCAAGCTTCCCACAAATTCATGGAAATTCTGAGGCTCCAGCCTCTTGAGTGCTGGAATTAGAAGTGTGGACCACCACACCAAGCATTCTACCACCATTTCAATTTCCAACCTAATCTGTCCTCAATCACTGACTACATCCTGTATCAGTGGAAGAGGATCATGTTCTATTCCAAGACTGACTCTCCAGTGCTTCACTGGGTCCTTTTGTGGAGATTTCATCATCCAGGTGCAGTCGTGCACACCTGTAATCCCAACTACAGGAAGATCACAAGTTTGAGGCCAACCTGGCCAATAAAGTGAGTTTCTGCTTCTTTCAAAACAAGAAGGAAGGGCTGGAGAGATGGCTTAGCAGTTAAGGCACTAGCCTGCAAAGCCAAAGTACCCAGGTTCGATTCTCCAGGACCCACAAAAGCCAAATGCACAAGGTGGTGCATGCACCTACACTTTATTTGCAGCTGCTCCAGGCCATGGTGTACCCATTCTCCCCTCCCTGAATTATTAAATAAAAATTTAAAAGTAATAGGCTCGATAAATGGCTTAGCTGTTAAGACACTTGCCTGCCAAGCCTAAGGACCCAGGTTTGATTCCCCCAGGCCCCCATAAGCCAGATGCACATGGTGGCGCTTATGTCTGGAGTTTGCAGTGGCTCCTGCTGTGCTCATTCTCATTCTCATATTCTCTCTCTCCTCTCTCTCCCCCAATAAATATAAACAAAATATTGAAAGAAAAAAGAATTACAGAAACAATTAAAAAAAAAAAACTGTAGGGCTGGGGCAATGGATCAGTTATTAAAGGTGTTATTCACAAAGCCAGTCTCCCCAGCGCCTTCTTTAAAAAAAAAAAAAAAAAGGCCTCCAACCACTGCAAACCAACTCCAGATGTATGTGCCCATTTGTACATCTGGCTAACATGGGTCCTGGGGAATCAAACTTGGGTCCTTTGGCTTTGCAGGCAAATGCCTTAACTGCTAAGCCATCCCTCCAGCCCTCTGCTTGATTATTTTGACAGGCCTCCTAGGAGAAAGCATGCTCTGCTGGCATCAGGTTATATCTGGAGGAAAACGTCCTCCTTACCACATTGTTTTTTTTTTTTTTTTTTTTTTTTTTTTTTTTTTTTTCTGGTAGGGTCTCCCTCTAGCCCAGGGTCACCTGGAATTCCCTATACACTATGTAGACTCAGGCTGACCTTGAACTCACAGTGATCCTCCCACTTCTGCCTCCTGAGGGCTGGGATTAAAGGCATGTGCCACCAGGCCCAGCACTACCTCATTCTTGACTGTCTTTGATCTATGTATAGCAAACTTACTTTAATTTTTTTAAAAAGTTATTGGGGGCTGGAGAGATGGCTTATTGGTTAAGGCGCATGCCTACAAAGCCTAAGGACCCTGGTTCAATTCTCCAGGCCCCATGTAGGCCTGATGAACATGGTGGCAAATGCATCTGGAGTTTGTTTGCGGTAGATAGAAGCCCTGGTGCACCCATTCTTTCTCTCTCCCATAAATAAATACATAAACAAATCATTAAATATAATATTGGGCTGGAACCATATGGTTCTATCATAAAATCTTTTTTATAAAGTTTTTCAAGGTAGGGTCTCACTGAAGCTTACGCTGACCTAGAATTCACTGTGGAGTTTCAGGATGGCCTAGAACTCACAGCGATCCTCCTACCTCTGCCTCCCGAGTGCTGGGATTAAAGACATGAGCCACAACGCCCGGACCATGCCCTCTACTTAGCAGCCCAGGGAGGCAGGAAGGAGTAATGGCTACAATTCCAGGGAAGTGGCTCATGACCCTCCCCCCTCCTTTTACCAGGCAGTGTCAATAATAGCTCCATTACCAATTCCATACACCTGGTTATCTATCACTGCATGACTCTGCTCCACCACTTTTTTGGGAGGGAGGTTCAAAATAGAGTTTTACTCTAGTTCAAAGTGACCTGGAACTCAGTATGTAGTCTCAGGGTGGTCTCAAATTCACAGTGATCCTCCTATCTCTCCCTCCTGAGTGCTGGCATTAAAGGCATGCACCACCAAGCCTGGCTTCGATTAGTTTTTTTTTTTTAATTTTTAAAATATATTTACTCAGCAGAGAAAGAGGGATAGAGAGAGTAGGTGTTCCAGGGCCTCCAGACACTGCGAACCAACTCCAGATGCATGCTCCCCCTTGTGCATCTGGCTAACGTGGGTCCTGTGGAATCAAACCTGGGTCCTTTGGCTTTGCAGGCAAGCACCTTAACCACTATGCCATCCCTCCAGTCCTCTGCTTGATTACTTTGACAAGCCTACTAGAAGAAGGCATGCTCTACTGGCATCAGGTTATATCTGGAGGAAAATGCCCTTCCTACCACATTTTTTTTTCCTGGTAGGGTCTCCCTCTAGCACAGGGTGACCTGGAATTCCCTATACACTATGTAGACTCAGGCTGACCTTGAACTCACAGTGATCCTCCCACCTCTGCCTCCTGAGGGCTGGGATTAAAGGTGTGTGCCACCATGACCAGCCATACCTCATTCTTGAATGTCTTTGTGGTGTATGTATAGCAAACTTACTTTAATTTTTAAAAAAGTTATTGGGGGCTGGAGAGATAACTTAGCAGTTAAGGTGCATGCTGCAAAGCCTAAGGACCCTGGTTCAATTCTTCAAGCCCCACATAAGCCAGATGCACATGGTGGCTAGAGGCCCTGGTGCGCCCATTCTCTCTCTCTCTCCCATAATTAAATACATGCATATATAAATAAATAAATATATAAATACATAAAATATTGGGCTGGAACCTTATGGCTCAATTGGTAGGGTCTCACTCTAGCTTAGGCTGACCTGGAACTCACTGTGGAGTCTCAGGGTGGTATGGGACTCACGGTGGTCCGCCTACCTCTGCCTCTCAAGTGCCGGGATTAAAGGCATGAGCCACAACGCCTGGACCATAAAATCTTTATATAAGGAAATGAGTAGCTCACCTCCTTCAAACAAGTAACTCCAAAAGTCCCCCATCACTGATGCAACTGCTGCTGAAGAATTTGGGGGCGTTCTTCTCCTGAGGCCCACACCTGACTCTCCTCAATCATCTTTCCATTCTCCTAACGCAGACTCACTAATGCCATTCAGCTGTATTAAGAATCCTGGCTGCACCTGAGTGGAAGGCCTTCAGAGAGCAAAGCTGGGGACACTGAAATGTGTTCCCACTGCCGGTGACATTTTCAATATAAGTCACATTATGGCATTAGCTATCTCATATGTTGCTAAGACAAGGCAATTTAGTTTATGGTCCTGGCATAGATTGGGGAAGAGGTCAATTAGGCATTCACCCTAACCTGGGCATGGTGACAATATCAGAACCCAAGCAGTGCCGGGGCTTTTTTCCCTCCACCACCGGCAGGTAGAGCAGAAGAGAGAGAGAACCAGGCCGGCCGCTTCTCGAGAAGTCAGTGTCGACGACTCAAAAAACCTCCCCAAACCACCGGGAAAAGAAAACCACATTGAGCCGGGAGAAAGGTCTAAGGCGGAAAAATCTCTCCATTTATTGTCAGGGGAGGTATTTATATACTTTGAGTAAGGGGGCGGGAAGAGGGGATGAGAGAAAGGTATAAGGGCCAATAGTATTTCATCACGTCAGCAGCAGCTGGGTGGAGGCAGTTTCAGCTTAGGTGCTGAGTCAAGGGCAGGTCACAAAACTCTACTCAGGCTCGACTAGGCCTCACCGGGAGTAGGCCAAGATTGGCTGGGCTAACCACTCAGCTTCACACCGGGCAGGGCCCAACAAAGCAGAACTTTGAGTAAACTCTTAAGCAGCCCAAGGATTCCTGCTTCCTAATATCCATCAGTGCAAAGCAATTTCCTCCACGCAGCACCATTTGACGTTTTAAAATCCTTTTTTTTTTTTTTTTTTTTTTTGTAGGGTTTCCACTCTAGCTCAGGCTGACTTGGAATTCACTCTGTATTCTCAGGGTGGCCATTAACTCACTGCGATCCTCCTACCTCTGCCTCCAAAGTGCTGGGATTAAAGGCATGTGCTACCATGCCAGGCCTTAAAATCATTTTTAAAATGCCCCCAGTCAGATGCACAAGGGGGTGCATGCATCTGTAGTTCATCTGCAGTGGCTAGAGGCCTTGGGGCACCCAATCTCTCCCTCTCTCTCTCAAATAAATAAATAAATATTTTTTAAAAGGCCCCAGGGTTGGGATGGAGATATGGCTTAGTGGTTAAGGTGCTTGTCTGCAAAGGCAAAGGAGCCTGTTTTGATTCCCCAGGACCAATGCGCATGCATCTAGAGTTTGTTTTTCTTGGCTGGAAGCGCTGGTGTGCCCATTCCCCTACCTCTTTCTCTCCTCAAATAACTAAAAATAAAAGCCCGCAGGGTTTTTCCTTAAACCCGGTGGCATAGATGTACAGATGGGGCCTTCTCGCCCTTTGTCATCAGTCTTGACCTTGAGCACACACGTACTGTGCTCTGACTGACTTAAATATTGTTTCCTGTATGGGATGTGCCTTCAATTTTGAGAGTAAGTCATTATAATAAACCAGGAGCTGCATCCTTTGCTTGTCTACGCATGTCCACATTCTCAGAACTCACTCTAAACAGAGAAGGTAAAACTCACTGACTGGCTGAGGCAGTGTGAAGATGAGGTCCATGTGTCTTGGCCCTGGCCAGGCCCAGAACTCCCACCTCTGCCTCCCGAGTGCTGGGAGTAAAAGCGTATGCCACCACGCTAGGACTTAAAATCATTTTTAAGGGCTGGAGGGATGGTTTAGTGGTTAAGGCACCTGCCTGCTAAGCCTAAGAACCTGATTCCAATCTCCAGGTCCCACATTTAGCCAGATGCAAAGTGACGCAAGGGCATAATGCTGCACTTGCCCACAAGGGGGTGTACACATCTGGATTTCATTCACAGCAGCTGAGAGACATCTGGCATGCCTATTCTCTATCTGTCTCCCTCTCTCTGTCTCTCTCTGTGTCTCTCTCAAAAAAAATCATTTTTATAAAGCCCCCAGTCAGATGCACAAGGGGGTGCATGTATCTGGAGTTTGTCTACAGTGGCTGTAGGCTCTGGAGCGTCCAATCTCTTCCTCTCCCCCCCTCTCAAATAAATAAATAAAAATATATTTTAAAAAGCCCCCAGGGGTGGCTGGAGAGATTGCTTAGTGGTTAAGGTGCTTGCCTGCAAAGGCAAAGGATCCCGGTTCAATTCCACAGGACTGATGTGCATGCATCTAGAATTTGTTAGCAGTGGCTGGAAGTCCTAGTATGCCCATTTTCTCTCTCATTCTGCCTCTTTCCTTCCCTCAAATAAATAAAAATAAAAATAAAAGCCCCTAGGGCTTTTCCTTAAACCTGGTGGCACTGGGCACTCACATGACAGGAACTTCTTGAACTTTCTCTTCTCTCTTCTATTTCTGCAGTTTTTTTTCCAGGACCTCCATGGTGGGCTCTCCAGCCACGTGGGTGCCTTTCCTTGGTTGTATAGTTTCCTTAATAAATATAATAATAATAAAAATCTTAAGCTGGGCATGGTGGTTCACACCTTTAATCCCAGCACTTGGTAGGCAGAGGTAGGAGGATAGCCGTGAGTTCAAGGACAGCCTGGAACTACAGAGTGAGTTCCATGTCAGCCTTGGCTAGAGTGATATCCTACCTCAGAGAGAGAGCGTGGAAGAGGAAACAAATAATCACCTTTCAGCTCCATGACCACCTCAATCCCTCTGTGATACAAAAAATCCATGGGTTGAGCCAGGCGTGGTGGCACACACCTTTAATCCCAGCACTTGGGAGACTTGGGAGGCAGAGGTAGGAAGATCATCCAGTTCAAGGCCACCCTGAGACTACAGAGTTAACTCCAGGTCAGCCTGAACTAGAGTGAGACCCTACCTCGAAAAACAAAAAAAAAAAAAAAAAAAAGAAGAAGAAGAAGAAGAAAGAAACAAACTAAAAATAAAATAAAATCCATGGCTAACCAAGTACTGGATGTAGTGACACATACCTGTGATCCCAGTGAGAAGGATTCAGGTAGCTTTGTTAGGTTAGTTCAGGGTGACTGGGCCCTGAAAGTAAAAAAGCTGAAATGTTCTTAAATCTGCCCTTTCAATCTCCACTTTTCTAGAGATCGGAGAAGACTGTCTCCTCTCCTTATCTCTTGATTGAAGGAGTTCCCTAGACCTATTTTTTAAAATTTTTATTTATTTTTTGGAGAGAGACAGAGAGAGAGAGACAGAGAGGGAGACAGATAGAGATGGGCGCACCAGCAGTCTCAGCTGCTGTGAATGAAATCCAGATGCGTGAGCCCCTTGTGGGCAAGTGCGGCATTGCGCCCTTGTGTCACTTTGCATCTGGCTAAACGTGGGACCTGGAAATTGGAACCACTGGAGATTGGAACCAGCGTTCTCAGGCTTAGGAGGCAGGCGCTTTAACCACTAAGCCATCTCTCCAGCCCCCCTAGACCTATTTTTCCACAAACAACCTGTGCCTCTCCTGGGAGGGTGTTCCCCTTTCCAGAGAATTTAAACCTGATTCTGGCATTGTGGTTGGTTAAGCATGGCTGGCCTCTTCCTGAGCCAGCCTCTAGCCCAGACCAATCAGCCCTCACTCTGACCTACTTATCTTTTTTCCTGGCTGTTAATCTTTCCTGAGCTTCCAGGTCCTGGTAATATTCCCCTACTCCCACATGTCAGTTCTCTGTACTTTGTTGTCTTTACTCTTTAAATCCCCTTTTTTATTTACTTATTTATTTATTTAGAGCAACAGAGAGAGAGAGAGAGAGAGAGAGAGAGAGAGAGAGAAGCAGATAGAGAATGTGTGCACCAGGGCCTTCAGCCACTGCAAACGAACTCCAGATGCATGCACCACTTTATGCATCTGGCTTACGTGGGTCCTGGGGAATTGACTCTCCAACCGGGGTCCTTAGGCTTCACAGGCAGATGCTTAACAGCTAAGCCATATCTCCAGCACTCTATATCCCTTTTTCATGCACAGCACATGGAGTCTTGGGACACATGGGTGTATCCATTTTCCCTTCCTCGGTTCATGGATTCTCCCTCTCCCTCATTTATTCCTAACAGAATTTTAATGGTGAATAAATCATCCTTTTCAGTCTGGCTTATCTAATTTTTTAGTTAAAAACAGGTGCTGGGAGCCAGGCATGGTGGTGCACACCTTTAATACCAGCACTTGGGAGGCAGAGGTAGGAGGAGCTCTATGAGTTCGAGGCTACTCTGAGACTACAGAGTGAATTCCGGGTCAGCCTGAGCTAGAGTGAGACCCCACCTCGAAAAAACCACCACTACCACCACCACCACCACCACCAACAACAACAACAACAACAAAAAGCCAAAAACACAGGTGCTGGATGCTCTTGTCTGGCTAAATGCATATATTATGCTCACCAAACTGCACTGTAAGCCCTCTTCTTAATGTTCATACCCATATATTAGTGTCACTCTCACTTTTGGTTAGAGAAGCGTCTCTTCACAGTGACTCCTGGGATGGCCTAAAAGGCATCATAGTGCTGAGAAGGGACCAAGGAGTGCTCAGCACTGAAATGTCTCTATCACATCTTCCAAGGATCAGGGTCTATTGCAGAAGAGGTGGCAGAAAGAATGTAAGAGCCAAAGGAAGGTTAGGCATGTTTACAATGCAATCGTTCAGACAGAAATTAGCCTAGATGTTCATGACCTTGTATTGCCTAGCACTATCTTCACAAGACCCTCATAATAGAAGGGAAAGGCGATGACATCAAAACAAGGAAGACTCATGGAGAGAGGGACAGGATATGGTGAGTGGATTTGTAGAGGGGAAAGTGGGGGAGTGGATGGCACTATCATGATCTATAATTACCATGGTGCATAATTAAACTTTTTTTTTACTGATTTCCATTTAAAAAAAACAACTCCAGGAGCTGAAGAGAGAGCTTAGTGGTTAAGGCACTTGTCTGGAAAGCCAAAGCACCCAGGTTTGATTCTCCAGGACCTATGTAAGCCAGATGCACAAGTTAGCAGTAACTGGAGGCCCTGACACATTCTCTCTTCGCCCTCAACAAAAAGGAGAAGAAAAGAAAAGGCTGGGCATGGTGGCACATGCCTTTAATCCCAGCAAGCACTTGGGAGGTAGAGGTAGGAGGATCACCATGAGTTCGAGACCCCCCTGAGAATACATGGTGAACTCCAGGTCAGCCTGGGCTGGAGTGTGATACTATCTCGAAAAACAATAGCAAAATAAATAAATAAATAAATAAAAGACACAAACTCAGGTTTGGAGTTTAGGGACCTCTGAACTCCCCCACCCCATTACATCAGCATTTAGGAGGCAGAGGTAGGAGGCTCAGGAGTTCAAGGCCACCCTTAACTATATACTTAGTTCAAGACTAGCCTGGTGTATGGCACAATGCAGGCCTAGCCCTAGCCAGACTGCATGTCAGAAGAAACCAGGAAGTGGCTTCTGTGAACATGGTGTTCTGTGCAGGCCTGGCGTGACAACAGCTACAGTCCCATGCTCATGAGAAACTTGGTATGAGATGATCTGTCTAGAGACAGGCTGTCATTGGTCACAAAAAGGGGACCACCCCATACAATGATTGGCCAGCCAAGCCCCTTAAAACTCTGTGTACTTCCTCAATAAACGAGTTTGCGGCAGCTCACCCTCTGGTGCTTCCACCCAACTCCCTGAGTCTGTGTCATGACTCTGCACCTCTCACCCCCAACTCAGCAGAGACCCTACCATCCCTCCTGAGCTGGCCCTAGGGGGGACCCCAACATCTGGAGCCTGAACAGGGACTTTCTGTCCCCTTGGTGTTGACAAGATGCCCCCTCCTTGATCGTCGGCAAGTAGCCCCCTCAGCGTTTGACAAGATGCCCCCTTCTTGATCGTCTGGTGAGCAGGCCCCTTGCTGTTCCGTGTGCTGATGGTTGCCCGAGGGTGAGTGGGCAGCCCCCCTCCCCCTTTTTCCTTTTTTTGTCCTCCCCACACCCCCCCATAGGAAGGCACACACCGCTGCATGGCCCCAAAGCCCGTGTTGGCCCCTCCAATCTCAGTTCATCCTGGAAAAATCACATAAGGGTTTGACCCACCCAATTTTGGAACCAAGGCAAGGCCTTTGGCTGAGCCTCCCCAGAGACACCATGTGGGCATATGGCTGTGGAGTAACAACCCACAGAAGTCCCCCACTAAGCACAAGACATGTGGGTCCTAAACATTCTATCCTTTTGTCTCAGCTGGCCCCGGCATTAGGAGTTGTAGTTTGCATGATCATCCTTTGGGCTATCATTTTTGATCTGGGTTATTATTTTCTCAGTCTCCTTGATTTAGGAGTGTCCCAGCCTAGCCCCCCCCCCAAACACCACCACTCCATAATGGGAAACCTCCCTCCCCTTCAGAGGACGCCACAATTGCGACTCTTAAGGCCCTTCTCCTGCAACATAGCTTAAAAGTGAAACAAAAGGACCTCCATGGCTTTGGGGACAAAACTCTTGTTTTAGCCCCATGGATTAGTCCAATCCTCCTTGCCATAACTGCCAGCCTTAAAGGCTCCTCCATGGAGGAAGTCATTTCTGCCCAAAAAAAAGCTGTAAGGAAAAAGTGAAACTGGCTCTTAAAATCACGTCCCTCCCAAGACCACCACCCAAACCACCACCAACCTGCTGCCTTTTTGGCCTGCAACCACTGCCTGTGGCAGTTGCGCTCACACCACTCCTCCCCCTCTTTACCCTTGGAAGGACCTCTGCCCGATCTATCCTGGACACACCCAGGCAGCTGCCAGTTTGCTAACACACACCATTGCCCCACCCTTCGCTGCCTTCCCATTAACATAGGGCCGGAGGCAACGGCCAGGCCCTGGTACCCCACCACCCTCTCTGATCTGGCTCTTATCTACAAGGCAGCCCAGGAATCTGGCTTTGACTTACTTTGAATAGATCTTTTTACACACAATGGGCTATCCATCTTCAGACTTACTGAGCACATTCACTCACACACTGGTCTGCCTGACTTTATTGCTGATGGGAATTCACAGGTAGACAAGTTTATTGCTGTCTTTTCCTTGCCGCCTTTAGAACAAGCTAGACGTTTGCACCAAAAGTTCCATCTGTCCCCCACTAACTTAAGAACCCTGTACCCTGGACTCTCGCTTAGCCAATGCAAACATTTAACCCATACCTGTAAGGCATGCACCCCCCATTCCCCTTAGGTCCTCTACAGCCTCAAAGAGTCAATCCTAGAGGCTTTATGCCAAATTCTATCTGGCAGATGGATGTTACCCACATACCTTCCTTTGGTAACCTCAAATATGTCCATGTCATTGTGGACACTTACTCTAAGCTTACTTTTGCTATTGCTCTCTCAGGGGAAAAGGCTTCTCATGTCATTTAAGTGACAAAAACCGCTATGTTGGTCATGGGCTTGCCCTGGTCAATTAAAACTGATAATGGCTCTGCATACACATCTGCCCAATTCACATCCTTCATGGAATCTTGGGGAATAGAATACTCCCTTGGGATCCCCTACAACCCACAAGGACAAGCCATCATGGAGAGAACTAACTGGACTCTAAAGGAACTAATTATAAAACAAAACTTTTAACACAGGGCTGAGGATATCCTTATGTCTTTCCAGAAACTTCACAGATCCCTACCAGAAACATCCATCCAGCCACTGACTCAGGGATTGACCTTGATGAAGAGGATGATACCAAACCCCTCAAGCCAGATATGAGACTTTAAACTTATACTCCCTTTTTCTCCTTTTCTCCTAATGCCACTTCCCAGAAACCATTTTGGACAATTCTTAGGCCATACTTGTTTGATACGATGGGCCTAGATTCCCACGCTTTTCGTAGGCTTTATTTTAGCCACTCTATTTTGCTGTATTCCCCCTTCAAACAAGTACTTCTCCTTAGCCACACCTTTGCCTTTTTTGCTTATTAATGCCTCTTATGGTAATGCTACCCTCCAACCAGCCATAAATTCCTTTGCAACTCCTTTGATTACATTGATCTGCTACCATTAAGGACACTCAGTGCTGCTAATTATGATGCTAAAGGTGAGCTCACGACAGTCACCCAGCAAACTGTCCTATCCCAGTCTTTTTCAGGTTTTATAGTTGATTCTAGCTTGCTGGGACCATTTGCATGCCACAGAGCCACCACCACTTGGCCTTCCCATGCCTCCTAGGTGACAGCCACATCCCTTGGGTTTTCTCACCAGTTTGGCAGGTTAGTCAATGATGGGTAAGACCCCAGGAGATGGGGTAACCTAAGACAGGCACCGTCACATGTGATGATCCCTTGGGCCCTGGGGTCAACAATGGCTTGGCAAAGAACCATGAATCCCAGGGTCACCAATAATAAAACACCCCTTGGGTTTTCTCACCAGATCGGTGGGTTAGTCAATGACGGGTAAGACCCCAGAAGATGGGGCAACCTAAGACAGGCACCATCACATGTGATGATCCCTTGGGGCCTGGGTTCAACAATGGTTTGGCAAAGAACCATGCCTCCCAGGGTTGCCAATAATAAAAACAAAAAGGAGGATATGTATGGCACAATGCATGTCTGGCCCTAGCCAGACCACATGTCAGAAGAAACCAGGAAGTGGCTTCTGTGAACATGGCATTCTACACAGGCCTGGAGTGACAACAGCTACAGTCCCATGCTTGCGAGAAACCTGGTACGAGATGATCTGTCTGGAGACAGGATGTCATTGGTCACAAAAAGGGGACCATCCCATACAATGATTGGCCAGCCAAGCCCCTTAAAACTCCATGTACTTCCTCAATAAACGAGTTTGCAGCAGCTCACCCTCTGCTGCTTCCACCCAACTCCCGGAGTCTGTGTCGTGACTCCGCACCTCCCACCCCCAACTTGGCAGAGACCCTGCCATCCCTCCTGGGATGGCCCTAGGGGGTACCCCAACAGCCTGGGCCTACATAAAACCTTTTATGCATCCTAAAATCATGTTCAGATCATGTTTGATACCAAATATATCATTGTTCATCGTTCTACTGTTTAGAAAACAGCAACAATAAAATATATTCACGTTCAGTTCATTCTGTCCCAGGCTGTCCTGGAACTAACTATGTAGTCTCAGGGTAGCCTCGAACTCACAGCAATCCTCCTACCTCTGCCTCCCAAGTGCTGGGATTAAAGGCATGCACCACCATGCCTGGCTTCAAATGGATTTTTTAAAGACAGGGCCTTATTCTAGCCCAGGCTAACTCCTCCTGTAGCTCAGACCAGCTTCAAGCTCATGGAGAGCTTTATCTTAGCCACTTGGATACTAGCATGGCATGATCCCTCATGCATGGCTAAGTGTTTTTTTTTTTTTTCATTTTTTCTAGGTAGGATCTCTCTCTAGTTCAGGCCGACCTGGAATTTACTATGTAGTCTCAGGCTGGCCTCAAACGAAGTGATCCTACCTCAGCCTCCCCAGTGCTGGGAGGAAAGGCATACCTGGTGATAAGAAGGCTTCAGTTCATACATGGTAAAACATTGAACACTGAAACAGTGAAAGGGGCAAAGGAGAAATTGGGAAAGCTTTTCACATTGACAAGAATTTATTTAACTTGACATCAGAAGCATAAATTAAAATAGCAAATAGGATTTTTTTTGCCAATTGAATTCACAAAGACCAGATTACCTCCCATACCAATCAAGACACAGAATAGTGACAGCTGACTACATAAACAAGTCATCTGGCTCGGTCAGAATCTAAATCTCTTTAGGAAAGCTACTGCACATAAAGCCAAACATGGTACCATAGTCAAAAAGCATTGACCACAGGGACAGAGAAAAAGGCAATGTGTCAGTGGAGAAATGGCTATATACATTACATACAATATTATCCATATACTACAAAAGAGGATATAGGTTTGTATAATGCCAAAGCAGTGCCGCTCATAAAACGAACCCATTAGAAACAAGTCTCCCCTCCCCAATAGTTAAACACAAAATATTTAAAGGAAAAATAATTAGAGCAAAAACTTTAAAAATTGGAGAATTGGAGGATTGGAGCAATGGATCAGTGATTAAAGGTGCTTATTCATGAAGCCAGTCTCCCCAGCTCCCTCTTCGTTAAAAAAAAAAAAAAAAAAAATGGGCTAGGCCTGGTGGTGCATGCCTTTAATCCCAGCACTCATTAGGCAATGGTAGGAAGATCTCTGTGAGTTCAAGGCCACCCTGGACTAAAGTAAATCCCTACCTTGAAACACCAAAAACAAAAAATAAATAAATAAAAGAAAAAAGAAAAAAAGGAAGAAACCTTCCCCCAAAGAGACTGAGATGCATTCATAAGCCCATGGTGAGAACCACCAACACCACTGAGGAGGATCCTCAGTGGAATGTGGACAGGGAATAGGGGATACCATGAGAGGAATAAGACCAACACAAAATTTGTTCATACAGTGAAGCTCATAATTAATAAAAACAATAAAAAGGGTTGGAAGGATGGTTTAGCAGTTAAGGCATTTGTCTGAAAATGCCAAAGTACCCAGGTTCAATTCCCAGGACCCATGTTAGTCAGATGCACAATGGGGCACAAATGTCTGAGTTTGTTTGCAGTGGCTGGAGGCCCTGACACTCTCTTTCCCTCTTTCTCTGTCAAATAAATAAGTAAATGAAATACTAAAAAATAAAAATAAAAAAGACAACAAGGGAGAATCTTTAAGATAGCAAATACTCTTTTCCTCATGGATTAACCCCATAAACAAGAGCCTACACCTGACTGTCTCATAGGACAAGACCAGGTCTGATTTATTTTTATTTTTTTAAATTTATTTATTTGCAGCGAGAGAGCTGCTGCAAACAAACTAAAGATGCATACACCACTTTGTGCATTGGGCTTTACATGAGTACTGGAGTATCAAACCTGGATCATTAGGCTTTGCAGGCCAAGCATCTTAACTGCTTAGCCATCTCTCCATTCCCAGGACCAGGTCCAACTCCTGAGAAAACAGAACATGCAAAAGTTCAGAAGAGGGAAACCTGTTTGCCTTGATTTGTTCTCTGGGACTGAGCACATGAATACTTTTTTTTTTTTTTTTTTTTTTTTTAGGTTTAAAGGTTTATTTTTCTGTAAGTCTTTTTTTTTCCTCTTTTTTTATTGACAACTTCTATACTTACATACAAAAAGTGCATGATATTTCCCTCCCCTCCCCCATTCCCCTTTAGAACTCCAATCTCCATCATATCCCCTCCCTCTCTCCATTAGTGTCTCTTTTAATTTGATGTCATCATCTTTTACTTCTATTATGAGGGTCTTGTGAAGGTATTGCTAGGCACTGCAAGGTCATAGATATCAAGGCCAATTTCTGTCTGGACAGTTTCATTGTAAGGAGTCATACCCTTCCTTTGGCTCTTCCATTCTATCCATCCCCTCTTCCGCAATGGGCCCTGAGCCTTGGAGGGTGTGACAGAGGTGTTTCAGTGCTGGGCACTCTTCCATCCCTTGTTCTCAGCACTATGTTGCCTTTTGGGTGATCCCAGTGGTCATCACCATCTGAAAAGAGAAGCTTCTCTAACCAGAAGTAAGAGTAGCATTAATATGTGAAAATGAACATCAAGTGTAGTGCTTTCAGGGCAGCTTGGTGGGAATAAAATATACATTTAGTCAGACAAGAGCAGGCTTTATACCCCTAAGGCTCATGACCTCCCCTGCCATAGAGTTTTGCTTAGGTTTTTTCAGGACCAGGTATGTATTCTCTCCCATAGAGAGGGGCTTCAGTCCAATTATGAAGCAGTTGGTTACCCCATGAGTAGACATGCCACTATTGCACCCGTTCAGTCATTGAGCCTGTATGGCCAAACTTGAATATTCAGTGTCCACTGTTTTCACTGCTGATGGCTTCTGTCTCCCATACAGCTGCATGCAGTGCAGGTTTTTCTAGCTTTCAGTTGGCTGGTCTACAGGGAGACAGTTTTCTGCGCTGCACCAGCTTGCTTTCTCAGTGACGTTGCCTCTCAGGCAAGAGATGTCTTCAGGTCTTATAATCTGTTTCTCAAGGGAAACCGAGGGCTTTGACAAAAGCCTTTAATGTTTTGGAGGCTACCAGGACCTCCTTGGCCAACAACTCACTGGAAGATATCCCATCCCAGGCACTGAAAATTTTCTAGTAACAGTCTACAGCTTCTAGGTGTGCCATTATTCAAAAAAGTAGGTTTACATAAGTCTTATTCACACTATCTTGAATTTTGAATGACCCTTCCCCTGCCCTTCTTTTACGCATTCTCTTCCCATGGCCTCACTTAGGCCATTCCCCTCTGTATAATCTGTTCTTCTACTTACATATGTGCAATACCATAGAGTTAAGTCCTTCTCTTTCCTCCCTCCCTTATATCCTTTTACCAGCTTACTGGTTTCTGGTACCTATTTTTGGTTCCAGTTCACACACAAATCTATACATTTGTAGCTAGGATCCACATATGAGAGAGAACATGTGACATTTGGCTTTCTGAGCCTGGGTTACCTCACTTAGTATAATCCTTTCCAGATCCATCTATTTCCCTTCAATTTCATAATTTCATTTTTCTTTACCGCTGAATAGAACTCCATTGTGTAAATGTACCACATCTTTATTATCCATTCATCTGTGGAGGGACATCTAGGCTGCTTCCATTTCCTAGCTATTGTAAATAGAGCAGCAATAAACATGATTGTGCAAGTATCTCTAAGGTAGTGAGAAGAGTCCTTCGGATATATGCCTAGGAGTGCTATAGTTGGATCATATGGTAAATCTATTTCTAGCTGTCTCAAGAACCTCCACACTGATTTCCACAATGGCTGCACCAGATTACATTCCCACCAACAGTGTAGAAGTGTTACTCTTTCCCCACATCCACGCCAACACTTATTGTCATTTGTTTTCTTGATGGTAGCCATTCTGACAGGAGTACAATGGAATCTC
Organism: Orientallactaga sibirica; assembly: GCA_036365145.1. Lineage (NCBI taxonomy): Eukaryota > Metazoa > Chordata > Mammalia > Rodentia > Dipodidae > Orientallactaga > Orientallactaga sibirica. Next base: position 1,101,783 of record JAEOAD010000029.1, on the reverse strand, counting down.
AAAGTGGTTTTAATTTGCACTTCCCTGATGGCTAAGGATGTGGAACACTTTTTTAGATGTTTATATGCCATCTGTATTTCTTCTTCTGAGAACTCTCTGGTTCTTAATGGGGTTATTTCAGTAACTAATAATGGAAGAAGGTGGTTGCTGTGAAAGGGTAACTACTATAGTTTGTATCTTGGATGTTCCCCTAACATTGAAGTCTTAATTCCACAGTCACTGACATGACTGGGAAGTAGAAGAGCATTGAACAGGTGGAACTCAAGGGAAGGAAGTTTAGGTGAAGAAGGCAATATTCTTGAAGGGGATCCAGGGACCTGGCCTCTCCTCCTCTCTCTGGGTTCCAGGATTGTAGGAGGTGAGCAGTTACTTCTACTAGGCTCTCCCACCATCTGCCTTACCAGGGACCCAAAAGGAACAGGGTTGAAATCTCTTACCATGAGCCAAAATCAAGGCTTCCTCTTCTGAAGTTGATCATCTTAACGACTTTGTTCCAGCACCAAGTAACAGTGGCCAAAAATAAAACAAGTTGATGAAATAAAGGGAGAGATTTTAGAAAGTAAATAGTAATGCTGACTGTGTTCTAATCATATCATCACTAAAAATATGAGATTAATAAAAAGAGTGAGACCACTTTGAAGATAAAGCTGGAAAAATTTATTAATATGTATGATGAGAATGATTCCATGTTAACAATGGTCCTCACCAACAACTGCAGTTCAATCTACAGTCAATTAGGACTACCAAGTCCCATCACACAAGGGGCCTGGTGTGTGATGGCCATAACACATGCAGCTATTGCTTGTATGGGTTTCCCCAAGGGACCTTGCAGACAGAACTTTTCAGTTGATGTTCATGGCTTTAATATCATGCTGTCACCAATCTATTCCACACATGGGTATGTGGAATGCATTTGAAAAGCTCCAGGATACAGAAAGGGTTTCACATTGACCATATCATCATGTTCAACATGATGCAGAATAGGGCAGGGCCAGGTTCAAATACCCTAGAGAACAGAAAATCCACAAGGGGCCCCTTCTAATACTGGTTGGAAAATTAGGGAATTCATCTCAGTGATGTTTTTGTGTCAAAAGAAAAAGAAACATTTTAGGACTACTAAGGGAGTTTAGGATGACTGTGCCCCAAAAAGTAAAAAGCAGGAATGTCCTCAAGCCTGGCCTAGCAGTCCCCATGTTATTGCACACCAAGGAAGTCTTCTCCTTATCTCTTACCTAAAGGAGTTCTCTACATCTGTACATACAAAACCCAAGTCTCTCCCTGGACCTCTTTCCTAGAACTGAGATTCCTGGAAGGTTTAAATCTGATAGTGGCATTGTGCCTACTCAGCCCCAAAACTTGGCATCACAAGTTAGCTCAGGCCCCATTCTGAATCCATAACTGACCCCAATTTGGGTCATAGAGTAGGCTTTACCCCCTAACAACTTCCATATGGCAGGAGCTCTCTATACTTTCTCCACTTTTCTTCTCAATTGAATCTATGATCTGTGAATTTCACTTCTTTAAATTCATAAGACAAGAATCTGGGGATGCCCAAAATTTATTGGCGAAAAAGCAATCTTAGTGCTGTCACTGCTCACAATTCTACCTAAGTCCAACTAGATGATCCAACGAATTTACTGGGTTGACTTACTGAGCACAACTGAGGTGTCATTTACAGGAGTGTGGGTGACCCCAAAACAGCTTCATTACTGCAAAGTCTACCCTCTAAGAAATGATATGAAAACTATGCCACAGCATCTACTTAACCTTTCACTTCCTACCTTATCCCCAAATCACTAGCAGCACAGGAGGGGAGCAGGAAGGAGTAATGAGTTCTTTTGTAGTAGCTGGAGGCACTGGCAAGCCCATTCTCTGTCTCCCTTCTTTCTCTGCCCCCCCACTTGCAAATTAATAAGAAAATTACGTTAAAAAAGAATTAAGCCATGTGTGTTGGTATACACTTGGGAGGCAGGAGGAGAATCAACAAAGTTAGAGGTACCCCTAGACTACATAGTGAATTCCAGGTCAGCCTGAGCTACAGTGATACCCTGCCTCAAAAAGCCAAAGAGGGTGAGGCATGATGGCACATGCCTTTAATCCCAGCACTAGGAAGGCAGAGGTAGAAGGATCTTCATGAGTTCGAGGCCACACTGAGACTACACAGGCAATAACAGGTCAGCCTGGGCTAGAAAGAGACCCTACCTTGAAAAATCAAAAATAGATTTAACATATGACCCAGATATATCACTCCTAGCTATATATCCTGAGGACTCTTCTCACTCCCTTGCTCAACCATGTTTATTGCTGCTCTATTTGCAATAGCTTGGAAATGGAACCACCATAGATGTCCCTCAAGTAATGAATGGGTAATGAAGATGTGGTATATTTATACAGTGGAATTCAAGCCAGTATATAAAAATGAAATTATTAAATTTGCAGGGAAATTGATGAATTTGGAAAAGATTACACTTAATGAGGTAACCCAGGCAAGAAGGCCAAGTGCTACATGTTCTCTCACATATGTGGATCCTAGCTATAAATTTTTGGACTTTTATGTGGGTTGAGGTAAAAAAAAAAATAGTACCAGAGACCAGTAAGGTACAAAAGGGCTATCAGAGAGGGAGGAGAGGGGAGGAGTTAAGGGAATGGTACTGTACATATGTAATGAGATAACAGATTAGTGGGGGTACAATGGCCTAAGTAAGGTCATGGGAAGGGTGGGGGGAGGGTTAATCAAAATTCAAGATGTGGTGAATAAGCAACATGGAAGCCTATTCTTTTGGATAACAGCACACCCAGAAGCCACAGACTGTTACTAGAAATATTTCAGTACCAGGGGTCGGATACCTTCCAGTGAGTTGTTGGACAGTGAGGTCCCCGAGGCCCCCAAAACATTACAGGCCATTGCCAATGCTATTGATTTCCCATTAGAAATAGATGGTAAGACCCTGTTGCTGAAAACTCCACATGCCTGGGCTGAAAGATCACTGAGAACTCAAGCTGAAGCTAAGCTGAAAGCCTCCTCCCTGTAGAACAGCTGACAGAAAGGTGGGAAAAGCTCCACTGCATGCAGCCCTATGGGAAACAGAAGTCATCAGTGGTAAAAACAGTGGGTACTGCAAGCCTTAAGTTTGGACAGCCAGGCCAAATGACTGCACAGGTGCAATAGTGGCATGTCTGTTATGGGGAAAACAAACTGCACTCTAATTTGACTAGAGGACCACTCTACAGGAGGGAATGCATGCCTGCTCCTGAAAACCTAATCAAAAGCCCATGGTGGAGGAGTGTAATGCCTGTTCTTGCCTGCCTAAATGCATATACTATGTTCAACAAAATGCCCAGTAAGCACTTTATTGAACATTCATACCCATATATTAATGCTACTTTCACTTTGGGCTAGAGAAGCCTCCCTTTTCAGATGGTGGTGACCACTGGCATGACCAAACAGGCACCACGGCACTGACAGAGGAATATTCAGCACTGAAATAGCTCCACCATGTCTTCCGAGGAAAAAGTGGCAGAAATAAAGTAAGAGCCAAAGGAAGGGTAGGACTGCTTACAATGCAATGGTTCAAAGAGAAATTGGCCACATTATCCATGACCTAACAGTGTCCAGCAGTACCTTCACAAGACCTTCATGATAGGAAGAAAAGATGACATCAAAATTAAAGAAATACTAATGGAGAGAGTGAGGGGATATGGTGGAGAATGGATTTGTGAGGGGGAAAGTGGGGGAGGGGATTATCATGGTTTATTGCCTGTAATTATGGAAGTTGTCAATAAAGAGTCCTAAAAAGGGGGAAAATTGGGCTGATGAAATGGCTCAACAGATAACACTCTTGCCTGCAAAGTCTAAAGGTCAAGGTTCCAACCCCCAGTATCCACATAAAGCCAGAAGCATAAAGAAGCACATGCATCTGGAATTTGTTTGCAGCACCTGGAGGCCCTGCCATGCCAATTCTCTGTCTCTCTAACCCTCTGCTTGCAAATAAAATAAAAATGGTTTTTAAAAAGGTTAATTTTTCAATGTTTGTACTATCACACTCACTCAGGAAGAGTCCTAAACTGACACAAAAGCTTATCTCTAGGGGACAATAGGGAAGGATGGGATGTATAGGCAGAGGGTGAGAGTAGACCTACATCTTTGTACCTCTCTTCAATGTTTAAATCACATGAGTTCTCAGAAATTTTAAAAATATGGCTGATATTTCCAGGCATGGTGGCACATGCCTTTCATCCCAGAACCTAAATTTGTCCTCAATTCCTGACTGCATCCTGTGTCAGTAGATGATGATCATGTTCGATTCCAAGGCTCATTCTCTAGTGCTGCACTGGGTCCTTTCATGGAGATTTCTTCATCCAGGTGCAGTTGTGTACACCTATAATCCCAGCTACAGCAAGATCACAAGTTTAAGGCCAACCTGGCCAACAAAGTGAGTTTCTGCTTCTTCCTAAACAGGAGAGGGGGCTGGAGAGACGGCTTAGCAGTTTAGGCACATGCCTGCTTAGCCTAAGAATGCCAGTTCCAATCTCCAGCTCCCACATTTAGCCAGATGCAAAGTGACACAAGGGCATAATGGTGCACTTGCCCACAAGAGCGTGCACATATCTGGAGTTGATTCACAGCAGCTGAGAGCCTGCTGGCAGGCCCATTCTCTATCTTCCTCTCCCTCTCTCTCTGTGTATCTCTCTCTCAAAAAAGAAAGAAAGGGAGGGCTGGAGATGTGGCTTAGCAGTTAAGTCACTTGCCTGCAAAGCCAAAGTACTCAGGTTCAATTCTCCAGGACCCATGTAAGCCACATGCACAATGGGTGCATGCATCTGCAGTTCATTTGCAGCCACAGAAGGACATGGTGTGCCATTCTCTCTCTCCCGCTCCCTCTCAAACAAATAAATAAAAATTAAAAAATAAAAGGCTGGAAAGATGGCTTAGCTGTTAAGGCACTTTTCTGCCAAGCCCAAGGACCCAAGTTTGATTCCCCAGAACCCACATAAGCCAGATGTATATAGTGGCTCTTATGTCTACAGCTCACGTGTAGTGGCTACAGGCCCTGGGGTGTCCTCTCCCTCCCTCCCTTTCTTCCTCTCTCTCCCCCCCACCAACCCTGATAAATAATAATAAAATATTTAAAGAAAAAAGAATTAGAAAAAAATTTAAAATTTTAAAAAAAGAAGGGAACTTCCTCAAAAAACTAAGGTGCATTCATAAGCCCATGGTGAATACCACCAACACCACTGAGGAGGATCCTCAGTGGAATGGGGATGGGGAATAGTGGATACCATGAGAGGTATAGGACCAACAAACAATTTGTTCATACAGTGAAGTTCATAATTAACAATAAAAAAGACAAGGGGGGAGAACCTTGAATAGTAAACTACTATCCTCATGGATTAAAGCCATAACCAAGGGCCTATACCTGACTCTGACTCAGATGCAATTCATTTTTTTTTTCATTTTTAAAATTTATTTATTTGCAAGGAGAGAGCTGCTGCAAACAAAGTACAGATGTAGCCAGATGTGATGGCACATGCCTTTAATGCCAGCACTTGGGAGGCAGAGATAGGAGGATCACAATGAGTTTGAGGTCACCCTGAGACTACATAGTATGTTTCAGGTCAGTCTGAGCTAAAGTCACACTCTACCTCAAAACAAGAAAGAAAAAAGAAAGAAAGAAAGAAAGAAAGAAAAAGAAAAGAAAAGAAAAGAAAAGAAAAGAAAAGAAAAGAAAAAGAAAAGAGGGCTGGAGAGATGGCTTAGCAGTTAAGGTGCCTGCCTCCTAAGCCTAAAGAACGCTGCTTCCAATCTCCAGGTCCCACGGTTAGCCAGATGCAAAGGGGCACAATGCCGCACTTGACCATAAGGAGGCACACGCATCTGCATGAGACTACCTAGTGAATTCCAGGTCAAGCTGGGCTAGAGGGAGACCGTACAATGAAAAAATAAGAGTCTCTCTCTCTCTGTCAATCTATAGCCCATATTTTACTTTTTTTTTTTTTTTGAGATAGGGTCTCACTCTAGCTCAGGGAGGGAGGGAGGGAGGAAGGAAGGGGAAAGGAGAGAGGGAGGAGGGAGAGAGAAAAAGAAAGAAGGAAAGGAAAAGAAAGAGATGTAGGTACATGTGTCAGGTGGTTTCTGGTAGGTCTTATCCAAAGGAACACTGTCCACCTCATTTAGACAGGGTCTCTCCCTGGACAGCAAACATAACAGACTGGCTAGCCATTGAGCCCCAGAGATCTGCCAATCAGTGCTTTACCAAAGTAAAAATTATTATTTTAAATATTTTATTTATTTATTTTTATTTATTTATTTATTTATTTATTTATTTAAGAGAGGCAAAAGAGAGGGACAGGGAAGAAAGAGAAAGAAAGAAAGAGAGAGAGAGAGAGAGAGAGAGAGAGAGAGAGAGAGAAAAATGGATGTACCAGGGCCTACATCCACTGCAAATGAAAGCCAGATGCATTCACCACCTTGTACATCTGGCTTATGTGGGTCCTGGGGAATTAAACCTGGGTCCCTCGGCTTTGCAGGCAACTGCCTTAACCACTAAGCCATCTCTCAAGCTCTATTTTTGTTTTTTTTTTTTGGGGGGGTTGAGGTAGGGTCTCACTCTAGCTCAGGCTGACCTGGAATTCACAATGTAGTTTCAGGGTGGACACGAACTCAAAGAGATCATCCTACCTCTGCCTCCTGAGTGCTGGGATTAAAGACAGGAGCCATGAAACCAGACTTTTATTTGATATTTTCAACCACAATTACCTGAAGGATGTACTATGCCTTCATCAGCGCCTGGAAATTCTACATTTCCTTAATTCACTCTCAGATTGGATAATGATTGTTTCACTTATTTATTCACAAACATCTGACACTCCATATCCAATCCTTACATTTAATGACGCTTCCTCCTAGTTTCACTGAAAAGGAAAAAAATATATAAGAAAAATTCCACCATGTAGCCGGGCGTGGTGGTGCATGCCTTTAATCCCAGCACTCGGGAGGCAGAGGTAGGAGGATCGCCGAGAGTTTGAGGCCACCCTGAGACTACATAGTTAATTCCAGGTCAGCCTGGGCTAGAGTGAGACCCTACCTTGCAAAAAAACCAAAAAAAAAAAAAAATTCCACCATGTTCCACATCTCTATTGGGAATTTCAATTAGCTACACACACACACACACACACACACACACACACACACACACGAGGGAGGGAGGGCAGTAAAATAAAATAGAAGAGAAATGGTCTCTATAGCTGTACAGAGTGCTTCATTTTCTCCGTGAAGGAGAAATCCACAGCAAGGCACTCAAAGGTTTGTGTGGCAGTTTCACAACTGGACTACATCTTCATCCATACTTGGCATGTGGCTCAAGGTACCATTATAGTCATGAGATGAATGCTTAAACCCCAGGCATCCTCTGCACCTTCCAGGAAGAATAAAGTTAATGTACCAGCTTAGTTAATCCTGTTTTAGAAACTTTCCAATCATCTCCACCAAACAACTTCCACTAACACCTCAGCAGAACTCAGTCACATGTTTGTCCCTAGTGTAGAGGAAACTAAAGCCAGCTGCCCTCCTGCTGAAAAAAATCAGAGCTCTGGTAGTGAAGAAGTAGGAGGGCTACTGATGTTGATCACTGATATAGAACTTTGGGTTCAACCACCAATACAGATAAAGTAAATAGTTAAACAGCTGGGGATATATGTTGAGCTGAATCTGTTGCTGCAGGACTGGAATCCCATCTATTGGGCTGATGAGGAGGATGGCAAGTTCAAGGCTAGCCTGGATACATTAATAGGAAAAAAGGGAATATTACTTTTATTTCAGCTGCATAGGGGAGAGAAAAGAAGCAATCAGAAACGTTAACGTTCCACAACCAAATCTTTATGTTTGTTCATTTCTGAGACAGGAACTTGCTATGAAACCTTGGGTGGCCTAGAACTCACTATGTAGCCCAAGGTATACACAAATACATGGAAATTCTGATGCTCCAGCCTCTTAAGTGCTGGAATTCGAGGGGGGCACCATCAAACCAAGCATTCTACCACCATTTCAACACCCAACCAACCTAAACTTGTCCTCAAGCACTGACTACAACCTGTGTCAGTGGGTGAAGAGCATGTTTCATTCCAAGGCTGACTTTCCAGTGCTGCACTAGGTCCTTTCATGGGGATTTCTTCATCCAGGGAAAGTCGTGCACACCTATAATCCCAGCTACAGCAAGATCACAAGTTTGAGGCCAACCTGGCCAACAAAGTGAGTTTCTGCTTCTTTCAAAACAAGGGAGGGGTGGAGATATGGCTTAGCAGTTAAGTCACTTGCCTGCAAAGCCAAAGTACTCAGGTTCAATTCTCCAGAACCCATGTAAGCCACTTGCACAAGGTGGTGCATGCATTTGCAGTTCATTTGCAGCTGCAGGAGGACATGATGTGCCATTCTCTCTCTCCCCCTCCATCTCAAATAAATAAACAAAAATTTTAAAATAACAGGCTATAGAGATGGCTTAATACTTAAGGCACTTGCCTGCCAAGCCCAAGGACCCAAGTTTGATTCCCCAGAACCCACATAAGCCAGATATACATAGTGGCTCTTATGTCTACAGTTCACATGTAGCAGCTACAGGCCCTCAGGTACCCTCTACCTCCTTCCTCTCTTTCTCTCTCTGTTTCCCCAACCCTGATAAATAAATAAAAATATTTGGGGCTGGAGAGAGGGCTCGGTGGTTAAACGCTTGCCTGTGAAGCCCAAGGACCCTAATTTGAGGCTCAATTCCCCAGTACGCATGTAAGCCAGATGCACTAGGTGGCCCATGCATCTGGAGTTCCTTTGCAGTGGCTGGAATCCCTGATGGGCCCATTCTCTCTCTCACTCTCTCTGCCTCTTTCTCTGTCTGTCTCTCTCAAATGAATAAATAAAATAAACAAAAAATATTTAAAGAAAAAAGAATTAGAGAAAAAATTTAAAAATTAAAAAAAAAAGAAGGGAACTTCTCCAGAAAACTAAGATGCACTCATAAATCCATGGTGAATACCACCAACACCACTGAGGAGGATCCTCAGTGGAATGGACATGGGAAATAGGGGATACCATGAGAGGTATAGGACCAACACAAAATTTGTTCATACAGTGAAGTTCATAATTAATAAAAATAATAAAAAAAGACAAGAGGGGAGAATCTTTAACATAGCAAACTACTATCCTCATGGATTAAAGCCATAACCATGGGCCTATACCTGACTCTGATTCAGATACAACTCATTTTTTAATTTTTAAAATTTATTTATTTGCAAGGAGAGAGCTGCTGCAAACAAACTACAGATGTAGCCGGACATGATGGCACATGCCTTTAATCCCAGCATTGGGAGGCAGAGATAGGAGGATCACCATGATTTCGAGGTCATCCTGAGACTACATAGTACATTCCAGGTCAGTCTGAGCCTAAGTGACACTATACCTCAAAAGAAGAAAGAAAAGAAAAGAACAGAAAAGAAAAGAAAAGAAAAGAAAAGAAAAGAAAAGGAAAAAGAAAGAAAGAAAGAAAGAAAGAAAGAAAGAAAGAAAGAGGGAGGAAGAAAGACTACAGATGCTTGCAACACTTTGTGCATTGGGCTTTACATAGGCACTAGGGAATCAAACCTCAGTCATTAGGCTTTGCAGACCAAGCTTCTTAACTGCTAAGCCATTTCTCCATTCCCAAGACCAGGTCACACTCCTAAGAAAATTGAAGATGCAAATGTTCATAAAAGGGAAACCTTTTTACCTTGATTTGTTCTCTGGGACTGAGCACAGGAATACTTTTTAATGGGGTTGTTTTGGTAACTACTAATGGAAGGTCATGACTTGTGGAAGGTTAACTACAATAGTTTGTATCTTGGATGTTCCCATAACATTGAAGTCTTAATTCCAGTCAGTGACATGACTGGGAGGGAGAAGAGCATTGAAGAGGTGGAACTCAAGGGAAGGAAGGCAATGTTCTTGAAGGGGATCCTGGGATCTGGCCTCTCCTCCCCTCTCTGGATTCCAGGATTGTATGAAGTGAACAGCTACTTCTACTAGGCACTCTACCATCTGCCTTATCAGGGACCCAAAAGCAACAGGGCTGAAATCTCTTACCTTGAGCCAAAATCAAGGCTTCCTCTTCTGAAGTTGATCATCTTAATGACTTTGTTTCAGTACTTGAAAGCTGACTAATAGTGGCCAAAATAAAATAAACAAGTTGATGAAATAAGAGATTTTAGCAAGTAAATAGTAATGCAGGCTATGTTCTAATCATATAATCTCTATAAAATATAAAGAGATTAATAAAAATGAGACTACTTTGAAGATAAATCTGGCACAATTTATTAATATGGAATAAATGTATGTTGAGATGATTCTACTTTAACAATGGTCCTCACCAACAACTGCAGTTCAATCTACAGCCAATTAGGACTACCAAGTCCCATCACTCATGGGGCCTGGTGTGTGATGGTTATAAAGCATGCAGCTATTGCCTGTATGGGTTACCCCAAGGGCCCTTCCAGGCAGAACTTTCCAGTCGATGTTCATGGCTTTGATATCATGCTGTCACCAATCTATACTGCACACAGGCATGTGCAATGCATTTGAAAAGCTTCAGGATATACAGAGGGTTTCACATTAACTATATCATTTTGTCTAACATGATGCAGAATAGGGAACATATGGATTATCCCCTGAGTAGGGTCAAGTTCAAGTACCCTCGGGGACAGAAAATCCACATCTCAAAGAAGTGAGAATTTGCCAATGTGTATGAAGATGCACTAGAATACACACACAATTGCTGAGAAGCAGCTCATGCTGATGCTGTGAGCTCAAGCTCCCCAATCCAGAGCCCTGGACTCCCAAGTGCTTCCACTGTGCTGAAACCTTTCATCATGATCAATAAATACATCCACAACCTAGCCTAGATAATCAGATCGGTAAATAGATAAAGAGAGAGTTAACTAATAGTCTAAATTCACACCACTGGCCAGACATGGTTGTGAACACCTATAATTCCAGAATGCAGGAGGATGAGCTGACAGAAGAGGATTGTCATGTGTTCAAAGCCAGCCTAGGTCACACAGTAAAATCCTGCCTCAAGTAATAATAGAAAAAATAGATGGGCATGGTGTGATTCATGCCTTTAATCCCAGCACTTGGGAGGCAGAGGTAGGAGGATCACTGTGAGTTTGAGGCCACCCTGAGACCACATAGTGAATTCTAGGTCAGCCTGGACTAGAGTGAAACACGACCTCGAAAAACAATAATAATAAAAAAAACCTATAAAAATAAAGTAGCCTGGCATGGTGGCACACACCTTTAATCCCAGCACTTGGGAAGGCAGAGGTAGGAGGATCGCCGAGAGTTCAAGGCCACCCTGAGACTACGTAGTGAATTCCAGGTCAGCCTGAGCCAGAGTGAGACCCTACCTCAAAAAAAACAAAACAAAAAAAAAAAGTAATACCTCTATTTACTAAGTCATCATTTACATAGGCTATCTGCCAAGTTAACCTTGCATTCATTAAGTTTTAATTCTTTTCTCCTTACTTGTAGTGCTGGCAAAAAAGAAAAAAATATATTGTTGGGCATGGTGGTACATGCCTTTAATCCTAGCACTTGGGACACAGAGGTAGGAAGTTCATTGTGAGTATGAGGCCACCCTGAGACTACATAGTGAATTCCAGGTCAGCCTGGACTAGAGAGACCCTACCTCAAAAAATCCACACACACACACACACATACACACACAAATAAATATAAACTTTTATGTATGAACAATCAGGGATACCTGCCAAAAGCTGTTACTGACAATTAAAACATTATCAAAGCCGGGCATGGTGGTACACGCCTTTAATCCTAGCACTTGGGAGGCAGAGGTAGGAAGATTGCGAAAAGTTTGAGACCACCCTGAGACTACATAGTGAATTCTAGGTCAGCCTGGGATACAGTGAGTCCTTACCTCAAAAAAACAAACATTATCAAATGGCCAGGATATAATATAGCAAAGATGTAAGTGGTTCAAATTTCAAAACAGGGTTTCCCACGTAAGCCAGATGCACAAGGGGGCACATGCATCTGTAGTTTGTTTGCAGCAGCTGGATGCCCTGGGTGCACATTCTCAATCTCCCCCCACTCCTCTTTTTCTCTGTCAAATAATAAATAAAAGAAAAAAAGAAAGAAAATGCAGCTCACACCAGGAAAGCCAGTGGCTTGAGAAGGTGTCTGGGGATATATCAAGGCTTACAGGATCAAGTCCCTTAGGGAAAGCTCTGATGCTCTACACAGCAGGAGGGAGGGAGGTGCTGCAAACACATGGCTTTCATTGCAAGCAGACAGCAACATGTAGTTGATCAGGGTGGGTCCCTAACATTCATTCTTCCTGCTATGGCAAGCTAATTCCCATTAGATTCCCTTTAAGAATAACTGAAGGGGGGGGGGCTGGAGAGATGGCTTGGTGGTTAACACATCTGCCTGCTAAGCCTAAGAACACCTGTTCAATTCTCCAGGTCCCACGTTTAGCCAGATGTAAAGTGATGCAAGGGCACAATGCCACAGTTGTCCACAAGGGGGTGCACACATCTGGAGTTTGTTCACAGTGGCTGAGAGGCTACTGGCACACCCATTCTTTTTTTTTTTTTTTTTTTTTTTTTTTTTTTTTGGTTTTTCAAGGTAGGGTCTCATTCTAGATCAAGCTGACCTGGAATTCACTATGTCATCTCATGGTGGCCTCAAACTCATGGAGATACTCCTACCTCTGCCTTCCGAGTGCTGGGATTAAAGGCATGTGCCACCATACCTGGCTGTCACACCCATTCTCTCTCTCTGTCTCCAAAAAAAAAGTAACTAAAGGGGGGCTGGAGAGATGGCTTAGTGGTTAAGTGCTTGCTTGTGAAGCCTAAGGACCTCGGTTCAAGGCTCAATTCCCCAGTACCCACATAAGCCAGATGCACAAGGTGCACATGCATCTGGAGTTTGTTTGTAGTGGCTGGAAGCCCTTGTGTGCCCCCTCCCCCGCCTCTTTCTCTGTCTGTTGTTCTCAAATAAATAAATAAAATTTTTTTAAAAAGTAACTAAAGGGGCCAGGATGTGGTGGTGCACACCTTTAATCCCAGCAATAGAGAGGGCAGAGGTAGGAGGATGGCTGTGAGTTTGAGACCATCCTGGTACTACAGAGTGAGTGCCAGGTCAGCCTGGGCTAGAATAAGACCCTAACTCAAAACCAAACAACCAACTAACAACAAAACAAGAATAATTAAGGGATGGGAAGAGTCATGGAGGGAGAACAATATTCAAACATGCCCTTTCCCCTTCTAACACCAGTTGGAAAATTAAGCAAATTCATGTTTATGTAAAAAAAAAAACTTTTAGGACTACTGAGGCCATCTAGGATGACTGAGCCCCCAAAAGTAAAAAGCAGGAATGTCCTCAAGCCTGTGCTAGCAATCCCCATGTTAGTACAGACCAAAGAAGTCTTCCCCTTAGCTCTTGCCTAAAGGAGCTCTCCAGATCATAAACAACCTCAGTCCCTCCCTGTACTCCTTTCCTAGAATTGCAATTCCAGGAAGGCTTATATTTGGTAGTGGCATTGTGGATAATCAGCCCCACAACTTGGCATCATGGAAGGTGAGCTCAGCCCCCATTCCAAACCCATCAGTGACCCCAATTTGGGCCACAGGACAGGCTTTACCACTAAACCTTCCATATGGCAGGATCTCTCCATACTTTCTCCATGTCCCTTCTCATAATTGAAGGGTTAGTCTTTCTAATCCTTACATTATGACATTTGAACTTCACTTTTTAAAAATATATTTATTTATTTATTTATTTATGTATTTATTTATTTAAGAGCGACAGAGAGAGAGTGAGAGAGAGTGAGAGAGAGAGAATGGGTGCATCGGGGCCCCCAGCCACTGCAAACGAAGTCCAGATGCATGTGCCACTTTGTGCATCTGGCTTATGTGGGTCCTGGGGAATAGAGCCTTGAACCGGGGTCCTTAGGCTTCATAGGCAAGCGCTTAACCACCAAGCCATCTCTCCACTTCTTTAAATTCCTAAGACAAGAATCTGGGGATGCCACAAATTCATAGGTGCACAAGCACTCACCAGATATAAATAACTTGCTCATTCTATTGCCATACTCAGATGGGTACACACACACAACATTAGCAATATGCAAACACACATCAACATTCTCAGTCTTATGGTTACCTTTAAATTACTCACACACAATTACTGGGAGGAAGCCACTAATCCTGGGTTTTATCCTGAGTTGAGGCCCCTAGATATGAGTGGAACTACTAACCCTTCTGAAAGTGACAGTGTGAAGCCATATGTGAGTGATGCCACTGCTCACAATTCCACCAAATTCCAAACAGGTGAACCAATCAGTTTATCTGGTTGACTTACACAGCACAAGTGGGGTGTGATTTATAGGAGTGTGTGGTTGACCCCAAAACAGCTGCATCACTGCAAGGTTTACCCCACAAGGTAGGAAAAATGGACCACGCCCTCTACTTAGCAGCTCAGGGAGGCAGGAAGGAGTAATGGCTACAATTGCAGGGAAGTGGCTCATGACTCTCCCCCCTCCTTTTACCAGGCAGTGTCAATAATAGCTCCATTACCAAGTCCATAGACCTGGTTATCTATCACTGCATGACTCTGCTCCACCACTTTTTTTTTGGGGGGGGGGGTTCAAAATAGAGTTTCACTCTAGTTCAAAGTGACCTGGAACTCAGTATGTAATCTCAGGGTGGTCTCAAATTCACAGTGATCCTCCTATCTCTCCCTCCTGAGTGCTGGCATTAAAGGCATGCACCACCACGCCTGGCTTCGATTAGTTTTTTTTTTAATTTTTAAAATATATTTACTCAGCAGAGAAAGAGGGAGAGAGAGAGTAGGTGTTCCAGGGCCTCCAGACACTGCAAACTAACTCCAGATGCAAGCTCCCCCTTGTGCATCTGGCTAACGGGGGTCCTGTGGAATCAAACCTGGGTCCTTTGGCTTTGCAGGCAAGCACCTTAACCACTATGCCATCCCTCCAGTCCTCTGCTTGATTACTTTGACAGGCCTACTAGAAGAAGGCATGCTCTACTGGCATCAGGTTATATCTGGAGGAAAATGCCCTTCCTACCACATTTTTTTTTCCTGGTAGGGTCTCCCTCTAGCACAGGGTGACCTGGAATTCCCTATACACTATGTAGACTCAGGCTGACCTTGAACTCACAGTGATCCTCCCACCTCTGCCTCCTGAGGGCTGGGATTAAAGGTGTGTGCCACCATGACCAGCCATACCTCATTCTTGAATGTCTTTGTGGT
The DNA here is from genome assembly GCA_036365145.1 of Orientallactaga sibirica. Classification (NCBI taxonomy): domain Eukaryota; kingdom Metazoa; phylum Chordata; class Mammalia; order Rodentia; family Dipodidae; genus Orientallactaga; species Orientallactaga sibirica. Next base: position 1,086,473 of record JAEOAD010000029.1, on the reverse strand, counting down.
GTATGTATAGCAAACTTACTTTAATTTTTAAAAAAGTTATTGGGGGCTGGAGAGATGACTTAGCAGTTAAGGTGCATGCTGCAAAGCCTAAGGACCCTGGTTCAATTCTTCAAGCCCCACATAAGCCAGATGCACATGGTGGCTAGAGGCCCTGGTGCGCCCATTCTCTCTCTCTCCCCCATAATTAAATACATGCATATATAAATAAATAAATAAATAAATACATAAAATATTGGGCTGGAACCTTATGGCTCAATTGGTAGGGTCTCACTCTAGCTTAGGCTGACCTGGAACTCACTGTGGAGTCTCAGGGTGGTATGGGACTCACGGTGGTCCTCCTACCTCTGCCTCTCAAGTGCCGGGATTAAAGGCATGAGCCACAACGCCTGGATCATAAAATCTTTATATAAGGAAATGAGTAGCTCACCTCCTTCAAACAAGTAACTCCAAAAGTCCCCCATCACTGATGCAACTGCTGCTGAAGAATTTGGGGGCGTTCTTCTCCTGAGGCCCACACCTGACTCTCCTCAATCATCTTTCCATTCTCCTAATGCAGACTCACTAATGCCATTCAGCTGTATTAAGAATCCTGGCTGCACCTGAGTGGAAGGCCTTCAGAGAGCAAAGCTGGGGACACTGAAATGTGTTCCCACTGCCGGTGACATTTTCAATATAAGTCACATTATGGCATTAGCCATTTCATATGTTGCTAAGAGAAGGCAATTTAGTTTATGGTCCTGGCATAGATCGGGGAAGAGGTCAATTAGGCATTCACCCTAACCTGGGCATGGTGACAATATCAGAACCGAAGCAGAACTTTGAGTAAACTCTTAGCCTGTAAGCCAAAATAAACCTCTTTTTTTCCCAAGCTGCAGCCCAAGGATTCCAGGAGTGGGTTGCTGCTAGACACCTGACTGTGTGGCTTTGGCTTCCTAACATCCATCAGTGCAAAGCAATTTCCTCCACAGTAAGAACTATGAACATTTGACGTTTTAAAATCCTTTTTTTTTTTTTTTTTTTTTTGCGATGAAGGGTTTCCACCTGAGCTCAGGCTGACTTGAGAATTCACTGTGTATTCTCAGGGTGGCCATTAACTCACTGTGATCCTCCTACCTCTGCCTCCAAAGTGCTGGGATTAAAGACAAATGACCAGGTGCTACCATGCCAGGCCTTAAAAAGATCATTTTTAAAATGCCCCCAGTCAGATGCACAAGGGGGACTGTGAGTAGCCTAGCTGGAGGGGGCGGAATTGGATGCATCTGTAGTTCATCGGCAGTGGCTGGAGGCCTTACAGGCACCCAAAATCTCTCCTCTCTCTCAAATAAATAAAATATATTTTTTAAAAATGCCCCAGGGTTGGGATGGAGATATGGCTTAGTGGTTAAGGTGCTTGTCTGCAAATCATGTAAAGGAGCCTGTTTTGATTCCCCAGGGCAACTTGGGACCAATGCAGAGAATTGTTGGGGCGGGCTGCATCTAGAGTTTGTTTTGACTTGGCTGGATGCCATCATTTTTCCTGCTGGTGTGCCTGTAAGCATTCCCCCCCTGCTTTCTCTCCTCAAATAACTAAAAATAAAAATGCGCATGCATGTAGAGCCTGGAAGCGCTGGTGTGCCCATTCCCGCCCACCTCGCAGGGTTTTTTCCTTAAACCCGGTGGCATAAATGTACAGATGGGGCCTTCTCGCCCTTTGTCATCAGTCTTGACCTTGAGCACACACGTACTATGCTCTGACTGACTTAAATATTGTTTCCTGTATGGGATGTGCCTTCACTTTTGAGAGTAAGTCATTATAATAAACCAGGAGCTGCATCCTTTGCTTGTCTACGCATGTCCACATTCTCAGAACTCACTCTAAACAGAGAAGGTAAAACTCACTGACTGGCTGAGGCAGTGTGAAGATGAGGTCCATGTGTCTTGGCCCTGGCCAAGCCCAGAACCCGCTTTCTACAGCCTCTAACACCAGGGTGGGGTTCCAAATCCCTGCATGCCTGAGTTAAGCCACCTGACTCACCTTGCTCTGCAACACACCTGCGCTCCTCTCATAAGCTTGTGTCTGCAGCCCAGATCAGCAGTGGGAAACACCTGTGTGAAGCACAACCCCACCACTGCCAGAAACTAGTCCATTGGCCACCCAGGGCGGGGGCAGAGCCTTAACCTCAGAACACCTACACTTGCCACACCCATCCACAAGGGTTACATTTCCTCAGCATCTCCTACAAGGTCATTTCTATCCCTTCTAATCTGTAGCCACCATGGTAAGTGAGTGGCATTTGTGGAGTGTAGAGAGGAGCTGGAGAGGCACTGGTCCCTCACATGACAGGAACTCCTTGAACTTTCTCTTCTCTCTTCTCTTTCTGCAGTTTTTTGCCAGGCCCTCCATAGTGGACTCTCCAGCCACGTGGGTGCCTTTCCTTGGTTGTGTACTTTCCTCAATAAATATAATAATTTAATTTAAAAAACTTTAAGCCAGGTGAGGTGGTGAAAGCCTTCAATCCCAGCACTCGGGGGAGGCAGGGGTAGGAGGATAATAGTGAGTTCAAGGCTACCCTGAGACTACAGAGTAAATTCCAGGACAGCCTGAGCTAGAGTGAAACTCTACCTAAAAAAATTATATATATATATTCCATGCTGGAGAAATGGCTTAGTGGTTAAGGCACTTGCCTACAAACCCAAGGACCCAAGTAAGTCAGATGTGCAAGGTGGCACATACGTCTGGCATTTGTTTGCATTGGCTAGAGGTCCTGTCATGCCCATTCTTGCTCTCTCCCTCTCTGTCTCAAATAAATAAATAAAAGAAAACAACATTTTTACTGAAATTCAATAAAGAAATACTAAATAAGCTGGGTGTGGTGGCACACGGCTTGAATCCCAGCACAGAGTGAATTTCAGGTCAGCCTAGTGACACCCCTCAGAAAAACAAAAGAAAAGGTCTGGAGGGATGGCTTAGTGGTAAAGGCCCTTGCCTGCAAAGCCAAAGGACCCAGGTTCAATTTCACAGGATCCACATAAGCCAGATGCACAAGGGGATGCATGTGTTTGCAGTTCGTTTGCAGTGGCTGGGGGCCCTGGTGTGCCTGTTCTGTCTCTCTCTCTCTCTCTCTCTCTCTCAAATAAAAGAATAAATAAATAAACTTAAAAATAATATCCACATAGAAACCCAAATCAAAACTTATACATGAGCTGTGGTGCTTGCCTGCAAAGCCAAAGGATCCAGGTTCTATTCCTGAAGAACCATGTAATCCAGATGCACAGCATGGCACATGCTTCTGCAGTTAGTTTTCAGTGGCTGAAGGTCCTGGAATGAACATGCTTTCTCTTGTGCTCACTCGCTCTCTCCCTCTCTTTGCTACTTTCTCTCTCTCTCTTAAATAAATGAAATAATTTTTTAAAAAAAAACCTTATACATGAAAGTTGTAAAAGTTACAGAAGAAAACTCACATGGCCTTGTGGCCTAATAAGTGAAGAGGAAGATGTAGGCACAGAAACACACTGGGATGATGACCCATGGACACTGGGGCTCTGCTGGCATAGACTGAGAAAACACAGCAGTGGGAACATGGCCTGGAGCACAGCCCTCCCTTCTAAATCGAGACAGAGCAAGGGGCTGCCCACATCTTGGACCTCATGGCTAGAAGAGAGCACATTTCTATTCTTTATTTTATTTTATTTATTTTTTGTTTATTTATTTATTTATTTATTTATTTATTTATTTATTTATTTTTGGGTTTTCGAGGTATGGTCTCACTGTAGCCCAGGCTGACCCAGAATTCAGGGTGGCCTTGAACTCATGGCACTCCTCCTGCCTCTGCCTCCCAAGTGCTGGGATTAGAGGTGTGTGCCACCATGGCCAGCAGCACATTTCTATTCAAAGGGACGAGGATGGTGGTACTTTGTTACAGCTGTGCTAGGGAAAGGACAGGTAGGTCTGCTCTGCCCAACTGTCCTTTCCTGACCAGAGGGGCCTCTCTAAGTCTACCACATGAGAGCAGCATTTAGGAGCAGAGCCCTCTTCCTTCACAGGCCCAGACTACCAATGCCTGGCAGCTCTATCCTCAGCTCTCAATATGGGGGGTCAGAGGGAGGATGAGGAAGAAGAGGAAGAACTTCCTGGAACTGGTGAGTATACACCCTGCTTTACCTGGAAGCCAGAAAGGTCAGAGCTGCAGAGAGATACACGGAAGAGGGGGCAGAAAGAGTGTTAGAGCCACACGTTGGGTCATTATGCACAGAGACACTGCCTTTTCCCCATAACTGTTGGCTACCCCCATAGTGCATGACCCACATTCCCCAATGAGGAGGGTTCCTTCAGAGGGGAGAGGACAGGGAGGAGGCTACTGAAGGCAACGGCATGAGTGTAATATTAAAATAAAAAATATTAAAAGCCAGGCGTGGTGGTGCACACCTTTAATCCCAGCACTCGGGAGGTAGAGGTAGGAGGATCGCCATGAGTTCAAGGCCACCCTGAGACTACATAATGAATGCCAGGTCAGCCTGAGCTAGAGTGAGTCCCTACCTTGAAAAACCAATATATATATAAACAGAAGAAGAAAGAAAGGTTAGAGCTGAATACCATCTGACATACAGTGCTAAGTTTCAGGCCTGGCTGGAAACGATTTCCCCATCACCCTCACATACAGTGGTAGCTAGTAGGACCTACTGGACACACACACACACACAAAAGGCTCACAAGGGCTGTAGAAATTGCTTAGTGGTTAAGGTGCTTGTCTGCAAAGCCAAAGGATCCAGGTTCATTTCCTCAGGACCCATGTAAGCCAACTGCACAAGGGGGCTCACGCATCTGGAGTTCTTTTTCAGTGGCTAGAGTGCCTGGCATGCCCATCTGCCACTCTCTCTCTCAAATACATAAATAAATGAAATTTAAAAACTAAAGTTTGTTTTTTTAAAAAAAAAATATTTGTTTGTTTATTAGCAACAGGCAGAGAGAGAAGGAGAGAGAGAGAGAGAGAGAGAGAGAGAGAGAGAGAGAGAGAAAATGTGTGTACCAGGGCCTCCAGTCACTGCAAACGAACTCCAGATGCATGCACCACTTTGTACAACTGGCTTACGTGGGTACTGGGGAATTGAGTCTTGAACTGGGGTCCTTAGGCTTCATAGGCAAGTGATTAATTAACCACTAAGCCATCTCTCCAGCCCCAAAAGTTTTTTTTAAAATTATTTTATTTATTTTTGGAGAGAGAGAGAGAGAGAGAGAGAGGGAGAAGGAGACAGAGAATGGGCGTGCCAGCAGTCTCAGCTGCTGCGAACAAAATCCAGATGTGTGCGCCCCCTTGTGGGCAAGTGCGGCATTGCACCCTTGCGTCACTTTGCATCTGGCTAAATGTGGGACCTGGAGATTGGAACCAGCATTCTTAGGCTTAGGAGGCAGGCGCCTTAGCCACTAAGCCATCTCTCCAGCCCCCAAAAGCTTTTTTTTAAAGCTCACACGAAAAGGCTGGCTTGGGCACAACATACGGTGTGCTGCATGGATTATTCCCCAGGCAGCACTTCACTAAGATGGGGGACCCCAAGAGCCTGCTGCCAATTCCCCCTTCCATCCAAGGCCTAGTGATTGCCAGGGGCATAATGCATTTACCAAACTGTCTGTGTGATCCACACAGCAACAGGCTACCTTCATTCATGATCTAGAACAATGTTTCTTACACTTTTATTTATTTATTTATTTATTTATTTATTTATTTATTTATTTATTCATTCATTCATATGACAGAGAAAAAGGGAGAGAGGAAAAGGTGGAAAGAGAGAGAGAGAGAGAGAGAGAGAGAGAGAGAATGTGCATGCCAGAGGCTCCAGCCACTGCAAACGAACTCCAGATGCATGTGCCCCCTTGTGCATCTGGCTAACGTGGGTCCTGGGGAATCAAACCTGGGTCCTTTGGCTTTGCAGGCAAAGGCCTTAACCACTAAGACATCTTCCAGCCCTGCTTCTTATGCTTTGTACAGTTGTGACCTCCACCCACCCTCAACCAAATGTTTTCCCAGCTCCACTGATTTATTTATGACATTACTCTTGATCATATCAGAGATCAAATCACAGATAAAATGAAAAGGTTGCAGGTATTCCTAATGGGGAGAGAGTGAGAGCCTGCTTCATGTGCTTTTTGGGGGTCCTGTTATTGTTTCCACACTGAGAGTCCCTGGATCTTGCTGGTATCTGCTTTCAGCTGGACCTTGCTTTCGCACTAGGTGAGAGAAACTTTGTTTTATAGATAAGGTGTCAGTTTGATTGGCTGGAAATACACTGAATCTTGTTTTGAAATGGAACAATATCTTAAAATTCACCCCCTCAGTTAGAAGTTTAAAACCTTCTGGGTGTGGTGGAGCACCCCTTGAATCCCAGCACTCAGGAGGCAGAGGTAAGAGAATCGCCATGCGTTCAAGGCCTCCCTGAAACTACAGAGTGAATTCCAAGTCAGCCTGGGCCAGAGTAAGATCGTACTTCGAAAAACCAAAAAAATAAAACATAAATAAAACATAAATAAATAAATAAATAAATAAATAAATAAATCTTAAGAAAAAGAAGAAGTAGTTTAAAGCCTGTAGTAACTGGGATGCATGAAATATGGGTGAATGGGCTATGTGGGGTGTGCTTCCATAGGAATAACACACCCCAACTGGGACGATGCATGTAAGGCTGAGGGAGAAATATCACCAGGAGTTCAAAGTCAGCTAGAATAGAGTGAGACCCTGCTTCAAAACAAACAAACAAAAAAATTGTTATAGGAGGCCCGGCATGGTGGCACACACCTTGAATCCCAGCACTCAAGAGGCTGAGGTTGGAGGATCACCGTGAGTTCAAGACCAGCCTGAGACTACAGAGTGAATTCCAGGTCAGCCTGGGCTAGAGTGAGACTCTACTTTGACCCCCCCCACACACAAAAAAAAAAGGCTGTAGGGATGGCTTAGCAGTTAAGGCATTTGCCTGCGAAGCCTAAGAACCCTGGTTTGATTCTCCACATAAGCCAGATGCACAATGTAGCACACACATCTGGAGTTTGTTTGCAGAGGCTAGAGGCTCTGGCCCACCAATTCTCCCTCTCCCTCTCTCTGTCTCTAGTAAACAAACAAATAAACAAACAAAAAATGTGAGAGGAGGTTTGAGTTCATTTACTTTACTGGATCATTACTGTCACTGAAGATGAGAATCAATCAACTTTCCTTAAGCCCTCAGGGATGTCTGTGAAGGATCTTGACAGAGAGGCAGGACTCCCAACACTGACGTGGAGCAGCAGTGTTTATTTGTTAACACTGACATGGGATCAGGGGATTCCTATCCACAGATTGAACCCCAATCACAGTGGAAATTTTCTTTAATTTTTATTTATTTCTTTAATTTTATCTTTTGGTTTTTCAAGGTAGGGGCTGACCTGGAATTTACTATGTAGTCTCAGGGTGGCCTCGAACTCATGGCGATCCTCCCACCTCTGCCTCCACCACGCCCAGTTTATTTAGTACTTCTTTATTGGATTTCAGTAGAAATTCTGTAAGGACACACCCTATGTTGGCACCATAATTTCCCTACACCTGCCACCATCCCACAGAGGGTCTATCCCTGTGGCACAGTGGGTATTCACAATGGGGTTGAGGGGTATGAGTTGTGGGAGCAGCAGTCTGTCGGGGAAGTCAAGGCCTCTGCCTCTTCCCCCTTCTCTTCCACACAATTCCCTGGGCATTGGTGGCTGTATGTTAAGTCTGTTCTAATAGTGAGTTCTTAGCAGCTCTAGAAACCTGCTTCAACACTCTTTGTGTATCTCCCCATCACACTGGTGCAGGTTTTCAAAGTCTCCCTGCAAGCTAGCAGCACTGTGGCTCATCTCATCAATTCCTATGTGCTTCACCTGGGTCCTAGGTTGGTTTTTCCAGGTAGGGTCTCACCTTAGCTCAGGCTGACCTGGAATTCACTATGTAGTCTCAGGGTGGTCTTAAACTCATAGAGATCCTCCTATATCTAGCTCCTGAGTGCTGGGATGAAAGGCGTGTGCCACCATGCCAGGCTTTTGGCTCATCTTTTGATAGGGGTTCAGGTATCTTTTCTGGAATTGTTGATCAATTTTGGTTGTCCTTGGATCTCACTGCCTCTGTACAGGGCAAACAGACTCTCAACCACAGTCTGCATTGGCAGCTCGGTTTGTGTATCCCAGAAGGCAGCGGGATATTACATTTATAGCCACTATCATGTTTTCTGCACCTTTCATCCCCCTTTTGTCTGACTTACGTGAAAGCATACTATTGGGGTGCTTGGTGAAATTCCCAAACTAAGCCGGGCATGGTGGTGCACTCCATTAAATCCCAGCACTCAGGAGGCAGACATAGGAGGATCACTGTGAGTTCAAGGCCACCCTGAGACTACATAGTGATTTCCAGGTAAGCCTGAGCTAGAGCAAGACACTACCTCAAAAAAGGGGGGTGCTGGAGGGATGGCTTAGTGGTTAAGGTGTTTGCCTGCAAAGCTGAAGGACACTGGTTTGATTCCCCAGGACCCACTTAAGCCAGATGCACAAGGGGGTGCATGCATCTGAAGTTTGTTTGCAGTGGCTGGAGGCCCTGGTGCACCCATTCTCTTCCTCTCTCTCTTAAATAAACAAATAAACAAACAAACAAATAAATAAATAATAAATAAAAATCTTTTAAAATCCAAACTACCAGGTTCATTCCAGGCTGAGGTCACTACATACACTGTTGTCTTTCCTTTGTTCTGGGATAGAATTATTCTCAATATGTTTTCAGAAAAAGTGGTAATAACTTCTGAGATGTACGAATCTCAGAGTTAACCCCTTCTGGGGTGGTAGCACTGGAAGTACCAGATAGCATCCTTTTTTTTTTTTTTTTTTTTTTTTTTTTGAGGTAGGGTCTCACTGGAGCTCAGGCTGACCTGGAATTCACTCTGTAGTCCCAGGGTGGCCTCGAACTCATGTTGATCCTCCTACCTGTCTCCCAAGTGCTGGGATTAAAGACATACACCACCATGCACAGCCATACTATGTTCTTAATTAAAAAAAAATTTAAGTGTCTTAACCAGTCATGGTGGCACATGCCTTTAATCACAGCACTCAGGAGGCAGGGGTAGGAGATCCCTGTGTGTTCAAGGCCACCCTGAGACTACATAGTAAATTCCAGGTCAGCCTCGGCTAGCATGAGACCATACCTCAAAAACACAAAACAAAAAAATGTGGGGCAGGAGAGATGGTTTAGTGGTTAAGGCACTTGCCTGCAAAGCCAAAGGACCCAGGTTAGATGTCCCAGGACCCACATAAGCCAGATGCACAAGGTGATGCATGAGCCTTCAATTTTTTTCAGTGGCTAGAAGCCTTGGCACACCTATTCTCTCTCTCTCAACTAAAAATTAAAGCCAAGTATGTGGCACATGCCTTTAATCCTAGCCCTCAGGAGGTAGAGGTAGGAGGATCTGCAGTGAGTTCAAGGCCACCCTGCGACTACATAGTGAATTCCAGGTCAGCCTGGGGTAGAGTGAGACCCTACCTCAAAAAACAAAACAAAACAAAACAAAACAAAAAAGCCAAAAAAGAGTAGAAAAGTCAGTCCATGTCATGGTAGAGGCCACATGAGTCAAAGTGTCCCATGAAACCCTCCTCTGGCAGGATGGCTAAGGGGTGGACCCCAACAGGAATGTCTAAAATGAGATGAGTTGGGGCTGGAGGGATGGCTTAGCAGTTAAGACACTTGCCTGCAAATCCAAAGGACCCAGGTTTGATACCCCTGTACCTACATAAAGCCAGATGCCATCCTTTGCAGTGGCTGGAGGCCCTAGCAAACACATACACACATTTTCTCTCTCTCTCTCTCTCTCTCTCTCTCTCTCTCGATCTGCCTGTTTCTCACACAAATAAGTAAAATATGTAAATAATAAAATGTGACAAGTGGATTGTCATGCATATGATGGACCATAGCTTTCGTGTCTATAAAGATTCTCTCTGGAAAGGGGAATTGTGAGGATGTGATGTGAGTGAATTCTGTCTTTCTTTTTTGGAGATAGGATCTCACTCTAGTCCAGGCTGACCTGGAATGCACTATGTAGTCTCAGGATGGCCTCGAACTCCTATCAGTCTTCATACCACTGCGTCCTGAGTGCTGGGAGTAAAGGAGTGCACCACCATGCCTGGCTGTCTTTGGTCTATCTTGAGACTAGAAGCAGAGTAAATATAAAAGTACAAGCCAGGTCTGGAGAGATGGCTTAGCAGTTAAGGCGTTTGCCTGCAGGGCCAAAGGACCTTGGTTCAATTCCCCAGGACCCAAGTAAGCCAGATGCACAAGGTAGCACATGACCAGGTTCTCCATGCCTCTGTAGTATAGTCATTACCCTAGCCTCAGGTAACAAAGTGCTCCTCATCACTGGAGCACTTAAGGTGATCCACATAATGCTGTTTCAGGGGGCTGCCCTAGTATAGGTCCACTGAGAAAAAAAAAAGTTTCCTTATTTCAGTATCAGACACTCAAAAATGAAACTGTATGTTTTGGTCATTTGTGAAATTATCTTTTGAAAGCCATTTCTGTAAGTAACTGTAAAGTGTCAAAATTTCCTTCTAGTGGCAATGAATGAACAGAGACCACAAAAACCACAGATTTCGGACATCTCTGGTCAGTGGACGATTAGATGGCTGTTACTGTCTGTTCAGTACCCACATCAGTCCCACTAGTGATTATGAACTCTGCTGTCATCACTTGGATGCTTGTTTTGATGCCGATCTCCAAAGCTGAAACTTAGACTATAAACATTTCAGCATGAAAAACAAACTCACTCACAGCCACAGTGGAGCAGGGCACAAAGAACCTTGGGGAATGTGAGCTGACTGTTTTGAAGCAAGTCCTCATAGTAACTTTCTTTTAGTGAGTTTTCCATGTGCTTTTGGCCTTCAGCCTTGAAAGATCATAACTCCAACGAAACAGCACATAACCAATGATCGACCTCCCAGAACATTTCCCATTAACTATTCTTGCAAGATAGACACAGACCCATAGTGCCAATGAGTAACTGCAGAGGAAAGTATAGCTGCCAGACCCACCACGTGCACCTCCACACGCACCTGACCCAAGAGGGTCAACACACTTGTTGTCTTATAGGCATGTGGCAAAGGAAGTCAGGCTATAATAAGGAGGTCTGGAAAAGGAAAGCTATTCTATGATGTGAATATTCAATGGTAAAAAGCAGAGTCTTATGGAGAGAACTGGGGGGATAGCTCAACGTAGAGCACTTGCCAAGCACATGAGAGGCTCTGGGTTCTGTCCCAGTGCCTCAAACACAGAGAAGTGCCCAATACGCCAATGTCCAAAACAGCGGATACAGGCCACAAGTAAAAATTAAGTCCAAGGTACCCATTCTTCCTCTTCTGACTAGAAATAGGTGTAAAAACGTTCAATTATATGCCTATGGACATGGAGAAGAAATTCAGAGTTCAAATATCTGTCTGACATGAGCCCAACTTCTACGCTGCTCAAGGCCTATGATCACTGAAATCGGTGGCAAAAGAAGTCCCTGGCATCTTTTCCATTTGGTCTCCCACTACTGTTGATCTTAAACTCTGTCTTCTATTCAGCTATACTAAAATTTTGATTCCTGGGATAGACCACTATTCTTCTTGCCTTTGAACAAACTATTTTCTGTGTCAAACCCTCCCCCTAACACTTCCCTCGCCAGCATGTTCACCAGGATAATGACTCCCTGTGCTTTGAACCTCTGTTTTAAATGTACTTCTTGGGCTGGAGAGATGGCTTAGGGGTTAAGGCACCTGCCTCCTAAGCCTAAGAATGCTGATTCCAATCTCCAGTGGTTCCAATCTCCAGGTCCCACGTTTAGCCAGATGTAAAGTGATGCAAGGGCGCAATGCCACACTTGACCACAAGGGGGCACACACATCTGGATTTCATTCTCAGCAGCTGAGCACTGCTGGCGCGCCCATATCTGTCTTCCTCTCCCTCGCTCTCTGTCTCTCTCTGTGTCTCTCTCTGTGTCTCTCTCTGTGTCTCTCTCTGTGTCTCTCTCTGTGTCTCTCTCCAAAAATAATAATAATAATAAAGTACTTCTCAGATTGTTTTCTCAATCCCTGGAAGGAGTTAAACCTCTTCATTGTCCCATGGAGTGATGGCTGTCACCCGGAAGAGTCTATCCTGATACTGCACACTCTGACTCCCATGAAACTGGAATGTCTTTCCACAATCTGGCAGGTGCTAGACACACAGGAAATATTCAATTAATAAATAAAAATCAGTGTCATGGAGCATTTCATCAGTACTGACGTTTGCTCAGCCCAGAAACTGAACCGAAGTCGAGAGATGAATGCTCGCCAAGGTCCACTGAAGTCTCAACTTGAGCTGCTTCTTATGTGTCAGGATGGAGGATGAAGGATGGAGGGGGAGGGGACTATGACTGGAATAATGGAAGGAAGGAAGGTAGTCAGCAGTTCAGGACCTGCTTCTTATGTGTCAGGGTGGAGGATGGAGGGCAAAGGGACCATGACTGGAATAATGGAAGGAGGAAGGAGGGGAGTCAGCAGTTCAGGACCTGCTTCTTATGTGTCAGGGTGGAGGGTGGAGCAGGAGGGGACTATGACTGGAATAAGGGAAGGAGGTTAGTCATAAATTTGGGTAAAAGATGCCAGTGGTGGAGATGGAAATGGATTCGGAACTGGTTCAGACTGGTGGAAAGAACAGATGTAAAGCTTACCTAGGGATCAACTAAGGTGGACCCCAAGCTTTTAAAAAGAAAGTGAATACAAGGTGGTACATCTGATTGAGGGGAAAGAAAACTAAATCGTGTGAGGAGATAACAGGGATTTAATATGAAATATATTACATTTGATGTACTTGTGAAAGAAGAAAAATAAAAGACATGCAAATATAAAGAATTACAAAATTTGAACACAAAGAACTTGACTTATGAAAAAGGTCCATTTACTGGTCATATCACACGAATGAGAGAAGTTGAGTTATAAAAACAAAAATAACTTGCTGGAGATCACACAGCTCTGGTAAAGCAGATTCTCAAGCGTTGGCAGTGCCGAGGCATAGCCTATCATTTATCATTTGACTACAGCACTTCTTTGGGACCCCAGACAGGCTTAGGTAGTCTGATAGTTGGTTAAGTTATAAGGGTAATGCTGCTGTCTGAATGTCTCAAAATTTGGGGCTGTACTGGAGGGCTGTGGAGCCTTCAGGAAAAGGGACGAGAAGTCAGTCATTAGAGGACAGGCTTGAGGTCCTACAGCTCAGCTTCACTTCCTGTCCCCTCTCTGCTTGCTGATGGGATGTGATGTGATGTGACCAGGTGCTTCACAATTCTGCCAATGTGTTTCTGCACTATGCCAGACTACCCACTTGGAACTATACACCAGAATGAACCCATCTTCCCAGACCACAGAATGTAGAAATTCTTTCTAAGTGACACATCTGACAGGTTATTAATGTCTAGGATATGTAAAGATCTCCAAAAACTACACATCAAAAAGACAAATTACCCAATTAAAAATGGGCTATGAAAAGAAATAAAAGGGACTAATATTTTAAAACATAATGGCTGCTGGGGAAGGGAGAGACATTTTATTCAATGTTGAAGACAGTGGAAGGTTGCGTGAACTCTATAAAATAAACACCACTATGCTTGTGCAAGCAACCCTCATTAAACTGTAACTCAAATATTCACACACACAGTCACAGTCGCAAAGACATCCACATAGAAGAGGGACTACTCAGTGGGAAGGAGGAAGAGTTCAGTGGGACAAGGAAAAGAAGGTAATGGGAGATGATTATGGTCAAAATACATTATACACATTGCCAATAAATAAAATTAAGCTAAAAAAATTATCACACAGTGTCTAGGATAGTCATGATTTTTAAGGTGGCTAACATTGCCTACACAAGGCCTGCATGATAGGAGGGAAAAACATGAAGACAACAACATTGAAGAGAAACTAGTTAGAAAGAAGAGATTCAATGGAGGGGGATCGTGGTGGGGGAAGGGAGGATGGTGGGAGAGGGATATGATCATGGTATATTGTCTTCATTTATGTAAACTGTCAATAAAGGTACTTAAAATTTTTATGCAGTTATTTGAGAGAAAGAGAAAGAGGGAGAGAGAAAGAAAGGGCACACCAGGGCCTCAGCCATTGCAAACAAACTCCAGACTCATGTGCCACCTTGTGCATTTGGCTTACGTGGGTCCTGGCTAATGGAACCTGGGTCCTTAGGCTTCACAGGCAAGTGTCTTAATTGCTAAGCCATTGCTATGGCCTTAATGAAAAGTTTTTAAAAGGGCTGGAGATTTCTCAGTGGTCAAAGATGCTTGATTTTAATGCCTGATGAACTGGAGGTCCTGGCTTGCTCGTGTTCATTCATTCGTTCTCTCTCCCCCCAAAATAAATACATGAAATATATTATTATTATTATTATTATTATTATTATTATTATTATTATTAGTGCTGAGGACCGAACCCAGGGCCTTTCACATACTAGGCAAGTGCTCATCCACTGAGCTAAATCCCCAACCCCCATAAATAATTTTTAAAGTTTAGAACCAAAATAATAGTGAGTACCCTTCCTATATACCAATATCCAACATGGGCTGTGGAGATGGCTCAAAGGTGAAAGGTGTTTGCTTGCAAAGCCTTCTGGCCCTAGTTTGATTCCCCAGTACCCATGTAAAGCCAATAGCCAACATGTTGAGGATGAAACCAGGGAAACAATCCCATTCACAATTGCCACAAATAGATAGATGAGGTAGGCAGAAAGATGAATGGATAGGTACACACACACACACACAACTTGAGAATAAACCTAACCATGGCTCCAGAGTGTGTGGAGCATGCCTTTAATCCCAGCACTTGGGAGGTAGAAGTAAGAGGATCACTGTTGAATTCGAGGCCACCCTGAGACTACAGAGTGAATTCCAGGTCAGCCTGACCTCGATTGAGACCCTGCCTCAAAAAACAACAATAACAAAAACCCTAAACATGGGCTGGAGAGATGGCTTAGTGGTTAAGGCGCCTGCCTGCTAAGCCTAAGAACCCAGTTCCAATCTCCAGGTCCCACGTGTAGCCAGATGCAAAGTGAGGCAAGGGCGCAATTCTGCACTTGCCCACAAGGGGGTGCACGCATCTGGATTTCGTTCACAGCAGCTGAGAGACTGCTGGCACGCCCATCTCTATCTGTTTCCCTCTTCCTCTCTCTGTCTGTCTCTCTGCCTCTCTCTCCAAAAATAAATAAAGTAAAAAAAAATTTTTTTTAAAACCCTAAACATGAAGGTGAAAATTTTAAAACACTTGAGAAAGAAGACATTCAAAGATATAAGAATCAGAGGCAGGCAGGCAGGAATAGCGAGGAGTTCAGGCACCCTGGACTTTGCTTGGCCTGAGCTGCAAGCACACCCTTCTCTTATACAAGGCACCTAGCAAACTGGAACCCCACCTGCCCCAAGCTATACCAACATGTACACCTGGGACCACAAAACAGAACCGTTTTCTCCTCCCCTTGGAGCCATTGTTTCTGATAAGCACCAATTCAAATACATTCTAAGATAGCTTAGGAATCAGAACAGTAGGGGCCACACAGCCTGAAGGGCTTTAGGGTACATGCATATTGTTGTGTCCTTTAAGTGAACTTTTAGGTAGAAAACCCTTTTTATTATTGTATGCCTATGTATGAATAGGTATGAATAAGATAAAAATAAATGCATCATGTGAAGTCCCATGCACTGTAGAGAAAAGGAAAACTGTAACTGAAACCAGAGCACCAAACTATATCCCAGGCAAATGACCCACCCCCACCTAAGACTCCTGCCCCGACCATGTCCCTGGGCCTGTGAGCACTCTCCACTCCAGTACCTGTTGCCCCTTGGGCAGTGTGCTAACCCTTCATCACTTTGCAACTCATGAAGATTCTAGCAGCTAAACTACCTGTGTGCATCTTTCTTCAGTTCTTTGAGTAAGAGGCCAAGAACCTGGAAAGTTTGAGAGCACACCAGTAACAGGCCTCCCCTCCCATGCCCATGGGTTGGAAGGATTAATGTTGTGAAACTGGCTCTGAACAAAAGCGATCTACAAACCAGGTGTGATGGCACATACCTTTAATCCCAGCACTCAGGAGGCAGAGGTAGGAGGATCACTGTGAGTGTGAGGCTACCCTGAGACTACCAATTGAATTCCAGGTCAACTTGAGCTAGAGTGAGACCCTACCAACAAAACAACAGAAAAAGCAATCTACAGAGTCAATGCAATCCCCATCAAGACCCAACCATCATTTGTCACACAAATAGAAAAAAAAATCTTAAAAATTAATTTGGAAGCACGAACGACCTCAGATAGGTCAAGCAATTCTGAGAGAAAAGATAAAGGAAATGAAATAGCCAATAAAAATGGGATGATAGGGCTGGAGAGATGACTTAGCAGTTAAAGCATTTGCCTGCAAAGCCTAAGGACCCACTTTTGATTCCCTAGGACCCACATAAGCCAGATTCACAAGATGGAGCATGTGCCTGCAACTCCTTTGTAGTGGCTGAAGGCCCTGGTATGCCTGCTCTGTCTATCTGCCTCTTCCTCTCTCTTTCCCTATCAAACAAGTGAATAAAGTATTTTTTAATGGGATGATGTTGCAGTCAGGTTTGCACTGCTGGTAGAAATACCCGACCAAGAGCAGATTGTGGGGAAAAAAAAAGAGGTTTACTTTGGCTTACAGGGTCCAGGGGGAAGCTCCATGATGTCATGAGCAGAGGGTGGACATCACCTCTGGCCAACATACGGTGGACCATACCAACAGAAGAGTGTGTCAAATATGGCAAGGGGAAGCTGGCACTAATAAACATAAGCCTTCCCCCAACAATACTCTACTACCAGGAGGCTTTAATTTTCAATCATCACCTGGAGAGACTAGCATTCAGAATAATTAAGTTTATGGAGGACACCTGAATCAAACCACTACATTCCACCCCTGGTCCCCATAAACTGATAACCATACATGATGTAAAATGCAATGCATTCATGCAACTTTCAAAGTCCCCATAGTTTTTATCAATCCTAATGATGTTCATACATCCCCTAATCCAAGGTCTTTTAACTGAGCCATAATACCAAAAAAAATCCTCCCTAAACCCATAATGACACAGAATAAACATTCCCACTGCAAAGGATGCCATTGGGCAAAGCAAAGAAATATTCAACCAATACAAGATTTCAAACAACCAGGGAAAACATCAAACTCTGTAACTCCCAAGTCCAACAACTCTAGTCAATGACAAATCTCCAAGAGTGATAATTCTAACCAGCAACAAGTCTCTGGAGTTCCAATTCCGCCCCTCCAGCTAGGCTACTCACGGTCCTGGAAAACTTCATCTGGGGCTGGCAGCCCTCCTTGGAAGCCGTCTCATGGTCCCAGCATCTCCACTGTGTCTCCACTACAACCCAAGGGCCATCCTCATGGCCCCATGGGATCTCTATGCAGGCATCCAGCAAACCTGCTTCACACTGCCCAGGGCCATTTCTAAATTACAAGATCGCATTGCAAACTCAATGACCCTCTCTTTCCTACATTTCTTATACACCATAATACCAGCTAGAGTGACAATTAGTTAATCCAGCGGGGGTGGGGGGAAGCAGACTTTGAAGAACAGGACACTCCTTCAGCATTCAGGCCCCTTCAAAAGAGTCTACATTCTTCCTGTTGCCCCAGTTCAGGTCATCTGACTCAATCTCAAAAATTATAATCTCTCAAAAAATTTGCAGGTGAACAGGCAGTTTAGGCCCAAAGATTTCATTTTTTCTGTGTCATATCCCTCTACTTACATCAGTTCATTTCTACACAAAGCAACCCTGCACAACTTCTCAGGACATGGGCATAACAGCAAGCTTCTCACACCAACTGCTAGCCAAGTCCAAGTAAAGCTCCTTCTCTCCCTCATAAGCCAAAACTCACAGTTCATAGTTCTTACTGCATTCATGCCTTTCAACTCTGAGCAGAATAGTCCATCAAGCTGTACTTACAGCAATGCAAGGCGTTTCTTAGGCCAAGGTTTCAAATCATCTTGAAAATCAACTCCAAAAGGCCAAAACCACACAGTCAGGCGTCTAGCAGCAATTCCACTCCTTAGTACCATTTTACTGTTGTAGTCAGGTTTGCACTGCTGGTAGAAATCACCCAACCAAGAGCAGCTTGTGGGAAATAAAGAGGTTTACTTTGGCTTATAGGCTCGAGGGGAAAGTTCTATGATGGCAGGGAAAATGATGGCACGAGCAGAGGGTGGACATCACCCCCTGGCTAACATAACATGGACCCTAGCAACAGGAGAGTGTGCCAAACACTGGCAAGGGGAAGCTGGCTATAATACCCATAAGCCCACCCCCAACAATACTCTACTTCTGGGAGGCTTTAATTTCCAATTAGCATCATCTGAGGAGACTAGTCTTCAGAACACTTAAGTTTATGGGGGACACCTGAATCAAACCACCACAGATATGTTCAATTTTAAAAGAGAAAAAAAAAGTCCCACAATTTCAAAAGACAATGAAATAATATTTTTTATGAAAATGACAAAAATTCGCAAGAATGAAAACAGTGCTGGGCTTTCCAAGTCACAGCACATTCTTTGACTTTCAGAGTACAAGTCACACTAGAAGAGAAAGTCGATGGACTTGGATACAGAAGCAGGTCCAAGGCAGCTTCACTGTCCAGCACCAACTTCATAACAGACAGGATCAAGGAGCCCTTACCTGGGTGACAGGCAACCCCCCTGCAGCAGCCAGCCTGGGGTGGCCTTCCAGAGACATGTGTTCAGGTGGACAAGGCCTCTGCATCCTCATCCCAGAGTTCCCATCACAGAACACCACAGCTGCATGCTCTCTTGACTTGCAGATCCAAGCTTCAAATTTCTAGATGAGCAGCTGAAAGTCAGAGTGTCTATAGAGAACAAGACGCTAGAATGAGGCAATGGCAGCTACTGTGAGAGGACACTGGAACACATGGGACCTGAATGTGGTGGAGGAATCGCAGTAGGGCAGGGTTTAAATACAGGTGAGGGATGAGGGAGGGATGGGATGGTGGGAGGATGACTCAAAACCAAGGATATGTGAATTAGCCATATGGAAACGTACTATTGATAAACCAATTAAAATATAATTTTTGAAGAAGTTTTTCAGGGAGCTGGAGAGATGGCTCAGCTGTTAAGACACTTGCTTGCAAAGACACTAAAGAACTGGATTTGCTTCCCCAATACCCACATAAAACCAGGTAAAGAAAGTGGCACATGCATCTGGAGTCCATTTGAAGCACCTGGAGGTCCTGGTATGCCATTCTTGCCCTGTCTCTCTTCTCCCACTGCTTGCAAAAAAAAAAAAATAATAATGTTAAAAAAAATAATTTTAGGATGGTGTGGTGGCACACACCTTTAATCCCAGACTTGGGGGGCAAAAGTAGGAGGATCGCCATGAGTTCAAGGCCACCATGAGACTACATAGTGAATTCCAGTTAAGCCTTGGCTAGAGAGAGACCCTACTTTGTAAAACCAAAAAAAAATATATTAATTTTAGGGCTTGAGATGGCATAGCAGTTAAAGCGCTTGCCTGCAAAGCCAAGGGACCCAGGTTCAACTTCTCAGGACCCACGTAAGCCAGATGCACAAGGGGGCACAGACATCTGGAGTTCATTTGCAGTGGCTGGAGTCCCTGGCACACCATCCTTTCTCCCTCTCTCTCTCTCTCTGTTTATTTCTGTATCTTTCTATCTCTCTCTCAAATAAATAGAATAATTTTTTAAATTTTTATTTATTTACTTGCAAGCAGAGAGAGATAGAAGAGAGGCAGACACAGAGAGAATGGGCACACCAGGGCCTCTAGCCACTGCATACGAACTCCAGATGAATGTGCCCCTTGTGAATCTGGTTTACATGGGTCCTAGAGAATCAAATTGGGATCCTTTGGCTTCACAGGCAAATGCCTTAACCACTATACCATCTCTCCAGCCCCCAAATAAATGAAAATAAAATATTTTTTAAAAATTAATTTTTAAGCCAGGTGTGGTGGCACACACCTTTAATCTCAGCACTCGGGAGGCAGAGGTAGGAGGATCACCATGAGTTCAAGGACACCCTGAGACTACATAATTAATTCCAGGTCAGCCTGGGCCAGAGTGAGAGCCTACCTCTAAAACCCCCCCAAAATTTTTAATTAATTTTTTAAAAATTAAATAAATAAATAAGTGTGTTTCAGCAAGCTGGATATATGACTCAGTGGTTAAAAGTGTTTCTCTGCAAATTCTTGTAGTCCACGTTCCATTCCCCAGCACCCATGTAAAGCTATATGCACAAGACGGACATGTTTGTAGTGACAGGAGGTGCTGGTGTGCCTGGTCTCCACCCCCTTTTCTTAATGTACTTGCAAATAAATAACACTTTAATAATAAGGTGGACAATGAGATACCCACCATCAACTCTGGCCTCCACACACACGTGCACCCCACACACTTGTGCCCACATACACAAACATGCATACACACATGAAAGTATACCACATTTACACACACACACAAAGCTTCCTACATTAACAAGGTGAAAGGGAGGAGTGAAACAAAAGCACTCCTTTCCAGAATCACATTTAAAATGGGGCTGAGGTTTGACAGACCCATATGGTGAAAAATTTCAATGTACAAACTTCATGTCTGTAACCTAAATATTTATATATGGAAAAACCACTTTAATAAAAGACTATGGTTGTTAAAAAGGTACCCTACTAATTACAACACTATAATCGTACATGCTGTCAAAGGCATGACACAGCCTCATATGGAGAAGAGAGTAGTGCTTGATAATCTTGGCTGTCAACTGCACAGGACTTAGAATGACTGCAGAAAGCACTCACTGCATGAGTGGGTGAGCAATTTGCTAAAGAAAGTGAAATGAGGTGGAAGGACCCAGCCTACCTATGGGAGGTGCATTCCATGGGGGAGGGGTCCCCACGCTGTATTACATGGAGAATGGGCGAGATGAGCTCTACCATGCATCTCTGATTCCTGGCTGCAGATGCACTACAAAGGCCTCAAGCTCCTGCCACCAAGCCTTCCTGGCCATCATGGATGGTGCCCTCAAACTGTTAGTCACAACGAACCCTTCTTCCCTCCCTCCCTCCCTTCCTACTTGCTTTCATCACCTATTCTATCACAATAACAAAAGAAATAATGGATCATCAAATTTTGTGGGACACTGAAAATTGCATCAAGAGTACTATGGTTTTGCTGAGGTCTGTGTAGTCCCTAAGAATCCATTGTGACTACAGCCTTTGCCTCAAGGTGGGAAGTGGCAGAGCCTGAAGATGGGGCGTAATAATAGATACTTGGGCCCTTTCAAGACACTGTGAGAGCCTGCCTGTCTTCTCTTTCTCTCTGTTTTGGGTCTGGGTATTATTGATCTGCTTCTATGCATGATCCTGTGGCACCATTTTCTACCCTAACCCACGTTGAGTCCATGCAGGCAAGATGCCTTTAAATCTCTAAAACTGGGAGCTGCTTCTTATTGTAAGTGAGCATTTTGTAATGGAAAGTGAAGCTGACTGGGTTAACACAGTGCACCTGTCCCTCATTCCCCATTCCAAACCCGAAGGCCATACACATTTGTCCTCTCCTAGATGAGGGACAGTGTATTTTCAACTACAAATCACATTACCTTTGCAGCAAGCTGTAGTCCAACTTTGTCAGCCTCAGCCTCCAGTCTTCTACTGTATGCTCTGTCAAACATATATACTAAGAAGGAAAAGGATAAGGTGGTTTAGTTCATGGCAAAAAGAATAACAAAATATGTTTAAAAGTAATTGCGTGGAGAAGTAGGATAAAATTTCTATCTTTTTATTGTTTATTTTTTGATGTAGGATCTTTTTTCTAGCCCATGCTGACATGGAATTCACTATGTAGTCCCAGGCTGGACTTGAACTCATGGAGATCCTCCTACCTCTGCCTTCTGAGTGCTGGGATTAAAGGTGTGCATCATGACACCCAGCTAAAATTTCTAATTTTAAAATATTTTTAGTTATTTATTGAAGAGCATGAAGGGGAGAGGAGAAGAAAAGATAGGAGAGGTGCACCAGGGCATCTTACCATTGCAAGCAAACTCCAAACACATGTGCCACTATGTGCATCTGGCTTTACAAGGGTGCTGGGGAATCAAACCCAGGCCTGCAGGCTTTGCAATCAAATGCCTTAAACTGCCAAGCCAACTCCCAAGCTCCAGAATAAAATTTCTACACTCAATAACTCATATTTACAGACCATCATGATATAAAATATAAAAACTAGGGGGCTGAAGACATTGCTTAGTAGTGAGGTGCTTGTCTATGAAGCCTAAGGACCCTGGTTCAATTCCCCAGAACCTATGTAAGCCAGATGCACAAGGTAGTGCGTGAATTTGCATTTGTTTGCAGTGTCTAGAGGCCCCGATGTGCCCATTCTCAGTCTTACTCTATCTGCCTCTCTCTCTCTCTCTCCCTCCCTGTGTGTGTGTGTGTCTTTCTCTTTGTCTAGTAAATATTTTCTAAAATGGGCTCTATCTTTTCATTATTGTTTAATACTTTGGAAAGAATGAAAAAAAAAATAGAAAAAGTCCTCCAAACAAATTCTGGAAAGTCTGTAGTATTGTTAGCTTACTTCTTTCTTCCCAATTACAATCTCCACTACTGAACAGAGTATTTCCTAAGACAGCTCCCTAGTTCAGCTTTTTACAAGGCCAAGAAACGTTCAGATCCTGCAGTTTTAACTGAAAATTGAAAACAATACAGGTAAACTACAGTCAATGACAGGACTAGACAATTTATTTCAGTAAGAAAATTAACCACAGAGCAGAATGTTCATTCTTTGATAAGTTTTCTCAATTTCCTTTGCCTTTCCTAAGTATTGATTAGTTGCAAAAATAAAATTTTCTTCTGACTTTAAATAAAAAAGAAATATCATATCTTTAATTTTCCTAATTGCTTGCATTTATAAGAATGCTCCCCAGTTAAATTATATTTTTCAATAAATACTAAATCAATTGGCAAGACTTTTGAGTCAAGCACAATTAATCAACCAAGCCATTTTTCAAAGGTAGCAACATGTTTGTGATGGCTATAAATAATGCAATGAACCAAACCTCTGACATGAGAGGGTTAGATAGGACTTCCTTCCTTCTCAGTTACATGTTTTACAGTGATGAGCTACATCACATAGAGCGTTCACCTTCACTCTCATTAGGAACTCTACACATGCCCCATGGAGGGTACTAGTACTCTGCTCAAACACTGGCTTAGAAAGAAGATGACAGAGAACCCATGCAAAATGAAGCTGGGGACAGAACAAATCCCTAGATCTGCAAGGAAGACAAGATGAACCAGTACTAAAATCAGTAGCTCATACTAATTTCAGATGCGGTACTGTGCCACATCCCTTAACTCAGTGGTCCTCAACCCAGTGTGATTTTTGTTCTTTGGAGATATTCATGAATGTCTATCTTTTTATTTTTATTTTTGGAGAGAAAAATAGAGACAGAGAGAGAGGGAGAGGAAGACAGATAGAGATGGGTGCACCAGCAGCCTCCCAGCTGCTGCAAAAAAAATCCAGATGTGTGCGCCCCCTTGTGGTCAAGTGCTGCCTTGCACCCTTGCATCACTTTGCATCTGGCTAAATGTGGGACCTGGAGATTGGAACCTGGGTTCTTAGGCTGAGGAGGCAGGAGCCTTAACTACTAAGCCATCTCTCCAGCCCTTTATTTTTATTTTTGAGATAGAACCACAGCATTTCCCAAGTGGTCTCACATTAATGGGCTTTGGCGCTTCACCTGCCTTAGACTCTCAAAGACCTGAGAGCACAGCAGTGTGCCATCCATGGCCTCTTGGAGGCAGTTTTGAATGTCATTGCTGAGGAGACACAGAGCAGCTGGAATCTAGTGGGAATGCCACAAAACATCTGCATGCCACAAAACATCTGCAATACACAGAACATTTCCCCACAGCAATCTATAAAGCTCACCAAATATCAATAGCTCCAAGTCAATCATCTCTTACTGTGCCATTCAAACATCCTAGCAAATGAATGACTGATGGAAGAATGTAAGGAATACCACTCCATAATGACTTTAATACCAACCTTCACTTATGGTCTCCAAACATAATGAGGGGGACTCTGCAGAGGGAAAGACACCCTGCCAACAAAAATCACTGCAGGACCTCAGCTCAGGGGAAGGGGATCCACTGAAGACAATCTATTTCATTTGCAGGTTAATTATTAAACTGAAAAATTACAGGGACAAGGCAAGGTTCACCAAATATTTTAAGAGTACCACACCTACAAGGTTCCTGTGTTATATCCAAGCCTTCTAAGTCCACTGCAAACAGAAAGCATCTATGCATTAATGGGAAAACTACAGAAATTCCTTTGGCAGCCCAGCAAGTTAGTGATATTTCCAATACATACATGGTTCTATAACCTGAGCACTATATTTTCTTCTTCAATTTGAGAACCTTTGTTTCACAATAAATGAAGCCATTTAAATACCAACACTGTAAATGACCCCCTCAATCTCCAAAACATATATATATATATATATATATATATATATTTTTTTTTTTTTTTTGCTTTTCAAGGTAGGGTCTCACTCTTGTCCAGACTGACCTGGAATTAACTATGTAGTCTCAAGGTGGCCTCAAACTCTCAGCATTCCTCCTACCTCTGCCTCCTGAGTGCTGGGATTAAAGGTGTGTGCCACCATGCCCGGCTTTCCAAAACAATTTTTCTCATAGAATTTGCACATCAGACTTGAACAGAACCCAGATGGTACATATATGGGTGCTACAACACATCATTAAACAAGTATCAGGCTGCTCCTTAATAACCAAACTTCCCAGGCCAGGAGGAAATATGTGAGGATCAATATAAAATAAAAATAATCACAGTTAGCTGGGTGTGGTGGCACACACCTTTAATCCCAGTACTCGGGAGGCAGAATTAGGAGGATCACAGTGAGTTCGAGGCCACCATGAGACTACATAGTGAATTCCAGGTCATCCTGGGCTAGAGTGAGAACCTACCTTGAAAAACCAAAAAAATGGGGAACATGCACTAAAATAAAGGTCCCATATTTCATGACAAAATGTGTAAGCATTTCTAATACATGTCACTTTTCAATGATGACATAATATCTTCACCACAGACATTACAAATAAAAATTATTTTACACTTACCTCCTGTAACTTGGACTGTATCCACTGGCCAAACTATCTCATGGACAAATGGCCCAAATCATTGTGAGAAAAATCATACCAAGGAAACCCAGCAAATGAGCCAAGCTGGCCTTTTCTGCCTGAAAATAATAAAGATAGTGAAAATTATATTTAACAAACTAAGACACTGCAAATATATATTTTCTAGTTATTGTGCAAAATTGCACTAAATAATCACATGTGTTTAACTGGCCTTTACCAACCTAGATCCAAAGTGCTATCTTTAGAGGACGTGTCTTTCACAGGCTCTTGTCCTTCTCTTTCCTTGCATACCTACAAGTCTCATGTGCTTTTAACTCACATTTTCTGATCGACTTTCAATCAAGGGAGAATGATGGGTCCCTTAACCTATGGTTTTGTTTATCTGCTAAGCACAAAAACTACAAAATGACCACAACTACCTGCATTGATAGATAATGAATCTGAAATGAAGATTTTAAAAAGTTCCCAGGCCAGGTGTGGTGGTGCAAACCTTTAATCCCAGCACTCAGGAGGCTAAGGTAGGATGATCACTGTGAGTTCAAGGCTAGCCTGAGACTGATTCCAGGTCAGTCTGGGATAGATCAAGACCCTACCTTGAAAAAACAAACAACAACAACAACAAAAAAAAACCTTCGGAAATTCACATAGCTATTAGTACATGAACAAAACTCAAGCCCAGGCTACTTCAGTTGCTAATGCAGACACACTGTCTTTTTAAATAAGTAATGTGTTTATCATCAGACCATCTTTCCAGAGAACTATGAAGCACATTATAACAGATGAACCTGTTAAAATAAGAACAATTCAAAAAACAATTAAAAGTTTATTTTAAATGATGTTTATATGCCATCTGTATTTCATCTTCTTAGAATTCTCTATTTAGTTCCATAGCCCATTTTTTTTAACTGGGTTGTTTGAATTCTTATTATTCTGTTTTTTGAGTTCTTTGTATATTCTGGATATTAATCCTCTGTCAGATGTATAGCTGGCAAAGATTTTCTCCCATTCTGTAGGTTGCCTTTTTGCTCTATTCACAGTGTCCTTTGCTGTACAAAAGCTTTGTAGTTTCATGAGGTCCCAGTGGTTGATTAGTGGCTTTATTCCCTGAGCAATTGGAGTTATATTCAGAAAGTCCTTGCCTATGCCAATATGTTGAAGGGTTCCCCCTACCTTTTCCTCTAGCAGTTTCAGAGTTTCATGTCTTATATTAAGGTCCCTGATCCGTTTGGACTTGACTCTTGTGCATGGAGAGAGACAAGGATCTATATTTATTCTTTTACATACAGATGTCCAGTTTTCCCAACACCACTTGTTAAAGAGGCTATCTTTTCTCCAATGAATATTTTTGGCATTTTTGTAAAAAATCAGGTGGCTGCAGCTGCCTGGATTAATATTTGGGTCTTCTATTCTGTTCCATTGATCTACCTGTCTGTCCTTGTGCCAGTACCATGCTGTTTTTGTTACTATGGCTTTGTAATATAACTTAAAATCCGGTATGGTTATGCCAACAGCCTGATTTTTGTTGCGCAGAATTGTTTTGGCTATTCAAGTTTTTTTGTGTTTCCAGATGAATTTTAGGATTGTGTTTTCTATTTCTGTGAAGAATGCTATTGGGATTTTAATGGTGATCACATTAAATGTGTAGATTGCTTTTGGTAAGATTGACATTTTCACAATATTGATTCTTCCAATCCAGGAGCATGGGATATCTTTCCATTTCCTTGTGTCTTCTGCAATTTGTCGCTCGAGTTTTTAAAGTTCTTATTGTAGAGATCCTTCACTTCCTTGGTTAAGTTTATTCCAAGTTTTTTTTTTTTTTGAGGCAATTATGAATGGGAGAAATTCCCTGATTTCATCCTCTGCACGTTTATGGTTAGTGTATAGAAAAGCTACTGATTTCTGTGTGTTTATTTTGTATCCTGCTACATTGCTAAAAGTGTTTATCAGCTCTAACAGTTTGCTGGTGGAGTCTTTAGGGTCTGTTATGTATAGAATTATATCCTCTGCAAATAATGATAATTTGATCTCTTCCCTTCCGATTTGTATCCCCTTTATGAGTGTCTCTTGCCTTATTGCTGTGGCTAAGATTTCCAGTACCATATGAAATAGTAGTGGGGAAAGTGGACACCCTTGTCTTGTTCCTGAATTTAGAGGAAAAGCTTCAAGTTTTTCCCCATTTAGTATTATGTTGGCTGTAGGTTTATCATAAATAGCTTTTATTATGTTGAGATATGTTCCTTCTATTCCCAGTTTCTGTAATACTTTCACCGTGAAGGGGTGTTGTATTTTGTCAAATGCCTTTTCTGCATCTATTGAGATGACCATGTGATTTTTGTCCTTCAGACTGTTTATATGGTGTATTACATTTATGGATTTGCTTATGTTGAACCATCCCTGCATCTCTGGGATAAAGCCTTCTTGGTCAGGGTGAATAAGCTTTCTGATATATTCTTGTATTCTGTTTGCCAGTATTTTGTTGAGAATTTTTGCATCTACGTTCATGAGGGTGATTGGTCTGTAATTTTCTTTTTTTGATCTGCCTTTGTCTGGTTTGGGTATCGGGGTGATGCTGGCTTCATAGAAGGATTTCAGTAGAATTCCTTCCTTTTCTATTTTATGGAAAAGTTTGAGAAACATTGGTGTTAGATATTCCAGGAATGTCTGGTAAAATTCAGCAGTGAATCCATCTGGGCCTGGGCTTTTTTTAGTTGGGAGACTTTTTATGACTGCTTGGATCTCTGTGGTTGTTATTGGTCTATTTCAATGGTTTATCTCACCTTGATTTAATTTTGGTAGGTCATATGAATCAAGGAAATCATCCATTTCTTTCAGGTTTTCAAACTTAGAGGCATATATATTCTTAAAGTATGTCCGTATGATTTTCTGAATTTCTTTGGTATCTGTTGTGATGTTGCCTTTTTCATCTCTAATTTTGTCAGTTTTTGTCTCTTCTCTCTTTCTTTTGGTCAGATTTGCTAAGGGTTTGTAAATCTTGTTTATCCTTTCAAAGAACCACCTCTTTGTTTCATTGACTTTTGATTGTTTTTTTAGTTTCCATTTCATTAATTTCTGCCCTAACCTTTATTATTTCTTCCCGTCTACTGATGTTTGGTTTGCTTTGTTCTTCTCTTTCCAAGGCCTTAAGGTGAAGCATTAAATTGTTTAGTTGTGAACTCTCTAATTTCTTAATATAGGCACTTAGAGCTATAAATTTCCTAGCACCCAAAATCATGAGATTCTGGATCTATTCCTAATACCCACACTCATGAGATCCTGGATCTACTCCTAGCACCCACACTCATGAGACCCTGGATCTACTCCTAACACACATACTCATGAGATCATGGATCTAGTCCTAACACTCACACTCATTGCACCCTGGATCTACTCCTAACACCCACTCTCGTGAGATGGTGGATCTACTTCTAACACCCACACTCATGAGACGCTGGACAGACATGTAACACCCACACCAATGAGATCCTGGATCTACTCCTAACACCCACACTTATTAGATCATGGATCTACTCCTAACACCCACACCAATGAGATCCTGGATCTACTCCTAACACCCACACTCATGAGAAGCCTCTTATACTCCTATCACCCACAATCATGACATCCTGGATATACACCTAACACCCATACACATGAGACCCTGGAACTTCTCCTAACACCCACACTCACGAGACCCTGGAACAACTACTAACACCCACTCTCATGAGATGGTTGATCTACTTCTAACACCCACACTCATGCTATTCTGGATCTACAACTAACACCCACAATCATGAGATCCTGTATCTACTCCTAACACCCACACTCATGGGATCCTGGATCTACTCCTAACACCCACACTCATGAGACTGAGGATCTACTCCTAACCCCCACACTCATGAGACCCAGGATCAACTCCTCATTACCTCTCATGAAATGCTGGATCTACTCCTAACACCCATAATCATCATAACCCTGGATCTACTCTTAATACCCACACTCATGAGACCTTGGAACTACTCCTAACACCCATACTCATGAGATACTAGATCTAGTCCTAGCATCACACTCGTGGGACCCTAGATCTACACCTCACCACCACACTCATGAGACCCTGGATCTACTCCTAACACCCACTCTCATGAGACACTGGACTGACATGTAACATCGACACACATGAGATCATGCATCTACTCGTAACACCCACAATTATGAGATCCTGTATCTATTCCTAACATGCACACTCATGAGATCCTGGATCTACTCCTCACACCCACACTCATGAGATGTGGGTCCTACATTTCACACCCACACTCATGAGACACTGGACTTACTTCTAACAATCACATTCTTTAGACCCTGGATCGTCTCCTAACACCCAAACTCATGAGTTTCTGTATCTACTCCTAACACCCACAATCATGAGACCCTGGATAGAATCCTAACACCCACTCTCATGAGATGGTGAGTCAACTTCTAACACCCATACCCATGAGATGCTGCACCAACACATAACACTGACATACATGAGATCCTGGATCTACTCATAACACCCACAATTATGAGATCCTGGATCTTCTAACACTCACACTAATGAGAGCCTGGATATACTGATAACACGTACACTCATGAAATGCTGGATCTACTCCAAACACCCAAATTCATGAGATAATGGATTTAGTCCTAACACTCACAATCACTGGACCCTGGATCTACTCATGACACCCACACTCATGAGACCCTGGATTGACTCCTAACACCCACTACCATGACATGGTGGATCTACTTCTAACACCCACACTCATGAGATGCTGGACCAAAATGTAACACCCACACCCATGAGATCCCAGATCTACTCCTAACACCCACAATTCTGAGATCCTGTATCTACTCCTAACACCCACACTCATGAGATCCTGGAACTACTACTAAAACCCAAACTCATGAGATCCTGGATGTACTCCTCACACCTACACTCATGAGATGTGGGGCCTACTTTTCACACTCACACTCATGAGACACTGCACCCACTTCTAACACCCACATTCATTAGACCCTTGACTCCTAACACCCACAGTCATGAGATGCTGGATCTACTCCTAACACCTACAACCATGAGACCCTGGATCGAATCCTAACACCCACTGTCATGAGACAGTGGATCTACTTCTAACACCCACATTCATGAGACCCTTGACTGACACAGAAGACCCACACACATAAGATCCTGGATCTACTCCTAACACCCACACTCATTAGATCATGGATCTACTCCTAACACCCACACTCATGAGATCCTGGATGTACTCCTCAAACCCACACTCATGAGAGGTGGTACCTTCTTCTAACATCCATACTCATGTGACATGCACCTACTTATAACTCCCACATTCATTAGACCCTGGAATGACTCCTAACACCCACAGTCATGAGATGCTGCGTACACTCCTAACATCCATACTCATGAGACCCTGGATCTACTTCTAACACCCATAGTGATGGGATCCTGGATCTACTCCTAACACTCACACTCATGAGACCCTGGATCGACTACTAACTCCCATTTTCATGAGACCCTGTATCGAATCCTAACACCCACTCTTGAGACAGTGGATCTACTTCTAAAACCCACACTCATGAGATGCTGGACCAACTTGTAACACCCACACCCATGAGATCCTGAATCTACTCCTAACACGCACACTCATGTGACCCTGGATCGACTCCTAGCTCCCATTCTCATGAGATGCTGGATATACTCCTATCACTCACAATCATGAGATTCTGGATATACCCCTAACACCAACACTCATGAGTTCATGGATCTTCTCCTAGCACCCACACTCATGAGACCCTGGATCTACTCCTAACACCCATACTCATGAGATCCTGGATTTGCCCTAACATTCACACTCTTGGGCCCTGGATCTATTCCTAGCCCCCACACTCATGAGACCCTGGATTGCCTCTTAACACCCACACTCATGAGTCGCTGGACTGACACGTTATACCCACACCCATGAGATCCTGGATCCACTCCTAACTCACACAATTATGAGATCCTGGTTGTACTCCTCACACTCATACTCATGAGATGCAGGACCTACTTTTCACACCCACACTCGTGACACTCTGCACCTACTTCTAACACCCACATTCTTTAGACCATGGATCGACTCCTAACACCAAGAGTCATGAGATGCTGGGTCTATTCCTAATACCCACATCATGAAACCCTGGATCGAATTCCTAACACCCACTCTCATGAGATGGTGGATCTACCTCTAAAACCCACACTCATGAGATGCTGGGCAGACTCATAACACCCACACTCATGAGATCCTGGATCTACTAACACGCTCACTAATGAAATTCTGGATCTACTCCTAACACTCACTTTCATGAGACCCTGGATCTACTCCTAACACGCACACTCATGTGACCGTGGATCAACTCCTAACTCCCATTCTCATGAGATGCTGGATGTAGTCCTAAACCCCACACTCATGAGACCCTGGAACAACTCCTAACACCAACACACATGAGATGCTGGACGTACTTCTAACACCCACATTCAAGGGTCCCTTTATGTACTCCTAACACCCACACACATGAGTCCCTGGACCTTCTCCTAACACTGACACTCATGAGACCCTGGATCTACTCCTAATACCCATATTTATGAGATCCTGGATCTATTCCTAACACTCAAACTCATGGGACCCCTGTTCTACTCCTTACCCCCACACTCATGAGACCCTGCATTGACTCCTAACACCCACTATCATGAGATGGAGGATCTACATCTAATACCCACACACCGGAGATGCTGGACCGAAATGTAAGAGGAAAACCCATGAGATCCTGGATCTGTTCCTAACATGCACAATTATGAGATCCTGGATCTACTCATAAAACCTCACTCATGAGATCATGGATGTACTTCTCACACACACACTTATGAGATAAGGGATCTAATTCTCACACCCACACTCATGAGACACTGCACCTACTTCTAACACCCTCATTTGTAAGACCCTTCCCCCACACTCATGAGACCCTGGATCGAATGCTAACACCCACTCTCAAGAAACAGTGGATCTATTTCTAACACCCACACCCATGAGATGCTGGACCAACATGTACACCAACACCCATGAGATCCTGTATCTCCTCCTAACACCCACAAATATGGAGATCCTGGATCTACTCCTAACACCCTCACTCATGAGATCCTAGACCTACTCCTAACACCCACAATCATGTGAGCCTGTATTGACTCCTAACACCCACTCTCATGAGATGGTGGATCTGCTTCTAACACCCACACTCATGAGACTTTGGACTGACATGTAACATGCACACCCATGAGATCCTGGATATACTCCTAATACCCACACTCATGAGATCCTAGATCTACTCCTAACACTCACACTTATGAAATCATGGATCTACTCCTAGCACCCACACACATGAGAACCTGGATCTACCCCTAGCACTCACACTCATGAAACCCTAGATCGACTCCTAACTACCACTTCCATGAGTTTCTGAATCTACTCCTAACACCCCCCTGGTGAGACACTGAATGTACACCTAACGCACACTTTCATGAGACCTTGGATCTACTCCTAACACCCAAACTCATGAGATGCTGGACATACTCTTATCACCCACAACCATGAGATCATGGATCTATTCCCAAACCCCACAATTATGGGATCCTGGATCTACTCCTAACACCAACACTAATGAGATGCTGAATATACTCCTACCACCCACAATCATGAGATCCTGCATCTACTCCTAACACCCACACACATGTGACCCTGGACCTTCTCCTATCACCAACACTCATGACATCCAGGATTGACTCCTAACACCCACTCTCATGAGATGGTGGATCTACTTCTAACACCCACACTCATGCAATGCTCTATCTACTACTAACACCCACAATCATGAGATCCTGGATCTACTCCTAACCCACACACTCGAGATCCTGGATCTACTCCTGACCCCCACCCTCATGAGACCCAGGATAAACTCCCCTGATGGGATGCTGGATCTACTCCTAACACCCACAATCATGAGAACCTGGATCTACACCTAACACCCACACTCATGAGAACCTGGGTCTACTCCTAACACACAAACTCATGAGATGCTGGACATACTACTATCACCCACAATCATTACATTCTGGATATACTCCTAACACCAACATTCATGAGAACATGGATCTACTCCTAGCACCCACACTCATGAGACCCTGGATCTACTCCTTACACCCATACTCATGAGATCCTGGATCTTGTCCTAACACTCATACTCATGGGACCCTGGATCTATTCCTAGCCCCCACACTCATGAGACCCTGAATTGACTCCAAACAAGCACTCTCCCAAGATGGTGGATCTACTTCTAACACCCACACTCATGAGATGCTGGACTGACACGTAACACCCACACTCATGAGATCCTGGATCTACTCCTAACACCCACACTCATGAGATCCTGGATGTACTCCTCACACCCACACTCAGAGATGCAGGACCTACTTCTAACACCCAAATTCGTTAGACCCTGGATCAATTCCTAACACCCACAGTCAAGAGATGCTGGGTCTACTCTTAACACTCACAATCATGAGATCCTGGATATACTCCTTACACCCACAGTCATGGGATCCTGGATCTACTCCTAACACCAAAGCTCATGAGACCCTGAATCGACTCCTAATTCCCACTCTCATGAGATGCTGGATCTACTCCTAACACCCACAATGATGACATCTTGGTTCTACTCCTAATCCCCACACTCATGAGACCCTGGATCAACTCCTAACACCCACTCTCATGAGACGGTGGATCTACTTCTAACACCCACACTCGTGCTATTCTGGATCTACTCCTAATCCCTACACTCATGAGACCCTGGATTGACTCCTAACACCCACTCTCATGAGATGGTGGATCTACTTCTAACACCCACACACATGAGACCCTGGACCGACACGTAACACCCACACTCATGTGATCCTGGATCAACTCCTAACAGCCACAATTATGAGATCCTGGATCTACTCCTAACACCCACACTCATGAGATCCTGGATCAACTCCTAACACCCACACTTATGAGATGCATGACCTACTAACACTCACAATCATGAGACACTGGACCTACTTGTAACACCCACATTCGTTAGACCCTGGATCAACTCCTAACACCCACAGTCATGAGCTGCTGGATCTAATCCTAACACCCAAAATCATGAGACCCTGGATCGAATCCTAACACCCACTGTCATGAGATGGTGGATGTACTTCTAACACCCACACTCATGAGACACTGGACTGACACGTAACACCCACACTCATGAAATCCTGGATCTTCTCCTAACAAGCACATTCATGAGATCTTGGATCTACTCCTAACCCCCACAATCATGCGATTCAGGATTTACTCCTATCACCCCGACTCATAGGTTCCTGGATTTATTTCTAACACCCACACTCATGAGATCCTGGATCTACTGCTAACATCCACACTCATGAGATCCTGTATCAACTCCTCACACCCACACTCATGAGATGTGTGATCTACTACTCACACTCATGAGACACTGGGCCTACTTCTAACACCCACATTCACTAGACCCTGGATTGACTCCTAACACCGAAACACATGAGATGCTGGATATACTCCTATCACCCACAGTCGTGAGATTCTGGACATACTCCTAACACCTACACTCATGAGATCCTGGATGTACTCCTATCACCCACAATCATGAGACCCTGGATCTACTCCTAACAGCCATACTCATGAGATCCAGGATCTTGTCCTAACACTCACAGTCATGTTACCCTGGATCTATTCCTAGCCCCCACATGCATGAGACTCTGGATTGACCCTAACACCCACTCTCATGAAACGGTGGTTCTACTTCTAACACCCACACTCATGAGATGCCGGACCGACATGTAACGCCTACACCTATGAGATCCCGAATCTACTCTTAACACCCACAAATATGAGATCCTGGATCTACTCCTAACACCGACACTCATGAGATCCTGGATCTATTCCTAACACCCACACTCATGAGATCCTGGATGTACTCCTCACACCCACACAAATGAGATGAAGGACATACTTCTCACTCCCCACTCATGAGACACTGCACCTAGTTCTAAAACCCACATTTGTTAGACCCTGGATTGATTCCTAACACCCACAGTAATGAGATGCTGGGTCTACACTTAACACCCACCATCATGAGACCCTGGATTGAATCCTAACATCCACTCTCATGAGACGATGGATCTACAACTAAAACCCACACTCATGATACGCTGGACCAATTTGCAACATGCCCACTCATGTAATCCTGGGTCTACTCCTAACACGTACAATCATGAAATACTGGATCTACTCCTAACACCCACACCCATGAGACCCTAGATCTACTCCTAACACTCACACTCATGAGACCCTGGATCAACTCCTAACACCCACTCTCATGAGATGCTGGATCAAGTCCTAACCCCCACACTCATGAGACCCTGGATCTACTCCTAACACCAATACACATGAGATGCTGGATCTACTCCTAACACCCACACACATGAGTCCCTGGACCTTCTCCTAACACCAAACTCATGAGACCCTGGATCTTAACACCTATACTCATGAGATCCTGGATGTAGCCCTAACACTTACACTCATGGACCCCTGGATCGACTCCTAACCCCCACACTCATGAGACCCTGGATCGACTCCTAACACCTTCTCTCATGAGTTGGTGGATCTATTCCTGACACCCACACTCATGAGACCCTGGAACGACACCTAAGTCCCACTCCCATGAGATGATGGATCTACTCCTAACACCCACAATTATGAGATTGTGGATTTACTCCTAACACCCACACTCATGAGATCCTGGATGTACCCCTCACACCCACACTCATGAGATAAGTGTCCTAATTCTCACCCACACTCATGAGACACAGCACCAATTTCTAATGCCCTCATTCGTCAGACCCTGGATTGACTCCTAACTTCCACTGTCATGAGATGCTGGATCTACTCCTAACACCCACAATGATGAGACCATGGATTGAATGCTAACACCCACTCTCATGAGACGGTGGATCTACTTCTAACACCCACACTCATGAGACGAAGGAATACCATGTACACTCACACCCATGAGATCCTGG
Source organism: Orientallactaga sibirica (assembly GCA_036365145.1). NCBI lineage: Eukaryota > Metazoa > Chordata > Mammalia > Rodentia > Dipodidae > Orientallactaga > Orientallactaga sibirica. The sequence goes on along the minus strand of JAEOAD010000029.1, from coordinate 1,050,015 downwards.
ATCTATTCCTAACACCCTCAAATATGAGATCCTGGATCTACTCCTAATACCCACACTCATGAGATCCTGGATCTACTCCTAACATCCATACTCATGAGATTGTGGATCTACTCCTAGCATCCACACTCATGAGACCCTGGATCTACTCCTAGCACTCACACTCATGAGACCCTGGCTCTACTCTTAACACCGACACACATGTGATGCTGGATCTACCCCTAACACCCACAATCATGAGACCGTGGATTGAATGCTAACACCCACTCTCATGAGACAGTGGATCTACTTCTAACACCCACACTCATGAGATGAAGGAATACCACGTACACTCACACCCATGAGATCCTGGATCTATTCCTAAAACCCTCAAATATGAGATCCTGGATCTACACCTAACACCCACACTCATGAGACACTGGATATACTCCTAGCACTCACACTCATGAGACCCTGGCTCTACTCCTAAAACCGACACACAAGTGATGCTGGATCTACTCCTAACAACCACATTCAAGAGTCCCGTGATCTACTTCTCACAAACACACAAATGTGTCCCTGGACCTACTCATAATACACACACTCATGAGACCCTGGATCTAATCTTAACACCCACACTCATGAGACCTGGATCTACTCTTAACACCTATACTCATGAGATCATGGATCGAGTCTTAACACTCACGCTCATGGGACCCTGGATCTACTCCTAACTCCCACACACATGAGACCCTGGATCAACTCCGAACACCCAAACTCGTGAGACACTGGATCTACTTCTGACACCCACTCTCATGAGACACTGGATCTACAACTAACACCCACACTCATGAGATCATGCATCTACTCTTCACACCCACAATTATGAGACCCTGGATATACTCCTAACACCCACACTCAGGATATCCTGGATCTACTCCTAGCACCCACACTCATGAGGCCCTGGATCTGCTCCTAACACCCATTCTCATAAGATGTGGGACCTACTATTCACACCCTAACTCATGAGACTCTGGACCTACTTCTAACACCCACATTTGTTAGACCTTGGATCGACACCTAACACCCACAGTCATGAGATGTGGGATCTACTCCTAACACCCACAATCATGAGACCCTGAATCGAATCCTAACACCCACTCTCATGAGATGGTTGATCTACTTCTAAAACCCACACATATGAGATCCTGTATCTACTAACACGAACAATCATGAATCCTGGATCTACTCCTAACACCCAGACTCATGAGATCCTGGATGTACTCCTCACACCCACACTCATGAGATGTGGGAACTACTTCTCACCCCCACAATCATGAGACATTGGAACTACACCTAGTGACCATATTCGTTAGTCCCTGGATCAACTCCTAACACCCAGAGTCATGAGATGCTCGATCTACTCCTAACACCCACGATCATGAGACACTGGATCGAATCCTAACACCCACACTCATGAGATGCTGGACCGACATGTAACATGCACACTCATGAGATTCTAGATCTACTCCTAACAGGCACACTCATGAAATACAAAATCTACTCCTAAAACCCACAATCATGAGATCCTGGATCTTCTAATACCCACACTCATGAGACATGGGACCTACTTCTAACACCCACATTCGTTAGACCCTCGATCAACTCCTAACACCCACAATAATGAGGCCCTGGATAGAATCCTAACACCCACTCTCATGAGACTGTGGATCTACTTCTAACACCCACACTCATGAGTCACTGGACTGACACGTAACACCGACACCCATGAGATCCTGAATCTACTCATAACCCCCACAATGATGAGATCCTGGATCTACTCCTAACACCCACACTCATGAGATCCTGGATCTACTCCTATCACCCACACTAATCAGATCCTAGATGTACTCATCACACCCACACTCATGAGACATAGCACCTACTTCTAACACCCACATTCGTTAGACCTTGTATGGACTCCTAATACCCACAGTCATGAGTTGCTGTGTCTACTCCTAACACCCACAATCATCACTTACATTCATGAGATCTGGATCCACTCCTAACACCCCTACTCATGAGATACTGGATCTACTCCTAACACACACACACCCATGAATGCTGGATATACTCCTAACACACACAATCATGAGATCCTGTATCTACTCCTAACACCCACACTCATGAGATCCTGGATCTACTCCTAAGCCCCACACACATGACTCCTAACACACACACTCATGACACCCTGGATCAAATCCTAACATCAACACACATGAGATGCTGGATATACTGCTAACACCCACTGTGCTGGTTTGACTCAGGTGTCCCCCATAAACTTCAAGTGTTCTGAATGCTAGGTTCCCAGCTGATGGCAACTTGGGAATTAACACCTCCTGGAGGCAGAGTATTGGTGGGGGCGGGCTTATGGGTATTATAGCCAGCTTCTCCTTGCCAGTGTTTGGCACACTCTCCTGTTGCTGTTGTCCACCTTATGTTGACCAGAGAGTGATGTCCACCCTCTGCTCATGCCATCGTTTTTCTTGCCATCATGGAGCTTCCCCCTCGAGCCTGTAAGCCAAAATAAACCTCTTTTATCCCACAAGCTGCTCTTAGTCGGGTGATTTCTACCAGCAATGCAAACCTGACTGCAACACCCACATTAAAGAGTCCCTTGATCTACTCCTTACAACCACACACATGAGTCCCTGGAACTACTCCAAACACCCACACTCATGAGTCCCTGGATCTACTCTTAACACCCACACTCATGAGACCCTGGATCTACTCCTAACATCCATACTCATGAGATCCTGGATCTAGTCCTAGCACTCACACTCTTGGGACCCTGGATCTACATCTAACCCCCACACTCATGAGATTCTGGATGTACTCCTAACACCCATACTCATGATATCATGGATCTAGTCCTAACACTCACACTCATGGGACCCTGGATCTACTAACACCCACACTCATGAGATGTGGGACCTACAAGTCACACCCACACTCATGAGATCCTGGATCTACTCCTAACACCCACACTTATGAGATGCTTGATATACTCCTAAAACCCACACACATGAGACCATGGACCTACTCCTAACACCCACACTCATGATTTCCTGGATCTACTCTTAACACCTACACTCATGAAACCCTGGATATACTCCTAACACCCATAATCATGAGACCCTGGATCTAGTCCCAGCATCACACTCATGGAACCCTGGATCTACAAGTAACCCCCACACTCATGAGACCCTGGATTGACTCCTAAAACCCACTCTCATGAGAGGGTGGATCTACTTCTAACAACAACACTCATGAGAAGTGGGACTGACACATAACATTGACACACATGAGATCCCAGATCTACAAGTAACACCCACAATTATGAGATCCTGGATCTACTCCTAACACCCACACTCATGTGATGCTGGATATACTCCTATCACCCAAAATCATGAGATCCTGCATCTATGCCTAACACCCACACTCATGAGACCCTGTATCGACTCCTAACTTCCAATCTCATGAGATGCTGGATATACTCCTAACACCCACACACATGATACCATGGACCTACTTTAACACCCACACTCATGAGTCCCTAGATCTACTCTAACACCCACACTCATGAGACCCTGGATCTACTCTTAATACCCACACTGATGAGATCCTGGAACTGTTCCTTACACCGACACTCATGAGATACTGGATGTACTCCTCACACCCACACTCATGAGATGTGGAAGCTACATCTCACACCCACACTCATAAGACATTGGACCTACTTCTAACACCCACATTTGTTAGACATTGGATTCGCCTCACTTCTAACATAGTTTGTTTAGAAAACATACATCTTCATTGCCAAACACTATACTGTGTGAAGTAAGCTAATTCTGCTCTTGGAATGAGTTGCTTTGCCATGAAGAAGGTTGAGTGCAGAGAGTTCAAACTTTCTTAGTTTGTGTCATCTAACAATTTGTACAAGTTAGTATATTCTCATCATTTCTAAAGTAGTTTGTTTAGAAAACAAACATCTTCATTGCCGAACACTATACTGTGTGAAGTAAGCAAGTTCTGCTCTTGGTTTGAGTTGCTTTCCTCATAGAAGGTTGAGTGCAGCAAGTTCAAACTTTCCTTGTTTGTTTAATCTAACAAGTTGTTCAACTTAGTAGATTCACTTCATTTCTAAAGTAGTTTGTTTAGAAAATAAACATCTTCATTGGCAAACACAGTACTGTGTTAAATAAGCTAGTTCTGTTCTACGAATGAGTTGCTTTCCTACGAAGAGGGTTGAGTGCAGCAAGTTCAAACTTTCCTTGTTTGTTTCATCTAACAAGTTGTTCAACTTAGTAGATTCACTTCATTTCTAAAGTAGTTTGTTTAGAAAATAAACATCTTCATTGGCGAACACAGTACTGTGTTAAATAAGCTAGTTCTGTTCTACGAATGAGTTGCTTTCCTACGAAGAGGGTTGAGTGCAGCAAGTTCAATCTTTCCTTGTTTGTGTAATCTAACCAGATGTACAAGTTAGCAGATTTGCACATTTCTAACATAGTTTGTTTAGAAAACAAACATCTTCATTGCCTATCAGTGTACTTACTGTGTGAAGTAAGCTAGTTCTCCTCTGGAATGAGTTGCTTTTCCACGAGAATATTGAGTGCAGCAAGTTCAAACTTTCCTTGTTTGTGTAATCTAACAAGATGTACAACTTAGTAGATTAGCCTCAATTCTAAAGTAGTTTGTTTAGGAAACAAACATGTTCATTGCCGAACACTGTATTGTGTGAAGTATGCTGGTTCTGCTCTTGGTATGAGTTGCTTTCACACGAAGAAGGTTGAGTGCAGCAAGTTCAAACTTTCCTAGTTTGTGTCATCTAACAAGTGGTACAACTTAGTAGATTCACTTCATTTCTAAAGTAGTTTGTTTAGAAAACAAACATCTTCATTGGCGAACACAGTACTGTGTTAAATAAGCAAGTTCTCTTCTAGGAATGAGTTGCTTTCCTTCAAAGAGGGTTGAGTGCAGGAAGTTAAACTTTCCTTGTTTGTGTAATCTAACAAGATGTACAACTTAGCAGATTCGCCTCATTTCTAACGTAGTTTGTTTAGAAAACAAACATCTTCATTTAAGAACACTGTACTTCCTGTGTGAAGTAAGCTAGTTCTCCTCTTGGAATGAGGTGATTTCCCACAAGAATATTGAGTGCAGCAAGTTCAAACTTTCCTTGTTTGTGTAATCTAACAAGATGTACAATTTAGAAAATTTGCCTCATTACTAATGTAGTTTGTTTAGAAAACAAACATGTTCATTTCTGAACACTGTGCTTCCTGTGTGAAGTAAGTTAGTTCTGCTCTTGGAATGAGTTGCTTTCCCACGAAGAAAGTTGAGTGCAGCAAGTTCAAACTTTCCTAGTCTGTCATCTAACAAGATGTTCATCTTGGTCAATGCGCTTCATTTCCAAAGTAGTATGTTTAGAAAACAAACATCTTCATTGCCGAACACTGTACTGTGTGAAGTAAGCTAGTTCTGCTCTTGGAATGGGTTGCTTTCCTACGAAGAGGGTTGATTGCAGCAAGTTCAAATTTCCTGGCTTGTGTAATGTAACAAGATGTACAACTTAGTAGATTAGCCTAAATTCTAAAGTAGTGTGTTTGGAAAACAAACATCGTCATTCCCGAACACTGTACTGTGTGAAATAAGCTAATTCTGTTCTCGGAATGAGTTGCTTTCCTAGGAAAAAGTTTGAGTGCAGCAACTTCAAACTTTCCTAGTTTGTGTAATCTAACAAGATGTACAACTTAGTAGATTTGCCTCACTTCTAACGTAACTTGTTTGGAAAACAAACATGTTCATTGCCAAAATCTGTACTGTGTGAAGTAAGCTAGTTCTGCTCTTGGAATGAGTTCCTTTCCCACGAAGAAGGTTGAGTGCAGTATTTCAAACTTTCCTAGTTTGTGTCATCAAACAAGATGTACATCTTAGTAGATGTGCTTCATTTCTAAAGTAGTTTGTTTAGAAAACAAACCTCTTCATTGCCGAAAACTGTACTTTGTGAAATAAGCTAGTTCTGTTCTCGGAATGAGTTGCTTTCCTAGGAAAAAGTTTGAGTGCAGCAACTTCAAACTTTCCTAGTTTGTGTAATCTAACAAGATGTACAGATTAGTAGAATCACCTCATTACTAACATAGTTTGTTTAGAAAACAAACATGTTCATTTCCTAACACTGTACTTACTGTGTGAAGTAAACTAATTCTGCTCTTGGAATGAGTTGCTTTGCCACGATAAAGTTAAGTGCAGCAAGTTGAAACTTTCTGAGATTGTGTCATCTAACAAGTTGTACAACTTAGTAGATTCGCTTCATTTCTAAAGTAGTTTGTTTAGAAAACAAACATCTTCATTGCTGAACCCTGTACTGTGTGAAATAAGCTAGTTGTCCTCTTGGAAAGAGTTGCTTTCCTACGAAGTGGGTTGATTGAAGCAAGTTCAAACTTTCCCTGTTTGTGTAATGTAACAAGATGTACAACTTAGTAGATTCACCTCATTACTAACGTAGTTGGTTTAGAAAACCAACATGTTCATTTCCGAACACTGTACTTACTATATGAAGTAAACTAGTCCTGCTCTTGGAATGAGTTGCTTTCCCACGAAGAAGGTTGAGTGCAGCAAGTTCAAACTTTCCTAGTTTGTTTCATTTAACAAGATGTATAACTTGGTAGATTCGCATCAATTCAAAGTAGTTTGTTTATAAAACCAACATCTTCATTGCCAAAAACTGTACTTTGTGAAATAAGCTAGTTCTGTTCTAGGAATGAGTTGCTTTCCTACGAAGAAGGTTGAGTGCAGCAACTTCAAACTTTCCCTGTTTGTGTAATCTAACAAGATATACAACTTAGTAGATTCGCCTCCTTACTAACGTAGTTTGTTTAGAAAACAAACATGTTCATTTCCTAACACTGTACTTACTGTGTGAAGTAAACTAGTTCTGCTCTTGGAATGAGTTGCTTTCCCACCAAGAAGGTTGAGTGCAGCAAGTTCAAACTTTCCTAGTTTGTGTTATCTAACAAGATATACAACTTAGTAGATTCACTTCAATTCTAAAGTAGTTTGTTTAAAAAACAAACATCTTCATTGCCAAACACTGTACTGTGTGAAATAAGGTAGTTCTGTTCTCAGAATGTGTTGCTTTCCTAAGAAGAAAGTTGTGTGCAGCAACTTCAAACTTTCCTTGTTTGTGTAATCTAACAAGATGTGCAGCTTAGTATATTCGCCTCATTACTAACGTAGTTTCTTTAGAAAACAAACATGTTCATTGCCGAACACTGTACTGTCTGAAGTAAGCTAGTTCTGCCCTTGGAATGAGTTGCTTTCCTACGAAGAATGTGGAGACCAGCAAGTTCAAAGTTTCCTGGTGTGTGTCATCTAACAAGATGTACAACTTAGTAGTTTCGCTTCTATTCTACAGTAGTTTGTTTAGAAAACAGACATCATCATTACCTAAAACTATATTGTGTGAAATAAGCTAGTTCTGCTCTTACACTGAGTTGCTTACCTCCGAAGAAAGTTCAGTGTAGCAAGTTCAAGCTTTCTTAGTTTGTGTCATCTAACAAGTTGTACAACTTAGTAGATGCACTTCATTTCTAAAGTAGTTTGTTTAGAAAACAAACATCTTCATTGCCGCACACTGTACTATGTGAAATAACCTAGTTCTGTTCACGGAATGAGTTGTTTTCCTATGAAGAAGGTTGAGTGCAGCAACTTCAAACTTTCTTGTTTGTGTAATCTAACAAGATGTACAACTTAGTAGATTCACCTCATTACTAACGTAGTTTGTTTAGAAAACAAACATGTTCATTTCCAAACACTGTACTTACTGTGTGAAGTAAACTAGTTCTGCTCTTGGAATGAGTTGCTTTCCCACCAAGAAGGTTGAGTGCAGCAAGTTCAAGCTTTCTTAGTTTGTGTCATCTAACAAGTTGTACAACTTAGTAGATTCATTTCATTTCTAAAGTAGTTTGTTTAGAAAGCAAACATCTTCCTTTCCAAACACAGTACTGTGTGAAGTAAGCAAGTTCTGCTCTTGGAATGAGTTGCTTTCCTCCCAAGAACGTTGAGTGCAGCAAGTTCAAACTTTCCTAGTTTGAGTCATCTAACATATTGTGCAACTTAGTAGATTCACTTTATTTCTAAAGTAGTTTGTTTAGAAAAGAAACATCTTCATTGCCGAACACTGTACTGTGTGATATAAGCTAGTTCTGATCTTGGAATGAGTTGCTTTCCTACCAAGAGGGTTGATTGCAGCAAGTTGAAACCTTCCTAGTTTTTATAATCTAACAAGATGTACAACTTAGTAGATTCGCATCAATTCTAAAATAGTTTGTTTAGAAAACAAACATGTTCATGGCCCAACACTGTACTGTGGAAATAAGCTAGTTCTGGTCTCAGAATGGGTTGCTTTCCTACGAAGAAGGTTGAGTGCAGAAACTTCAAACGTTCCTTGTTTGTGTAATCTAACAAGATGTACAACTTAGTAGATTCATTACATTTCCAATGTAGTTTGTTTAGAAAACAAACATCATAAGCTAGCTCTGTTCTAGGAATGAGTTGCTTTCCTACGAAGAGGGTTGAGCACAGCAAGTTCAAACTTTCCTTGTTTGTGTAATCTCACAAGATGTACAATTTAGCAGATTATCCTCATTTCTACAGTAGTTTGTTTAGAAAACAAACATCTTCATTGCCAAACACTGTACTGGGTGAAATAAGCTAGGTTTCCACTTGGAATGATTTGCTTTCCTATGAATAGGGTTGATTGCAGCAAGTTCAAACTTTCCTAGTTTGTGTCATCTAACAAGATGTACAACTTAGTAGATTTGCGTCAATTCTAAAGTAGTTTGTTTAGAAAACAAACATCTTCATTGCTGAACACTGTACTGTGTGAAATAAGATAGTTCTGTTTTCAGAATGAGTTGCTTTCCTACGTAGAAGGTTGAGTGCAGCATCTTGAAACTTTCCTTGTTTGTATAATCTAAGAAGATGCACAACTTAGTAGATTTGTATTAATACTAACGTAGTTTGTTTAGAAAACAGACATGTTCATTTCCAAACACTGTAGTTACTATGTGAAGTAAACTAGTTTGCTCTTGGAATGAGTTGCTTTCCCACCAAGAAGGTTGAGTGCAGCAAGGTCAATCTTTCCTAGTTTGTGTCATCTACCAAGATGCACATCTTAATGGATGTGCTTCATTTATAACATAGTTTGTTTAGTAAAGAAACATCTTCATTGGCGAACACAGTACTGTATGAAATAAGCTAGTTCTCTTCACAGAATGGGTTGATTTCCTACTAAGAGGGTTGAGAGCAGCAAGTTCAAACTTTCCCTGTTTGTGTAATCTAACAAGAAGTACAATTTAGCAGACTCCCCTCCTTTCTAACCTAGTTTGTTTAGAAAACAAACATGTTCATTTCCGAACACTGTACTTACTGTGTGAAGTAAGCTAGTTCTGCTCTTTGAATGAGTTGCTTTCCCACGAGAAGATTGAGTGCAGCAAGTGCAAACTGTCCTTTTTTGTGTAATCTAACAAGATGTACAACTTAGTAGATTCGCCTCACTTCTAATGTAGTTTGTTTAGAAAACAAACATCTTCATAGCCGAACACTGTACTGTGTGAAGTAAGTTAGTTCTGCTCTTGGAATGAGTTGCTTTCCCACAAAGAAGGTTGAGTGCAGCACGTTCAAACTTTATTGGTTTGTTTCATCTAACAAGTTTTATAACTTAGTAGATTCGCTTCATTTCTAAAGTAGTTTGTTTAGAAAACAAACATTTTCATTGCTGAACACAGTACTGTGTGAAGTAAGCAAGTTCTGCTCTTTGAATGAGTTGCTTTCCTCCCAAGAAGGTTGAGTGCAGCATTTTCAAACTTTCCTAGTTTGTGTCATCTAACAAGTTTACAGATTAGTAGATTCACTTTATTTCTAAAGTAGTTTGTTTAGAAAACAAACATCTTCATTGGCGAACACAGTTCTGTGTTAAATAAGCTAGTTCTGTTCTAGAAATGAGTTGCTTTCCCACGAAGAAGGTTGAGTGGAGCAAGTTCAAACTTTCTTAGTTTGTGTCATCTAAAAAGTTGTACAACTTAGTAGATTCGCTTCATTTGTAAAGTAGTTTGTTTAGACAACAAACATCTTTATTGCCGAACACTGTATTGAGTGAAGTAAGCTAGTTCTGCTCGTGGAATGAGTTGCATTCCTACGAAGATGATGGAGTGCAGCAAGTTCAAACTTTCCTAGTTTGTGTCCTCTAACAAGATGTACAACTTAGTAGTTTTGCCTCAATTCTACAGTAGTTTGTTTAGAAAACAGACATCTTCATTACCGAAAATTGTATTGTGTGAAATAAGCTAGTTCTACTCTTGGAATGAGTTGCTTTCCTCCGAAGGAGGTAGAGTGCAGCAAGTTCAAAGATTCTTAGTTTGTGCAATCTAACAAGTTGTACAACTTAGTAGATTCGCTTCATTTATAAATTAGTTTGTTTAGAAAACAAACTTCTCCATTGCCAAACACAGTACTGTGTGAAGTACGCAAGTTCTGCTCTTGGAATGAGTTGCTTACCTCACAAGAAGGTTGAGTGCAGCAAGTTCAAACTTTCCTAGTTTGTGTCCTCTAACAAGTTGTACAACTTCGTAGAATCGCTTCATTTCCAATGTAGTTTGTTTAGAAAAAAAAGATTTTCATTGGCGAATACACTACTGTGTTAAATAAGCTACTTCTGTTTCCAGGATTGAGTTGATTTCACACGAAGAAGGTTGAGTGCAGCAAGTTCAAACTTTCTTAGTTCGTGTCATCTAATAAGTTGTACAACTTAGTAGATTCACTTCATTTCTAAAGTAGTTTGTTTAGAAAACAAACATCTTCATTGCCTAACACTGTACTGTGTGAAGTAAGCTAGTTCTGCTCTTGGAATGACTTGCTTTCCCACGAAGAAGGTTGAGTGCAGCAAGTTCAAACTTTCCTAGTTTGTGTCATCTAAGAAAGTGTATATCTTAGTAGATGCACTTCATTTCTAAAGTAGTTAGTTTAGAAAAGAAACATCTTCATTGCCGAATACTGTACTGTGTGAAAAAAGCTAGTTCTGTTCTTGGAATGAGTTGCTTTCCTACGAAGAATGTTGAGTACAGTAAGTTCAAACTTTCCTTGTTCCTGTAATCTAACAAGTTCTACAACTTAGTAGATTTACTTCATTTCTAAAGTAGTTTGTTTAGAAAACAAACATCTTCATTGCTGAGCACAGTACTGTGTGAAGTAAGCAAGTTCTGCTCTTGGAATGAGTTGCTTTCCTCCCAAAAAGGTTGAGTGCAGCAAGTTCAAACTTTCCTAGTTTGTGTCCTCTAACAAGTTGTACAACTTAGTAGATTCGCTTCATTTCTAATGTAGTTTGTTTAGAAAACAACCATCTTCATTGGCAAATACAGTACTGTGTTAAATAAGCTAGTTCTGTTCTAGGAATGAGTGGCTTTCCTACGAAGATGATTGGGTGCAGTAAGTTCAAACTTTCCTTGTTTGTGTAATCTGAGAATATATACAACTTAGTAGATTCACCTCATTTCTAATGTAGATTGTTTATTAAACAAACATGTTCATTGCCAAACACTGTACTTACTGTGTGAAGTAAGCTAGTTCTGCTCTTGGAATGAGTTGCTTTCCCACGAAGAAGGTTGAGTGAAGCAAGTTCAAACTTTCCTAGTTTGTGTCATCTAACAAGATGTACATCTTAGTAGATGCGCTTCATTTCTAAAGTATGTTGTCTAGAAAACAAACATCTTCATTGCCGAAGACTGTACTGTGTTGAATAAGCTAGTTTTGTTCTCGGAATGAGTTGCTTTCATACGAAGAAGGTTCAGTGCAGGAAGTTCAAACTTTCCTTGTTTGTGTAATCTAACAAGATATACAACTTAGTATATTCACCTCAATTGTAATGTACTTTGTTTAGAAAACAAACATCTTCATTGCCGAACACTGTACTGTGTGAAGTAAGCTAGTTCTGCTCTTGGAACGAGTTGATTTTCCACGCAGAAGGTTGAGTGCAGCAACTTCAAACTTTCCTAGTTTGTGTCATCTAACAAGATGTTTATCTTAGAAGTTGCGCTTCATTTCTACAGAAGTTTTTTTAGAAAACAAACATGTTCATTGCTGAACACTGTACTCAATGTGAAATAAACTAGTTCTGCTCTTGGAATGAGTTGCTTTCCCACGAAGAAGGTTGAGTGCAGCAAGTTCAAACTTTCTAAGTTTGTGTCATCTAACAAGTTGTACAACATAGTAGATTCGCTTCATTTCTTTTTTTTTTATTGACAACAAAATATACTTACATACAAAAAGTGCAAAGTATTTCCCTCCCCTCCCCCCATTCCCCTTTAGAACTCCAATCTCCATCATATCCCCTCCCTCTCTCCATTAGTCTCTTTTTTAATTTGATGTCATCATCTTTTACTTCTATTATGAGGGTCTTGCGGAGGTATTGCTAGGCACAGCAATGTCATGGATATCAAGGCCAATTTCCGTCTGGGCACTTGCATTGTAAGGAGTCGTACCCTTCCTTTGGCTCTTCCATTCTATCCGCCCCCTCTTCCACAATGGTCCATGAGCCTTGGAGGGTGCTACAAAAGTTTTTCAGTGCTGGGCACTCCTCCATCCCTTCTTCTCAGCACTATGTTGCCTTTTGGATCATCCCAGTGGTCATCGCCATCTGAAAAGAGAAGCTTCTCTAACCAGAAGTGAGAGTAGCATTAATATGTGAATATGAGCATTAAGTGTACTATTTTCTGGACAGCTTAGTGGGAATAGTATATACATTTAGACAAGAGCATGCTTTATACCCGTAAGGCTCATGACCTTACCTACCATAGACTTTGCTTAGGTTTTTCAATACCAGGTATGTGTTCCCTCCCATAGAGAGGGCCTTCAGTCCAATTATGGAGCAGTTGCTTACCCCACGAGTAGACATGCCACTATTGCACCCATTCAGTCTTTGGGCCTGTCTGGCCAAATTTGAATATTCAGCGTCCACTGTTTTCACTGCTGATGACTTCTGTCTCCCATACTCTGCATGCAGTGCAGCTTTTTCCAGCTTTCAGTTGGCTGGTCTACAGGGAGAAGGTTTTCTGCTCAGCATCAGCCTGCTTTCTCAGTGACCTTGCCCGTCAGGCAAGAGATGTCTTCAGCAATAGGGTCTTACTATCTGTTTCTCGAGGGAAACCAAGGGCTTTGGCAAACGCCTTTAATGTTTTGGAGGCTACTGGGATGTCTTTGGCCAACAACTCACTGGAAGGTATCCCATCCCAGGCACTGAAAAATTTCTAGTAACAGTCTACAGCTTCTAGATGTACCATTATTCAAAAAAGTAATTTTACATAAGTCTTATTCACAATCTTTTGAAATTAGATTGACCCTCCCCCTGCCCTTCTTTTATGCATTCTCTACCCATGGCCTCGGTTAGGCCATTCCCCTCCTTATAATCAGTCCTTCCACTTACATATGTGCAATACCATACACTTAAGTACTTCCCTTTCCTCCCTCCCTTATAGCCTTTTACCAGCTTACTGGTTTCTGATACCAATTTTTGGTTCCAGTTCACACACAAGTCTGTCTATTTGTAGCTAGGATCCACATATGAGAGAGAACATGTGACGTTTGGCTTTCTGAGCCTGGGTTACCTCACTTAGTATGATCCTTTCCAGATCCATCCATTTCCCTGCAAATTTCATAATTTCATTTTTCTTTACCACTGAGTAGAACTCTATTGTGTAAATGTACCACATCTTTATTATCCATTCATTTGTGGTGGGACATCTAGGCTGCTTCCATTTCCTAGCTATTGTGAATAGAGCAGCAATAAACATGGCTTTGCAAGTATCTCTAAGGTATTGAGAAGAGTCTTCTGGATATATACCTAGGAGTGCTATAGCTGGATCATATGGTAAATCTATTTCTAGCTGTCTCAAGAAACTCCACACTGATTTCCACAATGGTTGGACCAGATTACATTCCCACCAACAGTGTAGAAGTGTTCCTCTTTTTCCACATCCACGCCAACACTTATTATCATTTGTTTTCTTGATGGTAGCCATTCTGACAGGAGTGAAATGGAATCTCAAAGTGGTTTTAATTTGCATTTCCCTGATGGCTAAGGATGTGGAACACTTTTTTAGATGTTTATATGCCATCTGTATTTCATCTTCTTAGAATTCTCTATTTAGTTCCATAGCCCATTTTTTTAACTGGGTTGTTTGAATTCTTATTGTTCTGTTTTTTGAGTTGTTTGTATATTCTGGATATTAATCCTCTGTCAGATGTATAGCTGGCAAAGATTTTCTCCCATTCTGTAGGTTGTCTTTTTGCTCTATTCACAGTGTCCTTTGCTGTACAAAAGCTTTGTAATTTCATAAGGTCCCATTGGTTGATTTGTGGTTATATTCCCTGAGCAATTGGGGTTATATTCAGAAAGTCCTTACCTATGCCAATATGTTGAAGCGTTTCCCCTACCTTTTCCTCTAGCAGGTTCAGAGTTTCAGGTCTGATATCAAGGTCCCTGATCCATATGGACTTGACTCTCGTGCATGGAGAGAGACAAGGATCTATGTTTATCCTTTTACATACAGATATCCAGTTTTCCCAACACCGCTTGTTAAAGAGGCTATCTTTTCTCCAATTAATATTTTTGGCATTTTTGTAAAAAATCAGGTGGCTGTAGCTGCTTGGATTAATATTTGGGTCTTCTATTCTGTTCCATTGATCTACCTGTCTGTCCTTGTGCCAGTACCATGCTGTTTTTGTTACTATGGCTTTGTAATACAACTTAAAATCAGGTATGGTTATACCACCTGCCTGATTTTTGTTTCTCAAAATTTTTTTGGCTATTCGAGGTTTTTTGTGTTTCCAGATGAATTTTAAGATTGTTTTTTTCTATTTCTGTGAAGAAAGCTGTTGGGATTTTAATAGGGATCGCATTAAATGTATAGATTGCTTTTGGTAAGATTGACATTTTCACAATATTGATTCTTCCAATCCAGGAGCATGGGATGTCTTTCCATTTCCTTGTGTCTTCTGTAATTTGTCGCTCGAGTTTTTTAAAGTTCTCATTGTAGAGATCCTTCCCTTCCTTGGTTAAGTTTATTTGAAGGTATTTTATTTTTTTTTGAGGCAATTGTGAATGGGAGAGATTCCCTGACTTCATCATCTGCATGTTTGTTGTTAGTATATAGAAAAGCTACTGATTTCTGTGTGTTTATTTTGTATCCTGCTACATTGCTAAAAGTGTTTATCAGCTCTAACAGTTTGCAAGTAGAGACTTTAGGGTCTGTTAGGTATAGAATCATATCATCTGCAAATAATGATAATTTGATCTCTTCCCTTCCAATTTGTATTCTCTTTATGAGTGTCTCTTGCCTTATTGCTGTGGCTAAGACTTCCCGTACTATATTAAATAGTAGTGGGGAAAGTTGACACCCTTGTCTTGTTCCTGAATTTAGAGGAAAAGCTTCAAGTTTTTCCCCATTTAGTATTATGTTGGCTGTAGGTTTGTCATAAATAGCTTTTATTATGTTGAGATATGCTCCTTCTATTCCCAGTTTCTGTAATACTTTCACCATGAAGGGGTGTTGTATTTTGCCAAATGCCTTTTCTGCATCTATTGAGATAAACATGTGATTTTTGTCCTTCAGACCATTTATACGGTGTATTACATTTATGGATTTGAGTATGTTGAACCATCCCTGCATCTCTGGGATAAAGCCTACTTGGTCAGGGTGAATAATCTTTCTGATAAATTCTTGTATTCTGTTTGCCAGTATTTTGTTGAGAATTTTTGCATCCATGTTCATGAGGGAGATTGGTCTATAATTTTCTTTTTTTGATCTGTGTTTGTCCAGTTTGGGTATCAGGGTGATGCTGGCTTCATAGAAGGATTTTGGTAGAGTTCCTTCCTTTTCTATTTTATGGAAAAGTTTGAGAAGCATTGGTGTTAGATCTTCCAGGAATGTCTGGTAAAATTCAGCAGTGAATCCATCTGGGCCTGGGCTTTTTTTAGTTGGGAGACTTTTTATAATTTCTTTAATCTCTGTGGTTGTTATAGTTCTATTTAAATGGTTTATCTCATCTTGATTTAATTTTTGTAGGTCATATGAATCAAGGAAATCATCCATTTCTTTCAGGTTTTCAAACTTAGAGGCATATATATTCTTAAAGTATGTCCATATGATTTTCTGAATTTCTTTGGTATCTGTTGTGATGTTGCCTTTTTCATCTCTAATTTCATCAATTTTTGTCTCTTCTCTCTTTCTTTTGGTCAGATTTGCTAAGGGTTTGTAAATCTTGTTTATCCTTTCAAAGAACCAACTCTTTGTTTCATTGATCTTTTTGATTGGTTTTTTGGTTTCCATTTCATTAATTTCTGCCCTAACCTTTATTATTTCTTCCCGTCTACTAATTTTTGGTTTGCTGTGTTCTTCTTTTTCCAAGGCCTTAAGGTGAAGCATTAAATTGTTTAGTTGCAAACTCTCCAATTTCTTAATATAGGCAATTAGAGGTATAAATTTCCCTCATAGGACTGCCTTCATTGTGTCCCAAAGGTTTTGGTATGTTGTATTCTCATCATCATTTGATTCTACGAATTTCTTGATTTCCTTTTTAATTTCTTCGATGACCGATACATCATTCAATAAAGTGCTGTTTAGTCTCCATGAGTTTCTGTATGCTCTGTAGTTTTTCTTGTTGCTGATTTGCAGTTTAATCCCATTGTGGTCAGAAAGTGTACAAGGGATTATTTCAATTTTCCTGTATTTGTTAAGATTTTATTTGTGTCCTAGTATATGGTCTATTTTAGAAAATGTCCCATGTGCTGCTGAGAAAAATGTGTATTCTGCAGCATTTGGATGGAATGTTCTGTATATATCTGTTAGGTCCATTTGTTCCATGATATCATTTAATGCAGATGTCTCTCTGTTTATTTTTTTGCTGGGTAGACCTCTCAAGTGATGAGAGTGGGGTATTGAAGTCACCCACTACTATTGTGTTAGGAGATATCTCTGACCTTAATTCTAATAGTGTTTGTTTGATGAAATTGGGAGCCCCCATGTTAGGGGCATATATGTTTAGGATTGTAATGTCCTCCTGTTGGAGTGTTCCTTTAATCAGTATAAAGTGACCTTCTTTATCTTTCCTCACAAATGTTGGATTGAAGTCTATCTTGTCAGAAATTAGGATAGCAACCCCTGCTTGTTTTCTAGGCCCATTTGCTTGAAATACCTTTTTCCAACCTTTCATCCTAAGAAGGTTTCTATTTTTTACTGAGAGATGAGTTTCCTGGAGGCAACAGATGGTAGGATCCTGCTTTTTAATCCAGTCTGCAAGTCTGTGTCTTTTGATAGGGGCATTGAGGCCATTGATAGTAAGAGTTATTATTGACATATATGTGTTTATTCTCACCATTCTTCTTATTTTTTAGTTTTTCCTGTTTTCCCTTTACTCACTTGTTTTAACTGTTATTTGAGTATGGTTCATTTTTTCCTATTTCCTGTTGTGTGTGCTTTGCTTTCTCCTCAGCATGAATGATTCCTGCAAGTATTTTCTGTAGAGCTGGTTTAGTTGCCAAAAATTCCTTTAGCCTGTCTTTGTTGTGGAATGTCCTTATTTCTCCATCTATTTGGATAGATAGTTTTGCAGGATAAAGTAATCTTGGTTGACAGTTTTCATCTTTCAGAACTTGGAATACATCACTCCAGGCCCTTCTGGCTTTTAAAGTTTGTGTTGAGTAATCTGCTGTGAGTCTGATGGGCTTCCCTTTGTAGGTCACTTGCTTTTTCTCTCTAGCTGCTTTCAATATATTTTCTTATTTTGTATGTTTGGTAGTTTAATTATAATATGGCGGGGAGAGCTTCTTTCCAGGTTTTGTCTGTTTGGTGTTCTAAAGGCTTCCTGTATCTGCATTGGCATCTCTTTCCCAATTTGGGGGAAGTTTTCCTCTATGATTTTGTTGAAAACACCTACTATGCCTTTGGAGTGAAATTCTTCTCCTTCTACCATCCCTTGAATTCTTATGTTTGATCTTTTCATAGTGTCCCAAATATCCTGAAATTCCCATTCATACCTTCCTATTATTTTGTCTTTCTCTCTGTTGGACTGTATTAGAACAGCTACTTGGTCTTCTAGTTTAGATATTCTGTTCTCTTTCATCCATTCTACTAGAGAGATTTTCTACAGAGGTTTGTATTTCACTGACTGTGTTCTTTATTGCTAGCATTTCTGAGTGGGTTTTCTTTATTCTTTCTATTTCCGTATTTATGTCTAGTATTGACCTCCTTATTTCATTAAATTGGTTTTCTGTGTGTTCTTTGAATCCTTTTATTTCTTCTTTGAGGTCTTTGAACCCTTTCATTTCCTCTTTGAGTTCTTTGAACATAATTATAATCATTCTTTTGAAATCTTTCTCGGGGATGTCCTCTAAGTCAGCCTCATTGAAGGTCATTTCTGATATATTAATACTTTTTGGTGGATTTATATTGTCTGGAATTTTTGTGTTTCTTGTATTGTAATGTAGAGATCTTTGCATCTTGAATTAATTTAATGCTTGGGTTTTCTAAATATCTGCACTGATATTAGATGTATCAGTCAATCTGATATTATATATCTTCAGTGTAGGAGTTTAAAGTGTTAAGTGTGGTTCTTAAGGCTCTCAAAGTAATCACAGAAGTGACCCTTGCCTGCTATGAGAGTATCAAGTGGGGTGAATGGAACAGAATACAGTCAAAATCTAAAAATTTAACTCAACAATGTACCCCTTCAATGAAGTACAGCACAGAGTATTTGTGCAAAAGCAGGTATTATGACAAACAGATCCTCTAACAAAGTCACAGTCCCTAAAGGATATGTGTTAGCCCACGCCCTTAATCCTGTCAACTGGGAGGCTAAGATTTCTGATCTGTAGAGAGTTCCAAGGTCAGCTTGTGATCAAGAAAGACCCTTCCCCAATGAATGACAGAGGAGGAAACAAATCAGGAAGCAACAAATGAGCAGCCTAAAATATAGCTTATTTAGGAATGTCAGTTCTGACCATCCATCAGGATTATATACCAGGCTTATTTGGTGGGTATTAACCTGGTGTAATACCTGCTTTCTCACAAATACTCTGTGCTGTACTTCATTGAAGGGGTACATTGTTGAGTTAAATTTTTAGATTTTGACTGTTACCTTTTGGAATGGGTTTGATCACAGCTATGCTGCACGGCTGCTTGGTTCCTTTGCTGTGTTGTGGATTCAGGAAGTCAGGCTGCGTCTGTGGGTCTCTGCTTTCGCTGTGCCTGATACTGCTGGAGAGCTCTTTCCAAAGTCTCTGTTGCTTGCCATGCTTGTGTTCGTGGTGGGGAAGGGGAGGCTGTGAATGGCAGTTGAAGTCCGTCTGCTCCTCCAAGTGATCCTCTTCCTCACAAGCCTCTCTGTTGGTCTCTACCGTCCTCCTTCCACGTTTCTTGAGTTTCTGAGGAGGCGGTGTGAGTGGAAAAATCCCCTCACCTAGTTTGTGTCCTCAAACAAGTAGTACAACTTAGTAGATTCACTTCATTTCTAAAGTAGTTTGTTTAGAAAAAAAAATCTTCATTGCCGAACACCATACTTTGTTATATAAGCTTCTTCTGTTCTCGGAATGAGTTGCTTTCCTACAAAGAAGGGTGAGTGCAGAAAGTTCAAACTTTCCTTGTTCGTGTAATCTAACAAGATGTAAAACATAGTAGATTCGACTGACTTCTAGCATAGTTTATTTAGAAAACAAACATATTCAATCGAACACTTTACTGTGTGAAGTAAGCTAGTTCTGCTCTTGGAATGAGTTGCTGTCCCATGAAGAAGGTTAAGTGCAGCAAGTTCAAACTTTCCTAGTTTGTGTCATCTAAGAAAGTGTACATCTTAGTAGATGTGCTTCATTCCTAAAGTAGTTTGTTTAGAAAAGAAACACCTTCATTGCTGAACACAGTACTGTGTGAAGTAAGCAAGTTCTGCTCTTGGAATAAGTTGCTTTCCTCCCAAGAAAGTTGAGTGCAGCAAGTTCCATCTTTCCTAGTTTGTGTCATCTAACAAGTTGTACAACTTAGTAGATTCGCTTCATTTCTAAAGTAGTTTGTTTAGAAAACAAACATCTTCATTGCCGAACACAGTACTGTGTGAAGTAAGCAAGTTCTGCTTTTGGAATGAGGTGCTTTCCCACGAAGAAGGTTGAGTGCAGCAAGTTCAAACTTTCCTACTTTGTGTCATCTAACAAGGTGTGCATCTTAGTGGATACGCTTCATTTCTAAAGTAGTTTGTTTAGAAAACAAACATATTCATTGCTGAACACTGGACTGTGTGAAATGTGCTAGTTCTGCTCTCGGAATGAGTTGCTTTCCTACGAATAGGGTTGATTGCAGGAAGTTGAAACTTTCCTAGTTTGTGTAATCTAACAAGATGTACAACTTAGTAGATTCGCCTCATTACTAACATAGTTTGTTTAGAAAACAAACATGTTCATTTCCGAACAATGTACTTATTGTGTGAAGTAAACTAGTTCTGCTCTTGGAATGAGTAGCTTGCCCACGAAGAAAGTTGAGTGCAGCATGTTCAAACTTGCTATTTTTTTGTAATCTAACAAGATGTACAATTTAGTAGATTTGCCTCACTTCTAACATAGTTTGGTTAGAAAACAATCATCTTCATTGCTGAACACTGTACTGTGTGAAGTAAGCTAGTTCTGCTCTTGGAATGAATTGCTTTCCCGCCAAGAAGGTTGAGTGCAACAATTTCAAACTTTCCGAGTTTGTGCCATCTAACAATATGTACATCTTAGTGGATGCACTTCATTTCTAAAGTAGGTTGTTTAGAAAACAAATATCTTCATTGCCGAACACTGTACTGTGTGAAATGAACTAGTTCTGCTCTCTGAATGAGTTGCTTTCCTATGAAGAGGGTTGATTGCAGCAAGTTCAAACTTTCCTAGTTTATGTAATCTAACAAGATGTACAACTCAGTAGACTCGCCTCACTTATAACGTAGTTTGTTTAAAAACAAACATGTTCATTGGTGAACACTGCACTGTGTGAAGTAAGCTAGTTCTGCTCTTGGAATGAGTTGCTTTCCTACGAAGAAGGTTCAGTGCAGCAAGTTTAAACTTTCCTAATTTGTGTCATCTATCAAGATGTATAACTTAGCAGTTTCACCTTAATTCTATCATAGTTCATTTAGAAAACATACAGCTTCATTATCAAAAACTGTATTGCGTGAAATAAGCTAGTACTGCTCTTGGAATGAGTTGCTTTCCTCCGAAGAGGGGTTAGTGCAGCTAGTTCAAACTTTCCTAGTTGGTGTCACCTAACAAGTTGTACAACTTAGTAGAATCGCTTCATTTCTAAGGTAGATTATTTAGAAAACAAACATCTTCATTGCCGAACACAGTACTGTGTGAGTAAGCAAGTTCTGCTCTTGGAATGAGTTGCTTTCATCCCAAGAAGGTTGAGTAGAGCAAGTTCAAAGTTTCCGAGTTTGTGTCATCTAACAAGTTGTATAACTTATTAGATTCACTTCATTTCTAAAGTAGTTTGTTTAGAAAACAAACATCTTCATTGGCGAACACAGTACTGTTTTAAATAAGCTAGTACGGTTCTAGGAATGATTTGCTTTTCTGCAAAGAGGGTTGAGTGTAGCAAGTTCAAACTTTCCTTGTTTGTGTAATCTAACAAGATGTACAACTTAGCAGATTCGCCTCATTTCTAAGGTAGTATGTTTAGAAACCAAGCATGTTCATTTCTGAATGCTGTACTTACTGTGTGAAATAAGCTAGTTCTACTCTTGGAATGAGTTGCTTTCCCATGAGAAGATTGAGTGCAGCAAGTTCAAACTTTCCTTGTTTTTGTAATCTAACAAGATGTACAACATAGTAGATTCTCCTCACTTATAACATAGTTTGTTTAGAAAACAAACATGTTCATTGACGAACACTAGACTGTGTGACGTAAGCTAGTTCTGCTCTTGGAATGAATTGCTTTCCCACGAAGAAGGTTGAGTGCAGCAAGTTCAACCTTTCTTAGTTTGTGTCACCTAACAAGTTGTACAACTTAGTAGATTCACTTCATTTCTAAGGTAGATTATTTAGAAAACAAACATCTTCATTGCCGAACACTGTACTGTGTGAAATAAGCTAGTTGTGTTCTCCGAATGAGTTGCTTTCCTACGAAGAACGTTGAGTTCTGAAAGTTCAAACTTTCCTTGCTCATCTAATCTAACAAGATGTACAACTTAGTAGATTTGCCTCAATTCTAAAGTAGTTTGTTTAGAAAACAAACATCTTCATTGCCGAACACTGTACTGTGTGAAATAAGCTAGTTCTGTTCTCAGAATGAGTTGCTTTCCTACGAAGAAGGTTGAGTGCAGCAACTTCAAACTTTCCTAGATTGTGTAATCTAAGAAGATGTACAACTTAGTAGATTCGCCTCATTACTAATGTAGTTTGTTTAGAAAACAAACATCTTCATTCCCGAACCCTGTACTGTGTGAAGTAACCTAGTTCTGCTCTTGGAATGAGTTGCTTTCCTATGAAGAAGGTTGAGTGCAGCAAGTAAACGTTCCTAGTTTGTGTCATGTAACAAATTGTACAACTTAGTAGATTCGCTTCATTTCTAAAGTAGTTTGTTTAGAAAACAAACATCTTCATTGGCGAACCCAGTACTATGTTAAATTAGCTAGTTCTGTTCTATGAATGTGTTGCTTTCCTACGAAGATGGATGAGTGCAGCAAGTTCAAACTTTCTGTGTTTCTGTAGTCTAAGAACATGTACAACTTAACAAATTCACCTCATTTCTAACGCAGTCTGTTTAGAAAACAAATATGTTCATTTCCGAACACTGTACTTACTGTCTGAAGTAAGCTAGTTCTGCTCTTGGAATGAGTTGCTTTCCCACGAGAAGATTGAGTGCAGCAAGTTCAAACTATCCTTGTTTGTGTAATCTAACAAGATGTACAAATTACTAGATTCGCCTCCCTTCTAACATAGTTTGTTTAGAAAACAAACATGTTCATTGTTGAACACTGTACTGTGAAGTAAGCTAGTTCTGCTCTTGGAATGAGTTGCTTTCCCACGAAGAAAGTTGAGTGCAGCAAGTGTAAACTTTCCTAGTTTTTGTCATCTAACAAGATGTACAACTGAGTAAATTCGCCTCAATGCTAAAGTAGTTTGTTTAGAAAACAAACATCTTCATTGCCGAACACTGTACTGCATGAAATAAGCTATTTCTGTTCTCTGAATGAGTTGCTTTCCTACGAAGAAGGTTGAGTGCAGCAATTTCAAACTTTCCTAGTTTGTGTAATCTAACAAGTTGTACAACTTCGTAGATTCGCCTCATTACTAAAGTAGTTTATTTAGAAAACAAACATGTTCATTTCTGAACACTGTACTGTATGAAGTAAGCTACTTCTGCTTTTGGAATGAGTTACGTTCCTAGGATAAATGTTGAGTACAGCCAGTTCAACCTTTCCTAGTTTGTGTCATCTAACAAGTTGTACAACTTAGTAGATTCGCTTCATTTCTGAAGTAGTTTGTTTATAAAACAAACATCTTCATAGGTGAACACAGTACTGTGTTAAATAAGCTAGTTCTCTTCTAGGAATGAGTTGCTTTCCATCGAAGAGGGTTGAGTACAGCAATTTCAAATGTCCCTTCTTTGTGTAATCTAACAAGACGTACAACTTAGCAGATTCACCTCATTTGTAACGTAGTTTGTTTAGAGAACAAACATGTTCATTTATGAACACTGTACTTACTGTGTTAAGTAAGCTAGTTCTGCTCTTGGAATGACTTTCTTTCCCACGAGAATACTGAGTGCAGCAAGTTTAAACTTTCCTTGTGTGTGTAATCTAACAAGATGTATAATTTAGTAGATTCACCTAATTACCAACGTAGTTTGTTCAGAAAACAAACACCTTCATTACTGATCACTGTACTGTGTGAAATAAGCTAGTTCTGCTTGTGGAATGAGTTGCTTTCCCACGAAGAGGGTTGAGTGCAGCAAGTTCAAACTTTCCTAGTTTTTGTAATCTAACAAGATGTACAACTTAACAAAATCACTTCATTTCTAAAGTAGTTTGTTTAGAAAACAAACATCTTCATTGCCGAACACTGTACTATGTGAAATAAGCTAGTTCTGTTCTCAGAATGAGTTGCTTTCCTAAGAAGAAGGTTGAGTTCAGCATCTTCAAACTTTCCTAGATTGTGTAATCTAACAAGATATACAACTTAGTAGATTCGCCTCATTACTAATGTAGTTTGTTTAGAAAACAAACCTCTTCATTGCTGAACACTGTACTATGTGAAGTAACCTAGTTCTGCTCTGGGAGTGAGTTGCTTTCCTACGAAGAAGGTTCAGTGCAGCAAGTTCAAATATTCCTAGTTTGTGTCATGTAACAAGTTGTACAACTTAGTAGATTCGCTTCATTTCTAAAGTAGTTTGTTTATAAAACAAACATCTTCATTTGCGAACACAATACTGTATTAAATAAGCTAGTTCTGTTCTAGGAATGAGTTGCTTTCCTACGAAGATGGTTGACTGCAGCAACTTCAAACTTTCCTCCTTTCTGTAATCTAACAATATATACAACTTAGCAGATTCGCCTCATTTCCAGCGTAGTTTGTTTAGAAAACAAATTTGTTCATTTCCGAACACTGTACTTACTTTCTGAAGTAACCTAGTTCTGCTCTTAGAATTTGTTGCTTTCCCACGAAAAGATTGAGTGCAGCAAGTTCAAACTTTCCTAGTTTGTGTAATCTAACAAGATCTACAATTTAGTATATTCACCTTATTACCAACGTAGTTTGTTCAGAAAACAAACATCTTCATTGCCTATCACTGTACTGTATGAAATAAGCTATTTCTGCTCTTGGAAAAGTTCCTTTCCTATGGAGAGGGTTGAGTGCAGCAAGTTCAAACTTTCCTAGTTTGTGTGATCTAACAAGATGTACCCCTTAGTAGATGAGCTTCATTTCTAATGTAGTTTGTTTACAAAACAAACATCTTCATTGTCGAACACTGTACTGTGTGAAAAAAAAGTTCTGTTATCGGAATGAGTTATTTTCCTACGAAGAGGGTTGAGTGCAGCAAGTTCAAACTTTCCTTGTTCGTGTAATCTAACAAGATGTACAACTCAGTAGATTCTCGTCATTTCTACAGTACTTCATTTAGCAAAAAACCATCTTCATTGCCGAACACTGTACTAGTAAACGAGTTCTGCTCTTGTAATGAGTTGCTTTCCTATGAAGAAGGTTGAGTGCCGCAAGTTCAAACTTTCCTAGTTTCTGTCATGTAACAAGATGTACAACGTAGTAGATGTACTTCATTTCTAAAGTAGTTTGTTTAGAAAACAAACCTCTTCATTGCCAAACACTTTACTGTGTTAAAAAAGCTAGTTCTGTTTTCGGAAATGAGTTGCTTTCCTACCAGGTGGGTTGGGTGTAGCAAGTTCAAACTGTCATTGTATGTGTAGTCTAACAAGATGTACAACTTAGTAGATTTGCCTCACATCTAACGTAGTTTGTTTAGAAAACAAATACGTTCATTGCCAAACACTGTACTGTGTGAAGTAAGATAGTTCTGCTCTTGGAGTGAGTTGCTTTCCTACAAAGAAGATTGAGTGCAGCAAGTTCAAACTTTCCTAGTTTGTGTCATCTAACAAGATATATCTTAGTAGATGCCCTTAATTTCTAAAGTAGTTTGTTTAGAAAACAAACATCTTCATTGCCGAACACTGTACTTTGTTAAATAAGCTTGTTCTGTTATCGGAATGAGTTGCTTTCCTACAAAGAAGGTTGAGTGCAGCAAGTTCAAACTTTCCTTGTTCGTGTAATCTAACAAGATGTACAACTTAGTAGATTCGCCTCACTTCTAACGCAGTTTTTTTGAAAACAAACATGTTCATTGCGGAACACTGTACTTTGTTAAATAAGCTTGTTCTGTTCTCGGAATGAGTTGCTTTCCTATGAAGAAGGTTGACTGCACCAAGTTCAAACTTTCCTTGTTCGTGTAATCTAACAAGAGGTACAACATAGTAGATTCACCTCACTTCTAATGTAGTTTGTTTAGAAAACAATCGTCTTCATTGACAAACACTGTACTGTGTTAAATAAGCTAGTTCTGTTCTCGGAATGAGTTGCTTTCCTACGAAGAATGTTGAATGCAGCAAGTGGAAACTTTCCTTGTGTGTGTAATCTAACAAGATGTACAACTTAGTAGATTTGCCACACTTCTAACTTAGTTTGTTTAGAAAACAAACATGTTCATTTCCCAACACTGTACTTACTGTGTGAAGTAAACTAGTTTTCCTCTTGGAATGAGTTGCTTTCCCACGAAGAAGGTTGAGGGAGCAATTTCAAACATTCCTAGTTTGTGTCATCTTACAAAATGTAAAACTCAGTAGTTTCACCTCAATTCTACAGTAGTTTGTTTAGAAAATGACATCTTCATTACCAAAAACTGTATTGTGTGAAATAATCTAGTTCTGCTCTTGGAAGGAGTTGCTTTCCTCTGAAGACGGTTGAGTGCAGCAAGTTCAAACTTTCCTTCTTCGTGTAATCTAACAAGATGTACAAAATAACAGATTCACCTCACTTCTAACGTAGTTTGTTTAGAAAACAAACATGTTCATTGCTGAACTTTGTACTGTGTGAAGGAACCTAGTTATGCTCTTGGAATGAGTTGCTTTCCAACGAAGAAGGTTGAGTGCAGCAAGTTCAAACTTTCCCAGTTTGTGTCATCTAACAAGATATACATCTTAGTAGATGCGCTTCATTTCTCAAGTAGTTTGTTTAGAAAACAAACATCTCCATTGCCGAGCACTGTACTTTGTTAAATAACCTTGTTCTGGTCTCGGAATGAGTGGCTTTCCTATGAAGAAGGTTGAGTGCAGCAACGTTAAATTTTCCTGGTTTGTGTAACCTAACAAGATATACAACTTAGCAGATTCACCTAATTTCTAACGTAGTTTGTTTAGAAAACAAACATGTTCATTGCCGAACACTGTACTGTGTGAAGTAAGCTAGTTGTGCTCTTGGAATGAGTTGCTTTCCTACGAAGAGGGTTGATTACAGCAAGTTCAAATTTTTCTAGTGTGTGTCATCTAACAAGATGTACAACTTAGTAGATTTGCCTCAATTCTAAAGTAGTTTGTTTAAAAACAAGCATCTTAATTGCCGAACAGTGTACTGGGTGAAATAACCTAGTTCTGTTCTCGGAATGAGATGGTATCCTACGAAGATGGTTGAGTGCAGCAACTTTAAACTTTCCTTGTTTGCGTAATCTAACAAGATGTACAAAACAGTAGTTTCACCTCATTACTAACATAGTTTATTTACAAAAAAACATGTTCATTTCCGAACACTGTACTTACTGTTTGAAGTAAACAAGTTTTGCTCTTGGAATGAGTTGCTTTCCCACGAACAAGGTTGAGTACACCAATTTCTAACTTTCATAGTTTGTGTCATCTAACAAGATGTACAATTTAGTAGTTTCTCATCAATTCTACAGTAGTTAGTTTAGAAAACAGACATCTTCATTACCGAAAACTGTATTGTGTGAAATAAGCTAGTTCTCCTCTTGGATTGAGTTGCTTTCCTATGAAGAAGGTTGAGTTGAGCAAGTTCAAACTTTCTTAGTTTTTGTCATCCAAAAAGTTGTACAACTTAGTGGATTCGCTTCACTTCTAAAGTAGTTTGTTTAGACAACAAACATCTTCATTGCCAAACACAGTTCTGTGTTAAATAAGCTAGTTCTATTCTAGGAATGAGTTGCTTGCCTACGAAGAGGGTTGAGTGCAGCAAGTTCAAACTTTCCTTGTTTGTGTAACCCATCAAGATGTACAACTTAGTAGATTCTCCTCATTACTAACGTAGTTTGTTTAGAAAACAAACATGTTCATTTCCGAACACTTTACTTATTGTGTGAAGTAAACTAGTTCTGCTCTTGGAATGAGTTGCTTTCCCACACAGAAGGTTGAGTGCAGCAAGTTCAAACTTTCCCAGTTTGTGTCATCTAACAAGTTGTACAACTTAGTAGATTCGCTTCATTTCTAATGTAGTTTGTTTAGAAAACAAACATTTTCATTGGCGAACACAGTACTGTGTTAAATAAGCTAATTCTCTTCTAGGAATGAGTTGCTTTCCTACGAAGGAGGTTGAGTGCAGCAAGTTCAAACTTTCCTTGTTTGTGTAATATAACAAGATGTACAACTTAGCAGATTCAACTCATTTCTAATGTAGTTTGTTTAGAAAACAAACATGGTCATTTCTGAAAACTGTACTTAATGAGTTAAGTAAGCTAGTTCTGCTCTTGGAATGGGTTGCTTTCCCACTAGAAGATTGAGTGCAGAAAGTTCAAACTTTCCTTGTTTGTGTAACCTAACAAGATCTACAACTTAGCAGATTCGACTCATTTCTAATGTAGTTTGTTTAGAAAACAAACATGGTCATTTCCGAACACTGTACTTACTGAGTGAAGTAAGCTAGTTCTGCTCTCAGAATGAGTTGCTTTCCCACAAGAAGATTGAGTGCACCAAGTCCAAACTTTCCTTGTATGTGTAATCTAATAAGATGTACAACTTAGTAGATTTGCCTCACTTCTAATATGGTTTTTTTAGAAAACAAACATGTTCATTGCTGAACACTGTACTGTGTGAACTAAGCTAGTTCTGCTCTTGGAATGAGTTGCTGTCCCACGAAGAAGGTTGAGTGCAGCAAGTTCCATCTTTCCTAGTTTGTGTCATCTAACAAGTTGTACAACTTAGTAGATTCGCTTCATTTCTAAAGTAGTTTGTTTAGAAAACAAAAATCTTCATTGCCGAACACAGTACTGTGTGAGGTAAGCAAGTTCTGCTCTTGGAATGAGTTGCTTTCCCACGAAGAAGGTTGAGTGCAGCAAGTTCAAACTTTCCTGCTTTGTGTCATCTAACAAGATGTCCATCTTAGTGGATGCGCTTCATTTCTAAAGTAGTTACTTTAGAAAACAAACATATTCATTGCCGAACACTGTACTGTGTGAAATGAGCTAGTTCTGTTCTCGGAATGAGTTGATTTCCTACGAAGAGGGTTGATTGCAGCAAGTTGAAACTTTCCTAGTTTGTGTAATCTAACAATATGTACAACTTAGTGTATTCTCCTAATTACTAACATAGTTTGTTTAGAAAACAAACATGTTCATTTCCGAACAAGGTACTTACTGTGTGAAGTAAACTAGTTCTGCTCTTGGAATGACTTGCTTTCCCACAAAGAAGGTTGAGTGCAGCATGTTCAAACTTTCCTATTTTGTATAATCTAACAAGATGTACAATTTAGTAGATTCACTTTATTTCTAAAGTAGTTTGTTTAGAAAACAAACACCTTCATTGCCGAACATAGTACTGTGTGAAGTAAGCAAGTTCTGCTATTGGAATGAGTTGCTTTCCTCCCACAGTTTGAGTGTAGCAAGTTCAAACTTTCGTAGTTTGTTTCATCTAACAAGTTACACAACTTAGTAGATTCACTTCATTTCTAAAGTAGTTTGTTTAGAAAACAAACATCTTCATTGCTGAACACAGTACTGTATTAAATAAGCTAGTTCTGTTATAGGAATGAGTTGCTTTCCTACGAAAGGTGTGGTGTGCAGCAAGTTCAAACTTTTCTTGTTCGTGTAATCAAAACAAAATATACAACTTAGTAGATACGCCTCACTTTTAACGTAGTTTGTTTAGAGAACAAACATCTTCATTGCCAAACACTGTACTGTGTTAAATAAGCTAGTTCTGTTCTCGGAATGAGTAGCTTTCCTACGAAGAGGGTTGATTGCAGGAAATTCAAACTTTCCTAGTTTGTGTCATCTAATAAGATGTACATCTTAGTAGTCTTGCCTCAATTCTACAGTGGTTGGTTTAGAAAAGAGACATCGTCATTACAGAAACTATATTGTGTGAAATAAGTTAGTTCTGCTCTTAGACTGAGTTGCTTACCTCCGAAGAAAGTTCAGTGCAGCAATTTCAAGCTTTCTTACTTTGTGTCATCTAACAAGTTGTACAACTTAGGAGATTCAGTTCATTTCTAAAGTAGTTTCTTGAGAAAACAAACATCTCCATTGCCAAACACAGTACTTACTGTGTGAAGTACGCAAGTTCTGCTCTTGGAATGAGTTGCTTTCCCACGAAGAAGGTTGAGTGCAGCAAGTTCAAACTTTCCTAGTTTGTGTCATCTAAGAAAGTGTAAATCTTAGTAGATGCACTTCATTTCTAAACTACTTTGTTTAGAAAAGAAACATCTTCATTTCCGAATACTGTAGTGTGTGAAATAAACTACTTCTGTTCTCGAAATGAGTTGCTTTCCTACGAAGAATGTTGAGTACAGCAAGTTCAAACTTTCCTTGTTCGTGTAATCTAACAAGTTGTACAACTTAGTAGATTCACTTCATTTCTAAAGTAGTTTGTTTAGAAAACAAACATCTTCATTGCCGAACATAGTACTGTGTGAAGTAAGCAAGTTCTGCTCTTGGAATGAGTTGCTTTCCTCCGAAGAAGGTTGAGTGCAGCAAGGTCAAACTTTCCTAGTTTGTGTCCTCTAACAAGTTGTACAACTTAGTAGATTTGCTTCATTTCTAAAGTAGTTTGTTTAGAAAACAACCATCTTTTTTGGAAAATACAGTACTGTGTTAAATAAGCTAGTTCTGTTCTAGGAATGAGTTGCTTTCATACGAAGATGGTTGTGTGCAGCAAGTTCAAACTTTCCTTGTTTGTGTAATCTGAGAAGATTAACAACTTAGCAGATTCGCCTCATTTCTAACGTAGATTGTTTATTAATCAAAAATGTTCATTGCCGAACAGTGTACTTACTGTGTGAACTAAGCTTGTTCTGCTCTTGGAATGAGTTGCTTTCCCACGAACAAGGTTGAGTAAAGCAAGTTCAAACTTTCCTAGTTTGTGTCATCTAATAAGATGTACATCTTAGTAGATGCGCTTCATTTCTAAAGTATGTTGTTTAGAAAAGAAACATCTTCATTGCCAAACACTGTACTGTGTTAAATAAGCTAGTTTTGGTGTCGGAATGAGTTGCTTTTATATGAAGAAGGTTCAGTGCAGCAAGTTCAAACTTTCCTTGTTTGTGTAATCTAACAAGATGTACAACTTAGTAGATTCACCTCAATTCTAACATACTTTGTTTAGAAAACAAACATCTTCATTGCCGAACACTGTACTTACTGTGTCAAGTAAGCAAGTTCTGCTCTTGGAATGAGTTGATTTTCCACCAAGAAGGTTGAGTGCAGCAACTTCAAACTTTCCTAGTTTGTGTCATCTAACAAGATGTATATCTCAGAAGTTGCGCTTCATTTCTAAAGTAGTTTGTTTAGAAAACAAAAATCTTCATTGCCGAATTTCTGTGTGAAATAAACTAGTTCTGCTCTTGGAATGAGTTGCTTTACCAAGAAAAAGGTTGAGTGCAGCAAATTCAAACTTTCTAAGTTTGTGTAATCTAAGAAGTTGTACAACTTAGTAGATTCGCTTCATTTCTAAAGTAGTTTGTTTAGAAAACAAACATCTTCATTGCCAAACACAATACTGGGTGAATTAAGCAAGTTCTGCTCTTGGAATGAGTTGCTTTCCTCCCAATAAGGTTGAGTGCAGCAAGTTAAAACTTTCCTAGTTTGTGTCATCTAACAAGTTTTATAACTTAGTAGATTCGCTTCATTTCTAAAGTACTTTGTTAAGAAAACAAACATCTTCATTGGCTAACACAGTACTGTGTTAAATAAGCTAGTTCTGTTCTAGGAATGACTTGCTTTCATACGAAGAGGGTGGAGTGCAGCAAGTTCAAACTTTCCTTGTTTGTGTAATCTAAGAACTTGTACAATGTAGCAGATTCACCTCATTTCTAATGTAGTTTGTTTAGAAAACAAAGATCTTCATTGCCGTTCACTGTACTGTGTGAAATAAGCTAGTTGTGCTCTTGGAATGAGTTGCTTTCCTACGAAGTGGATTGATTGCAGCAAGTTAAAACTTTCCCTGTTTGTGTAATCTAAGAAGATGTAAAATTTAGTAGATTTGCCTCATTACTAACATAGTTTGTTTAGAAAACCAACATGTTCATTTCCAAACACTGTACTTACTGTGTGAAGTAAACTAGTTCTGCTCTTGGAATGAGTTGCATTTCCACCAAGAAGGTTCAGTGCTGCAAGTTCAAACTTTCCTAGTTTGTGTCATCTAACAAGATGTATAACTTAGTAGATTTGCCTCAATTCAAAGAGGTTTTTTTAGAAAATCAACATCTTCATTGCGAAAAACTATACTTTGTGAAATAAACTAGTTCTGTTCTCAGAATGAGTTGCTTTTCTACGAAGATGGTTGAGTGCAGCAACTTCAAACTTTCCTTTTTTGTGTAATCTAACAGGATATATAACATAGTAGATTCGCCTCATTACTAACGTAGTTTGTTTAGAAAACAAACATGTTCATTTCTGAACAATGTACTTACTGTGTGAAGTAAACTAGTTCTGCTCTTGGAATGAGTTGCTTTCCCATGAAGAACGTTGAGTGCAGCAAGTTCAAACTTTCCTAGTTTGTGGTATCTAACAAGATGTACAGCTTAGTAGATTTGCGTCAATTCTAAAGTAGATTGTTTGAAAAACAAACATCTTCATTGCCAAACACTGTACTGTGTGAAATAAGCTAGTTCTGTTCTCAGAATGAGTTGCTTTCCTACAAAGAAGGTTGAGTGCAGCAAGTTCAAACTTTCTTTGTTAATGTAATCTAAAAAGATGCACAACTTAGTAGATTAGCCTCATTTCTAAAGTAGTTTCTTTAGAAAAGAAACATCTTCATTACCGAACACTGTACTGTGTGAAATAAGTTAATTCGGTTGTAGGAATCAGTTTCCTTCCTACGAAGAAGGTTGAGTGCAGCAAGTTCAAACTTTCCTAGTTTGTGTAATCTAACAAAATGTACAAGTTAGTAGATTCGCCTCATTTCTAAAGTAGTTTCTTGAGAAAACAAACATCTTCATTGCTGAACATTGTACTGTGTGAAATAAGCTAATTCGGTTCTAGGAATCACTTGCTTTCCTACAAAGAAGGTTGAGTGCAGCAAGTTCAAACTTTCCTAGTTTGTGTAATCTAACAAGATGTACAACTTAGTAGATTCGCCTCATTTCTAAAGTAGTTTTTGAGAAAACAAACCTAAAGTAGTTTCTGAGAAAACAAACATCTTCATTGCCGAACATTGTACTGTGTGAAATAAGCTAATTCGGTTCTAGGAATCACTTGCTTTCCTACAAAGAAGGTTGAGTGCAGCAAGTTCAAACTTTCCTAGTTTGTGTAATCTAACAAGATGTACAAGTTAGTAGATTCGCCTCATTTCTAAAGTAGTTTCTTGAGAAAACAAACATCTTCATTGCCGAACATTGTACTGTGTGAAATAAGCTAATTCGGTTCTAGGAATCACTTGCTTTCCTACAAAGAAGGTTGAGTGCAGCAAGTTCAAACTTTCCTAGTTTGTGTAATCTAACAAGATGTACAAGTTAGTAGATTCGCCTCATTTCTAAAGTAGTTTCTTGAGAAAACAAACATCTTCATTGCCAACATTGTACTGTGTGAAATAAGCTAATTCGGTTCTAGGAATCACTTGCTTTCCTACAAAGAAGGTTGAGTGCAGCAAGTTCAAACTTTCCTAGTTTGTGTAATCTAACAAGATGTACAAGTTAGTAGATTCGCCTCATTTCTAAAGTAGTTTCTTGAGAAAACAAACATCTTCATTGCCGAACATTGTACTGTGTGAAATAAGCTAATTCGTTCTAGGAATCACTTGCTTTCCTACAAAGAAGGTTGAGTGCAGCAAGTTCAAACTTTCCTAGTTTGTGTAATCTAACAAGATGTACAAGTTAGTAGATTCGCCTCATTTCTAAAGTAGTTTCTTGAGAAAACAAACATCTTCATTGCCGAACATTGTACTGTGTGAAATAAGCTAATTCGGTTCTAGGAATCACTTGCTTTCCTACAAAGAAGGTTGAGTGCAGCAAGTTCAAACTTTCCTAGTTTGTGTAATCTAACAAGATGTACAAGTTAGTAGATTCGCCTCATTTCTAAAGTAGTTTCTTGAGAAAACAAACATCTTCATTGCCGAACATTGTACTGTGTGAAATAAGCTAATTCGTTCTAGGAATCACTTGCTTTCCTACAAAGAAGGTTGAGTGCAGCAAGTTCAAACTTTCCTAGTTTGTGTAATCTAACAAGATGTACAAGTTAGTAGATTCGCCTCATTTCTAAAGTAGTTTCTTGAGAAAACAAACATCTTCATTGCCGAACATTGTACTGTGTGAAATAAGCTAATTCGTTCTAGGAATCACTTGCTTTCCTACAAAGAAGGTTGAGTGCAGCAAGTTCAAACTTTCCTAGTTTGTGTAATCTAACAAGATGTACAAGTTAGTAGATTCGCCTCATTTCTAAAGTAGTTTCTTGAGAAAACAAACATCTTCATTGCCGAACATTGTACTGTGTGAAATAAGCTAATTGTTCTAGGAATCACTTGCTTTCCTACAAAGAAGGTTGAGTGCAGCAAGTTCAAACTTTCCTAGTTTGTGTAATCTAACAAGATGTACAAGTTAGTAGATTCGCCTCATTTCTAAAGTAGTTTCTTGAGAAAACAAACATCTTCATTGCCGAACATTGTACTGTGTGAAATAAGCTAATTCGGTTCTAGGAATCACTTGCTTTCCTACAAAGAAGGTTGAGTGCAGCAAGTTCAAACTTTCCTAGTTTGTGTAATCTAACAAGATGTACAAGTTAGTAGATTCGCCTCATTTCTAAAGTAGTTTCTTGAGAAAACAAACATCTTCATTGTCCAACATTGTACTGTGTGAAATAAGCTAATTCGTTCTAGGAATCACTTGCTTTCCTACAAAGAAGGTTGAGTGCAGCAAGTTCAAACTTTCCTAGTTTGTGTAATCTAACAAGATGTACAAGTTAGTAGATTCGCCTCATTTCTAAAGTAGTTTCTTGAGAAAACAAACATCTTCATTGCCGAACATTGTACTGTGTGAAATAAGCTAATTCGGTTCTAGGAATCACTTGCTTTCCTACAAAGAAGGTTGAGTGCAGCAAGTTCAAACTTTCCTAGTTTGTGTAATCTAACAAGATGTACAAGTTAGTAGATTCGCCTCATTTCTAAAGTAGTTTCTTGAGAAAACAAACATCTTCATTGCCGAACATTGTACTGTGTGAAATAAGCTAATTCGGTTCTAGGAATCACTTGCTTTCCTACAAAGAAGGTTGAGTGCAGCAAGTTCAAACTTTCCTAGTTTGTAAATCTAACAAGATGTACAAGTTAGTAGATTCGCCTCATTTCTAAAGTAGTTTCTTGAGAAAACAAACATCTTCATTGCCAAACATTGTACTGTGTGAAATAAGCTAATTCGGTTCTAGGAATCACTTGCTTTCCTACAAAGAAGGTTGAGTGCAGCAAGTTCAAACTTTCCTAGTTTGTGTAATCTAACAAGATGTACAAGTTAGTAGATTCGCCTCATTTCTAAAGTAGTTTCTTGAGAAAACAAACATCTTCGTTGGCCAACATTGTACTGTGTGAAATAAGCTAATTCGGTTCTAGGAATCACTTGCTTTCCTACAAAGAAGGTTGAGTGCAGCAAGTTCAAACTTTCCTAGTTTGTGTAATCTAACAAGATGTACAAGTTAGTAGATTCGCCTCATTTCTAAAAAGTAGTTTGAGAAAACAAACATCTTCATTGCCGAACATTGTACTGTGTGAAATAAGCTAATTCGGTTCTAGGAATCACTTGCTTTCCTACAAAGAAGGTTGAGTGCAGCAAGTTCAAACTTTCCTAGTTTGTGTAATCTAACAAGATGTACAAGTTAGTAGATTCGCCTCATTTCTAAAGTAGTTTCTGAGAAAACAAACATCTTCATTGCCGAACATTGTACTGTGTGAAATAAGCTAATTCGTTCTAGGAATCACTTGCTTTCCTACAAAGAAGGTTGAGTGCAGCAAGTTCAAACTTTCCTAGTTTGTGTAATCTAACAAGATGTACAAGTTAGTAGATTCGCCTCATTTCTAAAGTAGTTTCTTGAGAAAACAAACATCTTCATTGCCAACATTGTACTGTGTGAAATAAGCTAATTCGTTCTAGGAATCACTTGCTTTCCTACAAAGAAGGTTGAGTGCAGCAAGTTCAAACTTTCCTAGTTTGTGTAATCTAACAAGATGTACAAGTTAGTAGATTCGCCTCATTTCTAAAGTAGTTTCTTGAGAAAACAAACATCTTCATTGCCAACATTGTACTGTGTGAAATAAGCTAATTCGTTTCTAGGAATCACTTGCTTTCCTACAAAGAAGGTTGAGTGCAGCAAGTTCAAACTTTCCTAGTTTGTGTAATCTAACAAGATGTACAAGTTAGTAGATTCGCCTCATTTCTAAAGTAGTTTCTTGAGAAAACAAACATCTTCATTGCCGAACATTGTACTGTGTGAAATAAGCTAATTCGTTTCTAGGAATCACTTGCTTTCCTACAAAGAAGGTTGAGTGCAGCAAGTTCAAACTTTCCTAGTTTGTGTAATCTAACAAGATGTACAAGTTAGTAGATTCGCCTCATTTCTAAAGTAGTTTCTTGAGAAAACAAACATCTTCATTGCCGAACATTGTACTGTGTGAAATAAGCTAATTCGTTCTAGGAATCACTTGCTTTCCTACAAAGAAGGTTGAGTGCAGCAAGTTCAAACTTTCCTAGTTTGTGTAATCTAACAAGATGTACAAGTTAGTAGATTCGCCTCATTTCTAAAGTAGTTTCTTGAGAAAACAAACATCTTCATTGCCGAACATTGTACTGTACTGTGTGAAATAAGCTAATTCGTTCTAGGAATCACTTGCTTTCCTACAAAGAAGGTTGAGTGCAGCAAGTTCAAACTTTCCTAGTTTGTGTAATCTAACAAGATGTACAAGTTAGTAGATTCGCCTCATTTCTAAAGTAGTTTCTTGAGAAAACAAACATCTTCATTGCCGAACATTGTACTGTGTGAAATAAGCTAATTCGTTCTAGGAATCACTTGCTTTCCTACAAAGAAGGTTGAGTGCAGCAAGTTCAAACTTTCCTAGTTTGTGTAATCTAACAAGATGTACAAGTTAGTAGATTCGCCTCATTTCTAAAGTAGTTTCTTGAGAAAACAAACATCTTCATTGCCGAACATTGTACTGTGTGAAATAAGCTAATTCGGTTCTAGGAATCACTTGCTTTCCTACAAAGAAGGTTGAGTGCAGCAAGTTCAAACTTTCCTAGTTTGTGTAATCTAACAAGATGTACAAGTTAGTAGATTCGCCTCATTTCTAAAGTAGTTTCTTGAGAAAAACAAACATCTTCATTGCCGAACATTGTACTGTGTGAAATAAGCTAATTCGTTCTAGGAATCACTTGCTTTCCTACAAAGAAGGTTGAGTGCAGCAAGTTCAAACTTTCCTAGTTTGTGTAATCTAACAAGATGTACAAGTTAGTAGATTCGCCTCATTTCTAAAGTAGTTTCTTGAGAAAACAAACATCTTCATTGCCAACATTGTACTGTGTGAAATAAGCTAATTCGGTTCTAGGAATCACTTGCTTTCCTACAAAGAAGGTTGAGTGCAGCAAGTTCAAACTTTCCTAGTTTGTGTAATCTAACAAGATGTACAAGTTAGTAGATTCGCCTCATTTCTAAAGTAGTTTCTTGAGAAAACAAACATCTTCATTGCCGAACATTGTACTGTGTGAAATAAGCTAATTCGTTCTAGGAATCACTTGCTTTCCTACAAAGAAGGTTGAGTGCAGCAAGTTCAAACTTTCCTAGTTTGTGTAATCTAACAAGATGTACAAGTTAGTAGATTCGCCTCATTTCTAAAGTAGTTTCTTGAGAAAACAAACATCTTCATTGCCAACATTGTACTGTGTGAAATAAGCTAATTCGTTCTAGGAATCACTTGCTTTCCTACAAAGAAGGTTGAGTGCAGCAAGTTCAAACTTTCCTAGTTTGTGTAATCTAACAAGATGTACAAGTTAGTAGATTCGCCTCATTTCTAAAGTAGTTTCTTGAGAAAACAAACATCTTCATTGCCAAACATTGTACTGTGTGAAATAAGCTAATTCGGTTCTAGGAATCACTTGCTTTCCTACAAAGAAGGTTGAGTGCAGCAAGTTCAAACTTTCCTAGTTTGTGTAATCTAACAAGATGTACAAGTTAGTAGATTCGCCTCATTTCTAAAGTAGTTTCTTGAGAAAACAAACATCTTCATTGCCGAACATTGTACTGTGTGAAATAAGCTAATTCGTTCTAGGAATCACTTGCTTTCCTACAAAGAAGGTTGAGTTGAGTGCAGCAAGTTCAAACTTTCCTAGTTTGTGTAATCTAACAAGATGTACAAGTTAGTAGATTCGCCTCATTTCTAAAGTAGTTTCTTGAGAAAACAAACATCTTCATTGCCGAACATTGTACTGTGTGAAATAAGCTAATAATGTTCTAGGAATCACTTGCTTTCCTACAAAGAAGGTTGAGTGCAGCAAGTTCAAACTTTCCTAGTTTGTGTAATCTAACAAGATGTACAAGTTAGTAGATTCGCCTCATTTCTAAAGTAGTTTCTTGAGAAAACAAACATCTTCATTGCCGAACATTGTACTGTGTGAAATAAGCTAATTCGGTTCTAGGAATCACTTGCTTTCCTACAAAGAAGGTTGAGTGCAGCAAGTTCAAACTTTCCTAGTTTGTGTAATCTAACAAGATGTACAAGTTAGTAGATTCGCCTCATTTCTAAAGTAGTTTCTTGAGAAAACAAACATCTTCATTGCCGAACATTGTACTGTGTGAAATAAGCTAATTCGTTCTAGGAATCACTCACTGCTTTTCCTACAAAGAAGGTTGAGTGCAGCAAGTTCAAACTTTCCTAGTTTGTGTAATCTAACAAGATGTACAAGTTAGTAGATTCGCCTCATTTCTAAAGTAGTTTCTGAGAAAACAAACATCTTCATTGCCGAACATTGTACTGTGTGAAATAAGCTAATTGTTCTAGGAATCACTTGCTTTCCTACAAAGAAGGTTGAGTGCAGCAAGTTCAAACTTTCCTAGTTTGTGTAATCTAACAAGATGTACAAGTTAGTAGATTCGCCTCATTTCTAAAGTAGTTTCTTGAGAAAACAAACATCTTCATTGCCGAACATTGTACTGTGTGAAATAAGCTAATTCGTTCTAGGAATCACTTGCTTTCCTACAAAGAAGGTTGAGTGCAGCAAGTTCAAACTTTCCTAGTTTGTGTAATCTAACAAGATGTACAAGTTAGTAGATTCGTCCGCCATTTCTAAAGTAGTTTCTTGAGAAAACAAACATCTTCATTGCCGAACATTGTACTGTGTGAAATAAGCTAATTCGTTTCTAGGAATCACTTGCTTTCCTACAAAGAAGGTTGAGTGCAGCAAGTTCAAACTTTCCTAGTTTGTGTAATCTAACAAGATGTACAAGTTAGTAGATTCGCCTCATTTCTAAAGTAGTTTCTAGAGAAAACAAACATCTTCATTGCCGAACATTGTACTGTGTGAAATAAGCTAATTCGTTCTAGGAATCACTTGCTTTCCTACAAAGAAGGTTGAGTGCAGCAAGTTCAAACTTTCCTAGTTTGTGTAATCTAACAAGATGTACAAGTTAGTAGATTCGCCTCATTTCTAAAGTAGTTTCTTGAGAAAACAAACATCTTCATTGCCGAACATTGTACTGTGTGAAATAAGCTAATTCGTTCTAGGAATCACTTGCTTTCCTACAAAGAAGGTTGAGTGCAGCAAGTTCAAACTTTCCTAGTTTGTGTAATCTAACAAGATGTACAAGTTAGTAGATTCGCCTCATTTCTAAAGTAGTATCTTGAGAAAACAAACATCTTCATTGCCGAACATTGTACTGTGTGAAATAAGCTCATTCGTTCTAGGAATCACTTGCTTTCCTACAAAGAAGGTTGAGTGCAGCAAGTTCAAACTTTCCTAGTTTGTGTAATCTAACAAGATGTACAAGTTAGTAGATTCGCCTCATTTCTAAAGTAGTTTCTTGAGAAAACAAACATCTTCATTGCCAAACATTGTACTGTGTGAAATAAGCTAATTGTTCTAGGAATCACTTGCTTTCCTACAAAGAAGGTTGAGTGCAGCAAGTTCAAACTTTCCTAGTTTGTGTAATCTAACAAGATGTACAAGTTAGTAGATTCGCCTCATTTCTAAAGTAGTTTCTTGAGAAAACAAACATCTTCATTGCCAACATTGTACTGTGTGAAATAAGCTAATTCGTTCTAGGAATCACTTGCTTTCCTACAAAGAAGGTTGAGTGCAGCAAGTTCAAACTTTCCTAGTTTGTGTAATCTAACAAGATGTACAAGTTAGTAGATTCGCCTCATTTCTAAAGTAGTTTCTTGAGAAAACAAACATCTTCATTGCCAACATTGTACTGTGTGAAATAAGCTAATTCGTTTCTAGGAATCACTTGCTTTCCTACAAAGAAGGTTGAGTGCAGCAAGTTCAAACTTTCCTAGTTTGTGTAATCTAACAAGATGTACAAGTTAGTAGATTCGCCTCATTTCTAAAGTAGTTTCTTGAGAAAACAAACATCTTCATTGCCGAACATTGTACTGTGTGAAATAAGCTAATTCGTTCTAGGAATCACTTGCTTTCCTACAAAGAAGGTTGAGTGCAGCAAGTTCAAACTTTCCTAGTTTGTGTAATCTAACAAGATGTACAAGTTAGTAGATTCGCCTCATTTCTAAAGTAGTTTCTTGAGAAAACAAACATCTTCATTGCCGAACATTGTACTGTGTGAAATAAGCTAATTCGTTCTAGGAATCACTTGCTTTCCTACAAAGAAGGTTGAGTGCAGCAAGTTCAAACTTTCCTAGTTTGTGTAATCTAACAAGATGTACAAGTTAGTAGATTCGCCTCATTTCTAAAGTAGTTTCTTGAGAAAACAAACATCTTCATTGCCGAACATTGTACTGTGTGAAATAGGCTAATTCCGTTCTAGGAATCACTTGCTTTCCTACAAAGAAGGTTGAGTGCAGCAAGTTCAAACTTTCCTAGTTTGTGTAATCTAACAAGATGTACAAGTTAGTAGATTCGCCATTTCTAAAGTAGTTTCTTGAGAAAACAAACATCTTCATTGCCGAACATTGTACTGTGTGAAATAAGCTAATTCGTTCTAGGAATCACTTGCTTTCCTACAAAGAAGGTTGAGTGCAGCAAGTTCAAACTTTCCTAGTTTGTGTAATCTAACAAGATGTACAAGTTAGTAGATTCGCCTCATTTCTAAAGTAGTTTCTTGAGAAAACAAACATCTTCATTGCCGAACATTGTACTGTGTGAAATAAGCTAATTCGGTTTCAGGAATCACTTGCTTTCCTACAAAGAAGGTTGAGTGCAGCAAGTTCAAACTTTCCTAGTTTGTGTAATCTAACAAGATGTACAAGTTAGTAGATTCGCCTCATTTCTAAAGTAGTTTCTTGAGAAAACAAACATCTTCATTGCCGAAACATTGTACTGTGTGAAATAAGCTAATTCGGTTCTAGGAATCACTTGCTTTCCTACAAAGAAGGTTGAGTGCAGCAAGTTCAAACTTTCCTAGTTTGTGTAATCTAACAAGATGTACAAGTTAGTAGATTCGCCTCATTTCTAAAGTAGTTTCTTGAGAAAACAAACATCTTCATTGCCGAACATTGTACTGTGTGAAATAAGCTAATTCGTTCTAGGAATCACTTGCTTTCCTTCAAAGAAGGTTGAGTGCAGCAAGTTCAAACTTTCCTAGTTTGTGTAATCTAACAAGATGTACAAGTTAGTAGATTCGCCTCATTTCTAAAGTAGTTTCTTGAGAAAACAAACATCTTCATTGCCGAACATTGTACTGTGTGAAATAAGCTAATTCGTTCTAGGAATCACTTGCTTTCCTACAAAGAAGGTTGAGTGCAGCAAGTTCAAACTTTCCTAGTTTGTGTAATCTAACAAGATGTACAAGTTAGTAGATTCGCCTCATTTCTAAAGTAGTTTCTTGAGAAAACAAACATCTTCATTGCCTAACATTGTACTGTGTGAAATAAGCTAATTGGTTCTAGGAATCACTTGCTTTCCTACAAAGAAGGTTGAGTGCAGCAAGTTCAAACTTTCCTAGTTTGTGTAATCTAACAAGATGTACAAGTTAGTAGATTCGCCTCATTTCTAAAGTAGTTTCTTGAGAAAACAAACATCTTCATTGCCGAACATTGTACTGTGTGAAATAAGCTAATTCGTTCTAGGAATCACTTGCTTTCCTACAAAGAAGGTTGAGTGCAGCAAGTTCAAACTTTCCTAGTTTGTGTAATCTAACAAGATGTACAAGTTAGTAGATTCGCCTCATTTCTAAAGTAGTTTCTTGAGAAAACAAACATCTTCATTGCCGAACATTGTACTGTGTGAAATAAGCTAATTCGTTCTAGGAATCACTTGCTTTCCTACAAAGAAGGTTGAGTGCAGCAAGTTCAAACTTTCCTAGTTTGTGTAATCTAACAAGATGTACAAGTTAGTAGATTCGCCTCATTTCTAAAGTAGTTTCTTGAGAAAACAAACATCTTCATTGCCGAACATTGTACTGTGTGAAATAAGCTAATTGGTTCTAGGAATCACTTGCTTTCCTACAAAGAAGGTTGAGTGCAGCAAGTTCAAACTTTCCTAGTTTGTGTAATCTAACAAGATGTACAAGTTAGTAGATTCGCCTCATTTCTAAAGTAGTTTCTTGAGAAAACAAACATCTTCATTGCCAACATTGTACTGTGTGAAATAAGCTAATTCGTTCTAGGAATCACTTGCTTTCCTACAAAGAAGGTTGAGTGCAGCAAGTTCAAACTTTCCTAGTTTGTGTAATCTAACAAGATGTACAAGTTAGTAGATTCGCCTCATTTCTAAAGTAGTTTCTTGAGAAAACAAACATCTTCATTGCCGAACATTGTACTGTGTGAAATAAGCTAATTCGTTCTAGGAATCACTTGCTTTCCTACAAAGAAGGTTGAGTGCAGCAAGTTCAAACTTTCCTAGTTTGTGTAATCTAACAAGATGTACAAGTTAGTAGATTCGCCTCATTTCTAAAGTAGTTTCTTGAGAAAACAAACATCTTCATTGCCGAACATTGTACTGTGTGAAATAAGCTAATTCGTTTCTAGGAATCACTTGCTTTCCTACAAAGAAGGTTGAGTGCAGCAAGTTCAAACTTTCCTAGTTTGTGTAATCTAACAAGATGTACAAGTTAGTAGATTCGCCTCATTTCTAAAGTAGTTTCTTGTACTGTGTGAAATAAGCTAATTCGTTTCTAGGAATCACTTGCTTTCCTACAAAGAAGGTTGAGTGCAGCAAGTTCAAACTTTCCTAGTTTGTGTAATCTAACAAGATGTACAAGTTAGTAGATTCGCCTCATTTCTAAAGTAGTTTCTTGAGAAAACAAACATCTTCATTGCCAACATTGTACTGTGTGAAATAAGCTAATTCGGTTCTAGGAATCACTTGCTTTCCTACAAAGAAGGTTGAGTGCAGCAA
Organism: Orientallactaga sibirica; assembly: GCA_036365145.1. Taxonomy (NCBI): domain Eukaryota; kingdom Metazoa; phylum Chordata; class Mammalia; order Rodentia; family Dipodidae; genus Orientallactaga; species Orientallactaga sibirica. Next base: position 1,006,415 of record JAEOAD010000029.1, on the reverse strand, counting down.
GTTCAAACTTTCCTAGTTTGTGTAATCTAACAAGATGTACAAGTTAGTAGATTCGCCTCATTTCTAAAGTAGTTTCTTGAGAAAACAAACATCTTCATTGCCGAACATTGTACTGTGTGAAATAAGCTAATTCGTTCTAGGAATCACTTGCTTTCCTACAAAGAAGGTTGAGTGCAGCAAGTTCAAACTTTCCTAGTTTGTGTAATCTAACAAGATGTACAAGTTAGTAGATTCGCCTCATTTCTAAAGTAGTTTCTTGAGAAAACAAACATCTTCATTGCCGAACATTGTACTGTGTGAAATAAGCTAATTCGGTTCTAGGAATCACTTGCTTTCCTACAAAGAAGGTTGAGTGCAGCAAGTTCAAACTTTCCTAGTTTGTGTAATCTAACAAGATGTACAAGTTAGTAGATTCGCCACATTTCTAAAGTAGTTTCTTGAGAAAACAAACATCTTCATTGCCAACATTGTACTGTGTGAAATAAGCTAATTGGTTCTAGGAATCACTTGCTTTCCTACAAAGAAGGTTGAGTGCAGCAAGTTCAAACTTTCCTAGTTTGTGTAATCTAACAAGATGTACAAGTTAGTAGATTCGCCTCATTTCTAAAGTAGTTTCTTGAGAAAACAAACATCTTCATTGCCAACATTGTACTGTGTGAAATAAGCTAATTCGTTCTAGGAATCACTTGCTTTCCTACAAAGAAGGTTGAGTGCAGCAAGTTCAAACTTTCCTAGTTTGTGTAATCTAACAAGATGTACAAGTTAGTAGATTCGCCTCATTTCTAAAGTAGTTTTCTGAGAAAACAAACATCTTCATTGCCAACATTGTACTGTGTGAAATAAGCTAATTCGTTCTAGGAATCACTTGCTTTCCTACAAAGAAGGTTGAGTGCAGCAAGTTCAAACTTTCCTAGTTTGTGTAATCTAACAAGATGTACAAGTTAGTAGATTCGCCATTTCTAAAGTAGTTTCTTGAGAAAACAAACATCTTCATTGCCAAACATTGTACTGTGTGAAATAAGCTAATTCGTTCTAGGAATCACTTGCTTTCCTACAAAGAAGGTTGAGTGCAGCAAGTTCAAACTTTCCTAGTTTGTGTAATCTAACAAGATGTACAAGTTAGTAGATTCGCCTCATTTCTAAAGTAGTTTCTTGAAAAAAAAACATCTTCATTGCCAACATTGTACTGTGTGAAATAAGCTAATTCGGTTCTAGGAATCACTTGCTTTCCTACAAAGAAGGTTGAGTGCAGCAAGTTCAAACTTTCCTAGTTTGTGTAATCTAACAAGATGTACAAGTTAGTAGATTCGCCTCATTTCTAAAGTAGTTTCTTGAGAAAACAAACATCTTCATTGCCGAACATTGTACTGTGTGAAATAAGCTAATTCGGTTCTAGGAATCACTTGCTTTCCTACAAAGAAGGTTGAGTGCAGCAAGTTCAAACTTTCCTAGTTTGTGTAATCTAACAAGATGTACAAGTTAGTAGATTCGCCTCATTTCTAAAGTAGTTTCTTGAGAAAAAACAAACATCTTCATTGCCAACATTGTACTGTGTGAAATAAGCTAATTCGTTCTAGGAATCACTTGCTTTCCTACAAAGAAGGTTGAGTGCAGCAAGTTCAAACTTTCCTAGTTTGTGTAATCTAACAAGATGTACAAGTTAGTAGATTCGCCTCATTTCTAAAGTAGTTTCTTGAGAAAACAAACATCTTCATTGCCGAACATTGTACTGTGTGAAATAAGCTAATTCGGTTCTAGGAATCACTTGCTTTCCTACAAAGAAGGTTGAGTGCAGCAAGTTCAAACTTTCCTAGTTTGTGTAATCTAACAAGATGTACAAGTTAGTAGATTCGCCTCATTTCTAAAGTAGTTTCTTGAGAAAACAAACATCTTCATTGCCGAACATTGTACTGTGTGAAATAAGCTAATTCGGTTCTAGGAATCACTTGCTTTCCTACAAAGAAGGTTGAGTGCAGCAAGTTGAAACTTTCCTAGTTTGTGTAATCTAACAAGATGTACAAGTTAGTAGATTCGCCTTTTTCTAAAGTAGTTTCTTGAGAAAAAACAAACATCTTCATTGCCAACATTGTACTGTGTGAAATAAGCTAATTGTTCTAGGAATCACTTGCTTTCCTACAAAGAAGGTTGAGTGCAGCAAGTTCAAACTTTCCTAGTTTGTGTAATCTAACAAGATGTACAAGTTAGTAGATTCGCCTCATTTCTAAAGTAGTTTCTTGAGAAAACAAACATCTTCATTGCCAACATTGTACTGTGTGAAATAAGCTAATTCGTTCTAGGAATCACTTGCTTTCCTACAAAGAAGGTTGAGTGCAGCAAGTTCAAACTTTCCTAGTTTGTGTAATCTAACAAGATGTACAAGTTAGTAGATTCGCCTCATTTCTAAAGTAGTTTCTGAGAAAACAAACATCTTCATTGCCGAACATTGTACTGTGTGAAATAAGCTAATTCGGTTCTAGGAATCACTTGCTTTCCTACAAAGAAGGTTGAGTGCAGCAAGTTCAAACTTTCCTAGTTTGTGTAATCTAACAAGATGTACAAGTTAGTAGATTCGCCTCATTTCTAAAGTAGTTTCTTGAGAAAACAAACATCTTCATTGCCGAACATTGTACTGTGTGAAATAAGCTAATTCGGTTCTAGGAATCACTTGCTTTCCTACAAAGAAGGTTGAGTGCAGCAAGTTCAAACTTTCCTAGTTTGTGTAATCTAACAAGATGTACAAGTTAGTAGATTCGCCTCATTTCTAAAGTAGTTTCTGAGAAAACAAACATCTTCATTGCCGAACATTGTACTGTGTGAAATAAGCTAATTCGGTTCTAGGAATCACTTGCTTTCCTACAAAGAAGGTTGAGTGCAGCAAGTTCAAACTTTCCTAGTTTGTGTAATCTAACAAGATGTACAAGTTAGTAGATTCGCCTCATTTCTAAAGTAGTTTCTTGAGAAAACAAACATCTTCATTGCCGAACATTGTACTGTGTGAAATAAGCTAATTCGGTTCTAGGAATCACTTGCTTTCCTACAAAGAAGGTTGAGTGCAGCAAGTTCAAACTTTCCTAGTTTGTGTAATCTAACAAGATGTACAAGTTAGTAGATTCGCCTCATTTCTAAAGTAGTTTCTTGAGAAAACAAACATCTTCATTGCCGAACATTGTACTGTGTGAAATAAGCTAATTCGGTTCTAGGAATCACTTGCTTTCCTACAAAGAAGGTTGAGTGCAGCAAGTTCAAACTTTCCTAGTTTGTGTAATCTAACAAGATGTACAAGTTAGTAGATTCGCCTCATTTTCAAAGTAGTTTCTTGAGAAAACAAACATCTTCATTGCCGAACATTGTACTGTGTGAAATAAGCTAATTCGTTCTAGGAATCACTTGCTTTCCTACAAAGAAGGTTGAGTGCAGCAAGTTCAAACTTTCCTAGTTTGTGTAATCTAACAAGATGTACAAGTTAGTAGATTCGCCTCATTTCTAAAGTAGTTTCTTGAGAAAACAAACATCTTCATTGCCAACATTGTACTGTGTGAAATAAGCTAATTCGGTTCTAGGAATCACTTGCTTTCCTACAAAGAAGGTTGAGTGCAGCAAGTTCAAACTTTCCTAGTTTGTGTAATCTAACAAGATGTACAAGTTAGTAGATTCGCCTCATTTCTAAAGTAGTTTCTTGAGAAAACAAACATCTTCATTGCCATACATTGTACTGTGTGAAATAAGCTAATTCGTTTCTAGGAAACACTTGCTTTCCTACAAAGAAGGTTGAGTGCAGCAAGTTCACTTTCCTAGTTGGTGTAATCTAACAAGATGTACAAGTTAGTAGATTCGCCTCATTTCTAAAGTAGTTTCTTGAGAAAACAAACATCTTCATTGCCGAACATTGTACTGTGTGAAATAAGCTAATTCGGTTCTAGGAATCACTTGCTTTCCTACAAAGAAGGTTGAGTGCAGCAAGTTCAAACTTTCCTAGTTTGTGTAATCTAACAAGATGTACAAGTTAGTAGATTCGCCTCATTTCTAAAGTAGTTTCTTGAGAAAACAAACATCTTCATTGCCGAACATTGTACTGTGTGAAATAAGCTAATTCGGTTCTAGGAATCACTTGCTTTCCTACAAAGAAGGTTGAGTGCAGCAAGTTCAAACTTTCCTAGTTTGTGTAATCTAACAAGATGTACAAGTTAGTAGATTCGCCTCATTTCTAAAGTAGTTTCTTGAGAAAACAAACATCTTCATACCCAACATTGTACTGTGTGAAATAAGCTAATTCGGTTCTAGGAATCACTTGCTTTCCTACAAAGAAGGTTGAGTGCAGCAAGTCAAACTTTCCTAGTTTGTGTAATCTAACAAGATGTACAAGTTAGTAGATTCGCCTCATTTCTAAAGTAGTTTCTTGAGAAAACAAACATCTTCATTGCCAAACATTGTACTGTACTGAAATAAGCTAATTTCAAGTTCTAGGAATCACTTGCTTTCCTACAAAGAAGGTTGAGTGCAGCAAGTTCAAACTTTCCTAGTTTGTGTAATCTAACAAGATGTACAAGTTAGTAGATTCGCCTCATTTCTAAAGTAGTTTCTTGAGAAAACAAACATCTTCATTGCCTAACATTGTACTGTGTGAAATAAGCTAATTCGGTTCTAGGAATCACTTGCTTTCCTACAAAGAAGGTTGAGTGCAGCAAGTTCAAACTTTCCTAGTTTGTGTAATCTAACAAGATGTACAAGTTAGTAGATTCGCCTCATTTCTAAAGTAGTTTCTTGAGAAAACAAACATCTTCATTGCCGAACATTGTACTGTGTGAAATAAGCTAATTCGGTTCTAGGAATCACTTGCTTTCCTACAAAGAAGGTTGAGTGCAGCAAGTTCAAACTTTCCTAGTTTGTGTAATCTAACAAGATGTACAAGTAGTAGATTCGCCCCATTTCTAAAGTAGTTTCTGAGAAAACAAACATCTTCATTGCCGAACATTGTACTGTGTGAAATAAGCTAATTCGGTTCTAGGAATCACTTGCTTTCCTACAAAGAAGGTTGAGTGCAGCAAGTTCAAACTTTCCTAGTTTGTGTAATCTAACAAGATGTACAAGTTAGTAGATTCGCCTCATTTCTAAAGTAGTTTCTTGAGAAAAAAAAACATCTTCATTGCCGAACATTGTACTGTGTGAAATAAGCTAATTCGGTCTAGGAATCACTTGCTTTCCTACAAAGAAGGTTGAGTGCAGCAAGTTCAAACTTTCCTAGTTTGTGTAATCTAACAAGATGTACAAGTTAGTAGATTCGCCTCATTTCTAAAGTAGTTTCTTGAGAAAAAACAACATCTTCATTGCCGAACATTGTACTGTGTGAAATAAGCTAATTCGTTCTAGGAATCACTTGCTTTCCTACAAAGAAGGTTGAGTGCAAGTCAAACTTTCCTAGTTTGTGTAATCTAACAAGATGTACAAGTTAGTAGATTCGCCTCATTTCTAAAGTAGTTTCTTGAGAAAACAAACATCTTCATTGCCGATATTGTACTGTGTGAAATAAGCTAATTCGGTTCTAGGAATCACTTGCTTTCCTACAAAGAAGGTTGAGTGCAGCAAGTTCAAACTTTCCTAGTTTGTGTAATCTAACAAGATGTACAAGTTAGTAGATTCGCCTCATTTCTAAAGTAGTTTCTTGAGAAAACAAACATCTTCATTGCCGAACATTGTACTGTGTGAAATAAGCTAATTCGGTTCTAGGAATCACTTGCTTTCCTACAAAGAAGGTTGAGTGCAGCAAGTTCAAACTTTCCTAGTTTGTGTAATCTAACAAGATGTACAAGTTAGTAGATTCGCCTCATTTCTAAAGTAGTTTCTTGAGAAAACAAACATCTTCATTGCCGAACATTGTACTGTGTGAAATAAGCTAATTCGTTCTAGGAATCACTTGCTTTCCTACAAAGAAGGTTGAGTGCAGCAAGTTCAAACTTTCCTAGTTTGTGTAATCTAACAAGATGTACAAGTTAGTAGATTCGCCTCATTTCTAAAGTAGTTTCTTGAGAAAAAAAACATCTTCATTGCCAACATTGTACTGTGTGAAATAAGCTAATTCGGTTCTAGGAATCACTTGCTTTCCTACAAAGAAGGTTGAGTGCAGCAAGTTCAAACTTTCCTAGTTTGTGTAATCTAACAAGATGTACAAGTTAGTAGATTCGCCTCATTTCTAAAGTAGTTTCTTGAGAAAACAAACATCTTCATTGCCGAACATTGTACTGTGTGAAATAAGCTAATTCGGTTCTAGGAATCACTTGCTTTCCTACAAAGAAGGTTGAGTGCAGCAAGTTCAAACTTTCCTAGTTTGTGTAATCTAACAAGATGTACAAGTTAGTAGATTCGCCTCATTTCTAAAGTAGTTTCTTGAGAAAACAAACATCTTCATTGCCAACATTGTACTGTGTGAAATAAGCTAATTCGGTTCTAGGAATCACTTGCTTTCCTACAAAGAAGGTTGAGTGCAGCAAGTTCAAACTTTCCTAGTTTGTGTAATCTAACAAGATGTACAAGTTAGTAGATTCGCCTCATTTCTAAAGTAGTTTCTTGAGAAAACAAACATCTTCATTGCCAACATTGTACTGTGTGAAATAAGCTAATTCGGTTCTAGGAATCACTTGCTTTCCTACAAAGAAGGTTGAGTGCAGCAAGTTCAAACTTTCCTAGTTTGTGTAATCTAACAAGATGTACAAGTTAGTAGATTCGCCTCATTTCTAAAGTAGTTTCTTGAGAAAAACAAACATCTTCATTGCCAACATTGTACTGTGTGAAATAAGCTAATTCGTTCTAGGAATCACTTGCTTTCCTACAAAGAAGGTTGAGTGCAAGTTCAAACTTCAAACTTTCCTAGTTTGTGTAATCTAACAAGATGTACAAGTTAGTAGATTCACTCATTTCTAAAGTAGTTTCTTGAGAAAACAAACATCTTCATTGCCTAACATTGTACTGTGTGAAATAAGCTAATTCGGTTCTAGGAATCACTTGCTCTCCTACAAAGAAGGTTGAGTGCAGCAAGTTCAAACTTTCCTAGTTTGTGTAATCTAACAAGATGTACAAGTTAGTAGATTCGCCTCATTTCTAAAGTAGTTTCTTGAGAAAACAAACATCTTCATTGCCGAACATTGTACTGTGTGAAATAAGCTAATTCGGTTCTAGGAATCACTTGCTTTCCTACAAAGAAGGTTGAGTGCAGCAAGTTCAAAAGTTCAAACTTTCCTAGTTTGTGTAATCTAACAAGATGTACAAGTTAGTAGATTCGCCTCATTTCTAAAGTAGTTTCTTGAGAAAAAAAACATCTTCATTGCCGAACATTGTACTGTGTGAAATAAGCTAATTCGGTTCTAGGAATCACTTGCTTTCCTACAAAGAAGGTTGAGTGCAGCAAGTTCAAACTTTCCTAGTTTGTGTAATCTAACAAGATGTACAAGTTAGTAGATTCGCCTCATTTCTAAAGTAGTTTCTTGAGAAAACAAACAACTTCATTGCCGAACATTGTACTGTGTGAAATAAGCTAATTCGGTTCTAGGAATCACTTGCTTTCCTACAAAGAAGGTTGAGTGCAGCAAGTTCAAACTTTCCTAGTTTGTGTAATCTAACAAGATGTACAAGTTAGTAGATTCGCCTCATTTCTAAAGTATTTTCTTGAGAAAACAAACATCTTCATTGCCGAACATTGTACTGTGTGAAATAAGCTAATTCGGTTCTAGGAATCACTTGCTTTCCTACAAAGAAGGTTGAGTGCAGCAAGTTCAAACTTTCCTAGTTTGTGTAATCTAACAAGATGTACAAGTTAGTAGATTCGCCTCATTTCTAAAGTAGTTTCTTGAGAAAACAAACATCTTCATTGCCAACATTGTACTGTGTGAAATAAGCTAATTCGTTTCTAGGAATCACTTGCTTTCCTACAAAGAAGGTTGAGTGCAGCAAGTTCAAACTTTCCTAGTTTGTGTAATCTAACAAGATGTACAAGTTAGTAGATTCGCCTCATTTCTAAAGTAGTTTCTTGAGAAAAAACAAACATCTTCATTGCCGAACATTGTACTGTGTGAAATAAGCTAATTCGGTTCTAGGAATCACTTGCTTTCCTACAAAGAAGGTTGAGTGCAGCAAGTTCAAACTTTCCTAGTTTGTGTAAAATAACAAGATGTACAAGTTAGTAGATTCGCCTCATTTCTAAAGTAGTTTCTTGAGAAAACAAACATGTTCATTGCCGAACATTGTACTGTGTGAAATAAGCTAATTCGGTTCTAGGAATCACTTGCTTTCCTACAAAGAAGGTTGAGTGCAGCAAGTTCAAACTTTCCTAGTTTGTGTAATCTAACAAGATGTACAAGTTAGTAGACAAGTTAGTAGATTCGCCTCATTTCTAAAGTAGTTTCTTGAGAAAACAAACATCTTCATTGCCGAACATTGTACTGTGTGAAATAAGCTAAACAAACATCTTCTAGGAATCACTTGCTTTCCTACAAAGAAGGTTGAGTGCAGCAAGTTCAAACTTTCCTAGTTTGTGTAATCTAACAAGATGTACAAGTTAGTAGATTCGCTTATTTTCTAAAGTAGTTTCTTGAGAAAACAAACATCTTCATTGCCGAACATTGTACTGTGTGAAATAAGCTAATTCGGTTCTAGGAATCACTTGCTTTCCTACAAAGAAGGTTGAGTGCAGCAAGTTCAAACTTTCCTAGTTTGTGTAATCTAACAAGATGTACAAGTTAGTAGATTCGCCTCATTTCTAAAGTAGTTTCTTGAGAAAACAAACATCTTCATTGCCGACATTGTACTGTGTGAAATAAGCTAATTCGGTTCTAGAATCACTTGCTTTCCTACAAAGAAGGTTGAGTGCAGCAAGTTCAAACTTTCCTAGTTTGTGTAATCTAACAAGATGTACAAGTTAGTAGATTCGCCTCATTTCTAAAGTAGTTTCTTGAGAAAACAAACATCTGCATTGCCGAACATTGTACTGTGTGAAATAAGCTAATTCGGTTCTAGGAATCACTTGCTTTCCTACAAAGAAGGTTGAGTGCAGCAAGTTCAAACTTTCCTAGTTTGTGTAATCTAACAAGATGTACAAGTTAGTAGATTCGCCTCATTTCTAAAGTAGTTTCTTGAGAAAACAAACATCTTCATTGCCGAACATTGTACTGTGTGAATTAAAGCTAATTCGGTTCTAGGAATCACTTGCTTTCCTACAAAGAAGGTTGAGTGCAGCAAGTTCAAACTTTCCTAGTTTGTGTAATCTAACAAGATGTACAAGTTAGTAGATTCGCCTCATTTCTAAAGTAGTTTCTTGAGAAAACAAACATCTTCATTGCCGAACATTGTACTGTGTGAAATAAGCTAATTCGGTTCTAGGAATCACTTGCTTTCCTACAAAGAAGGTTGAGTGCAGCAAGTTCAAACTTTCCTAGTTTGTGTAATCTAACAAGATGTACAAGTTAGTAGATTCGCCTCATTTCTAAAGTAGTTTCTTGAAAAAACAAACATCTTCATTGCCGAACATTGTACTGTGTGAAATAAGCTAATTCAGTTCTAGGAATCACTTGCTTTCCTACAAAGAAGGTTGAGTGCAGCAAGTTCAAACTTTCCTAGTTTGTGTAATCTAACAAGATGTACAAGTTAGTAGATTCGCCTCATTTCTAAAGTAGTTTCTTGAGAAAACAAACATCTTCATTGCCGAACATTGTACTGTGTGAAATAAGCTAATTCGGTTCTAGGAATCACTTGCTTTCCTACAAAGAAGGTTGAGTGCAGCAAGTTCAAACTTTCCTAGTTTGTGTAATCTAACAAGATGTACAAGTTAGTAGATTCGCCTCATTTCTAAAGTATTTTCTTGAGAAAACAAACATCTTCATTGCCGAACATTGTACTGTGTGAAATAAGCTAATTCGGTTCTAGTTCCTAGTTTGTGTAATCTAACAAGATGTACAAGTTAGTAGATTCGCCTCATTTCTAAAGTAGTTTCTTGAGAAAACAAACATCTTCATTGCCGAACATTGTACTGTGTGAAATAAGCTAATTCGGTTCTAGGAATCACTTGCTTTCCTACAAAGAAGGTTGAGTGCAGCAAGTTCAAACTTTCCTAGTTTGTGTAATCTAACAAGATGTACAAGTTAGTAGATTCGCCTCATTTCTAAAGTAGTTTCTTGAGAAAACAAACATCTTCATTGCCGAACATTGTACTGTGTGAAATAAGCTAATTCGGTTCTAGGAATCACTTGCTTTCCTACAAAGAAGGTTGAGTGCAGCAAGTTCAAACTTTCCTAGTTTGTGTAATCTAACAAGATGTACAAGTTAGTAGATTCGCCTCATTTCTAAAGTAGTTTCTTGAGAAAACAAACATCTTCATTGCCGAACATTGTACTGTGTGAAATAAGCTAATTCGGTTCTAGGAATCATCACTTGCTTTCCTAAAAGAAGGTTGAGTGCAGCAAGTTCAAACTTTCCTAGTTTGTGTAATCTAACAAGATGTACAAGTTAGTAGATTCGCCTCATTTCTAAAGTAGTTTCTTGAGAAAACAAACATCTTCATTGCCGAACATTGTACTGTGTGAAATAAGCTAATTCGGTTCTAGGAATCACTTGCTTTCCTACAAAGAAGGTTGAGTGCAGCAAGTTCAAACTTTCCTAGTTTGTGTAATCTAACAAGATGTACAAGTTAGTAGATTCGCCTCATTTCTAAAGTAGTTTCTTGAGAAAACAAACATCTTCATTGCCGAACATTGTACTGTGTGAAATAAGCTAATTCGGTTCTAGGAATCACTTGCTTTCCTACAAAGAAGGTTGAGTGCAGCAAGTTCAAACTTTCCTAGTTTGTGTCTAACAAGATGTGCTTTCCTAAAAAGTTTCTTGAGAAAACAAACATTCAAACTTTCCTAGTTTGTGAAATAAAGCTAACAAGATAGTATCAGTTAGTAGATTGAGTGCTCATTTCTAAAGTAGTTTCTTGAGAAACAAAACATCTTCAAAGTAGTTTCTTGAGAAAACAAACATTGTACTGTGTGAAATAAGCTAATTCGGTTCTAGGAATCACTTGCTTTCCTACAAAGAAGGTTGAGTGCAGCAAGTTCAAACTTTCCTAGTTTGTGTAATCTAACAAGATGTACAAGTTAGTAGATTCGCCTCATTTCTAAAGTAGTTTCTTGAGAAAACAAACATCTTCATTGCCGAACATTGTACTGTGTGAAATAAGCTAATCGGTTCTAGGAATCACTTGCTTTCCTACAAAGAAGGTTGAGTGCAGCAAGTTCAAACTTTCCTAGTTTGTGTAATCTAACAAGATGTACAAGTTAGTAGATTCGCCTCATTTCTAAAGTAGTTTCTTGAGAAAACAAACATCTTCATTGCCGAACATTGTACTGTGTGAAATAAGCTAATTCGGTTCTAGGAATCACTTGCTTTCCTACAAAGAAGGTTGAGTGCAGCAAGTTCAAACTTTCCTAGTTTGTGTAATCTAACAAGATGTTACAAGTTAGTAGATTCTAGATTCATTTTTCTAAAGTAGTTTCTTGAGAAAACAAACATCTTCATTGCTAACATTGTACTGTGAAAAAAAACTCATTCATTTCTAACATTGTACTCAAATTGCTTTCTAGGAAACTTGCTTGAGTGCAGAAGGTTGAGTGCAGCAAGTTCAAACTTTCCTAGTTTGTGTAATCTAACAAGATGTACAAGTTAGTAGATTCGCCTCATTTCTAAAGTAGTTTCTTGAGAAAACAAACATCTTCATTGCCGAACATTGTACTGTGTGAAATAAGCTAATTCGGTTCTAGGAATCACTTGCTTTCCTACAAAGAAGGTTGAGTGCAGCAAGTTCAAACTTTCCTAGTTTGTGTAATCTAACAAGATGTACAAGTTAGTAGATTCGCCTCCTCATTTCTAAAGTAGTTTCTTGAGAAAACAAACATCTTCATTGCCGAACGTTGTACTGTGTGAAATAAGCTAATTCGGTTCTAGGAATCACTTGCTTTCCTACAAAGAAGGTTGAGTGCAGCAAGTTCAAACTTTCCTAGTTTGTGTAATCTAACAAGATGTACAAGTTAGTAGATTCGCCTCATTTCTAAAGTAGTTTCTTGAGAAAACAAACATCTTCATTGCCGAACATTGTACTGTGTGAAATAAGCTAATTCGGTTCTAGGAATCACTTGCTTTCCTACAAAGAAGGTTGAGTGCAGCAAGTTCAAACTTTCCTAGTTTGTGTAATCTAACAAGATGTACAAGTTAGTAGATTCGCCTCATTTCTAAAGTAGTTTCTTGAGAAAACAAACATCTTCATTGCCGAACATTGTACTGTGTGAAATAAGCTAATTCGGTTCTAGGAATCACTTGCTTTCCTACAAAGAAGGTTGAGTGCAGCAAGTTCAAACTTTCCTAGTTTGTGTAATCTAACAAGATGTACAAGTTAGTAGATTCGCCTCATTTCTAAAGTAGTTTCTTGAGAAAACAAACATCTTCATTGCCGAACATTGTACTGTGTGAAATAAGCTAATTCGGTTCTAGGAATCACTTGCTTTCCTACAAAGAAGGTTGAGTGCAGCAAGTTCAAACTTTCCTAGTTTGTGTAATCTAACAAGATGTACAAGTTAGTAGATTCGCCTCATTTCTAAAGTAGTTTCTTGAGAAAACAAACATCTTCATTGCCGAACATTGTACTGTGTGAAATAAGCTAATTCGGTTCTAGGAATCACTTGCTTTCCTACAAAGAAGGTTGAGTGCAGCAAGTTCAAACTTTCCTAGTTTGTGTAATCTAACAAGATGTACAAGTTAGTAGATTCGCCTCATTTCTAAAGTAGTTTCTTGAGAAAACAAACATCTTCATTGCCGAACATTGTACTGTGTGAAATAAGCTAATTCGGTTCTAGGAATCACTTGCTTTCCTACAAAGAAGGTTGAGTGCAGCAAGTTCAAACTTTCCTAGTTTGTGTAATCTAACAAGATGTACAAGTTAGTAGATTCGCCTCATTTCTAAAGTAGTTTCTTGAGAAAACAAACATCTTCATTGCCGAACATTGTACTGTGTGAAATAAGCTAATTCGGTTCTAGGAATCACTTGCTTTCCTACAAAGAAGGTTGAGTGCAGCAAGTTCAAACTTTCCTAGTTTGTGTAATCTAACAAGATGTACAAGTTAGTAGATTCGCCTCATTTCTAAAGTAGTTTCTTGAGAAAACAAACATCTTCATTGCCGAACATTGTACTGTGTGAAATAAGCTAATTCGGTTCTAGGAATCACTTGCTTTCCTACAAAGAAGGTTGAGTGCAGCAAGTTCAAACTTTCCTAGTTTGTGTAATCTAACAAGATGTACAAGTTAGTAGATTCGCCTCATTTCTAAAGTAGTTTCTTGAGAAAACAAACATCTTCATTGCCGAACATTGTACTGTGTGAAATAAGCTAATTCGGTTCTAGGAATCACTTGCTTTCCTACAAAGAAGGTTGAGTGCAGCAAGTTCAAACTTTCCTAGTTTGTGTAATCTAACAAGATGTACAAGTTAGTAGATTCGCCTCATTCTAAAGTAGTTTCTTGAGAAAACAAACATCTTCATTGCCGAACATTGTACTGTGTGAAATAAGCTAATTCGGTTCTAGGAAATCACTTGCTTTCCTACAAAGAAGGTTGAGTGCAGCAAGTTCAAACTTTCCTAGTTTGTGTAATCTAACAAGATGTACAAGTTAGTAGATTCGCCTCATTTCTAAAGTAGTTTCTTGAGAAAACAAACATCTTCATTGCCGAACATTGTACTGTGTGAAATAAGCTAATTCGGTTCTAGGAATCACTTGCTTTCCTACAAAGAAGGTTGAGTGCAGCAAGTTCAAACTTTCCTAGTTTGTGTAATCTAACAAGATGTACAAGTTAGTAGATTCGCCTCATTTCTAAAGTAGTTTCTTGAGAAAACAAACATCTTCATTGCGAACATTGTACTGTGTGAAATAAGCTAATTCGGTTCAGGGAATCACTTGCTTTCCTACAAAGAAGGTTGAGTGCAGCAAGTTCAAACTTTCCTAGTTTGTGTAATCTAACAAGATGTACAAGTTAGTAGATTCGCCTCATTTCTAAAGTAGTTTCTTGAGAAAACAAACATCTTCATTGCCGAACATTGTACTGTGTGAAATAAGCTAATTCGGTTCTAGGAATCACTTGCTTTCCTACAAAGAAGGTTGAGTGCAGCAAGTTCAAACTTTCCTAGTTTGTGTAATCTAACAAGATGTACAAGTTAGTAGATTCGCCTCATTTCTAAAGTAGTTTCTGAGAAAACAAACATCTTCATTGCCGAACATTGTACTGTGTGAAATAAGCTAATTCGGTTCTAGGAATCACTTGCTTTCCTACAAAGAAGGTTGAGTGCAGCAAGTTCAAACTTTCCTAGTTTGTGTAATCTAACAAGATGTACAAGTTAGTAGATTCGCCTCATTTCTAAAGTAGTTTCTTGAGAAAACAAACATCTTCATTGCCGAACATTGTACTGTGTGAAATAAGCTAATTCGGTTCTAGGAATCACTTGCTTTCCTACAAAGAAGGTTGAGTGCAGCAAGTTCAAACTTTCCTAGTTTGTGTAATCTAACAAGATGTACAAGTTAGTAGATTCGCCTCATTTCTAAAGTAGTTTCTTGAGAAAACAAACATCTTCATTGCCAAACATTGTACTGTGTGAAATAAGCTAATTCGGTTCTAGGAATCACTTGCTTTCCTACAAAGAAGGTTGAGTGCAGCAAGTTCAAACTTTCCTAGTTTGTGTAATCTAACAAGATGTACAAGTTAGTAGATTCGCCTCATTTCTAAAGTAGTTTCTTGAGAAAACAAACATCTTCATTGCCGAACATTGTACTGTGTGAAATAAGCTAATTCGGTTCTAGGAATCACTTGCTTTCCTACAAAGAAGGTTGAGTGCAGCAAGTTCAAACTTTCCTAGTTTGTGTAATCTAACAAGATGTACAAGTTAGTAGATTCGCCTCATTTCTAAAGTAGTTTCTTGAGAAAACAAACATCTTCATTGCCGAACATTGTACTGTGTGAAATAAGCTAATTCGGTTCTAGGAATCACTTGCTTTCCTACAAAGAAGGTTGAGTGCAGCAAGTTCAAACTTTCCTAGTTTGTGTAATCTAACAAGATGTACAAGTTAGTAGATTCGCCTCATTTCTAAAGTAGTTTCTTGAGAAAACAAACATCTTCATTGCCGAACATTGTACTGTGTGAAATAAGCTAATTCGGTTCTAGGAATCACTTGCTTTCCTACAAAGAAGGTTGAGTGCAGCAAGTTCAAACTTTCCTAGTTTGTGTAATCTAACAAGATGTACAAGTTAGTAGATTCGCCTCATTTCTAAAGTAGTTTCTTGAGAAAACAAACATCTTCATTGCCGAACATTGTACTGTGTGAAATAAGCTAATTCGGTTCTAGGAATCACTTGCTTTCCTACAAAGAAGGTTGAGTGCAGCAAGTTCAAACTTTCCTAGTTTGTGTAATCTAACAAGATGTACAAGTTAGTAGATTCGCCTCATTTCTAAAGTAGTTTCTTGAGAAAACAAACATCTTCATTGCCGAACATTGTACTGTGAAATAAGCTAATTCGGTTCTAGGAATCACTTGCTTTCCTACAAAGAAGGTTGAGTGCAGCAAGTTCAAACTTTCCTAGTTTGTGTAATCTAACAAGATGTACAAGTTAGTAGATTCGCCTCATTTCTAAAGTAGTTTCTTGAGAAAACAAACATCTTCATT
This sequence comes from Orientallactaga sibirica, assembly GCA_036365145.1. Lineage (NCBI taxonomy): Eukaryota > Metazoa > Chordata > Mammalia > Rodentia > Dipodidae > Orientallactaga > Orientallactaga sibirica. The sequence goes on along the minus strand of JAEOAD010000029.1, from coordinate 990,693 downwards.
GCCGAACATTGTACTGTGTGAAATAAGCTAATTCGGTTCTAGGAATCACTTGCTTTCCTACAAAGAAGGTTGAGTGCAGCAAGTTCAAACTTTCCTAGTTTGTGTAATCTAACAAGATGTACAAGTTAGTAGATTCGCCTCATTTCTAAAGTAGTTTCTTGAGAAAACAAACATCTTCATTGCCGAACATTGTACTGTGTGAAATAAGCTAATTCGGTTCTAGGAATCACTTGCTTTCCTACAAAGAAGGTTGAGTGCAGCAAGTTCAAACTTTCCTAGTTTGTGTAATCTAACAAGATGTACAAGTTGGTAGATTCGCCTCATTTCTAAAGTAGTTTCTTGAGAAAACAAACATCTTCATTGCCGAACATTGTACTGTGTGAAATAAGCTAATTCGGTTCTAGGAATCACTTGCTTTCCTACAAAGAAGGTTGAGTGCAGCAAGTTCAAACTTTCCTAGTTTGTGTAATCTAACAAGATGTACAAGTTAGTAGATTCGCCTCATTTCTAAAGTAGTTTCTTGAGAAAACAAACATCTTCATTGCCGAACATTGTACTGTGTGAAATAAGCTAATTCGGTTCTAGGAATCACTTGCTTTCCTACAAAGAAGGTTGAGTGCAGCAAGTTCAAACTTTCCTAGTTTGTGTAATCTAACAAGATGTACAAGTTAGTAGATTCGCCTCATTTCTAAAGTAGTTTCTTGAGAAAACAAACATCTTCATTGCCGAACATTGTACTGTGTGAAATAAGCTAATTCGGTTCTAGGAATCACTTGCTTTCCTACAAAGAAGGTTGAGTGCAGCAAGTTCAAACTTTCCTAGTTTGTGTAATCTAACAAGATGTACAAGTTAGTAGATTCGCCTCATTTCTATAGTAGTTTCTTGAGAAAACAAACATCTTCATTGCCGAACATTGTACTGTGTGAAATAAGCTAATTCGGTTCTAGGAATCACTTGCTTTCCTACAAAGAAGGTTGAGTGCAGCAAGTTCAAACTTTCCTAGTTTGTGTAATCTAACAAGATGTACAAGTTAGTAGATTCGCCTCATTTCTAAAGTAGTTTCTTGAGAAAACAAACATCTTCATTGCCGAACATTGTACTGTGTGAAATAAGCTAATTCGGTTCTAGGAATCACTTGCTTTCCTACAAAGAAGGTTGAGTGCAGCAAGTTCAAACTTTCCTAGTTTGTGTAATCTAACAAGATGTACAAGTTAGTAGATCTGCCTCATTTCTAAAGTAGTTTCTTGAGAAAACAAACATCTTCATTGCCGAACATTGTACTGTGTGAAATAAGCTAATTCGTTCTAGGAATCACTTGCTTTCCTACAAAGAAGGTTGAGTGCAGCAAGTTCAAACTTTCCTAGTTTGTGTAATCTAACAAGATGTACAAGTTAGTAGATTCGCCTCATTTCTAAAGTAGTTTCTTGAGAAAACAAACATCTTCATTGCCGAACATTGTACTGTGTGAAATAAGCTAATTCGGTTCTAGGAATCACTTGCTTTCCTACAAAGAAGGTTGAGTGCAGCAAGTTCAAACTTTCCTAGTTTGTGTAATCTAACAAGATGTACAAGTTAGTAGATTCGCCTCATTTCTAAAGTAGTTTCTTGAGAAACAAACATCTTCATTGCCAAACATTGTACTGTGTGAAATAAGCTAATTCAGTTCTAGGAATCACTTGCTTTCCTACAAAGAAGGTTGAGTGCAGCAAGTTCAAACTTTCCTAGTTTGTGTAATCTAACAAGATGTACAAGTTAGTAGATTCGCCTCATTTCTAAAGTAGTTTCTTGAGAAAACAAACATCTTCATTGCCGAACATTGTACTGTGTGAAATAAGCTAATTCAGTTCTAGGAATCACTTGCTTTCCTACAAAGAAGGTTGAGTGCAGCAAGTTCAAACTTTCCTAGTTTGTGTAATCTAACAAGATGTACAAGTTAGTAGATTCGCCTCATTTCTAAAGTAGTTTCTTGAGAAAACAAACATCTTCATTGCCGAACATTGTACTGTGTGAAATAAGCTAATTCGGTTCTAGGAATCACTTGCTTTCCTACAAAGAAGGTTGAGTGCAGCAAGTTCAAACTTTCCTAGTTTGTGTAATCTAACAAGATGTACAAGTTAGTAGATTCGCCTCATTTCTAAAGTAGTTTCTTGAGAAAACAAACATCTTCATTGCAGAACATTGTACTGTGTGAAATAAGCTAATTCGGTCTAGGAATCACTTGCTTTCCTACAAAGAAGGTTGAGTGCAGCAAGTTCAAACTTTCCTAGTTTGTGTAATCTAACAAGATGTACAAGTTAGTAGATTCGCCTCATTTCTAAAGTAGTTTCTTGAGAAAACAAACATCTTCATTGCCGAACATTGTACTGTGTGAAATAAGCTAATTCGGTTCTAGGAATCACTTGCTTTCCTACAAAGAAGGTTGAGTGCAGCAAGTTCAAACTTTCCTAGTTTGTGTAATCTAACAAGATGTACAAGTTAGTAGATTCGCCTCATTTCTAAAGTAGTTTCTTGAGAAAACAAACATCTTCATTGCCGAACATTGTACTGTGTGAAATAAGCTAATTCGGTTCTAGGAATCACTTGCTTTCCTACAAAGAAGGTTGAGTGCAGCAAGTTCAAACTTTCCTAGTTTGTGTAATCTAACAAGATGTACAAGTTAGTAGATTCGCCTCATTTCTAAAGTAGTTTCTTGAGAAAACAAACATCTTCATTGCCGAACATTGTACTGTGTGAAATAAGCTAATTCGGTTCTAGGAATCACTTGCTTTCCTACAAAGAAGGTTGAGTGCAGCAAGTTCAAACTTTCCTAGTTTGTGTAATCTAACAAGATGTACAAGTTAGTAGATTCGCCTCATTTCTAAAGTAGTTTCTTGAGAAAACAAACATCTTCATTGCCGAACATTGTACTGTGTGAAATAAGCTAATTCGGTTCTAGGAATCACTTGCTTTCCTAAAAAAGGTTGAGTGCAGCAAGTTCAAACTTTCCTAGTTTGTGTAATCTAACAAGATGTACAAGTTAGTAGATTCACCTCATTTCTAAAGTAGTTTCTTGAGAAAACAAACATCTTCATTGCCGAACATTGTACTGTGTGAAATAAGCTAATTCGGTTCTAGGAATCACTTGCTTTCCTACAAAGAAGGTTGAGTGCAGCAAGTTCAAACTTTCCTAGTTTGTGTAATCTAACAAGATGTACAAGTTAGTAGATTCGCCTCATTTCTAAAGTAGTTTCTTGAGAAAACAAACATCTTCATTGCAGAACATTGTACTGTGTGAAATAAGCTAATTCGGTTCTAGGAATCACTTGCTTTCCTACAAAGAAGGTTGAGTGCAGCAAGTTCAAACTTTCCTAGTTTGTGTAATCTAACAAGATGTACAAGTTAGTAGATTCGCCTCATTTCTAAAGTAGTTTCTTGAAAAAACAAACATCTTCATTGCCGAACATTGTACTGTGTGAAATAAGCTAATTCGGTTCTAGGAATCACTTGCTTTCCTACAAAGAAGGTTGAGTGCAGCAAGTTCAAACTTTCCTAGTTTGTGTAATCTAACAAGATGTACAAGTTAGTAGATTCGCCTCATTTCTAAAGTAGTTTCTTGAGAAAACAAACATCTTCATTGCCAAGCATTGTACTGTGTGAAATAAGCTAATTCATTTCTGGGAATCACTTGCTTTCCTACAAAGAAGGTTGAGTGCAGCAAGTTCAAACTTTCCTAGTTTGTGTAATCTAAAAGATGTACAAGTTAGTAGATTCACCTCATTTCTAAAGTAGTTTCTTGAGAAAACAAACATCTTCATTGCTGAACATTGTACTGTGTGAAATAAGCTAATTCGGTTCTAGGAATCACTTGCTTTCCTACAAAGAAGGTTGAGTGCAGCAAGTTCAAACTTTCCTAGTTTGTGTAATCTAACAAGATGTACAAGTTAGTAGATTCGCCTCATTTCTAAAGTAGTTTCTTGAGAAAACAAACATCTTCATTGCTGAACATTGTACTGTGTGAAATAAGCTAATTCGGTTCTAGGAATCACTTGCTTTCCTACAAAGAAGGTTGAGTGCAGCAAGTTCAAACTTTCCTAGTTTGTGTAATCTAACAAGATGTACAAGTTAGTAGATTCGCCTCATTTCTAAAGTAGTTTCTTGAGAAAACAAACATCTTCATTGCCGAACATTGTACTGTGTGAAATAAGCTAATTCGGTTCTAGGAATCACTTGCTTTCCTACAAAGAAGGTTGAGTGCAGCAAGTTCAAACTTTCCTAGTTTGTGTAATCTAACAAGATGTACAAGTTAGTAGATTCGCCTCATTTCTAAAGTAGTTTCTTGAGAAAACAAACATCTTCATTGCCAAACATTGTACTGTGTGAAATAAGCTAATTCGGTTCTAGGAATCACTTGCTTTCCTACAAAGAAGGTTGAGTGCAGCAAGTTCAAACTTTCCTAGTTTGTGTAATCTAACAAGATGTACAAGTTAGTAGATTCGCCTCATTTCTAAAGTAGTTTCTTGAGAAAACAAACATCTTCATTGCCGAACACTGTACTGTGTGAAATAAGCTAATTCGGTTCTAGGGATCACTTGCTTTCCTACAAAGAAGGTTGAGTGCAGCAAGTTCAAACTTTCCTAGTTTGTGTAATCTAACAAGATGTACAAGTTAGTAGATTCGCCTCATTTCTAAAGTAGTTTCTTGAGAAAACAAACATCTTCATTGCCGAACATTGTACTGTGTGAAATAAGCTAATTCGGTTCTAGGAATCACTTGCTTTCCTACAAAGAAGGTTGAGTGCAGCAAGTTCAAACTTTTCTAGTTTGTGTAATCTAACAAGATGTACAAGTTAGTAGATTCGCCTCATTTCTAAAGTAGTTTCTTGAGAAAACAAACATCTTCATTGCCGAACATTGTACTGTGTGAAATAAGCTAATTCGGTTCTAGGAATCACTTGCTTTCCTAAAAAAGAAGGTTGAGTGCAGCAAGTTCAAACTTTCCTAGTTTGTGTAATCTAACAAGATGTACAAGTTAGTAGATTCGCCTCATTTCTAAAGTAGTTTCTTGAGAAAACAAACATCTTCATTGCCCAACATTGTACTGTGTGAAATAAGCTAATTCGGTTCTAGGAATCACTTGCTTTCTACAAAAAAGGTTGAGTGCAGCAAGTTCAAACTTTCCTTTTTGTGTAATCTAACAAGATGTACAAGTTAGTAGATTCACCTCATTTCTAAAGTAGTTTCTTGAGAAAACAAACATCTTCATTGCCGAACATTGTACTGTGTGAAATAAGCTAATTTGGTTCTAGGAATCACTTGCTTTCCTACAAAGAAGGTTGAGTGCAGCAAGTTCAAACTTTCCTAGTTTGTGTAATCTAACAAGATGTACAAGTTAGTAGATTCGCCTCATTTCTAAAGTAGTTTCTTGAGAAAACAAACATCTTCATTGCCAAACATTGTACTGTGTGAAATAAGCTAATTCGGTTCTAGGAATCACTTGCTTTCCTACAAAGAAGGTTGAGTGCAGCAAGTTCAAACTTTCCTAGTTTGTGTAATCTAACAAGATGTACAAATTAGTAGATTCGCCTCATTTCTAAAGTAGTTTCTTGAGAAAACAAACATCTTCATTGCCGAACATTGTACTGTGTGAAATAAGCTAATTCGGTTCTAGGAATCACTTTCTTTCTACAAAGAAGGTTGAGTGCAGCAAGTTCAAACTTTCCTAGTTTGTGTAATCTAACAAGATGTACAAGTTAGTAGATTCGCCTCATTTCTAAAGTAGTTTCTTGAGAAAACAAACATCTTCATTGCCGAACATTGTACTGTGTGAAATAAGCTAATTCGGTTCTAGGAATCACTTGCTTTCCTACAAAGAAGGTTGAGTGCAGCAAGTTCAAACTTTCCTTTTTTGTGTAATCTAACAAGATGTACAAGTTAGTAGATTAGCCTCATTTCTAAAGTAGTTTCTTTAGAAAACAAACATCTTCATTGCCGAACATTGTACTGTGTGAAATAAGCTAATTCGGTTCTAGGAATCACTTGCTTTCCTACAAAGAAGGTTGAGTGCAGCAAGTTCAAACTTTCCTAGTTTGTGTAATCTAACAAGATGTACAAATTAGTAGATTCGCCTCATTTCTAAAGTAGTTTCTTGAGAAAACAAACATCTTCATTGCTGAACATTGTACTGTGTGAAATAAGCTAATTCGGTTCTAGGAATCACTTGCTTTCCTACAAAGAAGGTTGAGTGCAGCAAGTTCAAACTTTCCTAGTTTGTGTAATCTAACAAGATGTACAAGTTAGTAGATTCGCCTCATTTCTAAAGTAGTTTCTTGAGAAAACAAACATCTTCATTGCCGAACATTGTACTGTGTGAAATAAGCTAAATTCGGTTCTAGGAATCACTTGCTTTCCTACAAAGAAGGTTGAGTGCAGCAAGTTCAAACTTTCTAGTTTGTGTAATCTAACAAGATGTACAAGTTAGTAGATTCGCCTCATTTCTAAAGTAGTTTCTTGAGAAAACAAACATCTTCATTGCCGAACATTGTACTGTGTGAAATAAGCTAATTCGGTTCTAGGAATCACTTGCTTTCCTACAAAGAAGGTTGAGTGCAGCAAGTTCAAACTTTCCTAGTTTGTGTAATCTAACAAGATGTACAAGTTAGTAGATTCGCCTCATTTCTAAAGTAGTTTCTTGAGAAAACAAACATCTTCATTGCAGAACATTGTACTGTGTGAAATAAGCTAATTCGGTTCTAGGAATCACTTGCTTTCCTACAAAGAAGGTTGAGTGCAGCAAGTTCAAACTTTCCTAGTTTGTGTAATCTAACAAGATGTACAAGTTAGTAGATTCGCCTCATTTCTAAAGTAGTTTCTTGAGAAAACAAACATCTTCATTGCCGAACATTGTACTGTGTGAAATAAGCTAATTCGGTTCTAGGAATCACTTGCTTTCCTACAAAGAAGGTTGAGTGCAGCAAGTTCAAACTTTCCTAGTTTGTGTAATCTAACAAGATGTACAAGTTAGTAGATTCGCCTCATTTCTAAAGTAGTTTCTTGAGAAAACAAACATCTTCATTGCCGAACATTGTACTGTGTGAAATAAGCTAATTCGTTTCTAGGAATCACTTGCTTTCCTACAAAGAAGGTTGAGTGCAGCAAGTTCAAACTTTCCTAGTTTGTGTAATCTAACAAGATGTACAAGTTAGTAGATTCGCCTCATTTCTAAAGTAGTTTCTTGAGAAAACAAACATCTTCATTGCGAACATTGTACTGTGTGAAATAAGCTAATTCGGTTCTAGGAATCACTTGCTTTCCTACAAAGAAGGTTGAGTGCAGCAAGTTCAAACTTTCCTAGTTTGTGTAATCTAACAAGATGTACAAGTTAGTAGATTCGCCTCATTTCTAAAGTAGTTTCTTGAGAAAACAAACATCTTCATTGCCGAACATTGTACTGTGTGAAATAAGCTAATTCGGTTCTAGGAATCACTTGCTTTCCTACAAAGAAGGTTGAGTGCAGCAAGTTCAAACTTTCCTAGTTTGTGTAATCTAACAAGATGTACAAGTTAGTAGATTCGCCTCATTTCTAAAGTAGTTTCTTGAGAAAACAAACATCTTCATTGCCGAACATTGTACTGTGTGAAATAAGCTAATTCGGTTCTAGGAATCACTTGCTTTCCTACAAAAGAAGGTTGAGTGCAGCAAGTTCAAACTTTCTAATTTTGTGTAATCTAACAAGATGTACAAGTTAGTAGATTCGCCTCATTTCTAAAGTAGTTTCTTGAGAAAACAAACATCTTCATTGCCGAACATTGTACTGTGTGAAATAAGCTAATTCGGTTCTAGGAATCACTTGCTTTCCTACAAGAAGGTTGAGTGCAGCAAGTTCAAACTTTCCTAGTTTGTGTAATCTAACAAGATGTACAAGTTAGTAGATTCGCCTCATTTCTAAAGTAGTTTCTTGAGAAAACAAACATCTTCATTGCCGAACATTGTACTGTGTGAAATAAGCTAATTCGGTTCTAGGAATCACTTGCTTTCCTACAAAGAAGGTTGAGTGCAGCAAGTTCAAACTTTCCTAGTTTGTGTAATCTAACAAGATGTACAAGTTAGTAGATTCGCCTCATTTCAAAAGTAGTTTCTTGAGAAAACAAACATCTTCATTGCCGAACATTGTACTGTGTGAAATAAGCTAATTCGGTTCTAGGAATCACTTGCTTTCCTACAAAGAAGGTTGAGTGCAGCAAGTTCAAACTTTCCTAGTTTGTGTAATCTAACAAGATGTACAAGTTAGTAGATTCGCCTCATTTCTAAATAGTTTCTTGAGAAAACAAACATCTTCATTGCCGAACATTGTACTGTGTGAAATAAGCTAATTCGGTTCTAGGAATCACTTGCTTTCCTACAAAGAAGGTTGAGTGCAGCAAGTTCAAACTTTCCTAGTTTGTGTAATCTAACAAGATGTACAAGTTAGTAGATTCGCCTCATTTCTAAAGTAGTTTCTTGAGAAAACAAACATCTTCATTGCCGAACATTGTACTGTGTGAAATAAGCTAATTCGGTTCTAGGAATCACTTGCTTTCCTACAAAGAAGGTTGAGTGCAGCAAGTTCAAACTTTCCTAGTTTGTGTAATCTAACAAGATGTACAAGTTAGTAGATTCGCCTCATTTCTAAAGTAGTTTCTTGAGAAAACAAACATCTTCATTGCCGAACATTGTACTGTGTGAAATAAGCTAATTCGGTTCTAGGAATCACTTGCTTTCCTACAAAGAAGGTTGAGTGCAGCAAGTTCAAACTTTCCTAGTTTGTGTAATCTAACAAGATGTACAAGTTAGTAGATTCGCCTCATTTCTAAAGTAGTTTCTTGAGAAAACAAACATCTTCATTGCCGAATTGTACTGTGTGAAATAAGCTAATTCGGTTCTAGGAATCACTTGCTTTCCTACAAAGAAGGTTGAGTGCAGCAAGTTCAAACTTTCCTAGTTTGTGTAATCTAACAAGATGTACAAGTTAGTAGATTCGCCTCATTTCTAAAGTAGTTTCTTGAGAAAACAAACATCTTCATTGCCGAACATTGTACTGTGTGAAATAAGCTAATTCGGTTCTAGGAATCACTTGCTTTCCTACAAAAGAAGGTTGAGTGCAGCAAGTTCAAACTTTCCTAGTTTGTGTAATCTAACAAGATGTACAAGTTAGTAGATTCGCCTCATTTCTAAAGTAGTTTCTTGAGAAAACAAACATCTTCATTGCCGAACATTGTACTGTGTGAAATAAGCTAATTCGGTTCTAGGAATCACTTGCTTTCCTACAAAGAAGGTTGAGTGCAGCAAGTTCAAACTTTCCTAGTTTGTGTAATCTAACAAGATGTACAAGTTAGTAGATTCGCCTCATTTCTAAAGTAGTTTCTTGAGAAAACAAACATCTTCATTGCCGAACATTGTACTGTGTGAAATAAGCTAATTCGGTTCTAGGAATCACTTGCTTTCCTACAAAGAAGGTTGAGTGCAGCAAGTTCAAACTTTCCTAGTTTGTGTAATCTAACAAGATGTACAAGTTAGTAGATTCGCCTCATTTCTAAAGTAGTTTCTTGAGAAAACAAACATCTTCATTGCCGAACATTGTACTGTGTGAAATAAGCTAATTCAGTTCTAGGAATCACTTGCTTTCCTACAAAGAAGGTTGAGTGCAGCAAGTTCAAACTTTCCTAGTTTGTGTAATCTAACAAGATGTACAAGTTAGTAGATTCGCCTCATTTCTAAAGTAGTTTCTTGAGAAAACAAACATCTTCATTGCCGAACATTGTACTGTGTGAAATAAGCTAATTCGGTTCTAGGAATCACTTGCTTTCCTACAAAGAAGGTTGAGTGCAGCAAGTTCAAACTTTCCTAGTTTGTGTAATCTAACAAGATGTACAAGTTAGTAGATTCGCCTCATTTCTAAAGTAGTTTCTTGAGAAAACAAACATCTTCATTGCCGAACATTGTACTGTGTGAAATAAGCTAATTCGGTTCTAGGAATCACTTGCTTTCCTACAAAGAAGGTTGAGTGCAGCAAGTTCAAACTTTCCTAGTTTGTGTAATCTAACAAGATGTACAAGTTAGTAGATTCGCCTCATTTCTAAAGTAGTTTCTTGAGAAAACAAACATCTTCATTGCCGAACATTGTACTGTGTGAAATAAGCTAATTCGGTTCTAGGAATCACTTGCTTTCCTACAAAGAAGGTTGAGTGCAGCAAGTTCAAACTTTCCTAGTTTGTGTAATCTAACAAGATGTACAAGTTAGTAGATTCGCCTCATTTCTAAAGTAGTTCTTGAGAAAACAAACATCTTCATTGCCGAACATTGTACTGTGTGAAATAAGCTAATTAGGTTCTAGGAATCACTTGCTTTCCTACAAAGAAGGTTGAGTGCAGCAAGTTCAAACTTTCCTAGTTTGTGTAATCTAACAAGATGTACAAGTTAGTAGATTCGCCTCATTTCTAAAGTAGTTTCTTGAGAAAACAAACATCTTCATTGCCGAACATTGTACTGTGTGAAATAAGCTAATTCGGTTCTAGGAATCACTTGCTTTCCTACAAAGAAGGTTGAGTGCAGCAAGTTCAAACTTTCCTAGTTTGTGTAATCTAACAAGATGTACAAGTTAGTAGATTCGCCTCATTTCTAAAGTAGTTTCTTGAGAAAACAAACATCTTCATTGCGAACATTGTACTGTGTGAAATAAGCTAATTCGGTTCTAGGAATCACTTGCTTTCCTACAAAGAAGGTTGAGTGCAGCAAGTTCAAACTTTCCTAGTTTGTGTAATCTAACAAGATGTACAAGTTAGTAGATTCGCCTCATTTCTAAAGTAGTTTCTTGAGAAAACAAACATCTTCATTGCCGAACATTGTACTGTGTGAAATAAGCTAATTAGGTTCTAGGAATCACTTGCTTTCCTACAAAGAAGGTTGAGTGCAGCAAGTTCAAACTTTCCTAGTTTGTGTAATCTAACAAGATGTACAAGTTAGTAGATTCGCCTCATTTCTAAAGTAGTTTCTTGAGAAAACAAACATCTTCATTGCGAACATTGTACTGTGTGAAATAAGCTAATTCAGTTCTAGGAATCACTTGCTTTCCTACAAAGAAGGTTGAGTGCAGCAAGTTCAAACTTTCCTAGTTTGTGTAATCTAACAAGATGTACAAGTTAGTAGATTCGCCTCATTTCTAAAGTAGTTTCTTGAGAAAACAAACATCTTCATTGCCGAACATTGTACTGTGTGAAATAAGCTAATTCGGTTCTAGGAATCACTTGCTTTCCTACAAAGAAGGTTGAGTGCAGCAAGTTCAAACTTTCCTAGTTTGTGTAATCTAACAAGATGTACAAGTTAGTAGATTCGCCTCATTTCTAAAGTAGTTTCTTGAGAAAACAAACATCTTCATTGCCGAACATTGTACTGTGTGAAATAAGCTAATTCGGTTCTAGGAATCACTTGCTTTCCTACAAAGAAGGTTGAGTGCAGCAAGTTCAAACTTTCCTAGTTTGTGTAATCTAACAAGATGTACAAGTTAGTAGATTCGCCTCATTTCTAAAGTAGTTTCTTGAGAAAACAAACATCTTCATTGCCTTACATTGTACTGTGTGAAATAAGCTAATTCGGTTCTAGGAATCACTTGCTTTCCTACAAAGAAGGTTGAGTGCAGCAAGTTCAAACTTTCCTAGTTTGTGTAATCTAACAAGATGTACAAGTTAGTAGATTCGCCTCATTTCTAAAGTAGTTTCTTGAAAACAAACATCTTCATTGCCGAACATTGTACTGTGTGAAATAAGCTAATTAGGTTCTAGGAATCACTTGCTTTCCTACAAAGAAGGTTGAGTGCAGCAAGTTCAAACTTTCCTAGTTTGTGTAATCTAACAAGATGTACAAGTTAGTAGATTCGCCTCATTTCTAAAGTAGTTTCTTGAGAAAACAAACATCTTCATTGCCGAACATTGTACTGTGTGAAATAAGCTAATTCGGTTCTAAGGAATCACTTGAAAACAAACATCTTCATTGCCGAACATTGTACTGTGTGAAATAAGCTAATTCGGTTCTAGGAATCACTTGCTTTCCTACAAAGAAGGTTGAGTGCAGCAAGTTCAAACTTTCCTAGTTTGTGTAATCTAACAAGATGTACAAGTTAGTAGATTCGCCTCATTTCTAAAGTAGTTTCTTGAGAAAACAAACATCTTCATTGCCGAACATTGTACTGTGTGAAATAAGCTAATTCGGTTCTAGGAATCACTTGCTTTCCTACAAAGAAGGTTGAGTGCAGCAAGTTCAAACTTTCTAGTTTGTGTAATCTAACAAGATGTACAAGTTAGTAGATTCGCCTCATTTCTAAAGTAGTTTCTTGAGAAAACAAACATCTTCATTGCCGAACATTGTACTGTGTGAAATAAGCTAATTCGGTTCTAGGAATCACTTGCTTTCCTACAAAGAAGGTTGAGTGCAGCAAGTTCAAACTTTCCTAGTTTGTGTAATCTAACAAGATGTACAAGTTAGTAGATTCGCCTCATTTCTAAAGTAGTTTCTTGAGAAAACAAACATCTTCATTGCGAACATTGTACTGTGTGAAATAAGCTAATTCGGTTCTAGGAATCACTTGCTTTCCTACAAAGAAGGTTGAGTGCAGCAAGTTCAAACTTTCCTAGTTTGTGTAATCTAACAAGATGTACAAGTTAGTAGATTCGCCTCATTTCTAAAGTAGTTTCTTGAGAAAACAAACATCTTCATTGCCGAACATTGTACTGTGTGAAATAAGCTAATTCGGTTCTAGGAATCACTTGCTTTCCTACAAAGAAGGTTGAGTGCAGCAAGTTCAAACTTTCTAGTTTGTGTAATCTAACAAGATGTACAAGTTAGTAGATTCGCCTCATTTCTAAAGTAGTTTCTTGAGAAAACAAACATCTTCATTGCCGAACATTGTACTGTGTGAAATAAGCTAATTCGGTTCTAGGAATCACTTGCTTTCCTACAAAGAAGGTTGAGTGCAGCAAGTTCAAACTTTCCTAGTTTGTGTAATCTAACAAGATGTACAAGTTAGTAGATTCGCCTCATTTCTAAAGTAGTTTCTTGAGAAAACAAACATCTTCATTGCGAACATTGTACTGTGTGAAATAAGCTAATTCGGTTCTAGGAATCACTTGCTTTCCTACAAAGAAGGTTGAGTGCAGCAAGTTCAAACTTTCCTAGTTTGTGTAATCTAACAAGATGTACAAGTTAGTAGATTCGCCTCATTTCTAAAGTAGTTTCTTGAGAAAACAAACATCTTCATTGCCGAACATTGTACTGTGTGAAATAAGCTAATTCGGTTCTAGGAATCACTTGCTTTCTACAAAGAAGGTTGAGTGCAGCAAGTTCAAACTTTCCTAGTTTGTGTAATCTAACAAGATGTACAAGTTAGTAGATTCGCCTCATTTCTAAAGTAGTTTCTTGAGAAAACAAACATCTTCATTGCTGAACATTGTACTGTGTGAAATAAGCTAATTCGGTTCTAGGAATCACTTGCTTTCCTACAAAGAAGGTTGAGTGCAGCAAGTTCAAACTTTCTAGTTTGTGTAATCTAACAAGATGTACAAGTTAGTAGATTCCCCTCATTTCTAAAGTAGTTTCTTGAGAAAACAAACATCTTCATTGCGCAACATTGTAATGTGTGAAATAAGCTAATTCGGTTCTAGGAATCACTGGCTTTCCTACAAAGAAGGTTGAGTGCAGCAAGTTCAAACTTTCCTAGTTTGTGTAATCTAACAAGATGTACAAGTTAGTAGATTCGCCTCATTTCTAAAGTAGTTTCTTGAGAAAACAAACATCTTCATTGCCCAACATTGTACTGTGTGAAATAAGCTAATTCGGTTCTAGGAATCACTTGCTTTCCTACAAAGAAGGTTGAGTGCAGCAAGTTCAAACTTTCCTAGTTTGTGTAATCTAACAAGATGTACAAGTTAGTAGATTCGCCTCATTTCTAAAGTAGTTTCTTGAGAAAACAAACATCTTCATTGCCGAACATTGTACTGTGTGAAATAAGCTAATTCGGTTCTAGGAATCACTTGCTTTCCTACAAAGAAGGTTGAGTGCAGCAAGTTCAAACTTTCCTAGTTTGTGTAATCTAACAAGATGTACAAGTTAGTAGATTCGCCTCATTTCTAAAGTAGTTTCTTGAGAAAACAAACATCTTCATTGCGAACATTGTACTGTGTGAAATAAGCTAATTCGGTTCTAGGAATCACTTGCTTTCCTACAAAGAAGGTTGAGTGCAGCAAGTTCAAACTTTCCCAGTTTGTGTAATCTAACAAGATGTACAAGTTAGTAGATTCAACTCATTTCTAAAGTAGTTTCTTGAGAAAACAAACATCTTCATTGCCGAACATTGTACTGTGTGAAATAAGCTAATTCGGTTCTAGGAATCACTTGCTTTCCTACAAAGAAGGTTGAGTGCAGCAAGTTCAAACTTTCCTAGTTTGTGTAATCTAACAAGATGTACAAGTTAGTAGATTCGCCTCATTTCTAAAGTAGTTTCTTGAGAAAACAAACATCTTCATTGCCGAACATTGTACTGTGTGAAATAAGCTAATTCGGTTCTAGGAATCACTTGCTTTCCTACAAAGAAGGTTGAGTGCAGCAAGTTCAAACTTTCCTAGTTTGTGTAATCTAACAAGATGTACAAGTTAGTAGATTCGCCTCATTTCTAAAGTAGTTTCTTGAGAAAACAAACATCTTCATTGCCGAACATTGTACTGTGTGAAATAAGCTAATTCGGTTCTAGGAATCACTTGCTTTCCTACAAAGAAGGTTGAGTGCAGCAAGTTCAAACTTTCTAGTTTGTGTAATCTAACAAGATGTACAAGTTAGTAGATTCGCCTCATTTCTAAAGTAGTTTCTTGAGAAAACAAACATCTTCATTGCCGAACATTGTACTGTGTGAAATAAGCTAATTCGGTTCTAGGAATCACTTGCTTTCCTACAAAGAAGGTTGAGTGCAGCAAGTTCAAACTTTCCTAGTTTGTGTAATCTAACAAGATGTACAAGTTAGTAGATTCGCCTCATTTCTAAAGTAGTTTCTTGAGAAAACAAACATCTTCATTGCCGAACATTGTACTGTGTGAAATAAGCTAATTCGGTTCTAGGAATCACTTGCTTTCCACAAAAGAAGGTTGAGTGCAGCAAGTTCAAACTTTCCTAGTTTGTGTAATCTAACAAGATGTACAAGTTAGTAGATTCGCCTCATTTCTAAAGTAGTTTCTTGAGAAAACAAACATCTTCATTGCCCGACATTGTACTGTGTGAAATAAGCTAATTCGGTTCTAGGAATCACTTGCTTTCCTACAAAGAAGGTTGAGTGCAGCAAGTTCAAACTTTCCTAGTTTGTGTAATCTAACAAGATGTACAAGGTAGTAGATAAAGCCTCATTTCTAAAGTAGTTTCTTGAGAAAACAAACATCTTCATTGCCGAACATTGTACTGTGTGAAATAAGCTAATTCGGTTCTAGGAATCACTTGCTTTCCTACAAAGAAGGTTGAGTGCAGCAAGTTCAAACTTTCCTAGTTTGTGTAATCTAACAAGATGTACAAGTTAGTAGATTCACCTCATTTCTAAAGTAGTTTCTTGAGAAAACAAACATCTTCATTGCCGAACTTTGTACTGTGTGAAATAAGCTAATTCGGTTCTAGGAATCACTTGCTTTCCTACAAAGAAGGTTGAGTGCAGCAAGTTCAAACTTTCCTAGTTTGTGTAATCTAACAAGATGTACAAGTTAGTAGATTCGCCTCATTTCTAAAGTAGTTTCTTGAGAAAACAAACATCTTCATTGCCGAACATTGTACTGTGTGAAATAAGCTAATTCGGTTCTAGGAATCACTTGCTTTCCTACAAAGAAGGTTGAGTGCAGCAAGTTCAAACTTTCTAGTTTGTGTAATCTAACAAGATGTACAAGTTAGTAGATTCGCCTCATTTCTAAAGTAGTTTCTTGAGAAAACAAACATCTTCATTGCCGAACATTGTACTGTGTGAAATAAGCTAATTCGGTTCTAGGAATCACTTGCTTTCCTACAAAGAAGGTTGAGTGCAGCAAGTTCAAACTTTCTAGTTTGTGTAATCTAACAAGATGTACAAGTTAGTAGATTCACCTCATTTCTAAAGTAGTTTCTTGAGAAAACAAACATCTTCATTGCCGAACATTGTACTGTGTGAAATAAGCTAATTCGGTTCTAGGAATCACTTGCTTTCCTACAAAGAAGGTTGAGTGCAGCAAGTTCAAACTTTCTAGTTTGTGTAATCTAACAAGATGTACAAGTTAGTAGATTCGCCTCATTTCTAAAGTAGTTTCTTGAGAAAACAAACATCTCCTTTGCGAACATTGTACTGTGTGAAATAAGCTAATTCGGTTCTAGGAATCACTTGCTTTCCTACAAAGAAGGTTGAGTGCAGCAAGTTCAAACTTTCCTAGTTTGTGTAATCTAACAAGATGTACAAGTTAGTAGATTCGCCAAGTAGTTTCTTGAAAAACAAACATCTTCATTGCCGAACATTGTACTGTGTGAAATAAGCTAATTCGGTTCTAGAATCACTTGCTTTTGTGTAATCTAACAAGATGTACAAGTTAGTAGATTCGCCTCATTTCTAAAGTAGTTTCTTGAGAAAACAAACATCTTCATTGCCGAACATTGTACTGTGTGAAATAAGCTAATTCGGTTCTAGGAATCACTTGCTTTCCTACAAAGAAGGTTGAGTGCAGCAAGTTCAAACTTTCCTAGTTTGTGTAATCTAACAAGATGTACAAGTTAGTAGATTCGCCTCATTTCTAAAGTAGTTTCTTGAGAAAACAAACATCTTCATTGCCGAACATTGTA
Organism: Orientallactaga sibirica; assembly: GCA_036365145.1. Taxonomy (NCBI): domain Eukaryota; kingdom Metazoa; phylum Chordata; class Mammalia; order Rodentia; family Dipodidae; genus Orientallactaga; species Orientallactaga sibirica. The sequence continues at coordinate 973,858 of JAEOAD010000029.1, read as the reverse complement.
CTGTGTGAAATAAGCTAATTCGGTTCTAGGAATCACTTGCTTTCCTACAAAGAAGGTTGAGTGCAGCAAGTTCAAACTTTCCTAGTTTGTGTAATCTAACAAGATGTACAAGTTAGTAGATTCGCCTCATTTCTAAAGTAGTTTCTTGAGAAAACAAACATCTTCATTGCCGAACATTGTACTGTGTGAAATAAGCTAATTCGGTTCTAGGAATCACTTGCTTTCCTACAAAGAAGGTTGAGTGCAGCAAGTTCAAACTTTCCTAGTTTGTGTAATCTAACAAGATGTACAAGTTAGTAGATTCGCCTCATTTCTAAAGTAGTTTCTTGAGAAAACAAACATCTTCATTGCCGAACATTGTACTGTGTGAAATAAGCTAATTCGGTTCTAGGAATCACTTGCTTTCCTACAAAGAAGGTTGAGTGCAGCAAGTTCAAACTTTCCTAGTTTGTGTAATCTAACAAGATGTACAAGTTAGTAGATTCGCCTCATTTCTAAAGTAGTTTCTTGAGAAAACAAACATCTTCATTGCCGAACATTGTACTGTGTGAAATAAGCTAATTCGGTTCTAGGAATCACTTGCTTTCCTACAAAGAAGGTTGAGTGCAGCAAGTTCAAACTTTCCTAGTTTGTGTAATCTAACAAGATGTACAAGTTAGTAGATTCGCCTCATTTCTAAAGTAGTTTCTTGAGAAAACAAACATCTTCATTGCCGAACATTGTACTGTGTGAAATAAGCTAATTAGGTTCTAGGAATCACTTGCTTTCCTACAAAGAAGGTTGAGTGCAGCAAGTTCAAACTTTCCTAGTTTGTGTAATCTAACAAGATGTACAAGTTAGTAGATTCTCCTCATTTCTAAAGTAGTTTCTTGAGAAAACAAACATCTTCATTGCCGAACATTGTACTGTGTGAAATAAGCTAATTCGGTTCTAGGAATCACTTGCTTTCCTACAAAGAAGGTTGAGTGCAGCAAGTTCAAACTTTCCTAGTTTGTGTAATCTAACAAGATGTACAAGTTAGTAGATTCGCCTCATTTCTAAAGTAGTTTCTTGAGAAAACAAACATCTTCATTGCCCTAACATTGTACTGTGTGAAATAAGCTAATTCGGTTCTAGGAATCACTTGCTTTCCTACAAAGAAGGTTGAGTGCAGCAAGTTCAAACTTTCCTAGTTTGTGTAATCTAACAAGATGTACAAGTTAGTAGATTCGCCTCATTTCTAACGTAGTTTCTTGAGAAAACAAACATCTTCATTGCCGAACATTGTACTGTGTGAAATAAGCTAATTCGGTTCTAGGAATCACTTGCTTTCCTACAAAGAAGGTTGAGTGCAGCAAGTTCAAACTTTCCTAGTTTGTGTAATCTAACAAGATGTACAAGTTAGTAGATTCGCCTCATTTCTAAAGTAGTTTCTTGAGAAAACAAACATCTTCATTGCCGAACATTGTACTGTGTGAAATAAGCTAATTCGTTCTAGGAATCACTTGCTTTCCTACAAAGAAGGTTGAGTGCAGCAAGTTCAAACTTTCCTAGTTTGTGTAATCTAACAAGATGTACAAGTTAGTAGATTCGCCTCATTTCTAAAGTAGTTTCTGAGAAAACAAAGAAGGTTGAGTGCAGCAAGTTCAAAAAGATGTACAAGTTAGTAGATTCGCATCATTTCTAAAGTAGTTTCTTGAGAAAACAAACATCTTCATTGCCGAACATTGTACTGTGTGAAATAAGCTAATTCGGTTCTAGGAATCACTTGCTTTCCTACAAAGAAGGTTGAGTGCAGCAAGTTCAAACTTTCCTAGTTTGTGTAATCTAACAAGATGTACAAGTTAGTAGATTCGCCTCATTTCTAAAGTAGTTTCTTGAGAAAACAAACATCTTCATTGCCGAACATTGTACTGTGTGAAATAAGCTAATTCGGTTCTAGGAATCACTTGCTTTCCTACAAAGAAGGTTGAGTGCAGCAAGTTCAAACTTTCCTAGTTTGTGTAATCTAACAAGATGTACAAGTTAGTAGATTCGCCTCATTTCTAAAGTAGTTTCTTGAGAAAACAAACATCTTCATTGCCGAACATTGTACTGTGTGAAGCTAATTCGGTTCTAGGAATCACTTGCTTTCCTACAAAGAAGGTTGAGTGCAGCAAGTTCAAACTTTCCTAGTTTGTGTAATCTAACAAGATGTACAAGTTAGTAGATTCGCCTCATTTCTAAAGTAGTTTCTTGAGAAAACAAACATCTTCATTGCCTAACATTGTACTGTGTGAAATAAGCTAATTCGGTTCTAGGAATCACTTGCTTTCCTACAAAGAAGGTTGAGTGCAGCAAGTTCAAACTTTCCTAGTTTGTGTAATCTAACAAGATGTACAAGTTAGTAGATTCGCCTCATTTCTAAAGTAGTTTCTTGAGAAAACAAACATCTTCATTGCCGAACATTGTACTGTGTGAAATAAGCTAATTCGGTTCTAGGAATCACTTGCTTTCCTACAAAGAAGGTTGAGTGCAGCAAGTTCAAACTTTCCTAGTTTGTGTAATCTAACAAGATGTACAAGTTAGTAGATTCGCCTCATTTCTAAAGTAGTTTCTTGAGAAAACAAACATCTTCATTGCCAACATTGTACTGTGTGAAATAAGCTAATTCGGTTCTAGGAATCACTTGCTTTCCTACAAAGAAGGTTGAGTGCAGCAAGTTCAAACTTTCCTAGTTTGTGTAATCTAACAAGATGTACAAGTTAGTAGATTCGCCTCATTTCTAAAGTAGTTTCTTGAGAAAACAAACATCTTCATTGCCGAACATTGTACTGTGTGAAATAAGCTAATTCGGTTCTAGGAATCACTTGCTTTCCTACAAAGAAGGTTGAGTGCAGCAAGTTCAAACTTTCCTAGTTTGTGTAATCTAACAAGATGTACAAGTTAGTAGATTCGCCTCATTTCTAAAGTAGTTTCTTGAGAAAACAAAACATCTTCATTGCCGAACATTGTACTGTGTGAAATAAGCTAATTCGGTTCTAGGAATCACTTGCTTTCCTACAAAGAAGGTTGAGTGCAGCAAGTTCAAACTTTCCTAGTTTGTGTAATCTAACAAGATGTACAAGTTAGTAGATTCGCCTCATTTCTAAAGTATTTTCTTGAGAAAACAAACATCTTCATTGCCGAACATTGTACTGTGTGAAATAAGCTAATTCGGTTCTAGGAATCACTTGCTTTCCTACAAAGAAGGTTGAGTGCAGCAAGTTCAAACTTTCCTAGTTTGTGTAATCTAACAAGATGTACAAGTTAGTAGATTCGCCTCATTTCTAAAGTAGTTTCTTGAAAAACAAACATCGTTTCTTGAGAAAACAAACATCTTCATTGCCGACATTGTACTGTGTGAAATAAGCTAATTAGTTCTAGGAATCACTTGCTTTCCTAAAAGAGGTTGAGTGCAACAAGTTCAAACTTTCCTAGTTTGTGTAATCTAACAAGATGTACAAGTTAGTAGATTCGCCTCATTTCTAAAGTAGTTTCTTGAGAAAACAAACATCTTCATTGCGAACATTGTAATGTGTGAAATAAGCTAATTCGGTTCTAGGAATCACTTGCTTTCCTACAAAGAAGGTTGAGTGCAACAAGTTCAAACTTTCCTAGTTTGTGTAATCTAACAAGATGTACAAGTTAGTAGATTCACCTCATTTCTAAAGTAGTTTCTTGAGAAAACAAACATCTTCATTGCGAACATTGTACTGTGTGAAATAAGCTAATTCGGTTCTAGGAATCACTTGCTTTCCTACAAAAGAGGTTGAGTGCAGCAAGTTCAAACTTTCCTGGTTTTGTAATCTAACAAGATGTACAAGTTGGTAGATTCGCCTCATTTCTACAGTAGTTTCTTGAGAAAACAAACATCTTCATTGCTGACATTTGTACTGTGTGAAATAAGCTAATTTGGTTCTAGGAATCACTTGCTTTCCTACAAAGAAGGTTAGTGCAGCAAGTTCAAACTTTCCTAGTTTGTAATCTAACAAGATGTACAAGTTAGTAGATTCCCCTCATTTCTAAATGTAGTTTCTTGAGAAAACAAAAACATCTTCATTGCGAACATTGTACTGTTTGAAAATAAGCTAGTTCGGTTTCTAGGAATCACTTGCTTTCCTACAAAGAAGGTTGAGTGCAGCAAGTTCAAACTTTCCTAGTTTTGTGTAATCTAACAAGATGTACAAGTTAGTATATTCGCCTCATTTCTAAAGTAGTTTCTTGAGAAAACAAACATCTTCATTGCAGACATTGTACTGTGTGAAATAAGCTAATTAGGTTCTAGGAATCACTTGCTTTCCTACAAGAAGGTTGAGTGCAGCAAGTTCAAACTTTCCTAGTTTGTGTAATCTAACAAGATGTACAAGTTAGTAGATTCGCCTCATTTCTAAAAGTAGTTTCTTGAGAAAACAAACATCTTCATTGCGAACATTTGTACTGTGTGAAATAAGCTAATTCGGTTCACAAAGGAATCACTTGCTTTCCTACAAAGAAGGTTGAGTGCAGCAAGTTCAAACTTTCCTAGATTGTGTAATCTAACAAGATGTACAAGTTAGTAGATTCACCTCATTTCTAAAGTAGTTTCTTGAGAAAACAAACATCTTCATTGCCGAACATTGTACTGTGTGAAATAAGCTAATTCAGTTCTAGGAATCACTTGGTTTCCTACAAAGAAGGTTGAGTGCAGCAAGTTCAAACTTTCCTAGTTTGTGTAATCTAACAAGATGTACAAGTTAGTAGATTCGCCTCATTTCTAAAGTAGTTTCTTGAGAAAACAAACATCTTCATTGCCGAACATTGTACTGTGTGAAATAAGCTAATTAGGTTCTAGGAATCACTTGCTTTCCTAAAAGAAGGTTGAGTGCAGCAAGTTCAAACTTTCCTAGTTTGTGTAATCTAACAAGATGTAAAAGTTAGTAGATTCGCCTCATTTCTAAAGTAGTTTCTTGAGAAAACAAACATCTTCATTGCGAACATTTTACTGTGAAATAAGCTAATTCGGTTCTGGAATCCTTGCTTTTCTGCAAAGAAGGTTGAGTGCAGCAAGTTCAAACTTTCCTAGTTTGTGTAATCTAACAAGATGTACAAGTTAGTTGATTCGCCTCATTTCTAAAGTAGTTTCTTGAGAAAACAAACATCTTCATTGCCGATCATTGTACTGTGTGAAATAAGCTAATTCGGTTCTAGGAATCACTTGCTTTCCTACAAAGAAAGGTGAGTGCAGCAAGTTCAAACTTTCCTAGTTTGTGTAATCTAACAAGATGTACAAGATTAGATTCCCTCATTTCTAAAAAGTAGTTTCTTGAGAAAACAAACATCTTCATTGCTGAACATTGTTGTACTGTGTGAAATAAGCTAATTAGTTCTAGGAATCACTTGCTTTCCTACAAAGAAGGTTGAGTGCAGCAAGTTCACACTTTCCTAGTTTCTGTAATCTAACAAGATGGACAAGTTAGTAGATTCACCTCATTTCTAAAGTAGTTTCTTGAGAAAACAAACATCTTCATTTCCGAACATTGTACTGTGTGAAATAAGCTAATTCGGTTCTAGGGATCACTTGCTTTCCTACAAAGAAGGTTGAGTGCAGCAAGTTCAAACTTTCCTAGTTTGTGTAATCTAACAAGATGTACAAGTTAGTAGTTTTAGCCTCATTTCTAAAAGTAGTTTCTTGAGAAACAAACATCTTCATTTCGAACATTTGTACTTTGTGAAAATAAGCTAATTAGGTTCTAGGAATCAGTTGCTTTCCTACAAAGAAGGTTGAGTGCAGCAAGTTCAAACTTTCCCTAGTTTGTGTAATCTAACAAGATGTAGACCAAGTTAGTAGATTCGCCTCATTTCTAAAGTAGTTTCTTGAGAAAACAAACATCTTCATTTCCAGAACATTTGTACTGTGTGAAATAAGCTAATTGCGGTTCTAAGAATCAGTTGCTTTCCTACAAAGAGGTTGAGTGCAGCAAGTTCAAACTTTTCCTAGTTTGTGTAATCTAACAAGATGTACAAGTTAGTAGATTCCCTCATTTCTAAGTAGTTTCTTGAGAAAACAAACATCTTCATTGCCGAACATTGTACTGTGTGAAATAAAGCTAATTCGGTTCTAGGAATCACTTGCTTTTCAAACAAGAAGGTTGAGTGCAACAAGTTCAAACTTTCTAGTTTGTGTAATCTATCAAGATGTACAAGTTAGTAGATTCGCCTCATTTCTAACGTAGTTTCTTGAGAAAACAAACATCTTCATTGCCGAACATTGTACTGTGTGAAATAAGCTAATCGGTTCTAGGAATCACTTGCTTTCCTACAAAGAAGGTTGAGTGCAGCAAGTTCAAACTTTCCTAGTTTGTGTAATCTAACAAGATGTACAAGTTAGTAGATTAGCCTCATTTTGTAAAGTAGTTTCTTGAAAAACAAACATCTTCATTGCGAAACATTTGTACTGTGTGAAATAAGCTAATTTGGTTCTAGGAATCACTTGCTTTCCTACAAAGAAGGTTGAGTGCAGCAAGTTCAAACTTTCCTGGTTGTGTAATCTAACAAGATGTACAAGTTAGTAGATTCGCCTCATTTCTAAAGTAGTTTCTTGAGAAAACAAACATCTTCATTGCGAAACATTGTACTGTGTGAAATAAGCTCATTCGGTTCTAGGAATCAATTGCTTTCCTACAAAGAAGGTTGAGTGCAGCAAGTTCAAACTTTCCCAGTTTGTGTAATCTAACTTTCTGATGTACAAGTTAGTAGATTTCATTTCTAAAGTAGTTTCTTGAGAAAACAAACATCTTCATTGCCGAACATTGTACTGTGTGAAATAAGCTAATTCGGTTCTAAAGGGAATCACTTGCTTTCCTACAAAAAGAAGGTTGAGTGCAACAAGTTCAAAATTTCTTAGTTTGTGTAATCTAACAAGATGTACAAGTTAGTAGATTCGCCTCATTTTCACTAAAGTAGTTTCTTGAGAAAAACAAACATCTTCATTGCCCGAACATTGTACTGTGTGAAATAAAGCTAATTCGGTTCTAGGAATCCACTTGCTTTCCTACAAAGAAGGTTGAGTGCAGCAAGTTCAAACTTTCTAGTTTGTGTAATCTAACAAGATGTACAAGTTAGTAGATTCCGCCTCATTTCTAAAAGTAGTTTCTTGAGAAATAAAACATCTTCATTGCGAACATTGTACTGTGTGAAATAAGCTAATTGAGTTCTAGGAATCACTTGCTTTCTACAAAGAAGGTTGAGTGCAGCAAGTTCAAACTTTCCTAGTTTGTGTAATCTAACAAGATTTACAAGTTAGTAGATTCGCCTCATTTTAAAGTAGTTTCTTGAGAAAAACAAACATCTTCATTGCGAGACATTGTACTGTGTGAAATAAGCTAATCGGTTCTAGGAATCACTTGCTTTCCTACAAAGAAGGTTGAGTGCAGCAAGTTCAAACTTTCCTAGTTTGTGTAATCTAACAAGATGTACAAGTTAATAGATTCGCCTCATTTCTAAAGTAGTTTCTTGAGAAAACAAACATCTTCATTGCCGAACATTGTACTGTGTGAAATAAGCTAATTCGGTTCTAGGAATCACTTGCTTTCCTACAAAGAAGGTTGAGTGCAGCAAGTTCAAACTTTCCTAGTTTGTGTAATCTAACAAGATGTACAAGTTAGTAGATTCACTTCATTTCTAAAGTAGTTTCTTGAGAAAACAAACATCTTCATTGCAGGAAAATTGTCTGTGTGAAATAAGCTAATTCGGTTCTAGGAATCACTTGCTTTCCTGCAAAGAAGGTTGAGTGCAGCAAGTTCAAACTTTCCTAGTTTGTGTAATCTAACAAGATGTACAAGTTAGTAGTTTGTGTAAATCTAACAAGATGTACAAGTTAGTAGATTCGCCTCATTTCTAAAGTAGTTTCTTGAAAACTAAAGTAGTTTCTGAGAAAACAAACATCTTCATTGCCCAACATTGTACTGTGTGAAATAAGCTAATTCGGTTCTAGGAATCACTTGCTTTCCTACAAAGAAGGTTGAGTGCAGCAAGTTCAAACTTTCCTAGTTTGTGTAATCTAACAAGATGTACAAGTTAGTAGATTCGCCTCATTTCTAAAGTAGTTTCTTGAGAAAACAAACATCTTCATTGCCGAACATTGTACTGTGTGAAATAAGCTAATTCGTTCTAGGAATCACTTGCTTTCCTACAAAGAAGGTTGAGTGCAGCAAGTTCAAACTTTCCTAGTTTGTGTAATCTAACAAGATGTACAAGTTAGTAGATTCGCCTCATTTCTAAAGTAGTTTCTTGAGAAAACAAACATCTTCATTGCCGAACATTGTACTGTGTGAAATAAGCTAATTCGTTCTAGGAATCACTTGCTTTCCTACAAAGAAGGTTGAGTGCAGCAAGTTCAAACTTTCCTAGTTTGTGTAATCTAACAAGATGTACAAGTTAGTAGATTCGCCTCATTTCTAAAGTAGTTTCTTGAGAAAACAAACATCTTCATTGCCGAACATTGTACTGTGTGAAATAAGCTAATTCGGTTCTAGGAATCACTTGCTTTCCTACAAAGAAGGTTGAGTGCAGCAAGTTCAAACTTTCCTAGTTTGTGTAATCTAACAAGATGTACAAGTTAGTAGATTCGCCTCATTTCTAAAGTAGTTTCTTGAGAAAACAAACATCTTCATTGCCGAACATTGTACTGTGTGAAATAAGCTAATTCGGTTCTAGGAATCACTTGCTTTCCTACAAAGAAGGTTGAGTGCAGCAAGTTCAAACTTTCCTAGTTTGTGTAATCTAACAAGATGTACAAGTTAGTAGATCTGCCTCATTTCTAAAGTAGTTTCTTGAGAAAACAAACATCTTCATTGCCGAACATTGTACTGTGTGAAATAAGCTAATTCGTTTCTAGGAATCACTTGCTTTCCTACAAAGAAGGTTGAGTGCAGCAAGTTCAAACTTTCCTAGTTTGTGTAATCTAACAAGATGTACAAGTTAGTAGATTCGCCTCATTTCTAAAGTAGTTTCTTGAGAAAACAAACATCTTCATTGCCAACATTGTACTGTGTGAAATAAGCTAATTCGGTTCTAGGAATCACTTGCTTTCCTACAAAGAAGGTTGAGTGCAGCAAGTTCAAACTTTCCTAGTTTGTGTAATCTAACAAGATGTACAAGTTAGTAGATTCGCCTCATTTCTAAAGTAGTTTCTGAGAAAACAAAAATCACTTGCTTTCCTACAAAGAAGGTTGAGTGCAGCAAGTTCAAACTTTCCTAGTTTGTGTAATCTAACAAGATGTACAAGTTAGTAGATTCACCTCATTTCTAAAGTAGTTTCTTGAGAAAACAAACATCTTCATTGCCAACATTGTACTGTGTGAAATAAGCTAATTCGTTTCTAGGAATCACTGCCCAACATTGTACTGTGTGAAATAAGCTAATTCGGTTCTAGAATCACTTGCTTTCCTACAAAGAAGGTTGAGTGCAGCAAGTTCAAACTTTCCTAGTTTGTGTAATCTAACAAGATGTACAAGTTAGTATCCCGCCTCATTTCTAAAGTAGTTTCTTGAGAAAACAAACATCTTCATTGCGAACATTGTACTGTGTGAAATAAGCTAATTCGGTTCTAGGAATAACTTGCTTTCCTACAAAGAAGGTTGAGTGCAGCAAGTTCAAACTTTCCTAGTTTGTGTAATCTAACAAGATGTAAAGTTAGTAGATTCGCCTCATTTCTAAAAGTAGTTTTCTTGAGAAAACAAACATCTTCATTGCCGAACATTGTACTGTGTGAAATAAGCTAATTCGGTTCTAGGAATCACTTGCTTTCCTACAAAGAAGGTTGAGTGCAGCAAGTTCAAACTTTCCTAGTTTGTGTAATCTAACAAGATGTACAAGTTCGTAGATTCGCCTCATTTCTAAAGTAGTTTCTTGAGAAAACAAACATCTTCATTGCCGAACATTGTACTGTGTGAAATAAGCTAATTCGGTTCAAGGAATCACTTGCTTTCCTACAAAGAAGGTTGAGTGCAGCAAGTTCAAACTTTCCTAGTTTGTGTAATCTAACAAGATGTACAAGTTAGTAGATTCGCCTCATTTCTAAAGTAGTTTCTTGAGAAAACAAACATCTTCATTGCTGAACATTGTACTGTCTGGAAATAAGCTCATTAGTTCTAGAATCACTTGCTTTTCTACAAAAGAAGGTTGTGCAGCAAGTTCAAACTTTCCTAGTTTGTGTAATCTAACAAGATGTACAAGTTAGTAGATTCGCCTCATTTCTAAAGTAGTTTCTTGAAAAACAAACATCTTCATTGCCGAACATTGTACTGTGTGAAATAAGCTAATTGGAGTTCTAGGAATCACTTGCTTTCCTACAAAGAAGGTTGAGTGCAGCAAGTTCAAACTTTCCTAGTTTGTGTAATCTAACAAGATGTACAAGTTAGTAGATTCGCCTCATTTCTAAAGTAGTTTCTTGAGAAAACAAACATCTTCATTGCCGAACATTGTACTGTGTGAAATAAGCTAATTAGGTTCTAGGAATCACTTGCTTTCTACAAAGAAGGTTGAGTGCAGCAAGTTCAAACTTTCCTAGTTTGTGTAATCTAACAAGATGTACAAGTTAGTAGATTCGCCTCATTTCTAAAGTAGTTTCTTGAAAAACAAACATCTTCATTGCTGAACATTGTGCTGTGTGAAATAAGCTAATTAGGTTCTAGGAATCACTTGCTTTCCTACAAGAAGGTTGAGTGCAGCAAGTTCAAACTTTCCTAGTTTGTGTAATCTAACAAGATGTACAAGTTAGTAGATTCGACTCATTTCTAAAGTAGTTTCTTGAGAAACAAACATCTTCATTGCCGAACATTGTACTGTGTGAAATAAGCTAATTTGGTTCTAGAATCAGTTGCTTTCCTACAAAGAAGGTTGAGTGCAGCAAGTTCAAACTTTCCTAGTTTGTGTAATCTAACAAGATGTACAAGTTAGTAGATTCGCCTCATTTCTAAAGTAGTTTCTTGAAAAACAAACATCTTCATTGCCCGAACATTGTACTGTGTGAAATAAGCTAATTCGGTTCTAGGAATCACTTGCTTTCCTACAAAGAAAGGTTGAGTGCAGCAAGTTCAAACTTTCCCTAGTTTTGTAATCTAACAAGATGTACAAGTTAGTAGATTCGATTCATTTCTAAAGTAGTTTCTTGAGAAAACAAACATCTTCATTGCCGAACATTGTACTGTGTGAAATAAGCTAATTCGGTTCTAGGAATCACTTGCTTTCCTACAAAGAAGGTTGAGTGCAGCAAGTTCAAACTTTCCTTTGTTTGTGTAATCTAACAAGATGTACAAGTTAGTAGATTCGCCTCATTTCTAAAGTAGTTTCTTGTGAAAACAAACATCTTCATTGTACTATGTGAACAATGCAATACTGTGGAATGAAATAACCTAATTCTAAATTGAGTGCAGCAAGTTCAAACTTTCCTTAGTTTGTGTAATCTAGAAGATGTACAAGTTAGTAGTTCATTTCTAAAGTAGTTTCTTGAGAAAACAAACATCTTCATTGCCTAACGTTGTACTGTGTGAAATAAGCTAATTCGGTTCTAGGAATCACTTGCTTTCCTACAAAGAAGGTTGAGTGCAGCAAGTTCAAACTTTCCTAGTTTGTGTAATCTAACAAGATGTACAAGTTAGTAGATTCGCCTCATTTCTAAAGTAGTTTCTTGAGAAAACAAACATCTTCATTGCCGAACATTGTACTGTGTGAAATAAGCTAATTCGGTTCTAGGAATCACTTGCTTTCTTACAAAGAAGGTTGAGTGCAGCAAGTTCAAACTTTCCTAGTTTGTGTAATCTAACAAGATGTACAAGTTAGTAGATTCGCCTCATTTCTAAAGTAGTTTCTTGAGAAAACAAACATCTTCATTGCCGAACATTGTACTGTGTGAAATAAGCTAGTTTGGTTCTAGGAATCACTTGCTTTCCTACAAGAAGGTTGAGTGCAGCAAGTTCAAACTTTCCTAGTTTGTGTAATCTAACAAGATGTACAAGTTAGTAGATTCGCCTCATTTCTAAAGTAGTTTCTTGAGAAAACAAACATCTTCATTGCCAAACATTGTACTGTGTGAAATAAGCTAATTCGGTTCTAGGAATCACTTGCTTTCCTACAAAGAAGGTTGAGTGCAGCAAGTTCAAACTTTCCTAGTTTGTGTAATCTAACAAGATGTACAAGTTAGTAGATTCGCCTCATTTCTAAAGTAGTTTCTTGAGAAAACAAACATCTTCATTGCGAACATTGTACTGTGTGAAATAAGCTAATACGGTTCTAGGAATCACTTGCTTTCCTACAAAGAAGGTTGAGTGCAGCAAGTTCAAACTTTCCTAGTTTGTGTAATCTAACAAGATGTACAAGTTAGTAGATTCGCCTCATTTCTAAAGTAGTTTCTTTAGAAAACAAACATCTTCATTGCGAACATTCTTCATTGCCAACATTGTACTGTGTGAAATAAGCTAATTCGGTTCTAGGAATCACTTGCTTTCCTACAAAGAAGGTTGAGTGCAGCAAGTTCAAACTTTCCTAGTTTGTGTAATCTAACAAGATGTACAAGTTAGTAGATTCGCCTCATTTCTAAAGTAGTTTCTTGAGAAAACAAACATCTCATTGCCGAACATTGTACTGTGTGAAATAAGCTAATTCAGTTCTAGGAATCACTTGCTTTCCTACAAAGAAGGTTGAGTGCAGCAAGTTCAAACTTTCCTAGTTTGTGTAATCTAACAAGATGTACAAGTTAGTAGATTCGCCTCATTTCTAAAGTAGTTTCTTGAGAAAACAAACATCTTCATTGCCGAACATTGTACTGTGTGAAATAAGCTAATTCGGTTCTAGGAATCACTTGCTTTCCTACAAAGAAGGTTGAGTGCAGCAAGTTCAAACTTTCCTAGTTTGTGTAATCTAACAAGATGTACAAGTTAGTAGATTCGCCTCATTTCTAAAGTAGTTTCTTGAGAAAACAAACATCTTCATTGCCGAACATTGTACTGTGTGAAATAAGCTAATTCGGTTCTAGGAATCACTTGCTTTCCTACAAAGAAGGTTGAGTGCAGCAAGTTCAAACTTTCCTAGTTTGTGTAATCTAACAAGATGTACAAGTTAGTAGATTCGCCTCATTTCTAAAGTAGTTTCTTGAGAAAACAAACATCTTCATTGCCGAACATTGTACTGTGTGAAATAAGCTAATTGGTTCTAGGAATCACTTGCTTTCCTACAAAGAAGGTTGAGTGCAGCAAGTTCAAACTTTCCTAGTTTGTGTAATTTCATTGCCCAACATTGTACTGTGTGAAATAAGCTAATTCAGTTCTAGTAATCAGGTGCTTTCCTACAAAGAAGGTTGAGTGCAGCAAGTTTAAAATTTCCTTGTTAATGTTTTCTAAAAAGATGCACAACTCAGAAGATTCGCCTCGTTTCTAAAGTAGTTTGTTTAGAAAATAAACATCTTCATTACCGAACACTGTACTATGTGAAATAAGCTAGTTCGGTTGTAGGAATCACTTGCTTTCCTACGAAGAAGGCTGAGTGCAGCAAGTTCAAACTTTCCTAGCTTGTGTAATCTAACAAGAGGTACAAATTAGTAGATTCACCTCATTTCTAATGTAGTTTCTTTAGAAAACAAACATCTTCAATACCGAACACTGTAATGTGTGAAATAAGTTAATTCGGTTCTAGGAATCAGTTTCCTTTCTACGAAGATGGTTGAGTTTAGCAAGGTCAAACTTTCCTTGTTAATGTAATCTAAAAAGATGTCCAAGTTAGTAGATTCACCTCATTTCTAACGTAGTTTCTAGAGAAAACAAACATCTTCAGTACCGAACACTGTACTGTGTGAAATAAGTTAATTCGGGTCTAGGAATCAGTTTCCTTTCTACGAAGAAGGTTGAGTTTAGCAAGGTCAAACTTTCCTTGTTAATGTAATCTAAAAAGATGTCCAAGTTAGTAGATTCGCCTCATTTCTACTGTAGTTTCTTTAGAAAACAAACATCATCAGTACCGAACACTGTACTGTGTGAAATAAGTTAATGCGGTTCTAGGAATCAGTTGCTTTCCTCCAAAGAAGGTTGAGTGCAGCAAGTTCAAACTTTCCCTCTTAATGTATTCTAAAAAGATGCACAACTTAGTAGATTCGCCTCATTTCTAAAGTAGTTTCTTTAGAAAACAAGCAACTTCATTACCGAACACTAGGCTATGTGAAATAAACTAGTTCGGTTCTAGGAATCACTTGCTTTCCTACGAAGAAGGTTGAGTGCAGGAAGTTGAAACTTTCCTAGTTTGTGTAATCTAACAAGAGGTACAAATTAGAAGATTCACCTCATTTCTAATATAGTTTCTTTAGAAAACAAATATCTTCAGTAGCGAACACTGTACTGTGTGAAATAAGTTAATTCGGTTCTAGGATTCAGTTTCTTTTCTATGAAGCAGGTTGAGTACAGCAAGTTCAAACTATCCTAGTTTGTGTAATCTAACAAGATGTACAAGTTAGTAGATTCGCCTCATTTTTAAAGTAGTTTCTTGAGAAAACAAACATCTTCATTGCCGAACATTGTACTATGTGAAATAAGCTAATTCGGTTCTAGGAATGTTTTGCTTTCCTACAAAGAAAGTTGAGTGCAGCAAGTTCAAACTTTCCTTGTTTGTGTAATCTAAAAGATGTCCAAGTTAGTAGATTCGCCTCATTTTCTAAAGTAGTTTCTTGAGAAAACAAACATCTTCATTGCCGAACATTGTACTGTGTGAAATAAGCTAATTCGGTTCTAGGAATCAGTTGCTTTCCTACAAAGAAGGTTGAGTGCAGCAAGTTCAAACTTTCCTAGTTTGTGTAATCTAAAAAGATGCACAAGTTAGTAGATTCGCCTCATTTCTAAAGTAGTTTCTTTAGAAAACAAACATCTTCATTGCCGAACACTGTACTGTGTGAAATAAGCTTGTTCGGTTCTAGGAATCACTTGCTTTCCTACAAAGAAGGTTGAGTGCAGCAAGTTCAAACTTTCCTAGTTTGTGTAATCTAACAAGATGTACAAATTAGTAGATTCACCTCATTTCTAAAGTAGTTTCTTGAGAAAACAAACATCTTCATTGCCGAACATTGTACTGTGTGAAATAAGCTAATTCGGTTCTAGGAATCAGTTTTCTTTCCTACAAAGAAGGTTGAGTGCAGCAAGTTCAAACTTTCCTAGTTTGTGTAATCTAACAAGATGTACAAGTTAGTAGATTCGCCTCATTTCTAAAGTAGTTTCTTGAGAAAACAAACATCTTCATTACCGAACACTGTACTGTGTGAAATAAGCTAATTCGGTTCTAGGAATCACTTTCTTTCCTACAAAGAAGGTTGAGTGCAGCAAGTTCAAACTTTCCTAGTTTGTGTAATCTAACAAGATGTACAAGTTAGTAGATTCGCCTCATTTGTAAAAAGTAGTTTGTTGAGGAAAAAAACAGCTTCATTGCCAAACATTGTACTGTGCTAAATAAGCTAATTAGTTTCTAGGAATCACTTGCTTTCCTACGAAGAAGGTTGAGTGCAGGAAGTTGAAACTTTCCTAGTTTGTGTAATCTAACAAGATGTACAAGTTAGTAGATTCGCCTCATTTCTAAAGTAGTTTCTTTAGAAAACAAACATTTTCACTACTGAACAGTGTACTGTGTGAAATAAGTTAATTCGGTTCTAGGAATCAGTTTCCTTTCTACGAAGATGGTTGAGTTTAGCAAGGTAAACTTTCCTTGTTAATGTAATCTAAAAGGATGTCCAAGTTAGTAGATTAGCTTTATTTGTAAAGTAGTTTGTTGAGAAAAGAAACATCTTCATTGCCAAACATTGTACTGTATGAAATAAGTTAATTCTGTTCTAGGAATCACTTGCTTTCCTACAAAGAAGGTTGAGTGCAACAAGTTCAAACTTTCCTTGTTAATGTATTCTAAAAAGGTGCACAACTTAGTAGATTCGCATCATTTTTAAAATAGTTTCTTTAGAAAACAAGCATCTTCATTACCGAACACTTTACTATGTGAAATAAGCTACTGCGGTTCTGGGAATAACTTGCTTTCCTACGAAGAAGGTTGAGTGCAGCAAGTTCAAACTTTCCTAGTTTGTGTAATCTAACAAGAGGTACAAATTAGTATATTCACCTCATTTCTAATGTAGTTTCTTTAGAAAACAAACATCTTCAGTACCGAACACTGTACTGTGTGAAATAAGTTAATTTGGTTTTAGGAATCAGTTTCCTTTCTACGAGGAAGGTTGAGTGCAGCAAGTTCAAACTTTCCTAGTTTGTGTAATCTAACAAGATGTACAAGTTAGTAGATTCGCCTCATTTCTAAAGTAGTTTCTTGAGAAAACAAACATCTTCATTGCCGAACATTGTACTGTGTGAAATAAGCTAATTCGGTTCTAGGAATCAGTTTCCTTTCTACAAAGAAGGTTGAGTGCAGCAAGTTCAAACTTTCCTAGTTTGTGTAATCTAACAAGATGTAAAGTTAGTAGATTCGCCTCATTTCTAAAGTAGTTTCTTGAGAAAACAAACATCTTCATTGCCAAACATTGTACTGTGTGAAATAAGCTAATTCGTTTCTAGGAATCACTTGCTTTCCTACAAAGAAGGTTGAGTGCAGCAAGTTCAAACTTTCCTAGTTTGTGTAATCTAACAAGATGTACAAGTTAGTAGATTCGCCTCATTTCTAAAGTAGTTTCTTTAGAAAACAAACATCTTCATTACTGAACATTGTACTGTGTGAAATAAGCTAATTCGGTTCTAGGAATCACTTCCTTTCCTACAAAGAAGGTTGAGTGCAGCAAGTTCAAACTTTCCTAGTTTGTGTAATCTAACAAGATGTACAAGTTAGTAGATTCGCCTCATTTCTAAAGTAGTTTCTTGAGAAAACAAACATCTTCATTGCCGAACATTGTACTGTGTGAAATAAGCTAATTCGGTTCTAGGAATCACTTGCTTTCCTACAAAGAAGGTTGAGTGCAGCAAGTTCAAACTTTCCTTGTTTGTGTAATCTAACAAGATGTACAAGTTAGTAGATTCGCCTCATTTCTAAAGTAGTTTCTTGAGAAAACAAACATCTTCATTGCCGAACACTGTACTGTGTGAAATAAGCTAATTTGGTTCTAGGAATCACTTGCTTTCCTACAAAGAAGGTTGAGTGCAGCAAGTTCAAACTTTCCTAGTTTGTGTAATCTAACAAGATGTACAAGTTAGTAGATTCGCCTCATTTCTAAAGTAGTTTCTTGAGAAAACAAACATCTTCATTGCTGACATTGTACTGTGTGAAATAAGCTAATTCGGTTCTAGGAATCACTTGCTTTCCTACAAAGAAGGTTGAGTGCAGCAAGTTCAAACTTTCCTAGTTTGTGTAATCTAACAAGATGTACAAGTTAGTAGATTCGCCTCATTTTTAAAGTAGTTTCTTGAGAAAACAAACATCTTCATTGCCGAACATTGTACTGTGTGAAATAAGCTAATTAGGTTCTAGGAATCAGTTGCTTTCCTACAAAGAAGGTTGAGTGCAGCAAGTTCAAACTTTCCTAGTTTGTGTAATCTAACAAGATGTACAAGTTAGTAGATTCGCCTCATTTCTAAAGTAGTTTCTTGAGAAAACAAACATCTTCATTGCCGAACATTGTACTGTGTGAAATAAGCTAATTCGGTTCTAGGAATCACTTGCTTTCCTACAAAGAAGGTTGAGTGCAGCAAGTTCAAACTTTCCTAGTTTGTGTAATCTAACAAGATGTACAAGTTAGTAGATTCACCTCATTTCTAAAGTAGTTTCTTTAGAAAAACAAACATCTTCATTGCTGAACATTGTACTGTGTGAAATAAGCTTGTTTCGGTTCTAGGAATCACTTGCTTTCCTACAAAGAAGGTTGAGTGCAGCAAGTTCAAACTTTCCTAGTTTGTGTAATCTAACAAGATGTACAAGTTAGTAGATTCACCTCATTTCTAAAGTAGTTTCTTGAGAAAACAAACATCTTCATTGCCAAACATTGTACTGTGTGAAATAAGCTAATTCGGTTCTAGGAATCACTTGCTTTCCTACAAAGAAGGTTGAGTGCAGCAAGTTCAAACTTTCCCAGTTTGTGTAATCTAACAAGATGTACAAGTTAGTAGATTCGCCTCATTTCTAAAAGTAGTTTCTTGAGAAAACAAACATCTTCATTGCCGAACATTGTACTGTGTGAAATAAGCTAATTCGGTTCTAGGAATCACTTGCTTTCCTACAAAGAAGGTTGAGTGCAGCAAGTTCAAACTTTCCTAGTTTGTGTAATCTAACAAGATGTACAAGTTAGTAGATTCGCCTCATTTCTAAAGTAGTTTCTTGAGAAAACAAACATCTTCATTGCCGAACATTGTACTGTGTGAAATAAGCTAATTCGGTTCTAGGAATCACTTGCTTTCCTAAAAAGAAGGTTGAGTGCAGCAAGTTCAAACTTTCCTAGTTTGTGTAATCTAACAAGATGTACAAGTTAGTAGATTCACCTCATTTCTAAAGTAGTTTCTTGAGAAAACAAACATCTTCATTGCCAAACATTGTACTGTGTGAAATAAGCTAATTCAGTTCTAGGAATCACTTGCTTTCCTACAAAGAAGGTTGAGTGCAGCAAGTTCAAACTTTCCTAGTTTGTGTAATCTAACAAGATGTACAAGTTAGTAGATTCTCCTCATTTCTAAAGTAGTTTCTTGAGAAAACAAACATCTTCATTGCTAAACACTGTACTGTGTGAAATAAGCTAATTCAGTTCTAGGAATCACTTGCTTTCCTACAAAGAAGGTTGAGTGCAGCAAGTTCAAACTTTCCTAGTTTGTGTAATCTAACAAGATGTACAAGTTAGTAGATTCGCCTCATTTCTAAAGTAGTTTCTTTAGAAAACAAACATCTTCATTGCCGAACATTGTACTGTGTGAAATAAGCTAATTCGGTTCTAGGAATCACTTGCTTTCCTACAAAAGAAGGTTGAGTGCAGCAAGTTCAAACTTTCCTAGTTTGTGTAATCTAACAAGATGTACAAGTTAGTAGATTTGCCTCATTTCTAAAGTAGTTTCTTGAGAAAACAAACATCTTCATTGCCAAACATTGTACTGTGTGAAATAAGCTAATTTGGTTCTAGGAATCACTTGTTTTCCTACAAAGAAGGTTGAGTGCAGCAAGTTCAAACTTTCCTAGTTTGTGTAATCTAACAAGATGTACAAGTTAGTAGATTCGCCTCATTTCTAAAGTAGTTTCTTTAGAAAACAAACATCTTCATTGCCGAACATTGTACTGTGTGAAATAAGCTAATTCGGTTCTAGGAATCACTTGCTTTCCTACAAAGAAGGTTGAGTGCAGCAAGTTCAAACTTTCCTAGTTTGTGTAATCTAACAAGATGTACAAGTTAGTAGATTCGCCTCATTTCTAAAGTAGTTTCTTGAAAACAAACATCTTCATTGCCGAACATTGTACTGTGTGAAATAAGCTAATTCGGTTCTAGGAATCACTTGCTTTCCTACAAAGAAGGTTGAGTGCAGCAAGTTCAAACTTTCCTAGTTTGTGTAATCTAACAAGATGTACAAGTTAGTAGATTCGCCTCATTTCTAAAGTAGTTTCTTGAGAAAACAAACATCTTCATTGCCGAACACTGTACTGTGTGAAATAAGCTAATTCGGTTCTAGGAATCACTTGCTTTCCTACAAAGAAGGTTGAGTGCAGCAAGTTCAAACTTTCCTAGTTTGTGTAATCTAACAAGATGTACAAGTTAGTAGATTCGCCTCATTTCTAAAGTAGTTTCTTGAGAAAACAAACATCTTCATTGCCGAACACTGTACTGTGTGAAATAAGCTAATTCAGTTCTAGGAATCACTTGCTTTCCTACAAAAAGGTTGAGTGCAGCAAGTTCAAACTTTCCCAGTTTGTGTAATCTAACAAGATGTACAAGTTAGTAGATTCACCTCATTTCTAAAGTAGTTTCTTGAGAAAACAAACATCTTCATTGCCGAACATTGTACTGTGTGAAATAAGCTAATTCGGTTCTAGGAATCAGTTGCTTTCCTACAAAGAAGGTTGAGTGCAGCAAGTTCAAACTTTCCTAGTTTGTGTAATCTAACAAGATGTACAAGTTAGTAGATTCGCCTCATTTCTAAAGTAGTTTCTTGAGAAAACAAACATCTTCATTGCCGAACATTGTACTGTGTGAAATAAGCTAATTCGGTTCTAGGAATCACTTGCTTTCCTACAAAGAAGGTTGAGTGCAGCAAGTTCAAACTTTCCTAGTTTGTGTAATCTAACAAGATGTACAAGTTAGTAGATTCGCCTCATTTCTAAAGTAGTTTCTTGAGAAAACAAACATCTTCATTGCCGAACATTGTACTGTGTGTGAAATAAGCTAGTCGGTTCTAGGAATCACTTGCTTTCCTACAAAGAAGGTTGAGTGCAGCAAGTTCAAACTTTCCTAGTTTGTGTAATCTAACAAGATGTACAAGTTAGTAGATTCGCCTCATTTCTAAAGTAGTTTCTTGAAAAACAAACATCTTCATTGCCGAACATTGTACTGTGTGAAATAAGCTAATTCGGTTCTAGGAATCACTTGCTTTCCTACAAAGAAGGTTGAGTGCAGCAAGTTCAAACTTTCCTAGTTTGTGTAATCTAACAAGATGTACAAGTTAGTAGATTCGCCTCATTTCTAAAGTAGTTTCTTGAAAAAACAAACATCTTCATTGCCGAACATTGTACTGTGTGAAATAAGCTAATTCGGTTCTAGGAATCACTTGCTTTCCTACAAAGAAGGTTGAGTGCAGCAAGTTCAAACTTTCCTAGTTTGTGTAATCTAACAAGATGTACAAGTTAGTAGATTCGCCTCATTTCTAAAGTAGTTTCTTGAGAAAACAAACATCTTCATTGCCGAACATTGTACTGTGTGAAATAAGCTAATTCGGTTCTAGGAATCACTTGCTTTTCTACAAAAAAGGTTGAGTGCAGCAAGTTCAAACTTTCCTAGTTTGTGTAATCTAACAAGATGTACAAGTTAGTAGATTCGCCTCATTTCTAAAGTAGTTTCTTGAGAAAACAAACATCTTCATTGCCGAACATTGTACTGTGTGAAATAAGCTAATTCGGTTCTAGGAATCACTTTCTTTTCTACAAAGAAGGTTTGAGTGCAGCAAGTTCAAACTTTCCTAGTTTGTGTAATCTAAAAAGATGTACAAGTTAGTAGATTCGCCTCATTTCTAAAGTAGTTTCTTGAAAAAACAAACATCTTCATTGCCGAACATTGTACTGTGTGAAATAAGCTAATTCGGTTCTAGGAATCACTTGCTTTCCTACAAAGAAGGTTGAGTGCAGCAAGTTCAAACTTTCCTAGTTTGTGTAATCTAACAAGATGTACAAGTTAGTAGATTCGCCTCATTTCTAAAGTAGTTTCTTGAGAAAACAAACATCTTCATTGCCGAACATTGTACTGTGTGAAATAAGCTAATTCGGTTCTAGGAATCACTTGCTTTCCTACAAAGAAGGTTGAGTGCAGCAAGTTCAAACTTTCCTAGTTTGTGTAATCTAACAAGATGTACAAGTTAGTAGATTCGCCTCATTTCTAAAGTAGTTTCTTGAGAAAACAAACATCTTCATTGCCGAACATTGTACTGTGTGAAATAAGCTAATTCGGTTCTAGGAATCACTTGCTTTCCTACAAGAAGGTTGAGTGCAGCAAGTTCAAACTTTCCTAGTTTGTGTAATCTAACAAGATGTACAAGTTAGTAGATTCACTCATTTCTAAAGTAGTTTCTTGAGAAAACAAACATCTTCATTGCCGAACATTGTACTGTGTGAAATAAGCTAATTTGTTTCTAGGAATCACTTGCTTTCCTACAAAGAAGGTTGAGTGCAGCAAGTTCAAACTTTCCTAGTTTGTGTAATCTAACAAGATGTACAAGTTAGTAGATTCGCCTCATTTCTAAAGTAGTTTCTTTAGAAAACAAACATCTTCATTGCCAAACATTGTACTGTGTGAAATAAGCTAATTCGGTTCTAGGAATCACTTGCTTTCCTACAAGAAGGTTGAGTGCAGCAAGTTCAAACTTTCCTAGTTTGTGTAATCTAACAAGATGTACAAGTTAGTAGATTCGCCTCATTTCTAAAGTAGTTTCTTGAGAAAACAAACATCTTCATTGCCAAACATTGTACTGTGTGAAATAAGCTAATTCGGTTCTAGGAATCACTTGTTTTCCTACAAAGAAGGTTGAGTGCAGCAAGTTCAAACTTTCCTAGTTTGTGTAATCTAACAAGATGTACAAGTTAGTAGATTCGCCTCATTTCTAAAGTAGTTTCTTGAGAAAACAAACATCTTCATTGCCGAACATTGTACTGTGTGAAATAAGCTAATTCGGTTCTAGGAATCACTTGCTTTCCTAAAAAAAGGTTGAGTGCAGCAAGTTCAAACTTTCCTAGTTTGTGTAATCTAACAAGATGTACAAGTTAGTAGATTCACCTCATTTCTAAAGTAGTTTCTTGAGAAAACAAACATCTTCATTGCTGAACATTGTACTGTGTGAAATAAGCTAATTCGGTTCTAGGAATCACTTGCTTTCTACAAAGAAGGTTGAGTGCAGCAAGTTCAAACTTTCCTAGTTTGTGTAATCTAACAAGATGTACAAGTTAGTAGATTCTCCTCATTTCTAAAGTAGTTTCTTTAGAAAACAAACATCTTCATTGCCGAACATTGTACTGTGTGAAATAAGCTAATTCGGTTCTAGGAATCAGTTGCTTTCCTACAAAGAAGGTTGAGTGCAGCAAGTTCAAACTTTCCTAGTTTGTGTAATCTAACAAGATGTACAAGTTAGTAGATTCGCCTCATTTTTAAAGTAGTTTCTTGAGAAAACAAACATCTTCATTGCCTAACATTGTACTGTGTGAAATAAGCTAATTCGGTTCTAGGAATCACTTGCTTTCCTAAAAAGAAGGTTGAGTGCAGCAAGTTCAAACTTTCCTAGTTTGTGTAATCTAACAAGATGTACAAGTTAGTAGATTCGCCTCATTTCTAAAGTAGTTTCTTGAGAAAACAAACATCTTCATTGCCGAACATTGTACTGTGTGAAATAAGCTAATTCGGTTCTAGGAATCACTTGCTTTCCTACAAAGAAGGTTGAGTGCAGCAAGTTCAAACTTTCCTAGTTTGTGTAATCTAACAAGATGTCAAAGTTAGTAGATTCGCCTCATTTCTAAAGTAGTTTCTTGAGAAAACAAACATCTTCATTGCCAAACATTGTACTGTGTGAAATAAGCTAATTCGGTTCTAGGAATCACTTGTTTTCCTACAAAGAAGGTTGAGTGCAGCAAGTTCAAACTTTCCTAGTTTGTGTAATCTAACAAGATGTACAAGTTAGTAGATTCGCCTCATTTCTAAAGTAGTTTCTTGAGAAAACAAACATCTTCATTGCCGAACATTGTACTGTGTGAAATAAGCTAATTCGGTTCTAGGAATCAGTTGCTTTCCTACAAAGAAGGTTGAGTGCAGCAAGTTCAAACTTTCCTAGTTTGTGTAATCTAACAAGATGTACAAGTTAGTAGATTCGCCTCATTTCTAAAGTAGTTTCTTTAGAAAACAAACATCTTCATTTCTGAACATTGTACTGTGTGAAATAAGCTAATTCGGTTCTAGGAATCACTTGCTTTCCTACAAAGAAGGTTGAGTGCAGCAAGTTCAAACTTTCCTAGTTTGTGTAATCTAACAAGATGTACAAGTTAGTAGATTCGCCTCATTTCTAAAGTAGTTTCTTGAGAAAACAAACATCTTCATTGCCGAACATTGTACTGTGTGAAATAAGCTAATTCGGTTCTAGGAATCACTTGCTTTCCTACAAAGAAGGTTGAGTGCAGCAAGTTCAAACTTTCCTAGTTTGTGTAATCTAACAAGATGTACAAGTTAGTAGATTCGCCTCATTTCTAAAGTAGTTTCTTGAAAAACAAACATCTTCAACCTAGATGTACAAATAAGCTAATTTCCAGGAATCAGTTTCTTTCCTAAAAAGAAGGTTGAGTGCAGCAAGTTCAAACTTTCATTTCTAACAAGATGTCCAAATTAGTAGATTTCATTTCTAAAGTAAAAACAAACATCTTCATTGCCGAACCTGTACTGTGTGAAATAAGTTAATTCGGTTCTAGGAATCAGTTTCCTTTATACGAAGAAGGTTGAGTGCAGCAAGTTCAAACTTTCCTAGTTTGTGTAATCTAACAAGAGGTACAAATTAGTAGATTCACCTCATTTCTAATGTAGTTTCTTTAGAAAACAAACGTCTTCAGTACCGAACACTGTACTGTCTGAAATAAGTTAATTCGGTTCTGGGAATCAGATGCTTTCCTCCAAAGAAGGTTGAGTGCAGCAAGTTCTAACTTTCCCTGTTAATGAAATCTAAAAAGATGCAAAACTTAGTAGATTCGCCTCCTTTCTAAAGTAGTTTGTTTAGAAAACAAGCATCTTCATTACCGAACACTATACTATGTTTAATAAAGTAGTTCGGTTCTAGGAATCACTTGCTTTCCTACAAAGAAGGTTGAGTGCAGCAAGTTGAAACTTTCCTAGTTTGTGTAATCTAACAAGATGTCTAAGTTAGTAGATTCGCCTCATTTGTAAAGTAGTTTGTTGAGAAAACAAACATCTTCATTGCCGAACATTGTACTGTGTGAAATAAGCTAATTCAGTTCTAGGAATCAGTTGCTTTCCTACAAAGAAGGTTGAGTGCAGCAAGTTCAAACTTTCCTTGTTAATGTAATCTAAAAAGATGCACAACTTAGTAGATTCGCCTCATTTCTAAAGTAGTTTGTTTAGAAAACAAACATCTTCATTACCGAACACTGTACTATGTGAAATAAGCTAGTTCGGTTCTAGGAATCGCCTGCTTTCCTACAAAGAAGGTGGAGTGCAGCAAGTTGAAACTTTCCTAGTTTGTGTAATGTCACAGGATGTATAACTTAGCAGATTCGCTTCATTTCTAAAGTAGTTTGTTTAGAAAACAAACATCTTCCTTCCCGAACACTGTACTGTGTGAAATAAGCTAGTTCCTTTCTAGGAATCAGTTGCATTCCTTCGAAGAAGGTGGAGTGCAGCAAGTTCAAACTTTGCTTGTTTGTGTAATGTAAGAGAATGTACAAATTTAGATTCAGTTCATTTCTAAAGTAGTTTGTTTAGAAAACAAACATCTTCAGTACCGAACACTGTTGTGGGTAAATAAGGTAGTTCGGTTCTAGGAATCAGTTGCTTTCCTACAAAGAAGGTTGAGTGCAGCAAATTCAAACTTTCCTTGTTATGTAATCTAACAAGATGTACTACTTAAAAGTATTGCTTCATTTCTAATCTACCTTGTTTAGAAAACAAACACCATCAATCCCAAATACTGTACTGTGTGAAATAAGTTGTTCTGGTTCTAGGAATCAGATGCTTTCCTATGAAGAAGGTTGAGTTCAGCAAGGTCAAACTTTCATATTTTTTGTAATCCAAAAAGATGTACAAGTTAGTAGATTCGCCTCATTTTAAAGTGGTTTGTTTAGAAAACAAACATATTCATTGCCCAACACTGTACTGTTTGAAGTAAGCTAGTTCGGTTCTAGGAATCAGTTT
This sequence comes from Orientallactaga sibirica, assembly GCA_036365145.1. NCBI lineage: Eukaryota > Metazoa > Chordata > Mammalia > Rodentia > Dipodidae > Orientallactaga > Orientallactaga sibirica. The sequence goes on along the minus strand of JAEOAD010000029.1, from coordinate 948,282 downwards.
CTTTTCGACTAAGATGGTTGAGTGCAGCAAGTTCAAACTTTCCTTGTTAATGTAATCTGAAAAGATGTACAACATAGTAGATTGGCTTCATTTCCAATGTAGTTTGTTTAGTAAACAAAAATCTTCATTGCCGAACACTGTACTGTGTGAAATAAGTTAATTCGGTTCTAGGAATCAGTTTCCTTTCTACGAAGATGGTTGAGTGCAGCCAGTTCAAACTGCCCTTGTCAATGTAATCTAAAAAGATGTACAACTTAGTAGATTCGCCTCATTTCCAAAGCAGTTTGTTTAGAAAAAACAAACATCTTCATTACTGAACACTGTATTTTGTGAAATAAGCTAGTTAGGTTCTAGGAATCAGTTGCTTTCCTACGAAGAAGGTTGAGTGCAGCAAGTTCAAACTTTCCTTGTTAATGTAATTTCAAAAGATGTACAATGTAGCAGACAGCTTCAGGTTCACTGAGATGAACTTCCAGACCAGGCACAGTTATGGAGGAAGGGATATTATTTATTGAAGCTTACAGATCCAGTTGAAGTTCCATAATGGCAGAAGTGGCCTGCTCTCTACAGGACCAGGCAAGAGAGCAGAGAAAACCAACCAGCCACCACAGCACACACAGCAAAACTACAGCCAAAAAGTCACACAGCACACTTCAGGAACTCCTGCTAGGCACATTTGCATATCTTTACAATGGAATCTCAAACCAACACCATTAACACCTTAAGACCACTGTCACATTGCCTCTAATAAGGTGATTGCAGATGCAAACTTTAACTAGTAAAACACTGAATATATTGGGGAACATATATTCAAACTACACATTCTGTCCCTGTTCCCAACTATTTAGCTTGTTTGTAGATTTATAACTATCACCCATTGTAAATTGTACTCAGTCCAATTTCAAAGGTTCTACAGTCTTGATCAACTTAAGATAGTTGTCCTGTAAAATCAAACAAGCTAAATACTTTCAACATGTAAAGGCACAGAGTAAACATTTTAACTGTATAAGGAATAGGAAGGAGAGACTAGAACAATGAAAATTCAACCACCATCAGCCGTCATCAAACTTCTGCAGTTCAAGTTCAATATAACCATAGACTGACAGTCTCCAGGTTTTCCAATTCTGCACCTCCAGCTGGGCAGAGTCGCCAGGGAAAACTTTCATAACATGCCAACACTGCACTCCTTGGTAGCCCTTTGAACAGTCCTGGTATATCCAAAACATCTTCAGGTCTCCATGCAAACCACGGTCCATTTTCCAAAAGGCTCTTCCAGCCTATTCCTCACGGACTTCATGCTTTGCCTCATTTTTGTAATCTCAGCAGCGGCTCCTGGAATCGTGTGCAATTCAAGACCATTCTATGCATTTTTCATATTTCCAAAACTAATACCAGGTGTGCAGGACACACCCATATTCTTAATGCAGGGACAAAATAAATTGTAGCCTTGAAAAGCAGGTTCCTTCTCCAGTCAGCTCTTTCCAAGAATTTGCATTTTTAACAGTCTTTCCTCAGGCATCCTCTTCATTGTTTTAATGTAAATCAAGACAGACCACCTTCCTTCCACCTTCCTTAAGATTGTTTAGTAAACACAATATCTCCAGTAACCTAAAACTGTCTCAGTGCCTCTGCTTTTACCTTCCTTGAGGTTTTCCAACTTAAAATCTTAAAATCTCATTCCGATATCTTCAGCCAAGCACATCAGTCCATTACATATTTAACCTTGATCAAACTTTCTGGGCCTGGATAACAGAACGTAGCCATCCCTTTATGCCAGTAGCCCAGTTCCAACAAAGTCCTCTGCAGTCTTTCCTTCCCCTTAGAAAGCTCATAACCAAACCTCAAAGTTCAATACAGTCTGCACTTAGCATTCTAAAACTCTCATCAGAATAGTCCATAAAACTTGGCTTGCCACTCCAGAAGGCATCTTCAGTTGCAAGCACCAAGTCCATGCCCATTCCTCCAAAAGAAAGGTTCCAAAAGAGTTCAAACATCCACGTGGTCAGGTTCATCTCACCCCATACTCCTCGGTACCAACTGTAGCAGACAACTTCAGGTTCGCTGAGATGAACTTCCAGACCAGGCACAATTATGGAGGAAGGGATATTATTTATTGAAGCTTACAGATCCAGGGAAGTTCCATAATGGCAGAAGTGGCCTGCTCTCTACAGGACTAGGCAAGAGAGCAGAGAAAACCAACCAGCCACCACAGCACACACAGCAAAACTACAGCCAAAAGGTCACACAGCACACTTCAGGAACTCCTGCTAGGCACATTTGAATATCTTTACAATGGAATCTCAAACCAACACCATTAACACCTTAAGACCGGCCCCAGTCACATTGCCTCTAGCAAGGTGATTGCAGATGCAAACTATAACTAGTAAAACACTGAATATATTGGGGGACAAATATTCAAACTACCACATACAACCCTAGTAGGCCCCATTTCCACAGTAGTTTGTTTAGAAAAATAAACATCTTCATTTCTGAACACTGTACTGTGTGAAATAAGTCAATTCGGTTCTAGGAAGCAGTTTCAAAGATGGTTGAGTGCAGCAAGTTCAAACTTTCCTTAGTCAATGTAATCTAAAATTTACAACAAGTAGATTCTCTTCATTTCTAAACATTGTTTAGAAAACAAACATAATCAATTTAAATACTGTATTGTATGAAGTAAGGAGAGACTAGAATCAATTGAAAATTCAACCACCATTGAGTGCAGCAATTCAAACTTTCCTAGTTTGTGTAATCTAACAAGATGTACAAGTTAGTAGATTCTCCTCATTTCTAAAGTAGTTTGTTTGGAAAACAAACATCTTCACCTCCCTGAACACTGTACTGTGTGAAAAAGCTTTCATAACATCTAGGAATCAGTTTCTTTCCTTGGTAAGATGGTTGAGTGAAGCAAGTTCAAACTTTCCTTGTTAATGTAATCTAAAAAGATGTACAAACATAGTAGATTCGCCCACTTTCCAAAGTAGTTTATTGAGAATCAAACATCTTCATTGCATGCCCTGTACTGTGTCAAATAAGCTAGTTCAGTTCTAGGAATCAGTTGCAATTCAAGACCATTCTAAGGTTGAGTGAAGCAACTTCCAAAACTTTCCTTGTTCGTGTACTGTAACAGGATATACAATTTAATAGATTCGGGACAAAATAAAAGTAGTTTGTTGAGAAAACAAACATCTTCATTCCAGTCACTGTTCTGTCCAAATAAGCTGCATTTTTAATCAGTTGCTTTCCTCAGAAGAAGGTTGAGTTCAAGTTGTTTTTCCTTGTTCGTGTAATCTAACAACATGTACTACCTACAAGTTCCACCTTCATTTCTAAACTACCTTGTTTAGAAAAGAAACACCATCAATCCCAAATACTGCATTGTGTGAAGTAAGTTGCCTCTGCTTTTACCTTCAGATGTTTCCCAACTAAAAGGTTGAGTGCAGCAAGTTCAAACATTCCTAGTTTGTGTAATCTAACAAGATGTACAAGTTAGTAGATTCGCCTCATTTCTAAAGTAGTTTGTTTAGAGAAACTTTCATATGGATTCCAGGAACCCTGTACTGTGTGAAAGAAGCTAGCCCAGTTCTAGGAAACAGAGGTTTTGCAAGGTTTAGTGCAGCAAGTTCAAACTGTCCTTGTTTCTGTAATGTAACAAGATGTCAAATGTAGTAGATCTGCATTTCCAAAGTAGCATTTACTAAACAAACATCTTCATTTCCAAACAGTGTACTGTGTGAAATAAGTTAATTCAAGGCATCTTCAGTTTCCTTTCTACGAAGATGGTCCATGCAAATTCAAACTTTCCAAAAGAATGTAATCCAAAAATATGTACAACATAGTAGATTCGGTCATTTTCAAGTAGTTTGTTTAGAAAACAAACATCTTCATTACCACTTTACTGTAGTGTGTGAAATAAGCTTCACAGTTCTAGGAATCAACTTGCTTCCAAAGAAGAACGTTGAGTGCAGAAAGTTCAAACTTTTAATGTAATCTAAAAACATGTACAAATTAGTAGATTGGACTCATTTCTACAGTAGGTTATTTAGAAAACAAATATCTTCATTCAACACTGTACTGTGTGAAATAAGCCAGTTCACCTAGGAATCAGTTGCTTTCCTAAAACTAGAGTACAAAAGTTCAAACTTTCCTTGTTTCTGTAATCCTGCAGGATGTACAACTTAGTAGATATCTTTTCATTTCTGTATCTGTTGAGAAAAAAAAACTTCATTAACAACCCTGTACTGTGTGAAAGAAGTTAGTTGCTTCTAGGAATCAGTGGATTTCCTATGAAAAGGTTGAGTGAAAAGTTCAAATTTCCTCGTTTGTGTAATCAAACAGGATGTACAACATAGTAGATTCACTTCATTTCTAAAGTAGTTTGTTGAGAAAATAAACATCTTCATTTCTGAACACTGTACTGTGTGAAATAAGCTAGTTCGGTTCTAGGAATCAGTTTCTTTCCTAGGAAGATGGTTGAGTGCAGCAAGTTCAAACTTTCCTTGTTTGGTAATCTAACAAGATGTACAACACAGTAGATTTCACTTCATTTCTAAACTACCTTGTTGAGAAAACAAACACCATCAATCCCAAATACTGTATTGTATTGAAGTAAGTTGTTTCGGTTCTAAGAATCAGTTGCTTTCCTATGAAGAAGGTTGAGTGCAGCAAATCCAAACTTTCCTAGTTTGTGTAATCTAACAAGATGTACAAGTTAGTAGATTGGCCTCATTTCTAAAGTAGTTTGTTTGGAAAACAAACATCTTCATTCCTGAACACTGTACTGTGTGAAAGAAGCTAGTTCGGTTCTAGGAATCAGTTTCTTTCCCACGAAGATGGTTGAGTGTAGCAAGTTCAAACTTTCCTTGTTAATGTAATCTAAAAAGATGTACAACATAGTAGATTCGCCTCACTTGTAAAGTAGTTTATTGAGAATCAAACATCTTCATTGCTGAACCCTGTACTGTGTCAAATAAGCTAGTTCAGTTCTAGGAATCAGTTGCTTTCCTACGAAGAAGGTTGAGTGAAGCAACTTAAAACTTTCCTTGTTCGTGTACTGTGACAGGATATACAATTTAGTAGATTCGCCTCATATGTAAAGTAGTTTGTTGAGAAAACAAACATCTTCATTCCCGAACACTGTTCTGTGTGAAATAAGCTAGTTCGTTTCTAGGAATCAGTTGCTTTCCTACGAAGAAGGTTGAGTACAGCAAGTTCAAACTTTCCTTGTTTCTGTAATGTAACAGGATGTACAACTTAGTAGATTCGCTTCATTTCTGTAGTAGTTTGTTGAGAAAAAAAAAATCTTCATTGGCGAACCCTGTACTGTGTGAAAGAAGTTAGTTTGCTTCTAGGAATCAGTGGCTTTCCTACGAATAAGGTTGAGTGAATCAAGTTCGATCTTTCCTCGTTTGTGTAATGTAACAGGATGTACAACTCAGTAGATTCACTTCATTTCTAAAGTAGTTTGATGAGAAAACAAACATCTTCATTGCCGAACACTGTACTGTGTGAAATAAGCTAGTTCGGTTCTAGGAATCACTTGCTTTCCTAGGAAGACGTTGGAGTGCAGCAAGTTCAAACTTTCCTTGTTTGGTAATCTAACAAGATGTACTACTTACAAGTTTCACGTCATTTCTAAACTACCTTGTTGAGAAAACAAACACCATCAATCCCAAATACTGTATTGTTTGAAATAAGTTGTTTTAGGTTCAAGGAATCAGTTGGTTTCCTATGAAGAAGGTTGAGTGCAGCAAGTCCAAACGTTCCTAGTTAATGTAATCTAAAAAGATGTACTAACTTAGTAGATTGGCCTCATTTCTACAGTACGTTGTTCAAAAACAAACATCTTCATTCAGGAACACTGTACTGTGTGAAAGAAGCTACTTTGGTTCTAGGAATCAGTTGCTTTCCTACGAAGAAGGTTGAGTGCAGCAAGATCAAACTTTCCTTGTTAATGTAATCTAAAAAGGTGTACAACTTAGTTGATTCACTTCATTTCCAAAGTAGTTCGTTTAGAAAACAAATATCTTCATTGCCGAACACTGTACTGTGTGAAATAAGCTAGTTCGGTTCTAGGAATCACTTGCTTTCCTAGGAAGACGTTGGAGTGCAGCAAGTTCAAACTTTCCTTGTTTGGTAATCTAACAAGATGTACTACTTACAAGTTTCACGTCATTTCTAAACTACCTTGTTGAGAAAACAAACACCATCAATCCCAAATACTGTATTGTTTGAAGTAAGTTGTTTCGGTTCAAGGAATCAGTTGGTTTCCTATGAAGAAGGTTGAGTGCAGCAAGTCCAAACGTTCCTAGTTAATGTAATCTAAAAAGATGTACTACTTAGTAGATTGGCCTCTTTTCTACAGTACGTTGTTCAAAAACAAACATCTTCATTCAGGAACACTGTACTGTGTGAAAGAAGCTACTTCGGTTCTAGGAATCAGTTGCTTTCCTACGAAGAAGGTTGAGTGCAGCAAGATCAAACTTTCCTTGTTAATGTAATGTAAAAAGGTGTACAACTTAGTTGATTCACTTCATTTCCAAAGTAGTTCGTTTAGAAAACAAATATCTTCATTGCCGAACACTGTACTGTGTGAAATAACCTAGTTCCGTTCTAGGAATCAGTTGCTTTCGTATGAAGAACGTTCAGTGCAGCAACTTCAAAATTTCCTGGTTTGTGTAATGTAACAAGATGTAAAACTTAGTAGATTCGCTTCATTTCCAAAGTAGTTTGTTTAGAAAACAAACATCTTCCTTGCCAAACAGTGTACTGTGTGAAATAAGTTAATTCGGTTCTAGGAATCAGTTTATTTTCTACAAAGGTGGTTGAGTGCTGCAAGTTCAAACTTTCCTTGTTAATGTAATCTAAAAAGATGTACAACTTAGTAGATTTGCCTCATTTCTAAAGTAGTTTGTTTAGAAAAGAAACATCTTCATTACCGAACCCTGTATCTGTCAAAAAGCTAGTTCGGTTCTAGGAATCAGTTGCTTTCCTACGAAGAAGGTTGAGTGCAGCAAGTTCAAACTTTCCCTTTTTGTGTAATGTAACAGGATGTACAACTTAGTAGATACGCTTCATTTCTAAATTAGTTTGTTTAGAAAAGAAACTCCTTCAGTGCCAAACACTGTACTGTGTGAAATTAGCTATTTCGGTTCTAGGAATCAGTTCCTTTCCTACAAAGAAGGTTGAGTGCAGCAAGATCAAACTTTCCTTATTAATGTAATCTGAAAAGATGTACAACTTAGTAGATTGGCCTCATTGCTACAGTAGGTTGTTTAAAAAACAAAAACTTCATTGCCAAACACTGTACTGTCTGAAATAAGCCAGTTCTGTTCTAGGAATCAGTTGCTTTCCTATGAAGAAGGTTGAATGTAGCAAGTTCAAACTTTCCTTTTTTGTGTAATCGAACAAGATGTACAAATTACAAGTTTCGCTTCATTTCTAAACTACTTTGTTTAGAAAACAAACATATTCATTGCCCAACACTCTACTGTTTGAAGTAAGCTAGTTCGCTTCTAGGAATCAGTTTCTTTTCGACGAAGATGGTTGAGTGCATCAAGTTCAACCTTTCCTTGTTAATGGAATCTAAAAAGATGTACAACATAGTAGATTCGCCTCATTTGTAAAGTAGTTTTTTGAGAAAACAAACATCTTCATTGCCGAACATTGTACTTTGTGAAATAAGCTAGTTTGGTTCTAGGAATCAGTTGCTTTTCTAAGAAGACGGTTTAGTGCAGCAAGTTCAAACTGTCCTTGTTTCTGTAACGTAACACGATGTAAAACGTAGTAGATTCACTTCATTTACAAAGTAATTTGTTTAGTAAAGAAACATCTTCATTGCTGAACACTGTACTGTGTGAAGGAAGCTAGTTCGGTTCTAGGAATCAGTTTCTTTTTGATGAACATGGTTGAGTGCAGCAAGTTCAAACTTTCCATGTTAATGTAATCTAAAAAGATGTACAACATAGTAGATTCGCCTCATTGGTAAAGTACATTGTTGATAAAACAAACATCTTCATTGCTGAACATTGTACTGTTTGAAATAAGCTAGTTAGGTTCGAGGAATCAGTTGCTTTCCTATGTAGAAGGTTGAGTGCAGCAAGTTCAAACTTTCTTAGTTTGTGTTATGTCACAGGATGTACAACTTAGTAGATTCACTACATTTCTAAAGTAGTTTGTTTAGAAAAGAAACATCTTCATTGCGGCACACTGTACGGTGTGAAATAAGCTAGTTCGGTTCTAGGAATCAGTTGCTTTCCTAGGAAGAAGGTTGAGGGCAGCAAGTTCAAACTTTCCCTGTTATGTAATCTAACAAGATGTACTACTTACACTGTATTGTGTGAAATAAGCTAGTTCAGTTCTAGGAATCACTTGCTTTCCTACGCAGAAAGTTGAGTACAGCAAGTTCAAACTTTCCTTGTTTGTGTAATGTAACAGGATGTACAACTTAGTAGATTCGCCTCATTTCTAAAATAGTTTGTTTAGAAAACAAACATCTTCATTCCCGAACACAGTACTGTGTTAAAGAACCTAGTTTGGTTCTAGGAATCGGTTGCTTTACTACAAAGATGGTTGAGTGCAGCAAGTTCAAACTTTCCTTGTTAATGTAATCTGAAAAGTTGTACAACATAGTAGAATCGCCTCAATTGCAAAGTAGTTTGTTGAGAAAACAAACATCTTCATTGCCGAACCCTGTACTGTGTCAAAGAAGCTAGTTCGGTTCTAGGAATAAGTTGCTTTCCTACGAAGAAGGTTGAGTAAAGCAAGTTTAAACTTTCCTTGTTTGTGTAATATAACATGATGTACAACTTAGTGGATTCTCCTCATTTGTAAAGAAGTTTGTTGAGAAAACAAACATGTTCATTGCCGAAACATTGTAATGTGTGAAATAAGCTAGTTCGGTTCTAGGAATCAGTTGCTTTCCTACAAAGAAGGTTGAGTGCAGCAAGTTCAAACTTTCCTAGTTTGTGTAATCTAACAAGATGTACGAGTTAGTACATTCACCTCATTTCTAAAGTAGTTTGTTTAGAGAACAAACATCTTCATTCCCGAACACTGCACTGTGAAATAACCTAGTTCGGTTCTCCGAATCAGTTGCTTTCCTACGAAGAACGTTGAGTGTAGCAAGTTCAAATGTTCCTTGTTTGCGTAATATTACAGGATGTACAACTCAGTAGATTCGCTTCATTTCTAAAGTAGATTATTTAGAAAACAGACACCTTCATTGCTGAATACTGTATTGTGTGAAATAAGGTAGTTCGGTTCTGGGAATCAGTTGCTTTCCTACCAAGAAGGTTGAGTGCAGCAAGATCTAATTTTCCTTGCTTGTGTAATCTAACATGATGTACAAATTACAAGTTTCGCTTCATTTGTAAACTACTTTGATTAGAAAACAAACATATTCATTGCCCAACACTGTACTGTTTGATGTAAGCTAGTTCGGTTCTAGGAATCAGTTTCATTTCGACAAACATGGTTGAGTTCAGCAGGTTCAAACTTTCCTTGTTAATGTAAACTAAAAAGATGTACAACATAGTATATTCGCCTCATTTGTAAAGTAGTTTGTTGAGAAAACAAACATCTTCATTGCCGAACATTGTACTTTGTGAAATAAGCTAGTTTGGTTCTAAGAATCAATTGCTTTCCTTTGAAGAAGGATGAGTGCACCAAGTTGAAACTTTCCTAGTTTGTTTAATGTCACAGGATGTACAACTTAGTAGAATCACTTCGTTTCTAAAGTAGTTTTTTAGAAAACAAACATCTTCATTGCAGAACATTGTACTCTGTGAAATAAGCTAGTTCGGTTCTAGAAATCAGTTGCCTTCCTACGAAGAAGGTTGAGTACAGCCAATTCAAACTTTCCTAGTTTGTGTAATCTAACAAGATCTTCAAGTTAGTAGATTTGCCTCATTTATAAAGTAGTTTGTTCAGGAATCAAACATCTTCATTCCTAAACCCTGTACTGTGTCAAACAATCTAGTTCGGTTCTAGGAATTAGTTTCTTTCCTACGAAGAAGGTTGAGTGCAGGAAATTCAATCTTTCCTTGTTTGTGTAATCTAACAAGATGTACTACTTACAAGTTTCACTTCATTTCTAAACTGCCTTGTTTAGAAAACAAACACCATCAATCCCAAATACTGTATTGTGTGAAGTAAGTTGTTTCGGTTCTAGGAATCAGTTGATTTCCTACGAGGAAGGTTGAGTGCAGCAAGTTCAATCTTTACTAGTTTGTGTAATTTAACAAGATGTACAAGTTAGTAGATTCGCCTCATTTCTAAAGTAGTTTGTTTAGAAAACAAATATCTTCCTTCCTGAACGCTGTACTGTGTGAAAGAAGCTAGTTCGGTTCTAGGAATCAGTTGCTTTACTCAGAAGAAGGTTTAGTGCAGCAAGTTCAAACTGTCCTTGTTTCTGTAATGTAACAAGATGTAAAACGTAGTAGAATCGCTTCATTTCCAAAGTAATTTGTTTAGTAAAGAAAGCTCTTCATTGCCGAACACTGTACTGTGTGAAGTAAGCTAGTTCGCTTCTAGGTATCAGTTTCTTTTCGATGAAGATGGTTGAGTGCAGCAAGTTCAAAGTTTACTTGTTAATGTAATCTGAAAAGATGTACAACATAGTAGATTCACCTCATTGGTAAAGTAGTTTGTTGAGAAAACAAACATCTTCATTGCAGAACATTCTACTGTGTGAAATAAGGTAGTTGGTTCGAGGAATCAGTTGCTTTCCTATGAAGAAGGTTGAGTGCAGCAAGTTCAAACTTTCATAGTTTGTGCAATGTCCCAGGATGTACAACTTAGTAGATTCACTTCATTTCTAATGTATTTTGTTTAGAAAACAAACATCTTGAGTGCCGAACACTGCACTGTGTGAAATAAGCTAGTTCGGTTCTAGGAATCAGTTGCTTTCCTACGAAGAATGTTGAGTGTAGCAAGTTCAAACTGTCCTTGTTTCTGTAATGTAACAAGATGTAAAACTTAGTAGATTCGCTTCATTTCCAAAGTAGTTTGTTTAGAAAAAAAACATCTTCCTTGCCAAACACTGTACTGTGTGAAATAAGTTAATTCGGTTCTAGGAATCAGTTTCTTTTCTATGAAGATGGTTGAGTGCTGCAAGTTCAAACTTTCCTTGTTAATGTAATCTAAAAAGATGTACAACTTAGTAGATTTGCCTCATCACTAAAGTAGTTTGTTTAGAATAGAAATATCTTCATTATCAAACCCTGTACTCTGTTAAATAAGCTAGTAGATACGCTTCATTTCTAAAGTAGTTTGTTTAGAGAAGAAACTTCTTCAGTGCCAAACACTGTACTGTGTGATATTAGCTATTTTGGTTCTAGGAATCAGTTCCTTTCCTACTAAGAAGGTTGAGTGCAGCAAGATCAAACTTTCCTTATTAATGTAATCTAAAAATATGTACAACTTATAGTAGATTGGTCTCATTGCTACAGTAGGTTGTTTAAAAAACAAACAACTTCATTGCTGAACACTGTACTGTATGAAATGAGCCTGTTCTGTTCTAGGAATCTGTTGCTTTCCTACGAGGAAGGTTGAATGGAGGAAGGTCAAACTTTCCTTGTTTGTGTAATCGAACAATATATACAAATTACAAGTTTCTCTTGATTTCTAAACTACTTTGTTGAGAAAACAAACATATTCATTGCCCAACACTGTACTGTTTGATGTAAGCTAGTTCGGTTCTAGAAATCAGTTTCTTTTCGATGAAGATGGTTGAGTGCATCAAGTTCAAACTTTCCTTGTTAATGTAATCTAAGAAGATGTACAACTTTGTAGATTCGCCTCATCACTAAAGTAGTTTGTTTAGAAAAGAAATATCTTCATTATCAAACCCTGTACTCTGTCAAATAAGCTAGTTCAGTTCTAGGAATCAGTTGCTTTCCTACGAAGAAGGTTGAGTGAAGCAAGTTCAAACTTTCCTTGTTTGTGTAATGTAACAGGATGTACAACTTAGTAGATTCGCCTCATTTCTACAGTAGTTTCTTTAGAAAAGAAACATCTTCATTACCGAACACTGTACTGTGTGAAATAATTTAATTCGGTTCTAGGAATCTGTTTCCTTTCTACGAAGATGTTTGAGCGCAGCAAGTTCAAACTTTCCTTGTTAATGTAATGTAAAAAGATGTACAACTTGGTAGATTCTCCACATTTCTAAATTAGTTTGTTTAGAAAACAAACATCTTCATTACCGAACACTGTACTATGTGAAATAAGCTCGTTCGGTTCAAGGAATCACTTGCTGTCATAAGAAGAAGATTCAGTGCAGGAAGTTCAAACTTTCCTTCTTAATGTAATCTAAAAAGATGTACAACATAGTAGATTCACTTCATTTCCAAAGTAGTTTGTTTAGTAAACAAACATCTTTATTTCAAAACACTGTACTGTGTGTAAATAAATTAATTCGGTGCAGCAAGTTCAAACTTTCCTTGTTAATGTAATCTAAAAAGATGTACAAATTAGTAGATTCGCTTTATTTCTAAACTACCTTGTTTAGAAAACAAACACCATCAATCCCAAATACTGTATTGTATGAAGTAAATTGTTTCGGTTCTAGGAATCAGTTGCTTTCTTAGGAAGAAGCTTGAGTGCAGCAAGTTAAAACTTTCCTAGTTTGTGTAATCTAACAAGATGTACAAGTTAGTAGATTCGCCTCATTTATAAACAAGTTTGTTTAGAAAACAAACATCTTCATTCCCAAACACTGTACTGTGTGAAAGAAGCTAGTTCGGTTCTAGGAGTCATTTTCTTTTCGACGAAGATGGTTGAGTGCAGCAAGTTCAAACTTTCCTTGTTAATGTAATCTAAAAAGATATACAACATAGTAGATTCGCCTCACTTGTAAAGTAGTTTGTTGAGAAAATGAACATCTTCATTCCCGAACCCTGTACTCTGTCAAATAAGCTAGTTTGGTTCTAGGAATCGGTTGCTTTCCTACGAAGAAGGTTGAGTGAAGCAAGTTCAAACTATCCTTGTTTGTGTAATGTAACAGGATGTACAAGCTAGGAGATTCGACTCATTTGTAAAGTAGTTTGTTGAGAAAACAAACATCTTCATTCCCGAACATTGTACTGTGTGAAATAAGCTAGTTCGGTTCTAGGAATCAGTTGCTTTCCTACGAAGAAGGTTGAGTGCAGCAAGTTCACACATTCCCTTGTTTTCGTAATATAACAGGGTGTACAACTTAGTAGATTCTCTTCATTTCTAACGTAGTTTGTTTAGAAAACAAACATCTTCAATGCCGAACACTGTACTCTGTGAAATAAGCTAGTTCGGTTCTAGGAATCAGTTGTATTACTACGAAGAAGGTTGAGTGCAGCAAGTTCAAACTTTCTTTGTAAATGTAATCAAAAAGGTGTACAACTTTGTAGAATGGCCTCCTTCCTACAGTAGGTTGTTTAGAAAACAAACATCTTCAGTGCCGAACACTGTACTGTGTGAAATAAGCTAGTTCAGTTCTAGCAATAAGTTGCTTTCCTACGAAGAAGGTTGAGTGCAGCAAGTTCAAACTTTCCTTGTTTGTGTAAGCTAACAAGATGTACTACTTACAAGTTTCATTGCATTTCTAAAGTACCTTGTTGAGAAAACAAACACCATCAATCCCAAATACTGTATTGTGTGAAGTAAGTTGTTTCGGTTCTAGGAATCAGATGTTTTCCTAAGAAGAAGGTTGAGTGCAGCAGGTCCAAACTTCCCTAGTTACTGTAATCTAAAAAGATGTACAACTTAGTAGAATCACCTCAATTCTAAAGTAGTTTGTTTAGAAAACAAACATCTTCATTACCGAACACTGTACTATGTGAAATGAGCTAGTTCGGTTCTAGGAATCACGTGCTTTCCTACGAAGAAGGTTGAGTGCAGCAAGTTCAAACTTTCCTTGTTAATGTAATCTAAAAAGATGTACAAATTATTGGATTGGCCTGATTTCTACAGTAGGTTGTTTTCAAAACAAATATTTTCATTCCCGAACACTGTACTTTGTGAAATAAGCAAGTTCGGTTCCAGGACTCAGTTGCTTTCCTACGAAAACGTTGAGTACAGCAAGTTCAAACTTTCCTTCTTTGTGTAATGTAACAGGATGTACAACTTCGTAGCTTCGCTTCATTTCTAAAGTAGTTCGTTTACAAAACAAACATCTTCATTCCCGAACCTAGTACTGTGTCAAATAAGCTATTTCAGTTCTAGGAATCAGTTGCTTTCCTATGAAGAAGGTTGAGTGCAGCAAGTTCAAACTTTCCTTGTTTGTGTAATTTAACAGGATATACAACTTAGTACATTCACTTCATTTCTAAAGTAGTTTGTTTAGAAAAGAAACATCTTCAGTGCCAAACACTTTACTGTGTGAAATTAGCTATTTCGGTTCTAGGAATCAGTTGCTTTCCTACGAAGAAGGTTGAATGCAGGCAAGATCAAACTTTCCCTGTTATTGTAATCTAATAAGATGTACAATTTAGTAGATTGGCCTCATTTCTACAGTAGGTTGTTAAAAAAAAAAAAAAAAAAAAAAAAAAAAAAAAAAAAACAACTTCATTGCCGAACACTGTACTGTGTGAAAAAAGCCAGTTTGGTGCTAGGAATCTGTTGCTTTCCCACGAGGAAGGTTGAGTGCAGCAAGTTCAAACTTTCCTTGTTTGTGTAATATAACAGGATGTACAACTTTATATTTGGTTCATTTTTAAAGTAGTTTGTTTAGAAAACAAATATCTGCAGTGCCGAACACTGTACTGTGTGAAATAAGGTAGTTCGGTTCTAGGAATCATTTGTTTTATTATGAATAAGGTTGAGTGCAGCAAATTTAAACTTTCCCTGTTATGTAATCTAACAAGATGTACTACTTACAAGTATTGCTGCATTTCTAAACTACCTTGTTTAGAAAACAAACACCTTTAATCCCAAATACTGTACTGTGTGAAATAAGTTGTTTCGGTTCTAGGAATCAGATGCTTTCCTACGAAGAAGGTTAAATGCAGCAAGTTCGAACTTTCCTAGTTTGTGTAATCTGACAAGATGCACAAGTTAGTAGATTCACCTCATTTAAAAAGTAGTTTGTTTTGAAAACAAACATCTTCATTCCCGAACCCTGAACTGTGTGAAAGAAGCTAGTTCATTCCTAGGAATGAGTTGCTTTACCACGAAGAAGTTTTAGTTCAGCAAGTTCAAACTTTTCTTGTTTATGTAATGTAACAAGATGTAAAACGTAGAAGATTCGCTTCATTTCCAAAGTAGTTTGTTTAGTAAACAAACATCTTCATTGCCGAACACTGTACTGTGTGAAATACGTTAATTCGGTTCTAGGAATCAGTTTCCTTTCTACGAAGATGGTTGAGTGCAGCAAGTTCTAACTCTCCGGGTTAATGTAATCTAAAACGATGTACATCGTAGTAGATTTGCCTCACTTCTAAAGCAGTTTCTTCAGAAACGAAACATGTTCATTACCGAACAGTGTACTTTGTGAAATAAGCTAGTTCGGTTCTAGGAATCAGTTGCTTTCCTACAAAGAAGGTTGAGTGTAGCAAGTTCAAACTTTCCTTGTTTGTGTAATCTACCAAGATGTACAAATTACAAGTTTCTCTTCATTTCTAAACTACTTTCTTTAGAAAACAAACATATTCATTGCCCAACACTGTATTGTTTCAAGTAAGCTAGTTCGGTTCTAGGAATCAGTTTCTTTTCGATGAAGATGGTTGAGTGTAGCAAGTTCAAACTTTCCTTGTTAATGTAATCTAAAAAGATATACAACATAATAGATTCGCCTGATTTGTAAAGTAGTTTGTTGAGAAAACAAACATCTTCATTGCTGAACATTGTACTGTGTGAAATAAGCTAGTTAGGTTCTGGGAATCAGTTGCTTTCCTACGATGAAGGTTGAGTGCAGCAAGTCCAAACATTCCTAGTCTGTGTAATGTCACAGGATGTACAACGTAGTAGATTCGCTTCATTTCTAAAGTAGTTTGTTTAGAAAACTAACATGTTCATTCCGGAACACTGTACTGTGTGAAATAAGCTAGTTCGGTTCTAGCAATCAGTTGCTTTCCTACGAAAAAGGTTGACTGCAGCAAGTTCAAACTTTGCTTCTTTGTGTTATGTAGCAGCATGTACAACTTAGTAGGTTCGCTTTATATCTATGGTAGTTTTTTTTAGGAAACAAACATCTTCTGTGCTTAACACTGTACTGTGTGAAATAAGCTAGTTCCTTTCTAGGAATCAGTTGCTTTCCTACGAAGAAGGTTGAGTGCACCAAGTTCAAACTTTCCCAGTTTGTGTAATGTAATAGGATGTTCAACTTTAGATTCAGTTCATTTCTAAAATATTTTGTATAGAAAACAAACATCCTCAGTGCTGAACACTGTATTGTGTGAAATAAGCTAGTTGGGTTCTAGGAATCAGTTGCTTTCCTACGAAGAAGGTTGAGTGCAGCAAGTTCAAACTTTCCTTGTTAATGTAATCTAAAAAGATGCACAACTTAGTAGGTTCGCCTCATTTCTAAAGTAGTTTGTTTAGAAAACAAACATCTTCATTACCGAACACTGTAATATGTGAAATAAGCTAGTTCGGTTCTAGGAATCAGTTGCTTTCCTACGAAGATGGTTGAGTGCAGCAAGTTCAAACTTTCCTAGTTTGTGTAATCTAACAAGATGTACATGTTAGTAGATTAGCCTCATTTCTAAAGTAGTTTGTTTGGAAAACAAACATCTTCATTACCGAACCCTGTACTGTGTGAAATGAGCTAGTTCAGTTCTGGGAATCAGTTGTTTTCCTACGAGGAAAGTTGAGTACAGCAAATTCAAACTTTCGTTGTTAGTGTAATCTAAGAAGATGTACTACTTACAAGTTTCGCTTCATTTCTAAACTACCTTATTTAGAAAACAAACACCATCAATCCCAAATACTGTATTGGGTGAAGTAAGTTGCTTCGGTTCTAGGAATCTGTTGCTTTCCTACGAAGAAGGTTGAGTGCAGCAAGTTCACACTTTCCTTGTTTGTGTAATGTAGCAGGATATACAACTTAGTAGATTCGCTTCATTTCTAAAGTAGTTTGCTTAGAAAACAAACATCTTCATTCCCGAACATTGTACTATGTGAAATCAGCTAGTTCGGTTCTAGGAATCAGTTTCTTGTCGATGAAGATGGTTCAGTGCAGCAAGTACAAACTTTCTTTCTTAATGTAATCTGAAAAGATGTATAACTTAGTAGATTCGCCTCAATTCTAAAGTAGTTTGTTTAGAAAAGAAACATCTTTATTCCCGAGCACTGTGCTACATGAAATAAGGTAGTTCGGTTCTAGGAATCACTTGCTTTCCTACGAAGAAGGTTGAGTGCAGCAAGTTCAAACTTTCCTTATTTGTGTAATCTAACAAGATGTACAATTTTCAAGTTTCACTTCATTTCTAAACTACTTTGTTTAGAAAACAAACATATTCATTTCCCAACATTGTACTGTGTGAAATAAGTAAATTCGGTTCTAGGAATCATTTTCCTTTCTTCGAAGATGGTTGGGTGCAGCAAGTTCAAATTTTCCTTGTTAATGGAATCTAAAAAGATGTACAACTTAGTAGTTTCGCTTTATTTCTAAAGTAGTTTGATTAGAAAACAAACATCTTCATTACCGAACACTGTACTATGTGAAATAAGCTAGTTCGGTTCTAGGAATCACTTGCTTTCCTACGAATTAGTTTGAGTGAAGCAAGTTCAAACTTTCCTTGTTAATGTAATCCAAAAAGATGTACAAATTAGTGGATTGGCCTGATTTATACACTACGTGGTTTAGAAAACAAACATGTTCATTCCCGAACCCTGTACTGTGTGAAATAAGCCAGTTCGGTCATGGAATCAGTTGCTTTCCTACGAAGAAGGTTGATTGCAGCACGTTCAAACTTTCCTTGTTTGTGTAATGTAACATGATGTACAACTTAGTAGATTTGGTTCATTTCTAAAGTAGTTTGTTTAGAAAACAAACATCTTCAGTGCCGAACACTGTACTGTGTGAAATAAGCTAGGTCGGTTCTAGGAAAAAGTTGCTTTCCTAAGAGGATGGTTGAGTGCAGCAAGTTCAAACTTTTCCTGTTTGTGTAATGTCACAGGATGCACAACTTTGTAGATTCACTTCATTTCTAAAGTAGTTTATTTAGAAAACAAATATCTTCATTGCCGAACACTATGCTTTGTGAAATAACCTAGTTTGGTTATAGGAATCAGTTGCTTTCCTAAGAGGATGCTTGAGTGCAGCAAGTTCAAACTTCTCCTGTTTGTGAAATGTCACAGGATGTACAACTTTATAGATTCACTTCATTTCTAAAGTAATTTGTTTAGAAAACAAATATCTTCATTGCCGAACACTATGCTGTGTGAAATAAGCTAGTTTGGGTCTAGGAATCAGTTGCTACTACGAAGAAGGTTGAGTGAAGCAAGTTCAAACTTTCCTTGTTTGTGTAATGTAACAGTATGTGCAACTTAGTAGATTCGCTACATTTCTAAGGTAGATTGTTTAGAAAACAAAGATCTTCAATTCCGAACATTGTACTTTGTGAAGTAAGCTAGTTCGGTTCTAGGAATCAGTTTCCTTTCGACGAAGATGGTTCACTGCAGCAAGTTCAATCTTTCCTTTTTAATGTAATCTAAAAAGATGTACAACTGAGTAGATTCGCCTCATTTCTAAAGTAGTTTGTTTAGAAAACAAACATCTTCCTTACGGAACACTGTACTTTGTGAAATGAGCTAGTTCGGTTCTAGGAATCACTTGCTTTCCTACAAAGAAGGTTGAGTGCAGAAAGTTCAAACTTTCCTTGTTTATGTAATCCAACAAAATGTACACATTACAACTTTCGCTTCATTTCTAAACTACTTTGTTTAGAAAACAAACATATTCATTGGAAACACTGTACTGTGTGAAGTAAGCTAGTTCGGATCTAGGAATCAGTTTCTTTTCGACGAAGATGGTTGAGTTCAGCAAGTTCAAACTTTCCTTGTTAATGTAATCTAAAAAAATGTACAACTGAGGAGATTCGCCTCATTTTTAAAGTAGTTTGTTGAGAAAACAAACATCTTCATTGCCGAACATTGTACGATGTGAAATAAGCTAGTTCAGATCTAGGAATCAGATGCTTTCTAAGAAGAAGGTTGAGTGCAGCAAGTTCAAACTTTCCAAGTTTGTGTAATCTAACAAGATGTACAATTATTATATTCACCTCATTTCTAAAGTAGTATGTTTAGAAAACAAACATCTTCATTCCCAAACCCTGTACGGCGTGAAATAAGCTAGTTCGGTTCTAGGAATCAGTTGCTTTCCTACGAAGAAGGTGGAGTACAGCAAGTTTAAACTTTCCTTCTTTGTATAATGTAATAGGATGTACAACTCAGTAGATTCGCTTCATTTCTAAAGTAGTTTGTTTAAAACAAACATCTTCACTACCGAACACTGTACTGTGTGAAATAACCTAGTTTGGTTCTAGGAATCAGTTGCTTTCCTACGACGATGGTTGAGTGCATAAGTTCAAACTTTTCTTGTTTGTGTAATGTCACAGGATGTACAACTTAGTAGATTTGCTTCATTTCTAAAGTAGTTTGTTTAGAAAACAAAATCTTCATTGCCGAACACTATACTGTGTGAAATAAGCTAATTCGTTTCTAGGAATCAGTTGCTTTCCTATGAAAAAGGTTGAGTGCAGCAAGTTCAAACTTTCCTGGTTTGTGTAATGTAACATGATCTGCAACTTAGTAGTTTCGCTTCATTTCTAAAGCATTTTGTTTAGAAAACAAACATCTTCATTGCCAAACACTGTACTGTGTGCAGTAAGCTTGTTCGGTTCCAGGAATCAGTTTCCTTTTGACGAAGATGGTAGAGTGTAGCAAGTTCAAACTTTCCGTGTTAATGTTATCTAAAAAGATGTACAAATTAGTAGATTGGCCTCATTTCTACAGTAGGTTGTTTACAAAACAAACATCTTGATTCCCGAACACTGTACTGTGTGAAATAAGCTACTTCGCTTCTAGGAATCAGTTGCTTTCCTTCGAAGACGTTTCAGTACAGCAAGTTCAATCTTTCCTTGTTTGTGTAAGCTAACAAGATGTACAAATTACAAGTTTTGCTTCATTTCTAAACTACTTTGTTTAGTAAACAAACATATTCATTGCCCAACACTGTACTGTGTGAAGTTAGCTAGTTCAGTTCTAAGAATAAGTTTCTTTTCGAGAAGGTTGTTGAGGGCAGCAAGTTCAAACTTTCCTTGTTAATGTAATCTAAAATCAAAAAAGATGTACAAGTTAGTAGATTCGCCTCATTTCTACAGTAGGTTGTTTAGAAAAGAAACATCTTCATTCCCGAACACTGTATTGTGTGAAATAAGCTAGTTCGAATTGACGATTTAGTTGATTTCCTACAAAGAAGTTTGAGTGCAGCAAGTTCAAACTTTCCTTGTTGGTGTAATCTTACAAGACGTACAATTTAGTAGATTCGCTTCATTTCTAAAGTAGTTTGTTTAGAACACAGACATCTTCATTGCCTAATACTGTACCATGTGAAATAAGTTTGTTCTGTTGTCAGAATCAATTGTACTGTGTGAAGTTAGCTAGTTCCTTTCTAAGAATAAGTTTCTTTTCGAGAAGGTGGTTGAGCGCAGCAAGTTCAAACTTTCCTTGTTAATGTAATCTAAAAAGATATACAAGTTAGTAGATTCGCCTCATTTCTAAAGTAGTTTGTTTAGAAAACAAACATCTTCATTCAGAAACCATGTACTGTGTGAAATAAGCTGGTTCAGTTCTAGGAATCTGTTGCTTTCCTACGAAGAAGGTTGAGTGCAGCAAGTTCAAACTTTCCTTGTTTGTGTAATGACACAGGACGTACCACTTAGTAAACAAACATCTTTATTTCCCAACGCTGTACTGTGTGAGGTAAGCCACTTCAGTTCTAGGAATCAGTTTCTTTTCGACAAAGATGGTTCAGTGCAACAAGTTCAAACTTTGCTTGTTAATGTAATCTAAAAAGATGTACAACTTATTAGATTCGCCTCGTTTCAAAAGTACTATGTTTATAAAACAAACATCTTCATTACCCAACACTGTACTGTGTGAAATTAACTAGTTTGGTTCTAGGAATCACTTGCTTTCCTACGAAGAAGGTTGAGTGCAGCAAGTTCAAACTTTCCTCGTTAATGTAATCTAAAAAGATGTACAACTTAGTAGATTGGCCTCATTTCTACAGTAGGTTGTTTAGAAAACAAACATCTTCATTCCCGAACACTGTACTGTGTGAAATAAGCTAGTTCGCTTCTAGGAATGAGTTGTTTTTCCTCCAAAGAAGGTTGAGTACAGCAAGTTCAAACTTTCCATGGTTGTGTAAGCTAGCTAGAGGTACAAATTACAAGTTTTGCTTCATTTCTGTACTACTTTGTTTAGTAAACATACATATTCAATGCCCAATACTGTACTGTGTGAAGTAAGCTAGTTCGGTTCTAAGAGTCAGTTTCTTCTCGACGAAGAACGTTGAGTGCAGCAAGTTTAAACTTTCCTTGTTAATGCAATCAAAAAAGATGTACATCTTAGTACATTCGCCTCATTTGTAAAATAGTTTGTTGAGAAAACAAACATCTTTATTGCCCAACACTGTACTGTGTGAAGTAAGCTACTTCGGTTCTAGGAATCAGTTTCATATCGATGAAGATTGGTGAGTGTAGCAAGTTGAAACTTTCTTTGTTAAAGTATTCTAAAAAGATGTACAACTTAGTAGATTCACCTCATTTGTAAAGTAGTGTGTTGAGAAAACAAACATCTTCATTGCTGAACATTGTATTGTGTGAAATAAGCTAGTTCACTTCTAGGAATCAGTTGCTTTCATACGAAGAAGGTTGAGTGCAGCAAGTTCAAACGTTCTTAGTTTGTGTTCTAACAAGATGTACCAGTTAGTATATTCACCTCATTTGTAAAGTACTTTGTTTAAAAACAAACATCTTCATTGCCAAACACTGTACTGTGTGAAATAAGCTAGTTCGGTTCTAGGAATCAGTTTCTTTTCTACGAAGGTGGTTGAGTGCAGCAAGTTGAAAATTTCCTTATTAATGTAATCTAAAAATATGTACAACTTAGTAGATTTGCCTTATTTGTAAAGCAGTTTTTTAAGAAAACAAACATCTATATTGCCCAACACTGTACTGTGTGAAGTAAGCTACTTCGGTTCTAGGAATCACTTTCTCTTCGACGAAGATGGTTGAGAGCACCAAGTTCAAAATTTCCTTGTTAAAGTAATCTAAAAATATGTAAAACTTAGTAGATTCGCCTCATTTGTAAAGTAGTTTGTTGAGAAAACAAACCTCTTCATTGCCGAACAATGTACTGTGTGAAATAAGCTAGTTCAGTTCTAGAAATAAGTTTCTTTTCTACGAAGATTGTTGAGTGCAGCAAGTTCAAACTTTCCTAGTATGTGTAATCTAATAAGATGTACAAAATAGTAGATTCGCCTCATTTCTAAAGTAGTTTGTTTAGAAATCAAACATCTTAATTAGTGAACCATGTACTGTGTGAAATAAGGTAGTTCGATTCTAAGAATCAGTCTCTTTTTGCAAAGATGGTTGAGTGCAGCAAGTTCAAAATTTCCTTGTTAATGTAATCTAAAAAGATGTACAACTTAGTAGATTCGCCTCATGTGTAAAGTAGTTTGTTGAGAAAACAAACATCTTCATTGCCGAATATTGTACTTAGTAGATTCGCCTCATTTGTAAAGTAGTTTGTTGAGAAAACAAACATCTTTATTGCCCAACACTGTACTGTGTTAAGTAAGCTGTTTAGGTTCTAGGAATCAATTTTTTTTTTTCGACGAAGATGATTGAGTGCAGCAAGATCAAACTTCCCTTGTTAACATAATCTAAAAAGATGTACAATTAAGTAGATTCACCTCATTTGTAAAGTAGTTTGTTGAGAAAACAAACATCTTCATTGCCAAACATTGTACTGTGTGAAAAAAGCTAGTTTGGTTCTAGGAATCAGTTGCTTTTCTAAGAGGAAGGTTGACTGCAGCAAGTTCAAACTTTCCTTGTTTGTGTAATCTAACAAGATGTGCAAGTTACTAGATTCACCTCATTTGTAAAGTAGTTTGTTGAGAAAACAAACATCTTCATTGCCGAACATTGTACTGTGTGAAATAAGCTAATTCGGTTCTAGGAATCAGTTGATTTCCTAAAAGAAGGTTGAGTGCAGAAAGTTCAAACTTTCCTAGTTTGTGTAATCTAACAAGATGTACAAGTTAGTAGATTCGCCTCATTTATAAAGGAGTTTCTTTAGAAAACAAACATCTTCAGTACTGAACACTGTACTGTGTGAAATAAGCGAGTTCGTTTCTAGGAATCAGTGGCTTTCCTACGAAGAAGGTTGAGTGCAGCAAGTTCAAACTTTCCTAGTTTGTGTAATCTAACAAGAAATACAAGTTAGTAGATTTGCCTCATTTCTAAAGTAGTTTGGTTAGAAAACAAAAATCTTCATTGCCGAACACTGTGCTGTGTCAAATAAGCTAGTTCAGTTCAGGGAATCAGTTGCTTTCCTACGAAGAAAGTTGAGTGCAGCATGTTCAAACTTTCCTTGTTTGTGTAATCTAACAAGATGTACAAGTTAGTAGATTCACCTCATTTCTAAAGTAGTTTGTTTACAAAACAAACATCTTCATTGCCGAACACTGTACTGTGTCAAATAAGCTAGTTCAGTTCAGGTAATCACTTGCTTTCCTACCAAGAAAGTTGACTGCAGCATGTTCTAACTTTCCTTGTTTGTGTAATCTAACAAGATGTACAAGTTAGTAGATTCACCTCATTTCTAAAGTAGTTTGTTTAGAAAACAAACATCTTCATTGCCAAACACTGTACAGTGTGAAATAAGCTAGTTCGGTTCTAGGAATCAGTTGCTTTTGTACGAAGATGGTCGAGTGCAGCAAGGTCAAAATTTCATTGTTAATGTAATCTAAAAAGATGTACAACTTAGTACATTCGCCTCATTTGTAAAGTAGTTTGTTTAAAAAAACAACATCTTTATTACCCAAAACTGTACTGTGTGAAATAAGCTATTTCAGTTCTAGGAATCAGTTTCTTTTCTTCGAAGATGGTTGAGTGCAGCAAGTTCAAACTTTCCTTGTTAACAAAATCTAAAAAGATGTACAACTTAGTAGATTCGCCTCATTTATAAAGCAGTTTGTTGAGAAAACAAACATCTTCATTGCCTAACATTGTACTGTGTGAAATAAGCTAGTTCGATTCTAGGAATCAGTTGCTTTCCTACGAAGAAGGTTGAGTGCAGCAAGTTCAAACTTTCCTAGTTTCTGTAATCTAACAAGATGTACAAGTTAGTAGATTCGCCTCCTTTCTAAAGTACTTTGTTTAGAAAACAAACATCTTCATTGCCGAACACTGTACTGTGTGAAATAAGCTAGTTCGTTTGTAGGAATCAGAATCTTTTCTACGAAGATTGTTGAGTGCATCAAGTTCAAAAGGTCATTGTTCATGTAATCTAGACCGATGTACAACTTAGTAGATTCGCCTCATTTGTAAAGCAGTTTCTTGAGAAAACAAACATCTTTATTGCCCAACACTCTACTGTATGAAGTATGTTGTTTAGGTTCTAGGAATCAGTTTTTTTTCGACGAAGTTGATTGAGTGCAGGAAGTTCAAACTTTCCTTGTTAACGTAATCTAAAAAGATGTACAACTTAGTAGATTCGCCTCATTTGTAATGTAGTTTGTTGAGAAAACAAACATCTTAATTGCCGAACATTGTACTGTGTGAAATAAGCTAGTTAGGTTCTAGGAATCAGTTTCTTTTCTACTAAGAAGGTTGAGTGCAGCAAGTTCAAACTTTCCTTGTTTGTGTAATCTAACAAGATGTGCAAATTAGTAGATTCGCCTCATTTGTAAAGCAGTTTGTTGAGAAAACAAACGTCTTCATTGCCAAACATTGTACTGTGTGAAATAAGATAGTTCGGTTCTAGGAACAAGTTTCTTTTCTACGAAGAAGGTTGAGTGCAGCAAGTTCAAACTTTCCTTGTTTGTGTAATCTAACAAGATGTGCAAGTTAGTAGATTCGCCTCATTTCAAAAGTAGTTTGTTTAGAACACAAACATCTCCATTGCCGAACACTATACTGTTTGAAATAAGCTAGTGCGGTTCTCGGAATCAGTTGCTTTCGTATGAAGAAGGTTGAGTGCAGGAAGTTCAAACGTTCCTTGTTTGTGTAATCTAACAAGATATACAAGTTAGTAGATTCGCCTGACTTCTAAAGTAGTTTGTTGAGAAAACAACCATCTTTATTGCGCAACACTGTACTGTGTGAAGTAAGCTATTTCAGTTCTAGGAATGAGTTTCTTTTCGACAAAGATGGTTGAGTGCAGCAAGTTCAAACTTTCCTTGTTAATGTAATCTAAAAAGATTCACAACTTAGCAGATTCGCCTCATTTGTAAAGTAGTTTGTTGAGAAAACAAACATCTTCATTGCCGATCACTGTACTGTCTGAAACAAGGTAGTTCAGTTCCAGGAATCAGTTGCTTTTCTACGAAGAAGGTTGACTAAAGCAAGTTCAAACTTTCCTTGTTTGTGTAATGTAACAGGATGTACAACTCAGTAGATTCGTTTCATTTCTAAAGTAGTTTCTTTAGAAAACAAACATCTTCATTCCCGAACACTGTACTGTGTGAAATAAGTTAGTTCGGTTTTAGGCATCAGTTGCTTCCCTACGTAAAAGGTTGAGTGCAGCAAATTCTGACTTGCCTTTTTGTGTAATCTAACAAGATGTACAAGTTAGTAGATTCGCCTCATTTGTAAAGTAGATTGTTGAGAAAACAAACATCTTTATTGCCCAACACTGTACTGTGCGAAGTAAGCTATTTTGGTTCTAGTAATGAGTTTCTCTTCGACGAAGATGGTTGAGTTTAGCAAGTTCAAACTTTCCTTGTTAATGTAATCTAAAAAGATGCACAACTTAGTAGATTCACCTCATTTCTAAAATAGTTTGTTGACAAAACAAACATCTTCATTGCCGAACATTGTACTGTGTGAAATGAGCTCGTTCGTTTCTGAGAATCAGTTGCTTTCCTACGAAGACGATCGAGTGCAGCAAGTTCAATCTTTCCTAGTTTGTGTAATCTAACAAGATGTACAAGTTAGTAGATTCCCCTCATGTCTAAAGAATTTTCTTTAGAAAACAAACATCTTCAGTACCGAACACTGTACTGTGTGAAAAAAGTAAATTCGGTTCTAGGAATCAGTTTCCTTTCTACGAAGATCGTTGAGTTTAGCAAGTTCAAACTTTCCTTGGTAATGTAATCTAAAAAGATGTCCAAGTTAGTAGATTCACCTCATTTCTAAAGTAGTTTGTTGAGAAAACAAACATCTTCATTGCCGAACATTGTACTGTGTGAAATGAGCTTGTTCGTTTCTAGGAATCAGTTGCTTTCCTAGGAAGATGGTCGAGTGCAGCAAGTTCAAACTTTCTTAGTTTGTGTAATCTGACAGGGTGGACAAGTTAGTAGATTCACATCATTTCTAAA
Source organism: Orientallactaga sibirica (assembly GCA_036365145.1). Lineage (NCBI taxonomy): Eukaryota > Metazoa > Chordata > Mammalia > Rodentia > Dipodidae > Orientallactaga > Orientallactaga sibirica. Next base: position 921,755 of record JAEOAD010000029.1, on the reverse strand, counting down.
GTAGTTTGTTGAGAAAACAAACATCTTCATTGCCGAACATTGTACTGTGTGAAATGAGCAAGTTCGGTTCTAGGAAGCAGTTACCTTTCTACAAAGAAGGTTGAATGCACCAAGTTCAAAGGTTCCTTGTTTGTGTGATGTAAGAAGATGTACTACTCAGTAGATTCGCCTCATTTCTAAAGTAGTTTGCTTAGTAAACTAACATCTTCATTGCCGAACGATGTAATGTGTGAAATAAGCTAGTTCATTCTAGGAATCAGTTGCTTTCCTACAAAGAAGGTTGAGTGCAGCAAGTTCAATCTTTCCTAGTTTGTGTAATCTAACAAGATGTACAAGTTAGTAGATTCGCCTCATGTCTAAAGTAGTTTCTTTAGAAAACAAACATCTTCAGTACCGAACACTGTACTCTGTGAAATAAGCTGGTTTGGTTCTAGGAATCAGTGGCCTTTCTATGAAGAAGGTTGAGCGAGGCAAGTTCAAACTTTCCTTGCTTGGGTGATCTAAAAAGATGTACAAGTTAGTAGATTCGCCTCATTTCTAAAGTAGTTTGTTTAGAAAACAAACATCTTCATTGCCGAACACTGTACTGTGTGAAATAAGTTAGTGCGGTTCTAGGAATCAGATGTTTTTTACAAAGAAGGTTGAGTGCAGCAAGTTCAAACTTTCCTTGTTTGTGTAATCTAACAAGATGTACAAGTTGCTAGATTCACCTCATTTGTAAAGTAGTTTGTTGAGAAAACAAACATCTTTATTGCCCAACACTGTACTGTGAGAAGTAAACTATTTTGTTTCTAGGAATGAGTTTCTTTTCGATGAAGATGGTTGAGTGCAGCAAGTTCAAACTTTCTTTGTTAATGTAATCTACAAAGATGTCCAAGTTAGTAGATTCGCCTCATTTGAAAAGTAGTTTGTTGAGAAAACAAACATCTTCATTGCCAAACATTGTACTGTGTGAAATGAGCTAGTTAGTTTCGAGGAATCAGTTGCTTTCCTACGAAGAAGGTTGAGTGCAGTAAGTTCAAACTTTCTTAGTTTGTGTAATCTAACAAGATGAACAAGTTAGTAGATTCACCTCATTTCTAAAGTCATTTGTTGAGAAAACAAACATCTTCAATGCCGAACATTGTGCTGTGTGAAATAAGGTAATTCGGTTCTAGGAATCAGTTGCTTTCCTACAAAGAATGTTGAGTGCAGCAAGTTCAAACTTTCCTTGTTTGTGTAATGTAACAGGATATACAACTCAGTAGATTCGCTTCATTTCTAATGTAGATTGTTTAGAAAACAAACATCTTCATTCCCGAACACTGTACTGTGTGAAATAAGTTAGTTCGGTTTTAGGCATCAGTTGCTTTCCTACGAAGAAGGTTGAGTGCTGCAAGTTCAAACTTTCCTTGTTTGTGTAATCTAACAAGATGTACTACTTACAAGTTTCCCTCATTTCTAAACTACATTATTTAGAAAACAAACACCTACAATACCAAATACTGTACTGTGTGAAATAAGTTGTTTCGGTTTTAGGAATCAGATGCTTTCATACGAAAAATATTGAGTACAGTAAGTTCAAACGTTCCTTGTTAATGTAATCTAAAAAAGAAGTACAACTTAGTAGATTGGCCTCATTTCTACAGTAGGTTTTTTAGAAAACAAACATTTTCATTCCCGAACACTGTAATGTGGGAAATAAGCTACTTCGGTTCTAGGAATCAGTTGCTTTCCTACGAATAACGTTGAGTGCAACAAGTTCCAACTCTCCTTGTTTCTGTAATGTAACATGATGTAAAACTTAGTAGATTCACTTCACTTCCAAAGTAGTTTGCTTAGTAAACTAATATCTTCATTGCCAAACATTGTAATGTGTGAAATAAGCTAGTTCGGTTCGAGGAATCACTTGCTCTCCTACGAAGAAGGTTGAGTGCAGCAAGTTCAAACTTTCCTAGTTTGTGTAATCTAACAAGATGTCCAAGCAAGTAGATTTGCCTCATTTCTACAGTAGTTTGTTTAGAAAACAAACATCTTCATTACCAAACACTGTACTATGTGAAATAAGCAAGTTTGTTCTAGGAATCACTTCCTTTCCTACGAAGAAGTTTGAGTGCAGCAAGTTCAAACTTTCCTAGTTTGTGTAATCTAACAAGATGTACAAATTAGAAGATTCGCCTCATTTATAAAGTAGTTTCTTTAGAACACAAACATCTTCAGTACCAAACACTGTACTGTGTGAAATAAGTTAATTCGGTTCTAGGAATCAGTTTCCTTTCTACGAAGATGGTTGAGTGCAGAATGTTCAACCTTTCCTTGTTAATTTAATCTAAAAAGACGTCCTAGTTAGTAGATTCGCCTCATTTATAAAGTCGTTTGTAGAGAAAACAAACATTTTCATTGCCGAACATTGTACTGTGTGAAATAAGCTAATTCGGTTCTAGGAATCAGTTGCTTTCCTACAAAGAAGGTTGAGTGCAGCAAGTTCAAACTTTCCTTGTTAATGTAATCTAAAAAGATGCACAACTTAGTAGATTCACCTCATTTCGAAAGTAGTTTCTTTAGAAAACAAACATCTTCAGTACTGAACACTGTACTGTGTGAAATAAAGTTGTTTGGTTCTAGGAATCACTTGCCTTCCTACGAAGAACGTTGAGTGCAACAAGTTCAAACGTTCCTAGTTGGTGTAATCTAACAAGATGTACATGTCAGTAGATTCGCGTCATTTCTAAAGTAGTTTCTTTAGAAAACAATCATCTTCAGTACTGAACACTGTACTGTGTGAAATAAGTTAATTCGGTTCTAGGAATCAGTTTCCTTTATACGAAGAAGGTTGAGTGCAGCAAGTTCAAACTTTCCTATCTGTGTAATGTAACAAGATGTAAAAGTTAGTAGATTCACCTCATTTCTAAAGTAGTTTCTTTAGAAAACTAACATCGTCAGTACTGAACACTGTACTGTGTGAAATAAGTTAATTAGCTTCTAGGAATGAGTTGCTTTCCTCCAAAGAAGGTTGAGTACAGAAAGTTCAAACTTTCCCTGTTAATGTAATCTAAAAAGATGCACAACTTAGTAGATTCGCCTCATTTCTAAAGTAGTTTGTTTAGAAAACAAACATCTTCATTAACGAACACTATACTATGTGAAATAAACTAGTTCGGGTCTAGGAATCACTTGCTTTCCTACGAAGAAGGTTGAGTGCAGCAAGTTGAAACTTTCCTAGTTTGTTTAATCTAACAAGATGTACAAGTTAGTAGATTCGCCTCATTTCTAAAGTAGTTTCTTGAGAAAACAAACATCTTCATTGCCCAACATTGTACTGTGTGAAATAAGCTAATTTGGTTCTAGGAATCACTTGCATTCCTACAAAGAAGGTTGAGTGCAGCAAGTTCAAACTTTCCTAGTTTGTGTAATCTAACAAGATGTACAAGTTAGTAGATTCGCCTCATTTCTAAAGTAGTTTCTTTAGAAAACAAACATCTTCATTGCCTAACATTGTACTGTGTGAAATAAGCTAATTCGGTTCTAGAAATCAGTTTCTTTTCTACAAAGAAGGTTGAGTGCAGCAAGTTCAAACTTTCCTTCTTTGTGTAATCTAACAAGATGTACAAGTTAGTAGATTCGCCTCATTTCTAAAGTAGTTTGTTGAGAAAACAAACATCTTCATTGCTGAACATTGTACTGTGTGAAATAAGCTAATTCTGTTCTAGGAATCACTTGCTTTCCTACAAAGAGGGTTGAGTGCAGCAGTTCAAACTTTCCTTGTTATTGTAATCTAACAAGATGTACAAGTTAGTAGATTCGCCTCATTTCTAAAGTAGTTTCTTGAGAAAACAAACATCTTCATTGCCGAACATTGTACTGTGTGAAATAAGCTAATTCGGTTCTAGGAATCACTTGCTTTCCTACAAAGAAGGTTGAGTGCAGCAAGTTCAAACTTTCCTAGTTTGTGTAATCTAACAAGATGTACAAGTTAGTAGATTCTCCTCATTTCTAAAGTAGTTTCTTGAGAAAACAAACATCTTCATTGCCGAACATTGTACTGTGTGAAATAAGCTAATTCGGTTCTAGGAATCAGTTGCTTTCCTACAAAGAAGGTTGAGTGCAGCAAGTTCAAAACTTTCCTAGTTTGTGTAATCTAACAAGATGTACAAGTTAGTAGATTCGCCTCATTTCTAAAGTAGTTTCTTGAGAAAACAAACATCTTCATTGCCGAACATTGTACTGTGTGAAATAAGCTAATTCGGTTCTAGGAATCACTTGCTTTTCTACAAAGAAGGTTGAGTGCAGCAAGTTCAAACTTTCCTAGTTTGTGTAATCTAACAAGATGTACAAGTTAGTAGATTCGCCTCATTTCTAAAGTAGTTTCTTGAGAAAACAAACATCTTCATTGCCGAACATTGTACTGTGTGAAATAAACTAATTCAGTTCTAGGAATCACTTGCTTTCCTACAAAGAAGGTTGAGTGCAGCAAGTTCAAACTTTCCTAGTTTGTGTAATCTAACAAGATGTACAAGTTAGTAGATTCGCCTCATTTCTAAAGTAGTTTCTTGAGAAAACAAACATCTTCATTGCCGAACATTGTACTGTGTGAAATAAGCTAATTCAGTTCTAGGAATCAGTTGCTTTCCTACAAAGAAGGTTGAGTGCAGCAAGTTCAAACTTTCCTAGTTTGTGTAATCTAACAAGATGTACAAGTTAGTAGATTCACCTCATTTCTAAAGTAGTTTCTTGAGAGAACAACAAACATCTTCATTGCGAACATTGTACTGTGTGAAATAAGCTAATTCGGTTCTAGGAATCACTTGCTTTCCTACAAAAAAGGTTGAGTGCAGCAAGTTCAAACTTTCCTAGTTTTTGTAATATAACAAGATTTACAAATTAGTAGATTCGCCTCATTTCTAAAGTAGTTTCTTGAGAAAACAAACATCTTCATTGCTGAACATTGTACTGTGTGAAATAAGCTAATTCGGTTCTAGGAATCACTTGCTTTCCTACAAAGAAGGTTGAGTGCAGCAAGTTCAAACTTTCCTAGTTTGTGTAATCTAACAAGATGTACAAGTTAGTAGATTCGCCTCATTTCTAAAGTAGTTTCTTGAGAAAACAAACATCTTCATTGCCAACATTGTACTGTGTGAAATAAGCTAATTCGGTTCTAGGAATCACTTGCTTTCCTACAAAGAAGGTTGAGTGCAGCAAGTTCAAACTTTCCTAGTTTGTGTAATCTAACAAGATGTACAAGTTAGTAGATTCGCCTTTTTCTAAAGTAGTTTCTTGAGAAAACAAACATCTTCATTGCCGAACATTGTACTGTGTGAAATAAGCTAATTCGGTTCTAGGAATCACTTGCTTTCCTACAAAGAAGGTTGAGTGCAGCAAGTTCAAACTTTCCTAGTTTGTGTAATCTAACAAGATGTACAAGTTAGTAGATTCGCCTCATTTCTAAAGTAGTTTCTTGAGAAAACAAACATCTTCATTGGCGAACATTGTACTGTGTGAAATAAGCTAATTTCGGTTCTAGGAATCACTTGCTTTCCTACAAAGAAGGTTGAGTGCAGCAAGTTCAAACTTTCCTAGTTTGTGTAATCTAACAAGATGTACAAGTTAGTAGATTCACCTCATTTCTAAAGTAGTTTCTTGAGAAAACAAACATCTTCATTGCCGAACATTGTACTGTGTGAAATAAGCTAATTCGGTTCTAGGAATCACTTGCTTTTCTACAAAGATGGTTGAGTGCAGCAAGTTCAAACTTTCCTAGTTTGTGTAATCTAACAAGATGTACAAGTTAGTAGATTCGCCTCATTTCTAAAGTAGTTTCTTGAGAAAACAAACATCTTCATTGCAAACATTGTACTGTGTGAAATAAGCTAATTCAGTTCTAGGAATCACTTGCTTTCCTACAAAGAAGGTTGAGTGCAGCAAGTTCAAACTTTCCTAGTTTGTGTAATCTAACAAGATGTACAAGTTAGTAGATTCGCCTCATTCTAAAGTAGTTTCTTGAGAAAACAAACATCTTCATTGCCAAACATTGTACTGTGTGAAATAAGCTAATTCGGTTCTAGGAATCACTTGCTTTCCTACAAAGAAGGTTGAGTGCAGCAAGTTCAAACTTTCCTAGTTTGTGTAATCTAACAAGATGTACAAGTTAGTAGATTCGCCTCATTTCTAAAGTAGTTTCTTGAGAAAACAAACATCTTCATTGCCAAACATTGTACTGTGTGAAATAAGCTAATTCGGTTCTAGGAATCACTTGCTTTCCTACAAAGAAGGTTGAGTGCAGCAAGTTCAAACTTTCCTAGTTTGTGTAATCTAACAAGATGTACAAGTTAGTAGATTCACCCTCATTTCTAAAGTAGTTTCTTGAGAAAACAAACATCTTCATTGCCGAACATTGTACTGTGTGAAATAAGCTAATTCGGTTCTAGGAATCACTTGCTTTCCTACAAAGAAGGTTGAGTGCAGCAAGTTCAAACTTTCCTAGTTTGTGTAATCTAACAAGATGTACAAGTTAGTAGATTCGCCTCATTTCTAAAGTAGTTTCTTGAGAAAACAAACATCTTCATTGCCGAACATTGTACTGTGTGAAATAAGCTAATTCGGTTCTAGGAATCACTTGCTTTCCTACAAAGAAGTTGAGTGCAGCAAGTTCAAACTTTCCTAGTTTGTGTAATCTAACAAGATGTACAAGTTAGTAGATTCGCCTCATTTCTAAAGTAGTTTCTTGAGAAAACAAACATCTTCATTGCCGAACATTGTACTGTGTGAAATAAGCTAATTCGGTTCTAGGAATCACTTGCTTTCCTACAAAGAAGGTTGAGTGCAGCAAGTTCAAACTTTCCTAGTTTGTGTAATCTAACAAGATGTACAAGTTAGTAGATTCGCCTCATTTCTAAAGTAGTTTCTTGAGAAAAAAAACATCTTCATTGCCAAACATTGTACTGTGTGAAATAAGCTAATTCGGTTCTAGGAATCACTTGCTTTCCTACAAAGAAGGTTGAGTGCAGCAAGTTCAAACTTTCCTAGTTTGTGTAATCTAACAAGATGTACAAGTTAGTAGATTCATGTCATTTCTAAAGTAGTTTCTTGAGAAAACAAACATCTTCATTGCCGAACATTGTACTGTGTGAAATAAACTAATTCGGTTCTAGGAATCACTTGCTTTCCTACAAAGAAGGTTGAGTGCAGCAAGTTCAAACTTTCCTAGTTTGTGTAATCTAACAAGATGTACAAGTTAGTAGATTCGCCTCATTTCTAAAGTAGTTTCTTGAGAAAACAAACATCTTCATTGCCGACATTGTACTGTGTGAAATAAGCTAATTCGGTTCTAGGAATCACTTGCTTTCCTACAAAAAAGGTTAAGTGCAGCAAGTTCAAACTTTCCTAGTTTGTGTAATCTAACAAGATGTACAAGTTAGTAGATTCGCCTCATTTCTAAAGTAGTTTCTTGAGAAAACAAACATCTTCATTGCCGAACATTGTACTGTGTGAAATAAGCTAATTCGGTTCTAGGAATCACTTGCTTTCCTACAAAGAAGGTTGAGTGCAGCAAGTTCAAACTTTCCTAGTTTGTGTAATCTAACAAGATGTACAAGTTAGTAGATTCGCCTCATTTCTAAAGTAGTTTCTTTACAAAACAAACATCTTCATTTGTACTGTGAAATAAGCTAGTTTAACAAGATGTACAAGTTAGTAGATTCGCCTCATTTCTAAAGTAGTTTCTTGAAAAACAAACATCTTCATTGCCGAACATTGTACTGTGTGAAATAAGCTAATTCGGTTCTAGGAATCACTTGCTTTCCTACAAAAGAAGGTTGAGTGCAGCAAGTTCAAACTTTCCTAGTTTGTGTAATCTAACAAGATGTACAAGTTAGTAGATTCGCCTCATTTTCAAAGTAGTTTCTTGAGAAAACAAACATCTTCATTGCCGAACATTGTACTGTGTGAAATAAGCTAATTCGGTTCTAGGAATCGCTTTCCTACAAAGAAGGTTGAGTGCAGCAAGTTCAAACTTTCCTAGTTTGTGTAATCTAACAAGATGTACAAGTTAGTAGATTCGCCTCATTTCTAAAGTAGTTTCTTGAGAAAACAAACATCTTCATTGCCGAACATTGTACTGTGTGAAATAAGCTAATTCGGTTCTAGGAATCACTTGCTTTCCTACAAAGAAGGTTGAGTGCAGCAAGTTCAAACTTTCCTAGTTTGTGTAATCTAACAAGATGTACAAGTTAGTAGATTCGCCTCATTTCTAAAGTAGTTTCTTGAGAAAACAAACATCTTCATTGCCGAACATTGTACTGTGTGAAATAAGCTAATTAGGTTCTAGGAATCACTTGCTTTCCTACAAAGAAGGTTGAGTGCAGCAAGTTCAAACTTTCCTAGTTTGTGTAATCTAACAAGATGTACAAGTTAGTAGATTCGCCTCATTTCTAAAGTAGTTTCTTGAGAAAACAAACATCTTCATTGCCGAACATTGTACTGTGTGAAATAAGCTAATTCGGTTCTAGGAATCACTTGCTTTCCTACAAAGAAGGTTGAGTGCAGCAAGTTCAAACTTTCCTAGTTTGTGTAATCTAACAAGATGTACAAGTTAGTAGATTCGCCTCATTTCTAAAGTAGTTTCTTGAGAAAACAAACATCTTCATTGCCGAACATTGTACTGTGTGAAATAAGCTAATTCGGTTCTAGGAATCACTTGCTTTCCTACAAAGAAGGTTGAGTGCAGCAAGTTCAAACTTTCCTAGTTTGTGTAATCTAACAAGATGTACAAGTTAGTAGATTCGCCTCATTTCTAAAGTAGTTTCTTGAGAAAACAAACATCTTCATTGCCGAACATTGTACTGTGTGAAATAAGCTAATTCGGTTCTAGGAATCACTTGCTTTCCTACAAAGAAGGTTGAGTGCAGCAAGTTCAAACTTTCCTAGTTTGTGTAATCTAACAAGATGTACAAGTTAGTAGATTCGCCTCATTTCTAAAAGTAGTTTCTTGAGAAAACAAACATCTTCATTGCGAACATTGTACTGTGTGAAATAAGCTAATTCGGTTCTAGGAATCACTTGCTTTCCTACAAAAGAAGGTTGAGTGCAGCAAGTTCAAACTTTCCTAGTTTGTGTAATCTAACAAGATGTACAAGTTAGTAGATTCGCCTCATTTCTAAAGTAGTTTCTTGAGAAAACAAACATCTTCATTGCCGAACATTGTACTGTGTGAAATAAGCTAATTCGGTTCTAGGAATCACTTGCTTTCCTACAAAGAAGGTTGAGTGCAGCAAGTTCAAACTTTCCTAGTTTGTGTAATCTAACAAGATGTACAAGTTAGTAGATTCGCCTCATTTCTAAAGTAGTTTCTTGAGAAAACAAACATCTTCATTGCCGAACATTGTACTGTGTGAAATAAGCTAATTCGGTTCTAGGAATCACTTGCTTTCCTACAAAGAAGGTTGAGTGCAGCAAGTTCAAACTTTCCTAGTTTGTGTAATCTAACAAGATGTACAAGTTAGTAGATTCGCCTCATTTCTAAAGTAGTTTCTTGAGAAAACAAACATCTTCATTGCCGAACATTGTACTGTGTGAAATAAGCTAATTCAGTTCTAGGAATCACTTGCTTTCCTACAAAGAAGGTTGAGTGCAGCAAGTTCAAACTTTCCTAGTTTGTGTAATCTAACAAGATGTACAAGTTAGTAGATTCGCCTCATTTCTAAAGTAGTTTCTTGAGAAAACAAACATCTTCATTGCCGAACATTGTACTGTGTGAAATAAGCTAATTCGGTTCTAGGAATCACTTGCTTTCCTACAAAGAAGGTTGAGTGCAGCAAGTTCAAACTTTCCTAGTTTGTGTAATCTAACAAGATGTACAAGTTAGTAGATTCGCCTCATTTCTAAAGTAGTTTCTTGAGAAAACAAACATCTTCATTGCCGAACATTGTACTGTGTGAAATAAGCTAATTCGGTTCTAGGAATCACTTGCTTTCCTACAAAGAAGGTTGAGTGCAGCAAGTTCAAACTTTCCTAGTTTGTGTAATCTAACAAGATGTACAAGTTAGTAGATTCGCCTCATTTCTAAAGTAGTTTCTTGAGAAAACAAACATCTTCATTGCCGAACATTGTACTGTGTGAAATAAGCTAATTCGGTTCTAGGAATCACTTGCTTTCCTACAAAGAAGGTTGAGTGCAGCAAGTTCAAACTTTCCTAGTTTGTGTAATCTAACAAGATGTACAAGTTAGTAGATTCGCCTCATTTCTAAAGTAGTTTCTTGAGAAAACAAACATCTTCATTGCCGAACATTGTACTGTGTGAAATAAGCTAATTCGGTTCTAGGAATCACTTGCTTTCCTACAAAGAAGGTTGAGTGCAGCAAGTTCAAACTTTCCTAGTTTGTGTAATCTAACAAGATGTACAAGTTAGTAGATTCGCCTCATTTCTAAAGTAGTTTCTTGAGAAAACAAACATCTTCATTGCCGAACATTGTACTGTGTTGAAATAAGCTAATTCGGTTCTAGGAATCACTTGCTTTCCTACAAAGAAGGTTGAGTGCAGCAAGTTCAAACTTTCCTAGTTTGTGTAATCTAACAAGATGTACAAGTTAGTAGATTCGCCTCATTTCTAAAGTAGTTTCTTGAGAAAACAAACATCTTCATTGCCGAACATTGTACTGTGTGAAATAAGCTAATTCGGTTCTAGGAATCACTTGCTTTCCTACAAAGAAGGTTGAGTGCAGCAAGTTCAAACTTTCCTAGTTTGTGTAATCTAACAAGATGTACAAGTTAGTAGATTCGCCTCATTTCTAAAGTAGTTTCTTGAGAAAACAAACATCTTCATTGCCGAACATTGTACTGTGTGAAATAAGCTAATTCGGTTCTAGGAATCACTTGCTTTCCTACAAAGAAGGTTGAGTGCAGCAAGTTCAAACTTTCCTAGTTTGTGTAATCTAACAAGATGTACAAGTTAGTAGATTCGCCTCATTTCTAAAGTAGTTTCTTGAGAAAACAAACATCTTCATTGCCGAACATTGTACTGTGTGAAATAAGCTAATTCGGTTCTAGGAATCACTTGCTTTCCTACAAAGAAGGTTGAGTGCAGCAAGTTCAAACTTTCCTAGTTTGTGTAATCTAACAAGATGTACAAGTTAGTAGATTCGCCTCATTTCTAAAGTAGTTTCTTGAGAAAACAAACATCTTCATTGCCGAACATTGTACTGTGTGAAATAAGCTAATTCGGTTCTAGGAATCACTTGCTTTCCTACAAAGAAGGTTGAGTGCAGCAAGTTCAAACTTTCCTAGTTTGTGTAATCTAACAAGATGTACAAGTTAGTAGATTCGCCTCATTTCTAAAGTAGTTTCTTGAGAAAACAAACATCTTCATTGCCGAACATTGTACTGTGTGAAATAAGCTAATTCGGTTCTAGGAATCACTTGCTTTCCTACAAAGAAGGTTGAGTGCAGCAAGTTCAAACTTTCCCTGTTTGTGTAATCTAACAAGATGTACAAGTTAGTAGATTCGCCTCATTTCTAAAGTAGTTTCTTGAGAAAACAAACATCTTCATTGCCGATATTGTACTGTGTGAAATAAGCTAATTCGGTTCTAGGAATCACTTGCTTTCCTACAAAGAAGGTTCAGTGCAGCAAGTTCAAACTTTCCTAGTTTGTGTAATCTAACAAGATGTACAAGTTAGTAGATTCGCCTCATTTCTAAAGTAGTTTCTTGAGAAAAATAAAAATCTTCATTGCCGAACATTGTACTGTGTGAAATAAGCTAATTCAGTTCTAGGAATCACTTGCTTTCCTACAAAGAAGGTTGAGTGCAGCAAGTTCAAACTTTCCTAGTTTGTGTAATCTAACAAGATGTACAAGTTAGTAGATTCGCCTCATTTCTAAAGTAGTTTCTTGAGAAAACAAACATCTTCATTGCCGAACATTGTACTGTGTGAAATAAGCTAATTCGGTTCTAGGAATCACTTGCTTTCCTACAAAGAAGGTTGAGTGCAGCAAGTTCAAACTTTCCTAGTTTGTGTAATCTAACAAGATGTACAAGTTAGTAGATTCGCCTCATTTCTAAAGTAGTTTCTTGAAAACAAACATCTTCATTGCCGAACATTGTACTGTGTGAAATAAGCTAATTCGGTTCTAGGAATCACTTGCTTTCCTACAAAGAAGGTTGAGTGCAGCAAGTTCAAACTTTCCTAGTTTGTGTAATCTAACAAGATGTACAAGTTAGTAGATTCGCCTCATTTCTAAAGTAGTTTCTTGAGAAAACAAACATCTTCATTGCCGAACATTGTACTGTGTGAAATAAGCTAATTCGGTTCTAGGAATCACTTGCTTTCCTACAAAAGAAGGTTGAGTGCAGCAAGTTCAAACTTTCCTAGTTTGTGTAATCTAACAAGATGTACAAGTTAGTAGATTCGCCTCATTTCTAAAGTAGTTTCTTGAGAAAACAAACATCTTCATTGCCGAACATTGTACTGTGTGAAATAAGCTAATTCGGTTCTAGGAATCACTTGCTTTCCTACAAAGAAGGTTGAGTGCAGCAAGTTCAAACTTTCCTAGTTTGTGTAATCTAACAAGATGTACAAGTTAGTAGATTCGCCTCATTTCTAAAGTAGTTTCTTGAGAAAACAAACATCTTCATTGCCGAACATTGTACTGTGTGAAATAAGCTAATTCGGTTCTAGGAATCACTTGCTTTCCTACAAAGAAGGTTGAGTGCAGCAAGTTCAAACTTTCCTAGTTTGTGTAATCTAACAAGATGTACAAGTTAGTAGATTCGCCTCATTTCTAAAGTAGTTTCTTGAGAAAACAAACATCTTCATTGCCGAACATTGTACTGTGTGAAATAAGCTAATTCGGTTCTAGGAATCACTTGCTTTCCTACAAAGAAGGTTGAGTGCAGCAAGTTCAAACTTTCCTAGTTTGTGTAATCTAACAAGATGTACAAGTTAGTAGATTCGCCTCATTTCTAAAGTAGTTTCTTGAGAAAACAAACATCTTCATTGCCGAACATTGTACTGTGTGAAATAAGCTAATTAGGTTCTAGGAATCACTTGCTTTCCTACAAAGAAGGTTGAGTGCAGCAAGTTCAAACTTTCCTAGTTTGTGTAATCTAACAAGATGTACAAGTTAGTAGATTCGCCTCATTTCTAAAGTAGTTTCTTGAGAAAACAAACATCTTCATTGCCGAACATTGTACTGTGTGAAATAAGCTAATTCGGTTCTAGGAATCACTTGCTTTCCTACAAAGAAGGTTGAGTGCAGCAAGTTCAAACTTTCCTAGTTTGTGTAATCTAACAAGATGTACAAGTTAGTAGATTCGCCTCATTTCTAAAGTAGTTTCTTGAGAAAACAAACATCTTCATTGCCGAACATTGTACTGTGTGAAATAAGCTAATTCGGTTCTAGGAATCACTTGCTTTCCTACAAAGAAGGTTGAGTGCAGCAAGTTCAAACTTTCTAGTTTGTGTAATCTAACAAGATGTACAAGTTAGTAGATTCGCCTCATTTCTAAAGTAGTTTCTTGAGAAAACAAACATCTTCATTGCCGAACATTGTACTGTGTGAAATAAGCTAATTCGGTTCTAGGAATCACTTGCTTTCCTACAAAGAAGGTTGAGTGCAGCAAGTTCAAACTTTCCTAGTTTGTGTAATCTAACAAGATGTACAAGTTAGTAGATTCGCCTCATTTCTAAAGTAGTTTCTTGAGAAAACAAACATCTTCATTGCCGAACATTGTACTGTGTGAAATAAGCTAATTCGGTTCTAGGAATCACTTGCTTTCCTACAAAGAAGGTTGAGTGCAGCAAGTTCAAACTTTCCTAGTTTGTGTAATCTAACAAGATGTACAAGTTAGTAGATTCGCCTCATTTCTAAAGTAGTTTCTTGAGAAAACAAACATCTTCATTGCCGAACATTGTACTGTGTGAAATAAGCTAATTCGGTTCTAGGAATCACTTGCTTTCCTACAAAGAAGGTTGAGTGCAGCAAGTTCAAACTTTCCTAGTTTGTGTAATCTAACAAGATGTACAAGTTAGTAGATTCGCCTCATTTCTAAAGTAGTTTCTTGAGAAAACAAACATCTTCATTGCCGAACATTGTACTGTGTGAAATAAGCTAATTCGGTTCTAGGAATCACTTGCTTTCCTACAAAGAAGGTTGAGTGCAGCAAGTTCAAACTTTCCTAGTTTGTGTAATCTAACAAGATGTACAAGTTAGTAGATTCGCCTCATTTCTAAAGTAGTTTCTTGAGAAAACAAACATCTTCATTGCCGAACATTGTACTGTGTGAAATAAGCTAATTCGGTTCTAGGAATCACTTGCTTTCCTACAAAGAAGGTTGAGTGCAGCAAGTTCAAACTTTCCTAGTTTGTGTAATCTAACAAGATGTACAAGTTAGTAGATTCGCCTCATTTCTAAAGTAGTTTCTTGAGAAAACAAACATCTTCATTGCCGAACATTGTACTGTGTGAAATAAGCTAATTCGGTTCTAGGAATCACTTGCTTTCCTACAAAGAAGGTTGAGTGCAGCAAGTTCAAACTTTCCTAGTTTGTGTAATCTAACAAGATGTACAAGTTAGTAGATTCGCCTCATTTCTAAAGTAGTTTCTTGAGAAAACAAACATCTTCATTGCCGAACATTGTACTGTGTGAAATAAGCTAATTCGGTTCTAGGAATCACTTGCTTTCCTACAAAGAAGGTTGAGTGCAGCAAGTTCAAACTTTCCTAGTTTGTGTAATCTAACAAGATGTACAAGTTAGTAGATTCGCCTCATTTCTAAAGTAGTTTCTTGAGAAAACAAACATCTTCATTGCCGAACATTGTACTGTGTGAAATAAGCTAATTCGGTTCTAGGAATCACTTGCTTTCCTACAAAGAAGGTTGAGTGCAGCAAGTTCAAACTTTCCTAGTTTGTGTAATCTAACAAGATGTACAAGTTAGTAGATTCGCCTCATTTCTAAAGTAGTTTCTTGAGAAAACAAACATCTTCATTGCCGAACATTGTACTGTGTGAAATAAGCTAATTCGGTTCTAGGAATCACTTGCTTTCCTACAAAGAAGGTTGAGTGCAGCAAGTTCAAACTTTCCTAGTTTGTGTAATCTAACAAGATGTACAAGTTAGTAGATTCGCCTCATTTCTAAAGTAGTTTCTTGAGAAAACAAACATCTTCATTGCCGAACATTGTACTGTGTGAAATAAGCTAATTCGGTTCTAGGAATCACTTGCTTTCCTACAAAGAAGGTTGAGTGCAGCAAGTTCAAACTTTCCTAGTTTGTGTAATCTAACAAGATGTACAAGTTAGTAGATTCGCCTCATTTCTAAAGTAGTTTCTTGAGAAAACAAACATCTTCATTGCGAACATTGTACTGTGTGAAATAAGCTAATTCGGTTCTAGGAATCACTTGCTTTCCTACAAAGAAGGTTGAGTGCAGCAAGTTCAAACTTTCCTAGTTTGTGTAATCTAACAAGATGTACAAGTTAGTAGATTCGCCTCATTTCTAAAGTAGTTTCTTGAGAAAACAAACATCTTCATTGCCGAACATTGTACTGTGTGAAATAAGCTAATTCGGTTCTAGGAATCACTTGCTTTCCTACAAAGAAGGTTGAGTGCAGCAAGTTCAAACTTTCCCTAGTTTGTGTAATCTAACAAGATGTACAAGTTAGTAGATTCGCCTCATTTCTAAAGTAGTTTCTTGAGAAAACAAACATCTTCATTGCCGAACATTGTACTGTGTGAAATAAGCTAATTCGGTTCTAGGAATCACTTGCTTTCTACAAAGAAGGTTGAGTGCAGCAAGTTCAAACTTTCCTAGTTTGTGTAATCTAACAAGATGTACAAGTTAGTAGATTCGCCTCATTTCTAAAGTAGTTTCTTGAGAAAACAAACATCTTCATTGCCGAACATTGTACTGTGTGAAATAAGCTAATTCGGTTCTAGGAATCACTTGCTTTCCTACAAAGAAGGTTGAGTGCAGCAAGTTCAAACTTTCCTAGTTTGTGTAATCTAACAAGATGTACAAGTTAGTAGATTCGCCTCATTTCTAAAGTAGTTTCTTGAGAAAACA
The DNA here is from genome assembly GCA_036365145.1 of Orientallactaga sibirica. Lineage (NCBI taxonomy): Eukaryota > Metazoa > Chordata > Mammalia > Rodentia > Dipodidae > Orientallactaga > Orientallactaga sibirica. The sequence goes on along the minus strand of JAEOAD010000029.1, from coordinate 905,725 downwards.
AACATCTTCATTGCCGAACATTGTACTGTGTGAAATAAGCTAATTCGGTTCTAGGAATCACTTGCTTTCCTACAAAGAAGGTTGAGTGCAGCAAGTTCAAACTTTCCTAGTTTGTGTAATCTAACAAGATGTACAAGTTAGTAGATTCGCCTCATTTCTAAAGTAGTTTCTTGAGAAAACAAACATCTTCATTGCCGAACATTGTACTGTGTGAAATAAGCTAATTCGGTTCTAGGAATCACTTGCTTTCCTACAAAGAAGGTTGAGTGCAGCAAGTTCAAACTTTCCTAGTTTGTGTAATCTAACAAGATGTACAAGTTAGTAGATTCGCCTCATTTCTAAAGTAGTTTCTTGAGAAAACAAACATCTTCATTGCCGAACATTGTACTGTGTGAAATAAGCTAATTCGGTTCTAGGAATCACTTGCTTTCCTACAAAGAAGGTTGAGTGCAGCAAGTTCAAACTTTCCTAGTTTGTGTAATCTAACAAGATGTACAAGTTAGTAGATTCGCCTCATTTCTAAAGTAGTTTCTTGAGAAAACAAACATCTTCATTGCCGAACATTGTACTGTGTGAAATAAGCTAATTAGGTTCTAGGAATCACTTGCTTTCCTACAAAGAAGGTTGAGTGCAGCAAGTTCAAACTTTCCTAGTTTGTGTAATCTAACAAGATGTACAAGTTAGTAGATTCGCCTCATTTCTAAAGTAGTTTCTTGAGAAAACAAACATCTTCATTGCCGAACATTGTACTGTGTGAAATAAGCTAATTCGGTTCTAGGAATCACTTGCTTTCCTACAAAGAAGGTTGAGTGCAGCAAGTTCAAACTTTCCTAGTTTGTGTAATCTAACAAGATGTACAAGTTAGTAGATTCGCCTCATTTCTAAAGTAGTTTCTTGAGAAAACAAACATCTTCATTGCCGAACATTGTACTGTGTGAAATAAGCTAATTCGGTTCTAGGAATCACTTGCTTTCCTACAAAGAAGGTTGAGTGCAGCAAGTTCAAACTTTCCTAGTTTGTGTAATCTAACAAGATGTACAAGTTAGTAGATTCGCCTCATTTCTAAAGTAGTTTCTTGAGAAAACAAACATCTTCATTGCCAAACATTGTACTGTGTGAAATAAGCTAATTCGGTTCTAGGAATCACTTGCTTTCCTACAAAGAAGGTTGAGTGCAGCAAGTTCAAACTTTCCTAGTTTGTGTAATCTAACAAGATGTACAAGTTAGTAGATTCGCCTCATTTCTAAAGTAGTTTCTTGAGAAAACAAACATCTTCATTGCCGAACATTGTACTGTGTGAAATAAGCTAATTCGGTTCTAGGAATCACTTGCTTTCCTACAAAGAAGGTTGAGTGCAGCAAGTTCAAACTTTCCTAGTTTGTGTAATCTAACAAGATGTACAAGTTAGTAGATTCGCCTCATTTCTAAAGTAGTTTCTTGAGAAAACAAACATCTTCATTGCCGAACATTGTACTGTGTGAAATAAGCTAATTCGGTTCTAGGAATCACTTGCTTTCCTACAAAGAAGGTTGAGTGCAGCAAGTTCAAACTTTCCTAGTTTGTGTAATCTAACAAGATGTACAAGTTAGTAGATTCGCCTCATTTCTAAAGTAGTTTCTTGAGAAAACAAACATCTTCATTGCCGAACATTGTACTGTGTGAAATAAGCTAATTCGGTTCTAGGAATCACTTGCTTTCCTACAAAGAAGGTTGAGTGCAGCAAGTTCAAACTTTCCTAGTTTGTGTAATCTAACAAGATGTACAAGTTAGTAGATTCGCCTCATTTCTAAAGTAGTTTCTTGAGAAAACAAACATCTTCATTGCCCAACATTGTACTGTGTGAAATAAGCTAATTCGGTTCTAGGAATCACTTGCTTTCCTACAAAGAAGGTTGAGTGCAGCAAGTTCAAACTTTCCTAGTTTGTGTAATCTAACAAGATGTACAAGTTAGTAGATTCGCCTCATTTCTAAAGTAGTTTCTTGAGAAAACAAACATCTTCATTGCCAACATTGTACTGTGTGAAATAAGCTAATTCGGTTCTAGGAATCACTTGCTTTCCTACAAAGAAGGTTGAGTGCAGCAAGTTCAAACTTTCCTAGTTTGTGTAATCTAACAAGATGTACAAGTTAGTAGATTCGCCTCATTTCTAAAGTAGTTTCTTGAGAAAACAAACATCTTCATTGCCAAACATTGTACTGTGTGAAATAAGCTAATTCGGTTCTAGGAATCACTTGCTTTCCTACAAAGAAGGTTGAGTGCAGCAAGTTCAAACTTTCCTAGTTTGTGTAATCTAACAAGATGTACAAGTTAGTAGATTCGCCTCATTTCTAAAGTAGTTTCTTGAGAAAACAAACATCTTCATTGCCGAACATTGTACTGTGTGAAATAAGCTAATTCGGTTCTAGGAATCACTTGCTTTCCTACAAAGAAGGTTGAGTGCAGCAAGTTCAAACTTTCCTAGTTTGTGTAATCTAACAAGATGTACAAGTTAGTAGATTCGCCTCATTTCTAAAGTAGTTTCTTGAGAAAACAAACATCTTCATTGCCGAACATTGTACTGTGTGAAATAAGCTAATTCGGTTCTAGGAATCACTTGCTTTCCTACAAAGAAGGTTGAGTGCAGCAAGTTCAAACTTTCCTAGTTTGTGTAATCTAACAAGATGTACAAGTTAGTAGATTCGCCTCATTTCTAAAGTAGTTTCTTGAGAAAACAAACATCTTCATTGCCGAACATTGTACTGTGTGAAATAAGCTAATTCGGTTCTAGGAATCACTTGCTTTCCTACAAAGAAGGTTGAGTGCAGCAAGTTCAAACTTTCCTAGTTTGTGTAATCTAACAAGATGTACAAGTTAGTAGATTCGCCTCATTTCTAAAGTAGTTTCTTGAGAAAACAAACATCTTCATTGCCGAACATTGTACTGTGTGAAATAAGCTAATTCGGTTCTAGGAATCACTTGCTTTCCTACAAAGAAGGTTGAGTGCAGCAAGTTCAAACTTTCCTAGTTTGTGTAATCTAACAAGATGTACAAGTTAGTAGATTCGCCTCATTTCTAAAGTAGTTTCTTGAGAAAACAAACATCTTCATTGCCGAACATTGTACTGTGTGAAATAAGCTAATTCGGTTCTAGGAATCACTTGCTTTCCTACAAAGAAGGTTGAGTGCAGCAAGTTCAAACTTTCCTAGTTTGTGTAATCTAACAAGATGTACAAGTTAGTAGATTCGCCTCATTTCTAAAGTAGTTTTTGAGAAAAAAAAACATCTTCATTGCCGAACATTGTACTGTGTGAAATAAGCTAATTCGGTTCTAGGAATCACTTGCTTTCCTACAAAGAAGGTTGAGTGCAGCAAGTTCAAACTTTCCTAGTTTGTGTAATCTAACAAGATGTACAAGTTAGTAGATTCGCCTCATTTCTAAAGTAGTTTCTTGAGAAAACAAACATCTTCATTGCCGAACATTGTACTGTGTGAAATAAGCTAATTCGTTTCTAGGAATCACTTGCTTTCCTACAAAGAAGGTTGAGTGCAGCAAGTTCAAACTTTCCTAGTTTGTGTAATCTAACAAGATGTACAAGTTAGTAGATTCGCCTCATTTCTAAAGTAGTTTCTTGAGAAAACAAACATCTTCATTGCCGAACATTGTACTGTGTGAAATAAGCTAATTCGGTTCTAGGAATCACTTGCTTTCCTACAAAGAAGGTTGAGTGCAGCAAGTTCAAACTTTCCTAGTTTGTGTAATCTAACAAGATGTACAAGTTAGTAGATTCGCCTCATTTCTAAAGTAGTTTCTTGAGAAAACAAACATCTTCATTGCCCAACATTGTACTGTGTGAAATAAGCTAATTCGGTTCTAGGAATCACTTGCTTTCCTACAAAGAAGGTTGAGTGCAGCAAGTTCATTTCTAAAGTAGTTTCTTGAGAAAACAAACATCTTCATTGCCGAACTTTGTACTGTGTGAAATAAGCTAATTAGGTTCCAGAAATCACTTGCTTTCCTACAAAGAAGGTTGAGTGCAGCAAGTTCAAACTTTCCTAGTTTGTGTAATCTAACAAGATGTACAAGTTAGTAGATTCGCCTCATTTCTAAAGTAGTTTCTTGAGAAAACAAACATCTTCATTGCCGAACATTGTACTGTGTGAAATAAGCTAATTCGGTTCTAGGAATCACTGGCTTTCCTACAAAAAGAAGGTTGAGTGCAGCAAGTTCAAACTTTCCTAGTTTGTGTAATCTAACAAGATGTACAAGTTAGTAGATTCGCCTCATTACTAAAGTAGTTTCTTGAGAAAAAAAAACATCTTCATTGCCGAACATTGTACTGTGTGAAATAAGCTAATTCGTTCTAGGAATCACTTGCTTTCCTACAAAGAAGGTTGAGTGCAGCAAGTTCAAACTTTCCTAGTTTGTGTAATCTAACAAGATGTACAAGTTAGTAGATTCGCCTCATTTCTAAAGTAGTTTCTTGAGAAAACAAACATCTTCATTGCCAACATTGTACTGTGTGAAATAAGCTAATTCGTTTCTAGGAATCACTTGCTTTCCTACAAAGAAGGTTGAGTGCAGCAAGTTCAAACTTTCCTAGTTTGTGTAATCTAACAAGATGTACAAGTTAGTAGATTCGCCTCATTTCTAAAGTAGTTTCTTGAGAAAACAAACATCTTCATTGCCGAACATTGTACTGTGTGAAATAAGCTAATTCGTTTCTAGGAATCACTTGCTTTCCTACAAAGAAGGTTGAGTGCAGCAAGTTCAAACTTTCCTAGTTTGTGTAATCTAACAAGATGTACAAGTTAGTAGATTCGCCTCATTTCTAAAGTAGTTTCTTGAGAAAACAAACATCTTCATTGCCGAACATTGTACTGTGTGAAATAAGCTAATTCGGTTCTAGGAATCACTTGCTTTCCTACAAAGAAGGTTGAGTGCAGCAAGTTCAAACTTTCCTAGTTTGTGTAATCTAACAAGATGTACAAGTTAGTAGATTCGCCTCATTTCTAAAGTAGTTTCTTGAGAAAACAAACATCTTCATTGCCGAACATTGTACTGTGTGAAATAAGCTAATTCGTTCTAGGAATCACTTGCTTTCCTACAAAGAAGGTTGAGTGCAGCAAGTTCAAACTTTCCTAGTTTGTGTAATCTAACAAGATGTACAAGTTAGTAGATTCGCCTCATTTCTAAAGTAGTTTCTTGGAGAAAACAAACATCTTCATTGCCGAACATTGTACTGTGTGAAATAAGCTAATTCGGTTCTAGGAATCACTTGCTTTCCTACAAAGAAGGTTGAGTGCAGCAAGTTCAAACTTTCCTAGTTTGTGTAATCTAACAAGATGTACAAGTTAGTAGATTCGCCTCATTTCTAAAGTAGTTTCTTGAGAAAACAAACATCTTCATTGCCGAACATTGTACTGTGTGAAATAAGCTAATTCGTTCTAGGAATCACTTGCTTTCCTACAAAGAAGGTTGAGTGCAGCAAGTTCAAACTTTCCTAGTTTGTGTAATCTAACAAGATGTACAAGTTAGTAGATTCGCCTCATTTCTAAAGTAGTTTCTTGAGAAAACAAACATCTTCATTGCCAACATTGTACTGTGTGAAATAAGCTAATTCGTTCTAGGAATCACTTGCTTTCCTACAAAGAAGGTTGAGTGCAGCAAGTTCAAACTTTCCTAGTTTGTGTAATCTAACAAGATGTACAAGTTAGTAGATTCGCCTCATTTCTAAAGTAGTTTCTTGAGAAAACAAACATCTTCATTGCCGAACATTGTACTGTGTGAAATAAGCTAATTCGGTTCTAGGAATCACTTGCTTTCCTACAAAGAAGGTTGAGTGCAGCAAGTTCAAACTTTCCTAGTTTGTGTAATCTAACAAGATGTACAAGTTAGTAGATTCGCCTCATTTCTAAAGTAGTTTCTTGAGAAAACAAACATCTTCATTGCCAACATTGTACTGTGTGAAATAAGCTAATTCGGTTCTAGGAATCACTTGCTTTCCTACAAAGAAGGTTGAGTGCAGCAAGTTCAAACTTTCCTAGTTTGTGTAATCTAACAAGATGTACAAGTTAGTAGATTCGCCTCATTTCTAAAGTAGTTTCTTGAGAAAACAAACATCTTCATTGCCGAACATTGTACTGTGTGAAATAAGCTAATTCGTTTCTAGGAATCACTTGCTTTCCTACAAAGAAGGTTGAGTGCGCAAGTTCAAACTTTCCTAGTTTGTGTAATCTAACAAGATGTACAAGTTAGTAGATTCGCCTCATTTCTAAAGTAGTTTCTTGAGAAAACAAACATCTTCATTGCCGAACATTGTACTGTGTGAAATAAGCTAATTCGGTTCTAGGAATCACTTGCTTTCCTACAAAGAAGGTTGAGTGCAGCAAGTTCAAACTTTCCTAGTTTGTGTAATCTAACAAGATGTACAAGTTAGTAGATTCGCCTCATTTCTAAAGTAGTTTCTTGAGAAAACAAACATCTTCATTGCCGAACATTGTACTGTGTGAAATAAGCTAATTCGTTCTAGGAATCACTTGCTTTCCTACAAAGAAGGTTGAGTGCAGCAAGTTCAAACTTTCCTAGTTTGTGTAATCTAACAAGATGTACAAGTTAGTAGATTCGCCTCATTTCTAAAGTAGTTTCTTGAGAAAACAAACATCTTCATTGCCGAACATTGTACTGTGTGAAATGAGCTAATTAATTCGGTTCTAGGAATCACTTGCTTTCCTACAAAGAAGGTTGAGTGCAGCAAGTTCAAACTTTCCTAGTTTGTGTAATCTAACAAGATGTACAAGTTAGTAGATTCGCCTCATTTCTAAAGTAGTTTCTTGAGAAAACAAACATCTTCATTGCCGAACATTGTACTGTGTGAAATAAGCTAATTCGTTCTAGGAATCACTTGCTTTCCTACAAAGAAGGTTGAGTGCAGCAAGTTCAAACTTTCCTAGTTTGTGTAATCTAACAAGATGTACAAGTTAGTAGATTCGCCTCATTTCTAAAGTAGTTTCTTGAGAAAAACAAACATCTTCATTGCCGAACATTGTACTGTGTGAAATAAGCTAATTCGTTTCTAGGAATCACTTGCTTTCCTACAAAGAAGGTTGAGTGCAGCAAGTTCAAACTTTCCTAGTTTGTGTAATCTAACAAGATGTACAAGTTAGTAGATTCGCCTCATTTCTAAAGTAGTTTCTTGAGAAAACAAACATCTTCATTGCCGAACATTGTACTGTGTGAAATAAGCTAATTCGTTCTAGGAATCACTTGCTTTCCTACAAAGAAGGTTGAGTGCAGCAAGTTCAAACTTTCCTAGTTTGTGTAATCTAACAAGATGTACAAGTTAGTAGATTCGCCTCATTTCTAAAGTAGTTTCTTGAGAAAACAAACATCTTCATTGCCGAACATTGTACTGTGTGAAATAAGCTAATTCGTTCTAGGAATCACTTGCTTTCCTACAAAGAAGGTTGAGTGCAGCAAGTTCAAACTTTCCTAGTTTGTGTAATCTAACAAGATGTACAAGTTAGTAGATTCGCCTCATTTCTAAAGTAGTTTCTTGAGAAAACAAACATCTTCATTGCCGAACATTGTACTGTGTGAAATAAGCTAATTCGTTCTAGGAATCACTTGCTTTCCTACAAAGAAGGTTGAGTGCAGCAAGTTCAAACTTTCCTAGTTTGTGTAATCTAACAAGATGTACAAGTTAGTAGATTCGCCTCATTTCTAAAGTAGTTTCTTGAGAAAACAAACATCTTCATTGCCGAACATTGTACTGTGTGAAATAAGCTAATTCGTTCTAGGAATCACTTGCTTTCCTACAAAGAAGGTTGAGTGCAGCAAGTTCAAACTTTCCTAGTTTGTGTAATCTAACAAGATGTACAAGTTAGTAGATTCGCCTCATTTCTAAAGTAGTTTCTGAGAAAACAAACATCTTCATTGCCGAACATTGTACTGTGTGAAATAAGCTAATTCGTTCTAGGAATCACTTGCTTTCCTACAAAGAAGGTTGAGTGCAGCAAGTTCAAACTTTCCTAGTTTGTGTAATCTAACAAGATGTACAAGTTAGTAGATTCGCCTCATTTCTAAAGTAGTTTCTTGAGAAAACAAACATCTTCATTGCCGAACATTGTACTGTGTGAAATAAGCTAATTCGTTCTAGGAATCACTTGCTTTCCTACAAAGAAGGTTGAGTGCAGCAAGTTCAAACTTCCTAGTTTGTGTAATCTAACAAGATGTACAAGTTAGTAGATTCGCCTCATTTCTAAAGTAGTTTCTTGAGAAAACAAACATCTTCATTGCCAACATTGTACTGTGTGAAATAAGCTAATTCGTTCTAGGAATCACTTGCTTTCCTACAAAGAAGGTTGAGTGCAGCAAGTTCAAACTTTCCTAGTTTGTGTAATCTAACAAGATGTACAAGTTAGTAGATTCGCCTCATTTCTAAAGTAGTTTCTTGAGAAAACAAACATCTTCATTGCCGAACATTGTACTGTGTGAAATAAGCTAATTCGTTCTAGGAATCACTTGCTTTCCTACAAAGAAGGTTGAGTGCAGCAAGTTCAAACTTTCCTAGTTTGTGTAATCTAACAAGATGTACAAGTTAGTAGATTCGCCTCATTTCTAAAGTAGTTTCTTGAGAAAACAAACATCTTCATTGCCGAACATTGTACTGTGTGAAATAAGCTAATTCGTTCTAGGAATCACTTGCTTTCCTACAAAGAAGGTTGAGTGCAGCAAGTTCAAACTTTCCTAGTTTGTGTAATCTAACAAGATGTACAAGTTAGTAGATTCGCCTCATTTCTAAAGTAGTTTCTTGAGAAAACAAACATCTTCATTGCCGAACATTGTACTGTGTGAAATAAGCTAATTCGTTCTAGGAATCACTTGCTTTCCTACAAAGAAGGTTGAGTGCAGCAAGTTCAAACTTTCCTAGTTTGTGTAATCTAACAAGATGTACAAGTTAGTAGATTCGCCTCATTTCTAAAGTAGTTTCTGAGAAAACAAACATCTTCATTGCCAACATTGTACTGTGTGAAATAAGCTAATTGGTTCTAGGAATCACTTGCTTTCCTACAAAGAAGGTTGAGTGCAGCAAGTTCAAACTTTCCTAGTTTGTGTAATCTAACAAGATGTACAAGTTAGTAGATTCGCCTCATTTCTAAAGTAGTTTCTTGAGAAAACAAACATCTTCATTGCCGAACATTGTACTGTGTGAAATAAGCTAATTCGTTCTAGGAATCACTTGCTTTCCTACAAAGAAGGTTGAGTGCAGCAAGTTCAAACTTTCCTAGTTTGTGTAATCTAACAAGATGTACAAGTTAGTAGATTCGCCTCATTTCTAAAGTAGTTTCTTGAGAAAACAAACATCTTCATTGCCGAACATTGTACTGTGTGAAATAAGCTAATTCGTTCTAGGAATCACTTGCTTTCCTACAAAGAAGGTTGAGTGCAGCAAGTTCAAACTTTCCTAGTTTGTGTAATCTAACAAGATGTACAAGTTAGTAGATTCGCCTCATTTCTAAAGTAGTTTCTTGAGAAAACAAACATCTTCATTGCCGAACATTGTACTGTGTGAAATAAGCTAATTCGGTTCTAGGAATCACTTGCTTTCCTACAAAGAAGGTTGAGTGCAGCAAGTTCAAACTTTCCTAGTTTGTGTAATCTAACAAGATGTACAAGTTAGTAGATTCGCCTCATTTCTAAAGTAGTTTCTTGAGAAAACAAACATCTTCATTGCCTAACATTGTACTGTGTGAAATAAGCTAATTCGTTTCTAGGAATCACTTGCTTTCCTACAAAGAAGGTTGAGTGCAGCAAGTTCAAACTTTCCTAGTTTGTGTAATCTAACAAGATGTACAAGTTAGTAGATTCGCCTCATTTCTAAAGTAGTTTCTTGAGAAAACAAACATCTTCATTGCCGAACATTGTACTGTGTGAAATAAGCTAATTCGTTCTAGGAATCACTTGCTTTCCTACAAAGAAGGTTGAGTGCAGCAAGTTCAAACTTTCCTAGTTTGTGTAATCTAACAAGATGTACAAGTTAGTAGATTCGCCTCATTTCTAAAGTAGTTTCTTGAGAAAACAAACATCTTCATTGCCGAACATTGTACTGTGTGAAATAAGCTAATTCGTTCTAGGAATCACTTGCTTTCCTACAAAGAAGGTTGAGTGCAGCAAGTTCAAACTTTCCTAGTTTGTGTAATCTAACAAGATGTACAAGTTAGTAGATTCGCCATTTCTAAAGTAGTTTCTGAGAAAAACAAACATCTTCATTGCCAACATTGTACTGTGTGAAATAAGCTAATTCGGTTCTAGGAATCACTTGCTTTCCTACAAAGAAGGTTGAGTGCAGCAAGTTCAAACTTTCCTAGTTTGTGTAATCTAACAAGATGTACAAGTTAGTAGATTCGCCTCATTTCTAAAGTAGTTTCTTGAGAAAACAAACATCTTCATTGCCGAACATTGTACTGTGTGAAATAAGCTAATTCGTTCTAGGAATCACTTGCTTTCCTACAAAGAAGGTTGAGTGCAGCAAGTTCAAACTTTCCTAGTTTGTGTAATCTAACAAGATGTACAAGTTAGTAGATTCGCCTCATTTCTAAAGTAGTTTCTGAGAAAACAAACATCTTCATTGCCGAACATTGTACTGTGTGAAATAAGCTAATTCGTTCTAGGAATCACTTGCTTTCCTACAAAGAAGGTTGAGTGCAGCAAGTTCAAACTTTCCTAGTTTGTGTAATCTAACAAGATGTACAAGTTAGTAGATTCGCCTCATTTCTAAAGTAGTTTCTGAGAAAACAAACATCTTCATTGCCAAACATTGTACTGTGTGAAATAAGCTAATTCGTTCTAGGAATCACTTGCTTTCCTACAAAGAAGGTTGAGTGCAGCAAGTTCAAACTTTCCTAGTTTGTGTAATCTAACAAGATGTACAAGTTAGTAGATTCGCCTCATTTCTAAAGTAGTTTCTTGAGAAAACAAACATCTTCATTGCCGAACATTGTACTGTGTGAAATAAGCTAATTCGTTTCTAGGAATCACTTGCTTTCCTACAAAGAAGGTTGAGTGCAGCAAGTTCAAACTTTCCTAGTTTGTGTAATCTAACAAGATGTACAAGTTAGTAGATTCGCCTCATTTCTAAAGTAGTTTCTTGAGAAAACAAACATCTTCATTGCCGAACATTGTACTGTGTGAAATAAGCTAATTCGTTCTAGGAATCACTTGCTTTCCTACAAAGAAGGTTGAGTGCAGCAAGTTCAAACTTTCCTAGTTTGTGTAATCTAACAAGATGTACAAGTTAGTAGATTCGCCTCATTTCTAAAGTAGTTTCTTGAGAAAACAAACATCTTCATTGCCGAACATTGTACTGTGTGAAATAAGCTAATTCGGTCTAGGAATCACTTGCTTTCCTACAAAGAAGGTTGAGTGCAGCAAGTTCAAACTTTCCTAGTTTGTGTAATCTAACAAGATGTACAAGTTAGTAGATTCGCCTCATTTCTAAAGTAGTTTCTTGAGAAAACAAACATCTTCATTGCCGAACATTGTACTGTGTGAAATAAGCTAATTCGGTTCTAGGAATCACTTGCTTTCCTACAAAGAAGGTTGAGTGCAGCAAGTTCAAACTTTCCTAGTTTGTGTAATCTAACAAGATGTACAAGTTAGTAGATTCGCCTCATTTCTAAAGTAGTTTCTTGAGAAAACAAAAATCTTCATTGCCGAACATTGTACTGTGTGAAATAAGCTAATTCGTTCTAGGAATCACTTGCTTTCCTACAAAGAAGGTTGAGTGCAGCAAGTTCAAACTTTCCTAGTTTGTGTAATCTAACAAGATGTACAAGTTAGTAGATTCGCCTCATTTCTAAAGTAGTTTCTTGAGAAAACAAACATCTTCATTGCCGAACATTGTACTGTGTGAAATAAGCTAATTCGTTCTAGGAATCACTTGCTTTCCTACAAAGAAGGTTGAGTGCAGCAAGTTCAAACTTTCCTAGTTTGTGTAATCTAACAAGATGTACAAGTTAGTAGATTCGCCTCATTTCTAAAGTAGTTTCTTGAGAAAACAAACATCTTCATTGCCGAACATTGTACTGTGTGAAATAAGCTAATTCGTTTCTAGGAATCACTTGCTTTCCTACAAAGAAGGTTGAGTGCAGCAAGTTCAAACTTTCCTAGTTTGTGTAATCTAACAAGATGTACAAGTTAGTAGATTCGCCTCATTTCTAAAGTAGTTTCTTGAGAAAACAAACATCTTCATTGCCGAACATTGTACTGTGTGAAATAAGCTAATTCGTTCTAGGAATCACTTGCTTTCCTACAAAGAAGGTTGAGTGCAGCAAGTTCAAACTTTCCTAGTTTGTGTAATCTAACAAGATGTACAAGTTAGTAGATTCGCCTCATTTCTAAAGTAGTTTCTTGAGAAAACAAACATCTTCATTGCCGAACATTGTACTGTGTGAAATAAGCTAATTCGTTTCTAGGAATCACTTGCTTTCCTACAAAGAAGGTTGAGTGCAGCAAGTTCAAACTTTCCTAGTTTGTGTAATCTAACAAGATGTACAAGTTAGTAGATTCGCCTCATTTCTAAAGTAGTTTCTTGAGAAAACAAACATCTTCATTGCCGAACATTGTACTGTGTGAAATAAGCTAATTCGTTTCTAGGAATCACTTGCTTTCCTACAAAGAAGGTTGAGTGCAGCAAGTTCAAACTTTCCTAGTTTGTGTAATCTAACAAGATGTACAAGTTAGTAGATTCGCCTCATTTCTAAAGTAGTTTCTTGAGAAAACAAACATCTTCATTGCCGAACATTGTACTGTGTGAAATAAGCTAATTCGTTCTAGGAATCACTTGCTTTCCTACAAAGAAGGTTGAGTGCAGCAAGTTCAAACTTTCCTAGTTTGTGTAATCTAACAAGATGTACAAGTTAGTAGATTCGCCTCATTTCTAAAGTAGTTTCTTGAGAAAACAAACATCTTCATTGCCGAACATTGTACTGTGTGAAATAAGCTAATTCGTTCTAGGAATCACTTGCTTTCCTACAAAGAAGGTTGAGTGCAGCAAGTTCAAACTTTCCTAGTTTGTGTAATCTAACAAGATGTACAAGTTAGTAGATTCGCCTCATTTCTAAAGTAGTTTCTTGAGAAAACAAACATCTTCATTGCCAACATTGTACTGTGTGAAATAAGCTAATTCGTTCTAGGAATCACTTGCTTTCCTACAAAGAAGGTTGAGTGCAGCAAGTTCAAACTTTCCTAGTTTGTGTAATCTAACAAGATGTACAAGTTAGTAGATTCTGCCTCATTTCTAAAGTAGTTTCTTGAGAAAACAAACATCTTCATTGCCGAACATTGTACTGTGTGAAATAAGCTAATTCGTTCTAGGAATCACTTGCTTTCCTACAAAGAAGGTTGAGTGCAGCAAGTTCAAACTTTCCTAGTTTGTGTAATCTAACAAGATGTACAAGTTAGTAGATTCGCCTCATTTCTAAAGTAGTTTCTTGAGAAAACAAACATCTTCATTGCCGAACATTGTACTGTGTGAAATAAGCTAATTCGTTCTAGGAATCACTTGCTTTCCTACAAAGAAGGTTGAGTGCAGCAAGTTCAAACTTTCCTAGTTTGTGTAATCTAACAAGATGTACAAGTTAGTAGATTCGCCTCATTTCTAAAGTAGTTTCTTGAGAAAACAAACATCTTCATTGCCGAACATTGTACTGTGTGAAATAAGCTAATTCGTTCTAGGAATCACTTGCTTTCCTACAAAGAAGGTTGAGTGCAGCAAGTTCAAACTTTCCTAGTTTGTGTAATCTAACAAGATGTACAAGTTAGTAGATTCGCCATTTCTAAAGTAGTTTCTTGAGAAAAAAAACATCTTCATTGCCGAACATTGTACTGTGTGAAATAAGCTAATTCGTTCTAGGAATCACTTGCTTTCCTACAAAGAAGGTTGAGTGCAGCAAGTTCAAACTTTCCTAGTTTGTGTAATCTAACAAGATGTACAAGTTAGTAGATTCGCCTCATTTCTAAAGTAGTTTCTTGAGAAAACAAACATCTTCATTGCCGAACATTGTACTGTGTGAAATAAGCTAATTCGTTTCTAGGAATCACTTGCTTTCCTACAAAGAAGGTTGAGTGCAGCAAGTTCAAACTTTCCTAGTTTGTGTAATCTAACAAGATGTACAAGTTAGTAGATTCGCCTCATTTCTAAAGTAGTTTCTGAGAAAACAAACATCTTCATTGCCGAACATTGTACTGTGTGAAATAAGCTAATTCGGTTCTAGGAATCACTTGCTTTCCTACAAAGAAGGTTGAGTGCAGCAAGTTCAAACTTTCCTAGTTTGTGTAATCTAACAAGATGTACAAGTTAGTAGATTCGCCTCATTTCTAAAGTAGTTTCTTGAGAAAACAAACATCTTCATTGCCTAACATTGTACTGTGTGAAATAAGCTAATTCGTTTCTAGGAATCACTTGCTTTCCTACAAAGAAGGTTGAGTGCAGCAAGTTCAAACTTTCCTAGTTTGTGTAATCTAACAAGATGTACAAGTTAGTAGATTCGCCTCATTTCTAAAGTAGTTTCTTGAGAAAACAAACATCTTCATTGCCAACATTGTACTGTGTGAAATAAGCTAATTCGTTCTAGGAATCACTTGCTTTCCTACAAAGAAGGTTGAGTGCAGCAAGTTCAAACTTTCCTAGTTTGTGTAATCTAACAAGATGTACAAGTTAGTAGATTCGCCTCATTTCTAAAGTAGTTTCTTGAGAAAACAAACATCTTCATTGCCGAACATTGTACTGTGTGAAATAAGCTAATTCGGTTCTAGGAATCACTTGCTTTCCTACAAAGAAGGTTGAGTGCAGCAAGTTCAAACTTTCCTAGTTTGTGTAATCTAACAAGATGTACAAGTTAGTAGATTCGCCTCATTTTCAAAGTAGTTTCTTGAGAAAACAAACATCTTCATTGCCGAACATTGTACTGTGTGAAATAAGCTAATTCGTTCTAGGAATCACTTGCTTTCCTACAAAGAAGGTTGAGTGCAGCAAGTTCAAACTTTCCTAGTTTGTGTAATCTAACAAGATGTACAAGTTAGTAGATTCGCCTCATTTCTAAAGTAGTTTCTTGAGAAAACAAACATCTTCATTGCCGAACATTGTACTGTGTGAAATAAGCTAATAATGTTCTAGGAATCACTTGCTTTCCTACAAAGAAGGTTGAGTGCAGCAAGTTCAAACTTTCCTAGTTTGTGTAATCTAACAAGATGTACAAGTTAGTAGATTCGCCTCATTTCTAAAGTAGTTTCTTGAGAAAAAAAAACATCTTCATTGCCGAACATTGTACTGTGTGAAATAAGCTAATTGTTCTAGGAATCACTTGCTTTCCTACAAAGAAGGTTGAGTGCAGCAAGTTCAAACTTTCCTAGTTTGTGTAATCTAACAAGATGTACAAGTTAGTAGATTCGCCTCATTTCTAAAGTAGTTTCTTGAGAAAACAAACATCTTCATTGCCGAACATTGTACTGTGTGAAATAAGCTAATTCGTTCTAGGAATCACTTGCTTTCCTACAAAGAAGGTTGAGTGCAGCAAGTTCAAACTTTCCTAGTTTGTGTAATCTAACAAGATGTACAAGTTAGTAGATTCGCCTCATTTCTAAAGTAGTTTCTTGAGAAAACAAACATCTTCATTGCCGAACATTGTACTGTGTGAAATAAGCTAATTCGGTTCTAGGAATCACTTGCTTTCCTACAAAGAAGGTTGAGTGCAGCAAGTTCAAACTTTCCTAGTTTGTGTAATCTAACAAGATGTACAAGTTAGTAGATTCGCCTCATTTCTAAAGTAGTTTCTGAGAAAACAAACATCTTCATTGCAACATTGTACTGTGTGAAATAAGCTAATTGGTTCTAGGAATCACTTGCTTTCCTACAAAGAAGGTTGAGTGCAGCAAGTTCAAACTTTCCTAGTTTGTGTAATCTAACAAGATGTACAAGTTAGTAGATTCGCCTCATTTCTAAAGTAGTTTCTTGAGAAAACAAACATCTTCATTGCCGAACATTGTACTGTGTGAAATAAGCTAATTCGGTTCTAGGAATCACTTGCTTTCCTACAAAGAAGGTTGAGTGCAGCAAGTTCAAACTTTCCTAGTTTGTGTAATCTAACAAGATGTACAAGTTAGTAGATTCGCCTCATTTCTAAAGTAGTTTCTTGAGAAAAACAAACATCTTCATTGCCGAACATTGTACTGTGTGAAATAAGCTAATGCTTTCCTACAAAGAAGGTTGAGTGCAGCAAGTTCAAACTTTCCTAGTTTGTGTAATCTAACAAGATGTACAAGTTAGTAGATTCGCCTCATTTCTAAAGTAGTTTCTTGAGAAAACAAACATCTTCATTGCCGAACATTGTACTGTGTGAAATAAGCTAATTCGTTTCTAGGAATCACTTGCTTTCCTACAAAGAAGGTTGAGTGCAGCAAGTTCAAACTTTCCTAGTTTGTGTAATCTAACAAGATGTACAAGTTAGTAGATTCGCCTCATTTCTAAAGTAGTTTCTTGAGAAAACAAACATCTTCATTGCCGAACATTGTACTGTGTGAAATAAGCTAATTCGGTTCTAGGAATCACTTGCTTTCCTACAAAGAAGGTTGAGTGCAGCAAGTTCAAACTTTCCTAGTTTGTGTAATCTAACAAGATGTACAAGTTAGTAGATTCGCCTCATTTCTAAAGTAGTTTCTTGAGAAAACAAACATCTTCATTGCCGAACATTGTACTGTGTGAAATAAGCTAATTCGTTTCTAGGAATCACTTGCTTTCCTACAAAGAAGGTTGAGTGCAGCAAGTTCAAACTTTCCTAGTTTGTGTAATCTAACAAGATGTACAAGTTAGTAGATTCGCCTCATTTCTAAAGTAGTTTCTTGAGAAAACAAACATCTTCATTGCCGAACATTGTACTGTGTGAAATAAGCTAATTCGGTTCTAGGAATCACTTGCTTTCCTACAAAGAAGGTTGAGTGCAGCAAGTTCAAACTTTCCTAGTTTGTGTAATCTAACAAGATGTACAAGTTAGTAGATTCGCCTCATTTCTAAAGTAGTTTCTTGAGAAAACAAACATCTTCATTGCCGAACATTGTACTGTGTGAAATAAGCTAATTCGTTCTAGGAATCACTTGCTTTCCTACAAAGAAGGTTGAGTGCAGCAAGTTCAAACTTTCCTAGTTTGTGTAATCTAACAAGATGTACAAGTTAGTAGATTCGCCTCATTTCTAAAGTAGTTTCTTGAGAAAACAAACATCTTCATTGCCGAACATTGTACTGTGTGAAATAAGCTAATTCGGTTCTAGGAATCACTTGCTTTCCTACAAAGAAGGTTGAGTGCAGCAAGTTCAAACTTTCCTAGTTTGTGTAATCTAACAAGATGTACAAGTTAGTAGATTCGCCTCATTTCTAAAGTAGTTTCTTGAGAAAACAAACATCTTCATTGCCGAACATTGTACTGTGTGAAATAAGCTAATTCGGTTCTAGGAATCACTTGCTTTCCTACAAAGAAGGTTGAGTGCAGCAAGTTCAAACTTTCCTAGTTTGTGTAATCTAACAAGATGTACAAGGTAGTAGATTCGCCTCATTTCTAAAGTAGTTTCTTGAGAAAACAAACATCTTCATTGCCAAACATTGTACTGTGTGAAATAAGCTAATTCGGTTCTAGGAATCACTTGCTTTCCTACAAAGAAGGTTGAGTGCAGCAAGTTCAAACTTTCCTAGTTTGTGTAATCTAACAAGATGTACAAGTTAGTAGATTCGCCTCATTTCTAAAGTAGTTTCTTGAGAAAACAAACATCTTCATTGCCGAACATTGTACTGTGTGAAATAAGCTAATTCGGTTTCTAGGAATCACTTGCTTTCCTACAAAGAAGGTTGAGTGCAGCAAGTTCAAACTTTCCTAGTTTGTGTAATCTAACAAGATGTACAAGTTAGTAGATTCGCCTCATTTCTAAAGTAGTTTCTTGAGAAAAACAAACATCTTCATTGCCAAACATTGTACTGTGTGAAATAAGCTAATTCGTTCTAGGAATCACTTGCTTTCCTACAAAGAAGGTTGAGTGCAGCAAGTTCAAACTTTCCTAGTTTGTGTAATCTAACAAGATGTACAAGTTAGTAGATTCGCCTCATTTCTAAAGTAGTTTTTGAGAAAACAAACATCTTCATTGCCGAACATTGTACTGTGTGAAATAAGCTAATTCGGTTCTAGGAATCACTTGCTTTCCTACAAAGAAGGTTGAGTGCAGCAAGTTCAAACTTTCCTAGTTTGTGTAATCTAACAAGATGTACAAGTTAGTAGATTCGCCTCATTTCTAAAGTAGTTTCTTGAGAAAACAAACATCTTCATTGCCGAACATTGTACTGTGTGAAATAAGCTAATTCGGTTCTAGGAATCACTTGCTTTCCTACAAAGAAGGTTGAGTGCAGCAAGTTCAAACTTTCCTAGTTTGTGTAATCTAACAAGATGTACAAGTTAGTAGATTCACCTCATTTCTAAAGTAGTTTCTTGAGAAAACAAACATCTTCATTGCCTAACATTGTACTGTGTGAAATAAGCTAATTCGGTTCTAGGAATCACTTGCTTTCCTACAAAGAAGGTTGAGTGCAGCAAGTTCAAACTTTCCTAGTTTGTGTAATCTAACAAGATGTACAAGTTAGTAGATTCGCCTCATTTTTAAAGTAGTTTCTTGAGAAAACAAACATCTTCATTGCCGAACATTGTACTGTGTGAAATAAGCTAATTCGGTTCTAGGAATCACTTGCTTTCCTACAAAGAAGGTTGAGTGCAGCAAGTTCAAACTTTCCTAGTTTGTGTAATCTAACAAGATGTACAAGTTAGTAGATTCGCCTCATTTCTAAAGTAGTTTCTTGAGAAAACAAACATCTTCATTGCCGAACATTGTACTGTGTGAAATAAGCTAATTCGGTTCTAGGAATCACTTGCTTTCCTACAAAGAAGGTTGAGTGCAGCAAGTTCAAACTTTCCTAGTTTGTGTAATCTAACAAGATGTACAAGTTAGTAGATTCGCCTCATTTCTAAAGTAGTTTCTTGAGAAAACAAACATCTTCATTGCCGAACATTGTACTGTGTGAAATAAGCTAATTCGGTTCTAGGAATCACTTGCTTTCCTACAAAGAAGGTTGAGTGCAGCAAGTTCAAACTTTCCTAGTTTGTGTAATCTAACAAGATGTACAAGTTAGTAGATTCGCCTCATTTCTAAAGTAGTTTCTTGAGAAAACAAACATCTTCATTGCCGAACATTGTACTGTGTGAAATAAGCTAATTCGGTTCTAGGAATCACTTGCTTTCCTACAAAGAAGGTTGAGTGCAGCAAGTTCAAACTTTCCTAGTTTGTGTAATCTAACAAGATGTACACAAGTTAGTAGATTCGCCTCATTTCTAAAGTAGTTTCTTGAGAAAACAAACATCTTCATTGCCGAACATTGTACTGTGTGAAATAAGCTAATTCGGTTCTAGGAATCACTTGCTTTCCTACAAAGAAGGTTGAGTGCAGCAAGTTCAAACTTTCCTAGTTTGTGTAATCTAACAAGATGTACAAGTTAGTAGATTCGCCTCATTTCTAAAGTAGTTTCTTGAGAAAACAAACATCTTCATTGCCGAACATTGTACTGTGTGAAATAAGCTAATTTGGTTCTAGGAATCACTTGCTTTCCTACAAAGAAGGTTGAGTGCAGCAAGTTCAAACTTTCCTAGTTTGTGTAATTAACAAGATGTACAAGTTAGTAGATTCGCCTCATTTCTAAAGTAGTTTCTTGAGAAAACAAACATCTTCATTGCCGAACATTGTACTGTGTGAAATAAGCTAATTCGGTTCTAAGAATCACTTGCTTTCCTACAAAGAAGGTTGAGTGCAGCAAGTTCAAACTTTCCTAGTTTGTGTAATCTAACAAGATGTACAAGTTAGTAGATTCGCCTCATTTCTAAAGTAGTTTCTTGAGAAAACAAACATCTTCATTGCCGACACATACTGTGTGAAATAAGCTAATTCGGTTCTAGGAATCACTTGCTTTCCTACAAAGAAGGTTGAGTGCAGCAAGTTCAAACTTTCCTAGTTTGTGTAATCTAACAAGATGTACAAGTTAGTAGATTCGCCTCATTTCTAAAGTAGTTTCTTGAGAAAACAAACATCTTCATTGCCGAACATTGTACTGTGTGAAATAAGCTAATTCGGTTCTAGGAATCACTTGCTTTCCTACAAAGAAGGTTGAGTGCAGCAAGTTCAAACTTTCCTAGTTTGTGTAATCTAACAAGATGTACAAGTTAGTAGATTCGCCTCATTTCTAAAGTAGTTTCTTGAGAAAACAAACATCTTCATTGCCCAACATTGTACTGTGTGAAATAAGCTAATTCAGTTCTAGGAATCACTTGCTTTCCTACAAAGAAGGTTGAGTGCAGCAAGTTCAAACTTTCCTAGTTTGTGTAATCTAACAAGATGTACAAGTTAGTAGATTCGCCTCATTTCTAAAGTAGTTTCTTGAGAAAACAAACATCTTCATTGCCGAACATTGTACTGTGTGAAAATAAGCTAAATTCGGTTCTAGGAATCACTTGCTTTCCTACAAAGAAGGTTGAGTGCAGCAAGTTCAAACTTTCCTAGTTTGTGTAATCTAACAAGATGTACAAGTTAGTAGATTCGCCTCATTTCTAAAGTAGTTTCTTGAGAAAACAAACATCTTCATTGCGAACATTGTACTGTGTGAAATAAGCTAATTCGGTTCTAGGAATCACTTGCTTTCCTACAAAGAAGGTTGAGTGCAGCAAGTTCAAACTTTCCTAGTTTGTGTAATCTAACAAGATGTACAAGTTAGTAGAATCACCTCATTTCTAAAGTAGTTTCTTGAGAAAACAAACATCTTCATTGCCGAACATTGTACTGTGTGAAATAAGCTAATTCGGTTCTAGGAATCACTTGCTTTCCTACAAAGAAGGTTGAGTGCAGCAAGTTCAAACTTTCCTAGTTTGTGTAATCTAACAAGATGTACAAGTTAGTAGATTAGCCTCATTTCTAAAGTAGTTTCTTGAGAAAACAAACATCTTCATTGCCGAACATTGTACTGTGTGAAATAAGCTAATTCGGTTCTAGGAATCACTTGCTTTCCTACAAAGAAGGTTGAGTGCAGCAAGTTCAAACTTTCCTAGTTTGTGTAATCTAACAAGATGTACAAGTTAGTAGATTCGCCTCATTTCTAAAGTAGTTTCTTTAGAAAACAAACATCTTCATTGCTGAACATTGTACTGTGTGAAATAAGCTAATTCGGTTCTAGGAATCACTTGCTTTCCTACAAAGAAGGTTGAGTGCAGCAAGTTCAAACTTTCCTAGTTTGTGTAATCTAACAAGATGTACAAGTTAGTAGATTCGCCTCATTTCTAAAGTAGTTTCTTGAGAAAACAAACATCTTCATTGCCGAACATTGTACTGTGTGAAATAAGCTAATTCGGTTCTAGGAATCACTTGCTTTCCTACAAAGAAGGTTGAGTGCAGCAAGTTCAAACTTTCCTAGTTTGTGTAATCTAACAAGATGTACAAGTTAGTAGATTCGCCTCATTTCTAAAGTAGTTTCTTGAGAAAAACAAACATCTTCATTGCCAAACATTGTACTGTGTGAAATAAGCTAATTCGGTTCTAGGAATCACTTGCTTTCCTACAAAGAAGGTTGAGTGCAGCAAGTTCAAACTTTCCTAGTTTGTGTAATCTAACAAGATGTACAAGTTAGTAGATTCGCCTCATTTCTAAAGTAGTTTCTTGAGAAAACAAACATCTTCATTGCCGAACATTGTACTGTGTGAAATAAGCTAATTCGGTTCTAGGAATCACTTGCTTTCCTACAAAGAAGGTTGAGTGCAGCAAGTTCAAACTTTCCTAGTTTGTGTAATCTAAAAAGATGTACAAGTTAGTAGATTCGCCTCATTTCTAAAGTAGTTTCTTGAGAAAACAAACATCTTCATTGCCGAACATTGTACTGTGTGAAATAAGCTAATTCGGTTCTAGGAATCACTTGCTTTCCTACAAAGAAGGTTGAGTGCAGCAAGTTCAAACTTTCCTAGTTTGTGTAATCTAACAAGATGTACAAATTAGTAGATTCACCTCATTTCTAAAGTAGTTTCTTGAGAAAACAAACATCTTCATTGCCGAACATTGTACTGTGTGAAATAAGCTAATTCGGTTCTAGGAATCACTTGCTTTTCTACAAAGAAGGTTGAGTGCAGCAAGTTCAAACTTTCCTAGTTTGTGTAATCTAACAAGATGTACAAGTTAGTAGATTCGCCTCATTTCTAAAGTAGTTTCTTTAGAAAACAAACATCATCATTGCCGAACATTGTACTGTGTGAAATAAGCTATTCGGTTCTAGGAATCACTTGCTTTCCTACAAAGAAGGTTGAGTGCAGCAAGTTCAAACTTTCCTAGTTTGTGTAATCTAACAAGATGTACAAGTTAGTAGATTCGCCTCATTTCTAAAGTAGTTTCTTTAGAAAACAAACATCTTCATTGCCGAACATTGTACTGTGTGAAATAAGCTAATTCGGTTCTAGGAATCACTTGCTTTCCTACAAAGAAGGTTGAGTGCAGCAAGTTCAAAACTTTCCTAGTTTGTGTAATCTAACAAGATGTACAAGTTAGTAGATTCACCTCATTTCTAAAGTAGTTTCTTGAGAAAACAAACATCTTCATTGCCGAACATTGTACTGTGTGAAATAAGCTAATTCAGTTCTAGGAATCACTTGCTTTCCTACAAAGAAGGTTGAGTGCAGCAAGTTCAAACTTTCCTAGTTTGTGTAATCTAACAAGATGTACAAGTTAGTAGATTCGCCTCATTTCTAAAGTAGTTTCTTGAGAAAACAAACATCTTCATTGCCGAACATTGTACTGTGTGAAATAAGCTAATTCGGTTCTAGGAATCACTTGCTTTCCTACAAAGAAGGTTGAGTGCAGCAAGTTCAAACTTTCCTAGTTTGTGTAATCTAACAAGATGTACAAGTTAGTAGATTCACCTCATTTCTAAAGTAGTTTCTAGAGAAAACAAACATCTTCATTGCCGAACATTGTACTGTGTGAAATAAGCTAATTCGGTTCTAGGAATCACTTGCTTTCCTACAAAGAAGGTTGAGTGCAGCAAGTTCAAACTTTCCTAGTTTGTGTAATCTAACAAGATGTACAAGTTAGTAGATTCGCCTCATTTCTAAAGTAGTTTCTTGAGAAAACAAACATCTTCATTGCCGAACATTGTACTGTGTGAAATAAGCTAATTCGGTTCTAGGAATCACTTGCTTTCCTACAAAGAAGGTTGAGTGCAGCAAGTTCAAACTTTCCTAGTTTGTGTAATCTAACAAGATGTACAAGTTAGTAGATTCGCCTCATTTCTAAAGTAGTTTCTTGAGAAAACAAACATCTTCATTGCCAACATTGTACTGTGTGAAATAAGCTAATTCGGTTCAGGGAATCACTTGCTTTCCTACAAAGAAGGTTGAGTGCAGCAAGTTCAAACTTTCCTAGTTTGTGTAATCTAACAAGATGTACAAGTTAGTAGATTCGCCTCATTTCTAAAGTAGTTTCTTGAGAAAACAAACATCTTCATTGCCGAACATTGTACTGTGTGAAATAAGCTAATTCGGTTCTAGGAATCACTTGCTTCCTACAAAGAAGGTTGAGTGCAGCAAGTTCAAACTTTCCTAGTTTGTGTAATCTAACAAGATGTACAAGTTAGTAGATTCGCCTCATTTCTAAAGTAGTTTCTTGAGAAAACAAACATCTTCATTGCCGAACATTGTACTGTGTGAAATAAGCTAATTCGGTTCTAGGAATCACTTGCTTTCCTACAAAGAAGGTTGAGTGCAGCAAGTTCAAACTTTCCTTTTTGTGTAATCTAACAAGATGTACAAGTTAGTAGATTCGCCTCATTTCTAAAGTAGTTTCTTGAGAAAACAAACATCTTCATTGCCGAACATTGTACTGTGTGAAATAAGCTAATTCGGTTCTAGGAATCACTTGCTTTCCTACAAAGAAGGTTGAGTGCAGCAAGTTCAAACTTTCCTAGTTTGTGTAATCTAACAAGATGTACAAGTTAGTAGATTCATCCTCATTTCTAAAGTAGTTTCTTGAGAAAACAAACATCTTCATTGCCGAACATTGTACTGTGTGAAATAAGCTAATTCGGTTCTAGGAATCACTTGCTTTCCTACAAAGAAGGTTGAGTGCAGCAAGTTCAACTTTCCTAGTTTGTGTAATCTAACAAGATGTACAAGTTAGTAGATTCGCCTCATTTCTAAAGTAGTTTCTTGAGAAAACAAACATCTTCATTGCCGAACATTGTACTGTGTGAAATAAGCTAATTCGGTTCTAGGAATCACTTGCTTTCCTACAAAGAAGGTTGAGTGCAGCAAGTTCAAAACTTTCCTAGTTTGTGTAATCTAACAAGATGTACAAGTTAGTAGATTCGCCTCATTTCTAAAGTAGTTTCTTGAGAAAACAAACATCTTCATTGCCGAACATTGTACTGTGTGAAATAAGCTAATTGTGTTCTAGGAATCACTTGCTTTCCTACAAAGAAGGTTGAGTGCAGCAAGTTCAAACTTTCCTAGTTTGTGTAATCTAACAAGATGTACAAGTTAGTAGATTCGCCTCATTTCTAAAGTAGTTTCTTGAGAAAACAAACATCTTCATTGCCGAACATTGTACTGTGTGAAATAAGCTAATTCAGTTCTAGGAATCACTTGCTTTCCTACAAAGAAGGTTGAGTGCAGCAAGTTCAAACTTTCCTAGTTTGTGTAATCTAACAAGATGTACAAGTTAGTAGATTCGCCATTTCTAAAGTAGTTTCTTTGAGAAAACAAACATCTTCATTGCCGAACATTGTACTGTGTGAAATAAGCTAATTCAGTTCCAGGAATCACTTGACATTGTACTGTCTGAAATAAGTTAATTCGGTTCTAGGAATCAGTTGCTTTCCTCCAAAGAAGGTTGAGTGCAGCAAGTTCAAACTTTCCCTGTTAATGTAATCTAAAAAGATGCACAACTTAGTAGATTCGCCTCATTTCTAAAGTAGTTTGTTTAGAAAACAAGCATCTTCATTACCGAACACTATACTATGTGAAATAAACTAGTTCTGTTCTAGGAATCACTTGCTTTCCTACGAAGAAGGTTGAGTGCAGCAAGTTGAAACTTTCCTAGTTTGTGTAATCTAACAAGATGTCTAAGGTAGTAGATTCGCCTCATTTGTAAAGTAGTTTGTTGAGAAAACAAACATCTTCATTGCCGAACATTGTACTGTGTGAAATAAGCTAATTCAGTTCTAGGAATCAGTTGCTTTCCTACAAAGAAGGTTGAGTGCAGCAAGTTCAAACTTTCCTTGTTAATGTATTCTAAAAAGATGCACAACTTAGTAGATTCGCCTCATTTCTAAATTAGTTTGTTTAGAAAACAAACATCTTCATTACCGAACACTGTACTATGTGAAATAAGCTAGTTCGGTTCTAGGAATCACCTGCTTTCCTACAAAGAAGGTGGTGTGCAGCAAGTTCAAACTTTCCTAGTTTGTGTAATGTCACAGGATGTATAACTTAGCAGCTTCGCTTCATTTCTAAAGTAGTTTGTTTAGAAAACAAACATCTTCCTTCCCGAAAACTGTACTGTGTGAAATAAGCTAGTTCCTTTCTAGCAATCAGTTGCATTCCTACGAAGAAGGTGGAGTGCAGCAAGTTCCAACTTTGCGTGTTTGTGTAATGTAAGAGAATGTACAACTTTAGATTCACTTCATTTCTAAAGTAGTTTGTTTTGAAAACAAACATCTTCAGTGCTGAACACTGTACTGTCTTTAATAAGCTAGTTCGGTTCTAGGAATCAGTTGCTATCCTTCGAAGAAGGTTGAGTGCAGCAAGTTCAAACTTGCCTTGTTTGTGTAATGTAAGAGGATGTACAACTTTAGATTCAGTTCATTTCTAAAGTAGTTTGTTTAGAAAACAAACATCTTCAGTACCGAACACTGTATTGGGTAAATAAGGTAGTTCAGTTCTAGGAATCATTTGCTTTCCTACAAAGAAGGTTGAGTGTAGCAAGTTCAAACTTTCCTTGTTATGTAATCTAACAAGATGTAGTACTTGCAAGTATTACTTCATTTCTAATCTACCTTGTTTAGAAAACAAACACCATCAATCCCAAATACTGTACTGTGTGAAATAAGTTTTTTGGTTCTAGGAATCAGATGCTTTCCTACGAAGAAGGTTGAGTTCAGCAAGTTCAAACTTTCCTATTTTTTGTAATCGAAAAAGATGTACAACTTACTAGATTCGCCTCATTTTTAAGTGGTTTGTTTAGAAAACAAACATATTCATTGCCCAACACTGTACTGTTTGAAGTAAGCTCGTTCAGTTCTAGGAATCAGTTTCTTTTCGACTAAGATGGTTGAGTGCAACAAGTTCAAACTTTCCTTGTTAATGTAATCTAAAAAGATGTACAACATAGTAGATTGGCTTCATTTCCAATGTAGTTTGTTTAGTAAACAAACATCTTCATTGCCGAACACTGTACTGTGTGAAATAAATTAATTCGGTTCTAGGAATCAGTTTCCTTTCTACGAAGATGGTTGAGTGCAGCCAGTTCAAACTGCCCTTCTCAATGTAATCTGAAAAAGATGTACAACTTAGTAGACTCGCCTCATTTCCAAAGCAGTTTGTTTACAAAACAAACGTCTTCATTACTGAACACTGTATTGTGTGAAATAAGCTAGTTAGGTTCTAGGAATCAGTTTCTTTCCTATGAAGAAGGTTGAGTGCAGCAAGTTCAAACTTTCCTTTTTAATGTAATTTCAAAAGATGTACAATGTAGCAGACAGCTTCAGGTTCGCTGAGATGAACTTCCAGACCAGGCACAGTTATGATGGAAGGGATATTATTTATTTAAGCTTACAGATCCAGGGGAAGTTCCATAATGGCAGAAGTGGCCTGCTCTCCACAGGACCAGGCAAGAGAGCATAGAAAAACAACCAGCCACCACAGCACACACAGCAAAACTACAGCCAAAAAGTCACACAGCACACTTCAGGAAATCCTGCTAGGCACATTTGCATATCTTTACAATGGAATCTCAAACCAACACCATTAACACCTTAAGACCGGCCCCCAGTCACATTGCCTCTAGCAAGGTGATTGCAGATGCAAACTATAACTACTAAAACACTGAATATATTGGGGAACATATATTCAAACTACCACATTCTGCCCCTGGGCCCCAATATATTTAGCTCCTGGCCCCCAATAGATTTATAACTATCACACATTGTAAATTGTACTCAGTCCAATTTCAAAGGATCTACAGTCTTGATCAACATAAGATAGTGAGTCCTGTAAAATCAAACAAGTTAAATACTTTCAACATGTAAAGGCACAGAGTAAACATTTTAACTGTATAAGGAATAGCAAGGAGAGATTAGAACAATGAAAATTCAACCACCATCAGCCGTCATCAAACTTCTGCAGTTCAAGTTCAATATAACCATAGACTGACAGTCTCCAGGTTTTCCAATTCCACACCTCCAGCTGGGCAGAGTCGCCAGGGAAAACTTTCATAACATGCCAACACTGCACTCCTTGGTAGCCCTTTTGAACAGTCCTGGTATATCCAAAACATCTTCAGGTCTCCATGCAAACCACGGTCCATTTTCCAAAAGGCTCTTCCAGCCTATTCCTCACGGACTTCATGCCCTGCCTCGTGCCGCATCTCAGCAGCGGCTCCTGGAATCGTGTGCAATTCAAGACCATTCTATGCATTTTTCATATTTCCAAAACTAATACCAGGTGTGCAGGACACACCCATATTCTTAATCCAGGGACAAAATAAATTGTAGCCTTGAAAAGCAGGTTCCTTCTCCAGTCAGCTCTTTCCAAGAATTTGCATTTTTAACAGTCTTTCCTCAGGCATCCTCTTCATTGTTTTAATGTAAATCAAGTCAGGCCACCTTCCTTCCACCTTCCTTAAGATTGCTAAGGCGTTGACAATAGCAGCTCCAGTAACCTAAAACCGGTCTCAGTGCCTCTGCTTTTACCTTCCTTGAGGTTTTCCAACTTAAAATCTTAAAATCTCATTCCGATATCTTCAGCCAAGCACATCAGTCCATTACATATTTAACCTTGATCAAACTTTCTGGGCCTGGATAACAGAACGTAGCCATCCCTTATGCCAGTAGCCCAGTTCCAACAAAGTCCTCTGCAGTCTTTCCTTCCCCTTAGAAAGCTCATAAGCCAAGCCTCGAAGTTCAATACAGCCTGCACTTAGCATTCTAAAACTCTCATCAGAATAGTCCATAAAACTTGGCTTGCCACTCCAGAAGGCATCTTCAGTTGCAAGCACCAAGTCCATGCCCATTCCTCCAAAAGAAAGGTTCCAAAAGACGAACATCCACGTGGTCAGGTTCATCTCACCCCATACTCCTCGGTACAACTTTACTGTAGCAGACAACTTCAGGTTCACTGAGATGAACTTCCAGACCAGGCACAGTTATGGAGGAAGGGATATTATTTATTGAAGCTTACAGATCCAGGGGAAGTTCCATAATGGCAGAAGTGGCCTGCTCTCCACAGGACCAGGCAAGAGAGCAGAGAAAAACAACCAGCCACCACAGCACACACAGCAAAACTAGAGCCAAAAGGTCACACAGCACACTTCAGGAAATCCTGCTAGGCACATTTGCATATCTTTACAATGGAATCTCAAACCAACACCATTAACACCTTAAGACCGGCCCCCAGTCACATTGCCTCTAGCAAGGTGATTGCAGATGCAAACTATAACTAGGAAAACATTGAATATATTGGGGGACAAATATACAAACTACCACATACAACATAGTAGATTCACTACATTTCTAACGTAGTTTGTTTAGAAAACAAACATCTTCATTGCCGAACACTGTACTCTGTGAAATAAGCTAGTTCGGTTCTAGGAATCAGTTGTATTACTACGAAGAAGGTTGAGTGCAGCAAGTTCAAACTTTCTTTGTAAATGTAATCTAAAAAGATGTACAACTTTGTAGAATGGCCTCTTTCCTACAGTAGGTTGTTTAGAAAACAAACATCTTCAGTGCCGAACACTGTACTGTGTGAAATAAGCTAGTTCAGTTCTAGCAATAAGTTGCTTTCCTACGAAGAAGGTTGAGTGCAGCAAGTTCAAACTTTCCTTGTTTGTGTAAGCTAACAAGATGTACTACTTACAAGTTTCATTGCATTTCTAAAGTACCTTGTTGAGAAAACAAACACCATCTATCCCAAATACTGTATTGTGTGAAGTAAGTTGTTTCAGTTCTAGGAATCAGATGTTTTCCTAAGAAGAAGGTTGAGTGCAGCAGGTCCAAACTTCCCTAGTTACTGTAATCTAAAAAGATGTACAACTTAGTAGATTCAACTCATTCTAAAGTAGTTTGTTTAGAAAACAAACATCTTCATTCCCAAACACTGTACTATGTGAAATGAGCTAGTTCGGTTCTAGGAATCACGACACACCCTACAAAGAAGGTTGAGTGCAGCAAGTTCAAACTTTCCTTGTTAATGTAATCTAAAAAGATGTACAAATTATTGGATTGGCCTGATTTCTACAGTAGGTTGTTTTTAAAACAAATATTTTCATTCCCAAACACTGTACTTTGTGAAATAAGCAAGTCAAGTCTAGGAATCAGTTCCTTTCCACAAAGAAGGTTGAGTACAGCAAGTTCAAACTTTCCTTCTTTGTGTAATGTAACAGAATGTACAACTTCAGAGATTCTGCTTTTTTTCTAAAGTAGTTTGTTTACAAAACAAACATCTTCATTCCTGAACCTAGTACTGTGTCAAATAAGCTATTTCATATTCTAGGAATCAGTTGCTTTCCTACGAAGAAGGTTGAGTGCAGCAAGTTCAAACTTTCCTTGTTTGTGTAATTTAACAGGATATACAACTTAGTACATTCACTTCACTTCTAAAGTAGTTTGTTTAGAAAAGAAACATCTTCAGTGCCAAACACTTTACTGTGTGAAATTAGCTATTTCGGTTCTAGGAATCAGTTGCTTTCCTACTCCAGAAGGTTGAATGCAGGCAAGATCAAACTTTCCTTGTTATTGTAATCTAATAAGATGTACAATTTAGTAGATTGGCCTCATTTGTACAGTAGGTTGTTTAAAAAAAAACAACTTCATTGCTGAACACTGTACTGTGTGAAAAAGCCAGTTTGGTGCTAGGAATCTGTTGCTTTCCACAGGAAGGTTGAGTGCAGGAAGTTCAAACTTTCCTTGTTTGTGTAATATAACAGGATGTACAACTTTAGATTTGGTTCATTTCTAAAGTAGTTTGTTTAGAAAACAAACATCTGCAGTGCCAAACACTGTACTGTGTGAAATAAGGTAGTTCACAGGAATCATTTGTTTTATTATGAATAAGGTTGAGTGCAGCAAATTTAAACTTTCCTTGTTATGTAATCTAACAAGATGTACTACTTACAAAGTATCGCTTCATTTCTAAACTACCTTGTTTAGAAAACAAACACCTTCAATCCCAAATACTGTACTGTGTGAAATAAGTTGTTTCATTTCTAGAATCAGATGCTTTCCTACGAAGAAGGTTGAATGCAGCAAGTTCACACTTTCCTAGTTTGTGTAATCTGACAAGATGCACAACATAGTAGATTCACCTCATTTAAAAAGTAGTTTGTTTAGAAAACAAACATCTTCATTGCCGAACACTGTACTCTGTGAAATAAGCTAGTTCGGTTCTAGGAATCAGTTGTATTACTACGAAGAAGGTTTAGTGCAGCAAGTTCAAACTTTCTTTGTAAATGTAATCTAAAAAGATGTACAACTTTGTAGAATGGCCTCTTTTCTAAAGTAGGTTGTTTAGAAAACAAACATCTTCAGTGCCGAACACTGTACTGTGTGAAATAAGCTAGTTCAGTTCTAGCAATCAGTTGCTTTCCTACGAAGAAGGTTGAGTGCAGCAAGTTCAAACTTTCCTTGTTTGTGTAAGCTAACAAGATGTACAACTTACAAGTTTCATTGCATTTCTAAAGTACCTTGTTGAGAAAACAAACACCATCATATCCCAAATACTGTATTGTGTGATAAGTAAGTTGTTTCAGTTCTAGGAATCAGATGTTTTCCTAAGAAGAAGGTTGAGTGCAGCAGGTCCAAACTTCCCTAGTTTGTGTAATCTAAAAAGATGTACAACTTTAGTAGATTTCTCTCATTTCTAAAGTAGTTTGTTTAGAAAACAAACATCTTCATTACCCCAACACTGTACTATGTGAAATGAGCTAGTTCGGTTCTAGGAATCACGTTTCTTTCCCTGAAGATGGTTGAGTGCAGCAAGTTCAAACTTTCCTTGTTAATGTAATCTAAAAAGATGTACAAAATTATTGGATTGGCCTGATTTCTACAGTAGTTTGTTTTCAAAACAAATATTTTCATTCCCAAACACTGTACTTTGTGAAATAAGCAAGTTCGGTTCTAGGAATCAGTTCCTTTCCTACGAGAACGTTGAGTACAGCAAGTTCAAACTTTCCTTCTTTGTGTAATGTAACAGAATGTACAACTTAGTAGATTCGCTTCATTTCTAAAGTAGTTTGTTTACAAAACAAACATCTTCATTCCCAGAACCTAGTACTGTGTCAAATAAGCTATTTCGGTTCTAGGAATCAGTTGCTTTCCTACGAAGAAGGTTGAGTGCAGCAAGTTCAAACTTTCCTTGTTTGTGTAATTTAACAGGATATACAACTTAGTACATTCACTTCACTTCTAAAGTAGTTTGTTTAGAAAAGAAACATCTTCAGTGCCAAACACTTTACTGTGTGAAATTAGCTATTTCGGTTCTAGGAATCAGTTGCTTTCCTACGAAGAAGGTTGAATGCAGGCAAGATCAAACTTTCCTTGTTATTGTAATCTAATAAGATGTACAATTTAGTAGATTGGCCTCATTTCTACAGTAGGTTGTTTAAAAAAAAACAACTTCATTGCCAAACACTGTACTGTGTGAAAAAAGCCAGTTTGGTGCTAGGAATCTGTTGCTTTCCCACGAGGAAGGTTGAGTGCAGCAAGTTCAAACTTTCCTTGTTTGTGTAATATAACAGGATGTACAACTTAGTAGATTTGGTTCATTTCTAAAGTAGTTTGTTTAGAAAACAAACATCTGCAGTGCCGAACACTGTACTGTGTGTGAAATAAGGTAGTTCGGTTCTAGGAATCATTTGTTTTATTATGAATAAGGTTGAGTGCAGCAAATTTAAACTTTCCTTGTTATGTAATCTAACAAGATGTACTACTTACAAGTATCGCTTCATTTCTAAACTACCTTGTTTAGAAAACAAACACCTTCAATCCCAAATACTGTACTGTGTGAAATAAGTTGTTTCGGTTCTAGGAATCAGATGCTTTCCTACAAAGAAAGTTGTTGAATGCAGCAAGTTCAAACTTTCCTAGTTTGTGTAATCTGACAAGATGCACAAGTTAGTAGATTCACCTCATTTAAAAAGTAGTTTGTTTTGAAAACAAACATCTTCATTCCCAAACCCTGAACTGTGTGAAAGAAGCTAGTTCGTTCTAGGAATGAGTTGCTTTACCACGAAGAAGTTTTAGTGCAGCAAGTTCAAACTTTTCTTCTTTGTGTAATGTAACAAGATGTAAAACGTAGAAGATTCGCTTCATTTCCAAAGTAGTTTGTTTAGTAAACAAACATCTTCATTGCCCAAACACTGTACTGTGTGAAATACGTTAGTTCGGTTCTAGGAATCAGTTTCCTTTCTACAAAGATGGTTGAGTGCAGCAAGTTAAACTTTCCTTCTTAATGTAATCTAAAAAGATGTACAACTTAGTAGATTTGCCTCACTTCTAAAGTAGTTTCTTTTCAGAAACGAAACATCTTCATTACCGAACAGTGTACTTTGTGAAATAAGCTAGTTCGGTTCTAGGAATCAGTTGCTTTCCTACAAAGAAGGTTGAGTGTAGCAAGTTCAAACTTTCCTTGTTTGTGTAATCTAAGAAGATGTACAAATTACAAGTTTCTCTTCATTTCTAAACTACTTTCTTTAGAAAACAAACATATTCATTGCCCAACACTGTATTGTTTCAAGTAAGCTAGTTCGGTTCTAGGAATCAGTTTCTTTTCGATGAAGATGGTTGAGTGCAGCAAGTTCAAACTTTCCTTGTTAATGTAATCTAAAAAGATATACAACATAATAGATTCGCCTGATTTGAAAAGTAGTTTGTTGAGAAAACAAACATCTTCATTGCTGAACATTGTACTGTGTGAAATAAGCTAGTAAGGTTCTGGGAATCAGTTGCTTTCCTACGATGAAGGTTGAGTGCAGCAAGTCCAAACATTCCTAGTCTGTGTAATGTCACAGGATGTACAACGTAGTAGATTCGCTTCATTTCTAAACTAGTTTGTTTAGAAAACTAACATGTTCATTCCAGAACACTGTACTGTGTGAAATAAGATAGTTCGGTTCTAGCAATCAGTTGCTTTCCTACGAAAAAGGTTGACTGCAGCAAGTTCAAACTTTGCTTGTTTGTGTTATGTAGCAGCATGTACAACTTAGTAGGTTCGCTTTATATCTAAAGTAGTTTTTTTAGGAAACAAACATCTTCTGTGCTTAACACTGTACTGTGTGAAATAAGCTAGTTCCTTTCTAGGAATCAGTTGCTTTCCTACGAAGAAGGTTGAGTGCAGCAAGTTCAAACTTTCCCAGTTTGAGTAATGTAATAGGATGTTCAACTTCAGATTCAGTTCATTTCTAAAGTATTTTGTTTAGAAAACAAACATCCTCAGTGCCAAACACTATATTGTGTGAAATAAGCTAGTTGGGTTCTAGGAATCCGTTGCTTTCCTACGAAGAAGGTTGAGTGCAGAAAGTTCAAACTTTCCTTGTTAATGTAATCTAAAAAAGATGCACAATTTAGTAGATTCGCCTCATTTCTAAAGTAGTTTGTTTAGAAAGCAAACATCTTCATTACCGAACACTGTAATATGTGAAATAAGCTAGTTCGGTTCTAGGAATCAGTTGCTTTCCTACGAAGATGGTTGAGTGCAGCAAGTTCAAACTTTCCTAGTTTGTGTAATCTAACAAGATGTACATGTTAGTAGATTAGCCTCATTTCTAAAGTAGTTTGTTTGGAAAACAAACATCTTCATTACCGAACCCTGTACTGTGTGAAATGAGCTAGTTCGGTTCTGGGAATCAGTTGTTTTCCTACAAGGAAAGTTGAGGACAGCAAATTCAAACTTTCGTTGTTAGTGTAATCTAAGAAGATGTACTACTTACAAGTTTCGCTTCATTTCTAAACTACCTTATTTAGAAAACAAACACCATCAATCCCAAATACTGTATTGGGTGAAATAAGTTGCTTCGGTTCTAGGAATCTGTTGCTTTCCTACGAAAAAGAAGGTTGAGTGCAGCAAGTTCACACTTTCCTTGTTTGTGTAATGTAACAGGATATACAACTTAGTAGATTCGCTTCATTTCTAAAGTAGTTTGTTTAGAAAACAAACATCTTCATTCCCAAACATTGTACTATGTGAAATCAGCTAGTTCGGTTCTAGGAATCAGTTTCTTGTCGATGAAGATGGTTCAGTGCAGCAAGTACAAACTTTCCTTCTTAATGTAATCTGAAAAGATGTATAACTTAGTAGATTCACTCAATTCTAAAGTAGTTTGTTTAGAAAAGAAACATCTTTATTCCCGAGCACTGTACTACATGAAATAAGGTAGTTCGGTTCTAGGAATCACTTGCTTTCCTACGAAGAAGGTTGAGTGCAGCAAGTTCAAACTTTCCTTATTTGTGTAATGTAAGAAGATGTACAATTTTCAAGTTTCACTTCATTTCTAAAATACTTTGTTTAGAAAACAAACATATTCATTTCCCAACATTGTACTGTGTAATAAGTAAATTCGGTTCTAGGAATCATTTTCCTTTCTTCGAAGATGGTTGGGTGCAGCAAGTTCAAATTTTCCTTGTTAATGGAATCTAAAAAGATGTACAACTTAGTAGTTTCGCTTTATTTCTAAAGTAGTTTGATTAGAAAACAAACATCTTCATTACCGAACACTGTACTATGTGAAATAAGCTAGTTCGGTTCTACGAATCACTTGCTTTCCTACGAATTAGTTGAGTGCAGCAAGTTCAAACTTTCCTTGTTAATGTAATCCAAAAAGATGTACAAATTAGTGGATTGGCCTGATTTATACACTAGGTGGTTTAGAAAACAAACATCTTCATTCCCGAACCCACTACTGTGTCAAATAAGCTAGTTCGGTTCCAGGAAGCAGTTGCTTTCCTACAAAGAAGGTTGAGTGCAGCAAGATCGATCTTTCCTTGTTTGTGCAATCTAACAAGATGTACAAATTACAAGTTTCGACTCATTTGTACACTACTTTGTTTAGAAAACAAACATATTCTTGCCCAACACTGTACTGTGTGAAATTTACTAGTTCGGTTCTAGGAATCAGTTGCTTTCCTACGAAGAAGGTTGAGTAGAGCAAGTTCAATCTTTCCTTTTTTTGTAAGCTAACAAGATGTACAAATTACAAGTTTTGCTTGATTTCTAAACTACCTTGTTTAGTAAACCAACATTTTCATTGCCCAACACTGTACTGTGTGAAGTAAGCTAGTTCGGTTGTAAGAATCAGTTTCTTCTCGACGAAGAAGGTTAGTAAAGCAAGTTCAAACTTTTCTAGTTTGTGTAATCTAAGAAGATGTAACAGTTAGTAGATTCACCTCATTTCTAAAGAAGTTTGTTGAGAAAACAAACATCTTCACTGCCAAACACTGTACTGTGTGAAATAAGCTAGT
This sequence comes from Orientallactaga sibirica, assembly GCA_036365145.1. Taxonomy (NCBI): domain Eukaryota; kingdom Metazoa; phylum Chordata; class Mammalia; order Rodentia; family Dipodidae; genus Orientallactaga; species Orientallactaga sibirica. The sequence goes on along the minus strand of JAEOAD010000029.1, from coordinate 869,909 downwards.
TCGGTTCTAGGAATCAGTTTCTGTTCTCCGAAGATGGTTGAGTGCATCAAGTTCAAAATTTCCTTGTTAATGTAATCTAAAAAGATGTACAACTTAGTAGATTTGCCTCATTTGTAAAGTAGTTTGTTGAGAAAACAAACATCTTCATTGCCGAACATTGTACTGTGTGAAATAAGCTAGTTCGGTTCTAGGAATCCGTTGCTTTCCTACGAAGAATGTTGAGTGCAGCAAGTTTAAACTTTCCTAGTTTATGTAATCTAACAAGATATACAAGTTAGTAGATTCGCCTCATTTATAAAGTAGTCTCTTTAGAAAACAAACATCTTCATTGCCGAACACTTTACTGTGTGAAATAAGCTAGTTCGGTTCTAGGAATCAGTTTCTTTTCTACGAATATGGTTGAGTGCACCAAGTTCGAAATTTCCTTGTTAATGTAATCTAAAAAGATCACCAAGTTAGTAGATTCGCCTCATATGTAAAGACGTTTTTTAAGAAAACAAAGATCTTCATTTCCGAACACTGTACTGTGTGAATAAGCTATTGCGGTTCTAGGAATCAGTTGCTTTCCTACGAAGAAGGTTGAGTGCAGCAAGTTCAAACTTTCCTTGTTGATGTAATATAAAAAGATGTACAACCTGGTATATTCCCCTCATTTGTAAAGTAGTTTGTTGAGAAAACAAACATCTTCATTGCCGAACATTGTACTGTGTGAAATAAGCAAGTTAGCTTCTAGGAATCAGTTGCTTTCTTACGAAGAAGGTTTAGTGCAGCAAGTTCAAACTTTCCTTGTTAATGTAATATAAAAAGATGTACAACCTGGTATATTCCCCTCATTTGTAAAGTAGTTTGTTGAGAAAACAAACATCTTCATTGCCGAACATTGTACTGTGTGAAATAAGCAAGTTAGCTTCTAGGAATCAGTTGCTTTCTTACGAAGAAGGTTGAGTGCAGCAAGTTCAAACTTTCTTTGTTAATGTAATCTAAAAAGATGTCCAAGGTAGTAGATTCGCATCATTTGTAAAGTAGTTTGTTGAGAAAACAAACATCTTCATTGCTGAACATTGATCTGTGTGAAATAAGCAAGTTCGGTTCTAGGAATCAGTTGATTTTCTATGAAGAAGGTTGAGTGCAGCAAGTTCAAACTTTCCTTGTTTGTGTAATGTAACAAGATGTACAACTGAGTAGATTCGCTTCATTTCTAAAGTAGTTTGTTTAGAAAACAAACATCTTCATTCCCGACCACTGTACTGTGTGAAATAAGTTAATTCGGTTTTAGGCATCAGTTGCTTTCCTATGAGGAAGGCAGAGTGCAGCAAGTTCAAACTTTCCTTGTTTGTGTAATCTAACAAGATGTACTACTTACAAGTTTCCCTCATTTCTAAACTACACTGTTTAGAAAACAAACACCTTCAATACCAAATACTGTACTGTGTGAAATAAGTTTTTTTGAGGTTTAGGAATCAGTTGCTTTCCTATGAAGAAGGTTGAGTGCAGCAAGTTCCAACTGTCCTTGTTTCTGTAATGTAACAAGATGTAAAACTTAGTAGATTCGCTTCATTTTTCTAAAGTAGTTTGTTTACTAAACTAAACATCTTCATTGCGAACATTGTAATGTGTGAAATAAGCTAGTTCGGTTCTAGGAATCAGTTGCTATCCTACAAGAAGGTTGAGTGCAGCAAGTTGAAACTTTCTTAGTTTGTGTAATCTAACAAGATGTCCAAGTTAGTAGATTCACCTTATTTGTAAAGTAGTTTGTGGAGAAAACAAACATCTTCATTGCTCAACACTATACTGTGTGAAATAAGCTATTTCTTCTAGCAATGAGTTTCTTTTTTACAAAGAAGATTGTTGAGGGCAGCAAGTTCAAACTTTCCTAGTTAATGTAATCTAACAAGATGCACAACTTAGTAGATTCGCCTCATTTCTAAAGTAGTTTGTTGAGAAAACAAACATCTTCATTGCCGAACATTGTATTGTGTGAAATGGGCTAACTAGGAATCAGTTGCTTTCCTACAGATAATGTTGAGTGCAGCAAGTTGAAACTTTCTTAGTTTGTATAATTTAACAAGATGGACAAGTTAGTAGATTCACCTCATTTGTAAAGTAGTTTGTTGAGAAAACAAACATCTTCATTGCCAAACACTAACTGTGTGAAATAAGCTAGTTTGGTTCTAGGAATCAGTTGCTTTTCTACAAAGAAGGTTGAGTACAGCAAGTTCAAACTTTCCTTGTTTGTGTAATGTAACAAGATGTACAACTTAGTAGATTCGCTTCATTTCTAAAGATGTTTGTTTAGAAAACAAACATCTTCATTCCCGAACACTGTACTGTGTGAAATAAGTTAGTTCGGTTCTAGGAATCAGTTGCTTTCCTACAAAAAGAAGGTTAAGTGCAGCAAGTTCAAACTTTCCTTGTTTGTGCATCTAACAAGATGTACTACTTAGAAGTTTCCCTCATTTCTAAACTACATTGTTTAGAAAACAAACACCTTCAATACCAAATACTGTACTGTGTGAAATAAGTTGTTTTGGTTTCCTACGAAAAAGGTTGAGTACAGCAAGTTCAAACTTTCCTTGTGAATGTAATCTAAAAAAAGAAGTACAACTTAGTAGATTGGCCTCATTTCTACAGTAGGTTTTTTAGAAAACAAACTTTTTCATTCCTGAACACAGTAATGTGTGAAATAAGCTAGTTCGGTTCTAGGAATCAGTTGCTTTCCTACGAATAAGGTTGAGTGCAGCAAGTTCAAACGTTCCTAGTTTGTGTAATCTAACAAGATGTACAAGTTAGTAGAGGCGCTTCATCTCTAAAGTAGTTTCTTTATAAAAGAAAGATCTTCAGTACCAAACACTGTACTGTGTGAAATAAGTTAATTCGGTTCTAAAAATCAGTTTCCTTTCTACGAAGATGGTTGAGTGCAGCAAGTTCAAACTTTCCTTATTAATGTAATCTAAAAAGATGTCAAAGTTAGTAGATTCGCCTCATTTCTAAAGTAGTTTGTTTAGAAAACAAACATCTTCATTGCCAAACATTGTACTGTGTGAAATAAGCTATTGCGGTTCTAGGAATCAGTTGCTTTCCTACAAAGAAGGTTGAGTGCAGCAAGTTCAAACTTTCCTTGTTAATGTAATCTAAAAAGATGTACAACTTAGTAGATTCGCCTCATTTCTAAAAAGTAGTTTCTTTAGAAAACAAACATCTTCATTGCCGAACACTGTACTGTGTGAAATAAGCTAGTTCGGTTCTAGGAATCACTTGCTTTCCTACAAAGAAGGTTGAGTGCAGCAAGTTCAAACTTTCCTAGTTTGTGTAATCTAAAAAGATGTACAAGGTAGTAGATTCGCCTCATTTCTAAAGTAGTTTCTTTAGAAAAAAAACATCTTCATTGCCCAACACTGTACTGTGTGAAATAAGTTAATTCGGTTCTAGGAATCAGTTTCTTTCCTACAAAGATGGTTGAGTGCAGCAAGTTCAAACTTTCCTTCTTAATGTAATCTAAAAAGATGTCCAAGTTAGTAGATTCGCCTCATTTCTAAAGTAGTTTCTTGAGAAAACAAACATCTTCATTGCTGAACATTGTACTGTGTGAAATAAGCTAATTCGGTTCTAGGAATCAGTTGCTTTCCTACAAAGAAGGTTGAGTGCAGCAAGTTCAAACTTTCCTTGTTAATGTAATCTAAAAAGATGTCCAAGTTAGTAGATTAGCCTCATTTCTAAAGTAGTTTCTTGAGAAAACAAACATCTTCATTGCTGAACATTGTACTGTGTGAAATAAGCTAATTCTGTTCTAGGAATCAGTTGCTTTCCTACAAAGAAGGTTGAGTGCAGCAAGTTCAAACTTTCCTTGTTAATATAATCTAAAAGATGTACAAGTTAGTAGATTCGACTCATTTCTAAAGTAATTTATTTAGAAAACAAACATCTTCATTGCGGAACACTGTACTGTGTGAAATAAGTTAATTCGGTTCTAGGAATCAGTTTCCTTTCTACAAAAGATGGTTGAGTGCAGCAAGTTCAAACGTTCCTAGTTTGTGTAATCTAAGAAGATGTACAAGTTAGTAGATTCGCCTAATTTCTAAAGTAGTTTGTTTAGAAAACAAACATCTTCATTGCCGAACACTGTACTGTGTGAAATTAAGCTAATTCGGTTCTAGGAATCAGTTGCTTTCCTACAAAGAAGGTTGAGTCCAGCAAGTTCAAACTTTCCTTGTTAAAGTAATCTAAAAGATGTACAACCTAGTAAATTCACCTCATTTCTAAAGTAGTTTCTTGAGAAAACAAACATCTTCATTGCCCTAAATTGTACTGTGTGAAATAAGCAAGTTCAGTTCTAGGAATCAGTTGCTTTTTACAAAGAAGGTTGAGTGCAGCAAGTTCAAACTTTCCTTGTTTGTGTAAACTAACAAGATGTACAAGTTAGTAGATTCGCCTCATTTGTAAAGTAGTTTCTTGGAGAAAACAAACATCTTTATTGCCCAACATTGTACTGTGTGAAATAAGCTAATTCGGTTCTAGGAATGAGTTTCTTTTGAACGAAGATTGTTGAGTGCAGCAAGTTCAAACTTTCCTTGTTAATGTAATCTAAAAAGATTCACAACTTAGTAGATTTGCCTCATTTCTAAAGTAGTTTGTTCAGAAAACAAACATCTTCATTGCGAACATGTACTGTCTGAAATAAGCTAGTTCGGTTCTAGGAATCAGTTGCTTTTCTACAAAGAAGGTTGAGTGCAGCAAGTTCAAACTTTCCTTGTTTGTGTAATCTAACAGGATGTACAAGTTAGTAGATTCGCCTCATTTCTAAAGTAGTTTCTTTTAAAACAAACATCTTCATTCCCAACACTGTACTGTGTGAAATAAGTTATTTCGGTTTTAGGAATCAGTTGCTTTCCTACAAGAAGGTTGAGTGCAGCAAGTTCAAACTTTCCTTGTTTGTGTAATCTAACAAGATGTACAAGTTAAGTTTCCCTCATTTCTAAACTACATTGTTTAGAAAACAAACATCTTCATTGCCCAAATACTGTACTGTGTGAAATAAATGTTTTGGTTTTAGGAATCAGATGCTTTCCTACAAAGAAGGTTGAGTGCAGCAAGTTCAAACTTTCCTTGTTAATGTAATCTAACAAGATGTACAAGTTAGTAGATTCACCTCATTTCTAAAGTAGTTTCTTTAGAAAACAAACATCTTCATTGCCAAACACTGTACTGTGTTAAATAAGCTAATTCGGTTCTAGGAATCAGTTGCTTTCCTACAAAGAAGGTTGTGTGCAGCAAGTTCAAACTTTCCTAGTTAATGTAATCTAAAAAGATGTACAAGCTTAGTAGATTCGCCTCATTTCTAAAGTAGTTTCTTGAGAAAACAAACATCTTCATTGCCGAACATTGTACTGTGTGAAATAAGCTAGTTCGGTTCTAGGAATCAGTTGCTTTTTTACAAAGAAGGTTGAGTGCAGCAAGTTCAAACTTTCCTTGTTTGTGTAATCTAACAAGATGTACAAGTTAGTAGATTCACCTCATTTCTAAAGTAGTTTCTTGAGAAAACAAACATCTTCATTGCCGAACATTGTACTGTGTGAAATAAGCTAATTTGGTTCTAGGAATCAGTTGCTTTCTACAAAAGAAGGTTGAGTGCAGCAAGTTCAAACTTTCCTTGTTTGTGTAATCTAACAAGATGTACAAGTTAGTAGATTCGCCTCATTTCTAAAGTAGTTTCTTTAGAAAACAAACATCTTCATTGCCCGAACACTGTACTGTGTGAAATAAGCTAATTCGGTTCTAGGAATCAGTTGCTTTCCTACAAAGAAGGTTGAGTGCAGCAAGTTCAAACTTTCCTAGTTTGTGTAATCTAACAAGATGTACAAGTTAGTAGATTCCCTCATTTCTAAAGTAGTTTCTTTAGAAAACAAACATCTTCATTGCCAAACATTGTACTGTGTGAAATAAGCTAATTCGGTTCTAGGAATCAGTTTGCTTTCCTACAAAAAAGGTTGAGTGCAGCAAGTTCAAACTTTCCTTGTTTGTGTAATCTAACAAGATGTACAAGTTAGTAGATTCGCCTCATTTCTAAAGTAGTTTCTTGAGAAAACAAACATCTTCATTGCGAACATTGTACTGTGTGTGAAATAAGCTCATTCGGTTCTAGGAATCAGTTGCTTTCCTACAAAGAAGGTTGAGTGCAGCAAGTTCAAACTTTCCTAGTTTGTGTAATCTAACAAGATGTACAAGTTAGTAGATTCGCCTCATTTCTAAAGTAGTTTCTTGAGAAAACAAACATCTTCATTGCTAAACATTGTACTGTGTGAAATAAGCTAATTCGGTTCTAGGAATCAGTTGCTTTCCTACAAAGAAGGTTGAGTGCAGCAAGTTCAAACTTTCCTAGTTTGTGTAATCTAACAAGATGTACAAGTTAGTAGATTCACCTCATTTCTAAAGTATTTTCTTTAGAAAAACAAACATCTTCATTGCCGAACATTGTACTGTGTGAAATAAGCTAATTCGGTTCTAGGAATCAGTTTCTTTCCTACAAAGAAGGTTGAGTGCAGCAAGTTCAAACTTTCCTAGTTTGTGTAATCTAACAAGATGTACAAGTTAGTAGATTCGCCTCATTTTCAAAGTAGTTTCTTGAGAAAAAAAACATCTTCATTTGCCAAACATTGTACTGTGTGAAATAAGCTAATTCGGTTCTAGGAATCACTTGCTTTCCTACAAAGAAGGTTGAGTGCAGCAAGTTCAAACTTTCCTAGTTTGTGTAATCTAACAAGATGTACAAGTTAGTAGATTCGCCTCATTTCTAAAGTAGTTTCTTGAGAAAACAAACATCTTCATTGCCAAAACATTGTACTGTGTGAAATAAGCTAATTCGGTTCTAGGAATCACTTGCTTTCCTACAAAGAAGGTTGAGTGCAGCAAGTTCAAACTTTCCTTGTTTGTGTAATCTAACAAGATGTACAAGTTAGTAGATTCGCCTCATTTCTAAAGTAGTTTCTTGAGAAAACAAACATCTTCATTGCCGAACATTGTACTGTGTGAAATAAGCTAATTCGGTTCTAGGAAACACTTGCTTTCCTACAAAGAAGGTTGAGTGCAGCAAGTTCAAACTTTCCTAGTTTGTGTAATCTAAGATGATGTACAAGTTAGTAGATTCGCCTCATTTCTAAAGTAGTTTCTTGAGAAAACAAACATCTTCATTGCCGAACATTGTACTGTGTGAAATAAGCTAATTCGGTTCTAGGAATCACTTGCTTTCCTACAAAGAAGGTTGAGTGCAGCAAGTTCAAACTTTCCTAGTTTGTGTAATCTAACAAGATGTACAAGTTAGTAGATTCGCCTCATTTCTAAAGTAGTTTCTTGAGAAAACAAACATCTTCATTGCCGAACACAGTACTGTGTGTGAAATAAGCTAATTCGGTTCTAGGAATCACTTGCTTTCCTACAAAAGGTTGAGTGCAGCAAGTTCAAACTTTCCTAGTTTGTGTAAATCTAACAAGATGTACAAGTTAGTAGATTCGCCTCATTTCTAAAGTAGTTTCTTGAGAAAACAAACATCTTCATTGCCGAACATTGTACTGTGTGAAATAAGCTAATTCGGTTCTAGGAATCACTTGCTTTCCTACAAAGAAGGTTGAGTGCAGCAAGTTCAAACTTTCCTAGTTTGTGTAATCTAACAAGATGTACAAGTTAGTAGATTCGCCTCATTTCTAAAGTAGTTTCTTGAGAAAACAAACATCTTCATTGCCGAACATTGTACTGTGTGAAATAAGCTATTCGGTTCTAGGAATCACTTGCTTTCCTACAAAGAAGGTTGAGTGCAGCAAGTTCAAACTTTCCTAGTTTGTGTAATCTAACAAGATGTACAAGTTAGTAGATTCGCCTCATTTCTAAAGTAGTTTCTTGAGAAAACAAACATCTTCATTGCCGAACATTGTACTGTGTGAAATAAAGCTAATTCGGTTCTAGGAATCACTTGCTTTCCTACAAAGAAGGTTGAGTGCAGCAAGTTCAAACTTTCCTAGTTTGTGTAATCTAACAAGATGTACAAGTTAGTAGATTCGCCTCATTTCTAAAGTAGTTTCTTGAGAAAACAAACATCTTCATTGCCAAACATTGTACTGTGTGAAATAAGCTAATTGGGTTCTAGGAATCACTTGCTTTCCTACAAAGAAGGTTAGTGCAGCAAGTTCAAACTTTCCTAGTTTGTGTAATCTAACAAGATGTACAAGTTAGTAGATTCGCCTCATTTCTAAAGTAGTTTCTTGAGAAAACAAACATCTTCATTGCCGAACATTGTACTGTGTGAAATAAGCTAATTCGGTTCTAGGAATCACTTGCTTTCCTACAAAGAAGGTTGAGTGCAGCAAGTTCAAACTTTCCTAGTTTGTGTAATCTAACAAGATGTACAAGTTAGTAGATTCGCCTCATTTCTAAAGTAGTTTCTTGAGAAAACAAACATCTTCATTGCCGAACATTGTACTGTGTGAAATAAGCTAATTCGGTTCTAGGAATCACTTGCTTTCCTACAAAGAAGGTTGAGTGCAGCAAGTTCAAACTTTCCTAGTTTGTGTAATCTAACAAGATGTACAAGTTAGTAGATTCGCCTCATTTCTAAAGTAGTTTCTTGAGAAAACAAACAAATCTTCATTGCGAACATTGTACTGTGTGAAATAAGCTAATTCGGTTCTAGGAATCACTTGCTTTCCTACAAAGAAGGTTGAGTGCAGCAAGTTCAAACTTTCCTAGTTTGTGTAATCTAACAAGATGTACAAGTTAGTAGATTCGCCTCATTTCTAAAGTAGTTTCTTGAGAAAACAAACATCTTCATTGCCGAACATTGTACTGTGTGAAATAAGCTCATTCGGTTCTGGGAATCACTTACTTTCCTACAAAGAAGGTTGAGTGCAGCAAGTTCAAACTTTCCTAGTTTGTGTAATCTAACAAGATGTGCAAGTTAGTAGATTCGCCTCATTTTTTTTTTCATTTTTAAAGTAGTTTCTTGAGAAAACAAACGTCTTCATTGCCGAACATTGTACTGTGTGAAATAAGCTAATTCAGTTCTAGAGATTCGCCTCATTTCTAAGTAGTTTCTTGAGATTTCCTTGTTTGTGTAATCTAACAAGATGTACAAGTTAGTAGATTTCCTCATTTCTAAACTAGTTTCTTTAGAAAACAAACATCTTCATTGCCAAATACTGTACTGTGTGAAATAAATAATTTTGGTTCTAGGAATCAGATGCTTTCCTACAAAAAAGGTTGAGTGCAGCAAGTTCAAACTTTCCCTTGTTAATGTAAATCTAAAAAGATGTACAACTTAGTAGATTCACCTCATTTCTAAAGTAGTTTCTTAGAAAACAAACATCTTCATTGCCAAACACTGTACTGTGTTAAAAAGCTAATTCGGTTCTAGGAATCAGTTGCTTTCCTACAAAGAAGGTTGAGTGCAGCAAGTTCAAACTTTCCTTTAAACGTAATCTAAAATGATGTACAAGCTAGTAGATTCGACTTATTTATAATGTAGTTTGTTGAGAAAACAAACATCTTCATTGCCGAACATTGTACTGTGTGAAATAAGCTAATTCGCTTCTAGGAATCAGTTGCTTTTTTACAAAGAAGGTTGAGTGCAGCAAGTTCAAACTTTCCTTGTTAATATAATCTAAAAAGATATCCAAGTTAGTAGATTCACCTCATTTGTAAAGTAGTTTGTTGAGAAAACAAACATCTTCATTGCTGAACATTGATCTGTGTGAAATAAGCAAATTTTGGTTCTAGGAATCAGTTGCTTTTCTACAAAGAAGGTTGAGTGCAGCAAGTTCAAACTTTCCTTGTTTGTGTAATGTCACAAGATGTACAACTTAGTAGATTCGCCTCATTTCTAAAGTAGTTTGTTTAGAAAACAAACATCTTCATTCCCGAACACTGTACTGTGTGAAATCAGGTAATTCTGTTTTAGGAATCAGTTGCTTTCCTACAAAGAAGGTTGAGTGCAGCAAGTTCAAACTTTCCTTTTTGTGTAATCTAACAAGATGTACAACTTAGTAGTTTCCCTCATTTCTAAACTAGTTTGTTTAGAAAACAAACACCTTCAATACCAAATACTGTACTGTGTGAAATAAGTTGTTTCGGTTTTAGGAATCAGATGCTTTCCTACAAAAAAGGTTGAGTACAGCAAGTTGAAACTTTCCTTGTTAATGTAATCTAAAAAGATGTACAACTTAGTAGATGGGCCTCATTTCTAAAGTAGGTTTTTGAGAAAACAAACATTTTCATTCCAACACTGTAATGTGTGAAATAAGCTAGTTCGGTTCTGGAATCAGTTGCTTTCCTACAAATAAGGTTGAGTGCAGCAAGTTCAAACTTTCCTAGTTTGTGTAATCTAACAAGATGTACTACTTACAAGTTTCACTTCATTTCTAAACTACCCTTTCTTTAGAAAACAAACACCATCAATCCTAAACACCGTACTGTGTGAAATAAGTTGTTTCGGTTCTAGGAATCAGTTATTTTCCTACAAAGAAGGTTGAGTGCAGCAAGATCAAACTTTCCTAGTTTGTGTAATATAACAAGATGTACAAGTTAGTATATTCACCTCATTTCTAAAGTGGTTTCTTTAGAAAACAAACATCTTCATTGCCAAACACTGTACTGTGTGAAATAAATTAATTCGGTTCTAGGAATCAGTTTCTTTCCTACAAGATGGTTGAGTGTAGCCAGTTCAAACTTTTTCTTGTTAATGTAACCTAAAAAGATCTACAACTTAGTAGATTTGCTTCATTTCTAAACTATCTTCTTTAGAAAACAAACACCATCAATCCCAAATACTGTATTTTATGAAGTAAATTGTTTAGGTTCTAGGAATGAGTTGCTTTCCTACAAAGAAGGTTGATTGCAGCAAGTTCAAACTTTCCTCGTTTGTGTAGTCTAACAAGATGTAAAAGTTATTAGATTCACCTCATTTCTAAAGTAGTTTGTTTAGAAAAGAAACATCTTTCATTCCCGAACACTGTACTGTATGACAGAAGCTAGTTCGGTTCTAGGAATCAGTTTCTTTTAAGCAATATGGTTGACTGCAACCAGTTCAAACTTTCTTTTTTAATGTAATCTAAAACGATGTACAACATAGTAGATTTGGCTCACTTGTAAAGTTGTTTGTTGAGAAAACAAACATCTTCATTGCCGAACCCTGTACTGTGTCAAAGAAGCTAGTTCAGTACGAGAAATCAATTGCTTTCCTCCGAAGAAGGTTGAGTGAAGCAAGTCCTAATTTCCCTGTTTGTGTAAAGTAACAGGATGTACAATTAGTAGATTCACCTCATTTGTAAAGTAGTTTGTTGAGGAAACAAACATCTTCATTGCCGAACATTGTAATGTGTGAAATAAGCTAGTTCGGTTCTAGGAATCAGTTGCTTTCCTACGAAGAAGGTTGAGTGCAGCAAGTTCAAACTTTCCTTGTTTGTGTAATCTAACAAGATGTACTACTTATACGTTTTGCTTCATTTCTAAACTACCTTGTTTAGAAAGCAATCACCATCAATTGCAAGTACTGTATTCTGTGAAGTAAGTTGTTTCAGTTCTAGGAATCAGTTGCTTTCCTACGAAGAAGGTGGAGTGTAGCAAGTCCAAACTTTCCTAGTTGATGTAATCTAAAAAGATGTACAACTTAGTAGATTCCCCTCATTTCTAAAGTAGTTTGTTTAGAATAAAAACATCTTCATTACCGAACAGTGTAGTATGTGAAATAAGCTAGTTCGGTTCTAGAAATCACTTCCTTTCCTACGCAGAATGTTGAGTGCCGCAAGTTCAAACTTTCCTTGTTTGTGTAATCTAAGAAGACGTACAAATTACAAGTTTCCCTTCATTTCTAAACTCCTTTGTTTAGAAAACAAACATATTCATTGCCGAACACTGTACTCTGTGAAATAAGTTAATACATTTCTAGGTATCAGTTTCCTTTTTTCAAAGATAGTTGAGTGCAGCAAGTTCAAACTTTCCTTGCTAATGTAATCTAAAAAGATGTAAAAAGTAGTAGATTGGATTCATTTCTACAGTAGGTTGTTTAGAAAACAAACATCTTCAGTGCCAAACACTGTACTGTGTGAATAAAGCTAGTTCGGTTCTAGGAATCAGATGCTTTCCTACAAAGAAGGTTGAGTACAGCAAATTCAAACTTTCCTTGTTTGTGTAATGTAACAGGATGTACAACTAAGTATATTCGCTTCATTTCTAAAGTAGTTTGTTTAGAAAACAGACATCTTCATTGCAGAACACTGTACTGTGTGAAATAAGCTAGTTTGGTCCTAGGAATTAGTTGCTTCCCTACAAAGAAGGTGGAGTGCAGCAAATTCAAACTTTCCTGATGTACTACTTTCAAGTTTCGTTTCATTTCTCAACTACCTTCTTTACAAAGCAAACACCATCAATCCCAAATACTGTATTGTGTGAAGTAAGTTGTTTCAGTTCTAGGAATCAGTTGCTTTCCTACGAAGAAGGTTGAGTGTAGCAAGTTCAAAATTTCCTAGTTTGTGTAATCTAACAAGATGTACAAGTTAGTAGATTCGTCTCAATCCTAAAGTAGTTTGTTTAGAAAACAAACATCTTCATTCCCGAACCCTGTACTGTGTGAAATAAGTTAATTCTTTTCAAGGAATCAGTTTCTTTTCTACGAAGATGGTTGAGTGCAGCAAGTTGGCACTTTCCTTTTTAATTTAATCTAAAAAGATGTACAACTCAGTAGATTCGCCTCATTTCTAAAGTAATTTCTTTAGAAAACAAACATCTTCATTGAAAACACTGTACTGTGTCAAATAAGCTAGTTCGGTTCTAGGAATCAGTTGGTTTCCTAAGAAGAAGGTTGAGTGCAACAAGTTCAAACTTTCCTTGTTTTTGTAATGTAACAGGATGTACAACTTAGTAGATTCGCATATTTCTAATGTAATTTCTTTAGAAAAGAAACATCTTCAGTGCCAAACACTGTATTGTGTGAAATTAGGTATTTCGGTTCTAGGAATCAGTTGCTATCCTATGAAGAAGGTTGAGGGCAGCAAGTTCAAACTTTCCTTGTTTGTGTAATGTAACAGGATGTACCACTCAGTAGATTTTCTTCATTTCTAAAGTAGTTTGTTTCAAAAACAAACATCTTTCAAACTTTCCTTGTTTGTTTAATGTAACAGGATGTACCACTCAGTAGATTTTCTTCATTTCTAAAGTAGTTTGTTTCAAAAACAAACATCTTCAGTGCCGAACACTGTACTGTGTGAAATAAGCCAGTTCGGTTCTAGGAATAAGTTGCTCTCCTATGAAGAAGGTTGAGTGCAGAAAATTCAAAGTTTCCTTGTTATGTATTCTAACAAGATGTTCTACTTACAAGTATCGCTTCATTTCTAAACTACCTTGTTTAGAAAACAAACACCTTTAATCGCAAATACAGTACTGTGTGAAAGAAGCTAGTTCAGTTCTAGGAATCAGTTTCTTTTAAATGAAGATGATTGAGTGCAGCAAGTACAAACTTTCCTTGTTAATGTAATCTAAAAAGATGTACAACACAGTAGATTACCCTCATTTGTAAAGTAGTTTGTTGAGAAAACAAACATCTTCATTGCCGAACCCTGTACTGTGTCAAATAAGCTACTTCGGTAGTAGGAATCAGTTGCTTTCCTACGAAGAAGGTTGAGTGCAGCAAGATCAAATTTCGTTGTTTGTGTAATCTAAAAAGATGTACAAATTACAAGTTTCGCTTCATTTCTAAACTACTCTGTTTAGAAAACAAACATATTCATTGCCCAACACTTTACTGTGTGAAATAAGCTTGTTCAGTTCTAGGAATCAGTTTCTTTTCGACCAAGATGGTTGAGTGGAGCAAGTTCAAACTTTCCTTGTTTGTGTAATGTAACAGCATGTAAAAATTAGTAGATTCGGTTCATTTCTAAAGTAGTTTGTTTAGAAATAAAACATCTTCAGTGCCAAACACTGTACTGTGTGAAAAACGCTAGTTCGGTTCTAGGAATCAGTTGCTTTCCTACGAGGATGGTTGGGTGCAGCAAGTTCAAACTTTTCCTGTTTCTAAAATGTCACAGGATGTACAACTTAGTAGATTCACCTCATTTCTAAAGTAGTTTGTTTAGAAAACAAACATCTTCATTGCCGAACACTGTACTGTGTGAAATAAGCTAGTTCAGTTCTAGGAATCAGTTCCTTTCCGACGAAAAAGGTTGAGTGCAGCAAGTTAAAACTTTCCTGGTTTGTGTAATGTAACAGGATGTACAACGTAGTAGTTTTGCTTCATTTCTAAACCAGTTTGTTTAGAAAACAAACATTTTCCTTGCGGAACACTGCATTTTGTGAAGTAAGCTTGTTCGGTTCTAGGAATCAATTTCTTTTTGATGAAGCTGGTTGAGTGCAGTAAGTTCAAACTTTCCTTGTTAATGTAATCTATACAGATATACAACTTAGTAGATTGGCCTCATTTCTACAGTAGGTTGTTTAAAAAACAAACATCTTCATTCCCGAACTCTGTACTGTGTGAAATAAGCTAGTTTGGTTCTAGGATTCAGTTGCTTTCCTACGACGATGGTTGAGTTCAGCAACTTCAATCTTTTCTCTTTTGTGTAATGTCACAGGATATACAACTTAGTAGATTTGATTCATTTCTAAAGTAGTTTGTTTAGAAAACAAACATCTTCATTGCTTAACACTGCACTGTGTGAAATAAGCTGGTGCGGTTCTAGGAATCAGTTGCTTTCCTACGAAGAAGATTGAGTGCACCAAGTTCAAACTTTCCTTGTTAATGTAATCTAAAAAGATGTACAACTTAGTAGATTCGCCTCATTTCTAAAGTAGTTGGTTTAGAAAACAAACATGTTCATTCCCGAACCCTGTACTGTGTGAAATAAGCCAGTTCGGTCATGGAATCAGTTGCTTTCCTATGAAGAAGGTTGATTGCAGCAAGTTCAAACTTTCCTTGTTTGTGTAATGTAACAGGATGTACAACTTAGTAGATTTGGTTCATTTCTAAAGTAGTTTGTTTAGAAAACAAACATCTTCAGTGCCGAACACTGTACTGTGTGAAATAAGCTAGGTCGGTTCTAGGAAAAAGTTGCTTTCCTAAGAGGATGGTTGAGTGCAACAAGTTCAAACTTTTCCTGTTTGTGTAATGTCACAGGATGTACAACTTTGTAGATTCACTTCATTTCTAAAGTAGTTTATTTAGAAAACAAATATCTTCATTGCCGAACACTATGCTTTGTGAAATAACCTAGTTTGGTCATAGGAATCAGTTGCTTTCCTAAGAGGATGCTTGAGTGCAGCAAGTTCAAACTTCTCCTGTTTGTGAAATGTCACAGTATGTACAACTTTGTAGATTCACTTCATTTCTAAAGTAGTTTGTTTAGAAAACAAATAACTTCATTGCCAAACACTATGCTGTGTGAAATAAGCTAGTTTGGTTCTAGGAATCAGTTGCTACTACAAAGAAGGTTGAGTGAAGCAAGTTCAAACTTTCCTTGTTTGTGTAATGTAACAGTATGTACAACTTAGTAGATTCGCTTCATTTCTAAGGTAGATTGTTTAGAAAACAAAGATCTTCAATTCCAAACATTGTACTGTGTGAAGTAAGCTAGTTCGGTTCTAGGAATCAGTTTCTTTTTGACGAAGATGGTTCACTGCAGCAAGTTCAATCTTTCCTTTTTAATGTAATCTAAAAAGATGTACAACTGAGTAGATTCGCCTCATTTCTAAAGTAGCTTGTTTAGAAAACAAACATCTTCCTTACGGAACACTGTACTTTGTGAAATGAGCTAGCTCGGTTCTAGGAATCACTTGCTTTCCTACAAAGAAGGTTGAGTGCAGAAAGTTCAAACTTTCCTTGTTTATGTAATCCAACAAAATGTACACATTACAACTTTCGCTTCATTTCTAAACTACTTTGTTTAGAAAACAAACATATTCATTGGAAACACTGTACTGTGTGAAGTAAGCTAGTTCAGTTCTAGGAATCAGTTTCTTTTCGACGAAGATGGTTGAGTTCAGCAAGTTCAAACTTTCCTTGTTAATGTAATCTAAAAAAATGTACAACTGAGGAGATTCGCCTCATTTGTAAAGTAGTTTGTTGAGAAAACAAACATCTTCATTGCCGAACATTGTATGATGTGAAATAAGCTATTTCAGATCTCAGAATCAGTTGCTTTCTACGAAGAAGGTTGAGTGCAGCAAGTTCAAACTTTCCTAGTTTGTGTAATCTAACAAGATGTACAATTATTAGATTCGCCTCATTTCTAAAGTAGTATGTTTAGAAAACAAACATCTTCATTCCCAAACCCTGTATGGGGTGAAATAAGCTATTTCGGTTCTAGGAATCAGTTGCTTTCCTACGAAGAAGGTGGAGTGCAGCAAGTTCAAACTTTCCTTCTTTGTAAAATGTAATAGGATGTACAACTCAGTAGATTCGCTTCATTTCTAAAGTAGTTTGTTTAAAACAAACATCTTCACTGCCGAACACTGTACTGTGTGAAATAACCTAGTTTGGTTCTAGGAATCAGTTGCTTTCCTCTGTAACGATGGTTGAGTGCATAAGTTCAAACTTTTCTTGTTTGTGTAATGTCACAGGATGTACAACTTAGTAGATTTGCTTCATTTCTAAAGTAGTTTGTTTAGAAAACAAAATCTTTATTGCCGAACACTATACTGTGTGAAATAAGCTAATTCGGTTCTAGGAATCAGTTGCTTTCCTATGAAAAATGTTGAGTGCAGCAAGTTCAAACTTTCCTGGTTTGTGTAATGTAACAGGATGTGCCACTTAGTAGTTTCGCTTCATTTCTAAAGCATTTTGTTTAGAAAACAAACATCTTCATTGCCGAACACTGTACTGTGTGAAGTAAGCTTGTTCGGTTCCAGGAATCAGTTTCTTTTTGACGAAGATGGTAGAGTGTAGCAAGTTCAAACTTTCTGTGTTTATGTTATCTAAAAAGATGTACAAATTAGTAGATTGGCCTCATTTCTACAGTAGGTTGTTTACAAAACAAACATCTTGATTCCCGAACACTGTACTGTGTGAAAAAAGCTACTTCGCTTCTAGGAATCAGTTGCTTTCCTTCGAAGACGTTTCAGTACAGCAAGTTCAATCTTTCCTTGTTTGTGTAAGCTAACAAGATGTACAAATTACAAGTTTTGCTTCATTTCTAAACTACTTTGTTTAGTAAACAAACATATTCATTGCCCAACACTGTACTGTGTGAAGTTAGCTAGTTCGGTTCTAAGAATAATTTTCTTTTCGAGAAGGTGGTTGAGGGCAGCAAGTTCAAACTTTCCTTGTTAATGTAATCTAAAATCAAAAAAGATGTACAAGTTAGTAGATTCGCCTCATTTCTACAGTAGGTTGTTTAGAAAAGAACCATCTTCATTCCCGAACACTGTATTGTGTGAAATAAGCTAGTTCGAATTGACTATTTAGTTGATTTCCTACTAAGAAGGTTGAGTGCAGCAAGTTCAAACTTTCCTTGTTGGTGTAATCTTACAAGACATACAATTTAGTAGATTCGTTTCATTTGTAAAGTAGTTTGTTTAGAACACAGACATCTTCATTGCCTAATACTGTACCGTGTGAAATAAGTTTGTTCTGTTGTCAGAATCAATTGTACTGTGTGAAGTTAGCTAGTTCGGTTCTTAAGTTTCTTTTCGAGAAGGTGGTTGAGCGCCAAGTTCAAACTTTCCTTAAAATGTAATCTAAAAAGATATACAAGTTAGTAGATTTGCCTCATTTCTAAAGTAGTTTGTTTAGAAAACAAACATCTTCATTCCCAAACATTGTACTGTGTGAAATAAGCTAGTTCTGTTCTAGGAATCAGTTGCTTTCCTACAAAGAAGGTTGAGTGCAGCAAGTTCAAACTTTCCTTGTTTGTGTAATGTAACAAGATGTATAACTTAGTAGATTCGCCATTTCTAAAGTAGTTTGTTTAGAAAACAAACATCTTCATTGCCGAACACTGTACTGTGTGAAACAAGTTAATTCGGTTCTAGGAATCAGTTTCTTTTCTACTAAGATGGTTGAGTGCAGCAAGTTCAAACTTTCTTTGATAATGTAATCTAAAAAGATGTACAACTGAGTAGATTCGCCTCATTTCTAAAGTAGTTGGTTTAGAAAAAACAAACATCTTCAGTGCCGAACACTTGTACTGTGTGAAATAAGCTAGTTTAGAATCACTTGCTTTCCTAGATGGTTGAGTCCAACGATTTAAAACTTTCCTTGTTAATGTAATCTAAAAAGATGTACAAGTTAGTAGATTCGCCTCATTTCAAAAGTACTGTGTTTAGAAAACAAACATCTTCATTACCCAACACTGTAGTGTGTGAAATTAAATAGTTCGGTTCTAGGAATCACTTCCTTTCTTACGAAGAAGGTTGAGTGCAGCAAGTTCAAACTTTCCTAGTTTCTGTAATCTAACAAGATGTCCGGGTTAGTATATTCCCCTCATTTCTAAAGTAGTTTGTTTAGAAAACAAACATCTTCATTCAGACACCATGTACTGTGTGAAATAAGCTGGTTCGGTTCTAGGAATCTGTTGCTTTCCTACAAAGAAGGTTGAGTGCAGCAAGTTCAAACTTTCCTTGTTTGTGTAATGACACAGGACGTACCACTTAGTAAAATCGCTTCATTTCTAAAGTAGTTTGTTTAGAAAACAAACATCTTTATTTCCCAACACTGTACTGTGTGAGGTAAGCCACTTCGGTTCTAGGAATCAGTTTCTTTTCGACGAAGATGGTTCAGTGCAACAAGTTCAAACTTTGCTTGTTAATGTAATCTAAAAAGATGTACAACTTATTAGATTCACCTCGTTTCAAAAGTACTATGTTTATAAAATAAACATCTTCATTACCCAACACTGTACTGTGTGAAATTAACTAGTTCGGTTCTAGGAATCACTTGCTTTCCTATGAAGAAGGTTGAGTGCAGCAAGTTCAAACTTTCCTCGTTAATGTAATCTAAAAAGATGTGCAACTTAGTAGATTGGCCTCATTTCTACAGTAGGTTGTTTAGAAAACAAACATCTTCATTCCCGAACACTGTACTGTGTGAAATAAGCTAGTTCGCTTCTAGGAATGACTTGTTTTCCTCCAAAGAAGGTTGAGTACAGCAAGTTCAAACTTTCCATGGTTGTGTAAGCTAGCTAGAGGTACAAATTACAAGTTTCGCTTCATTTCTGAACTACTTTGTTTAGTAAACATACATATTCAATGCCCATTACTGTACTGTGTGAAGTAAGCAAGTTCGGTTCTAAGAATCAGTTTCTTTTCGACGAAGAACGTTGAGTGCAGCAAGTTTAAACTTTCCTTGTTAATGCAATCAAAAAAGATGTACAACTTAGTACATTCGCCTCATTTGTAAAATAGTTTGTTGAGAAAACAAGCATCTTTATTGCCCAACACTGTACTGTGTGAAGTAAGCTACTTCGGTTCTAGGAATCAGTTTCTTTTCTACGAAGATGGTTGAGGGCAGCAAGTTGAAAATTTCCTTGTTAATGTAATCTAAAAATACGTACAACTTAGTAGATTTGCCTTATTTGTAAAGTAGTTTTTTAAGAAAACAAACATCTTTATTGCCCAACACTGTGCTGTGTGAAGTAAGCAACTTCAGTTCTAGGAATCAATTTCTTTTCGACGAAGATGGTTGAGAGCAGCAAGTTCAAAATTTCCTTGTTAAAGTAATCTAAAAATATGTAAAACTTAGTTGATTCGCCTCATTTGTAAAGTAGTTTGTTGAGAAAACAAACCGTTTCATTGCCGAACAATGTACTGTGTGAAATAAGCTAGTTCAGTTCTAGGAATAAGTTTCTTTTCTACGAAGATGGTTGAGTGGAGGAAGTTCAAACTTTCCGAGTTTGTGTAATCTAACAAGATGTACAAGTTAGTAGATTCACCTCATTCTGAAGTAGTTTGTTTACAAAACAAACATCTTCATTGCTGAACACTGAACTCTGTGAAATAAGCTAGTTCGGTTCTCGGAATCAGTTTCCTTTCTACAAAGATGGTTGAGTGCAGCAAGTTAAAACTTTCCTTGTTAACGAAATCTAAAAAGATGTACAACGTAGTAGATTCGCCTCATTTGTGAAGTAGTTTGTTGAGAAAACAAACATCTTCATTGCCGAACATTGTACTGTGTGAAATAAGCTAATTCGGTTCTAGGAGTCAGTTGCTTTCCTACAAAGGTTGAGTGCAACAAGTTCAAACTTTCCTAGTTTGTGTAATCTGACAAGATGTACAAGTTAGTAGATTTGCCTCATTTCTAAGGTAGTTTCTTTAGACAACAAACATCTTCAGTAATGAACACTGTCCTGTGTGAAATAAGTTAATTCGGTTCCAGGAGCCAGTTTCATTTCTACGAAGATGATTGAGTTTAGCAATGTCAAACTTTCCTTGTTAATGTAATCTTAAAAGTTGTCCAAGTTAGTGGATTCGCCTCATTTGTAAAGTAGTTTGTTGAGAAAAGAAACATCTTCATTGCCGAACATTGTACTGTGTGAAATAAGCTAATTCGCTTTGAGGAATCAGTTGGTTTCCTACAAAGAAGGTTAAGTGCAGCAAGTTCAAACTTTCCTTTTTTGTGTAATCTATCAAGATGTACAAATTAGTAGATTACCCTCATCTCTAAAGTAGTTTCTTTAGAAAACAAACAGCTTCAGTACCGCACACTTTACTATGTGAAATAAGTTAATTCAGTTCTAGGAATGAGTTTCCTTCCTACGAAGAAGGTTGAGTGCAGAAAGTTCAAACTTTCCTAGTTTGTGTAATCTAACAAGATGTAGAAGTTAGCAGATTCACCTCATTTCTAAAGTAGTTTCTTTAGAAAACAAACATCTTCAGTACTGGAAACTGTACTGTGTAAAATAAGTTAATTCAGTTCTAGGAATCAGTTGCTTTCCTACAAAGCAGTTTGTTTAGAAAACAAACATCTTCATTACCGAACACTGTACTATGTGAAATAACCTAGTTCGGTTCTAGGAATCACATGCCTAATCTAACAAGATGTACAAATTAGTAGATTCGCCTCATTTCTAAAGGAGTTTCTTTAGAAAACAAACACCTTCAGTACTGAACACTGTACTGTGTGAAATAAGTTAATTCTGTTCTAGGAATCAGTTGCTCTCCTCCAAAGAAGGTTGAGTTCAGCAAGTGCAAACTTTCCCTGTTAATGTAATCTAAAAAGATTCACCTCATTTCTAAAGTAGTTTGTTTAGAAAACAAACATCTTCATTACCCAACACTATATTATTTGAAATAAACTAGATCGGTTCTAGGAAGCACTTGCTTTCCTACGAAGAAGGTTGAGTGCAGCAAGTTGAAACTTTCCTACTTTGTGTAATCTAACAAGATGTACAAGTTAGTAGATTCACTTCACTTCCAAAGTAGTTTGCTTAGTAAACTAACATCTTCATTGCCGAACATTGTAATGTGTGAAATAAGCTGGTTCGGTTCTAGGAATCAGTTGCTTTCCTACGAAGAAGGTTCAGTGCAGCAAGTTGAAACTTTCCTAGTATGTGAAATCTAACAAGATGTCCAAGTTAGTAGATTTGCCTCATTTGTAAAGTAGTTTGATGAGAAAACAAACATCTTCATTGCCGAACATTGTACTGTGTGAAATAAGCTAATTTAGTTCTAGGAATCAGTATCTTTTCTACAAAAATGGTTGAGTTTAGCAAGTTCAAACTTTCCTTGTTAATGTAATCTAACAAGATGTCCAAGTTAGTAGATTCACATCATTTGTAAAGTAGTTTGTTTAGAAAACAAACATCTTCATTGCCGAACATTGTACTGTGTGAAATGAGCTGATTCGTTTCTAGAAATCAGTTGCTTTCCTACGAAGAAGGTTGAGTGCAGCAAGTTCAACCTTTCCCAGTTAATGTAATCTAAAAAGATGCACAACTTAGTAGATTTGCCTCATTTCTAAAGTAGTTTGTTTAGAAAACAAACATCTTCATTAACGAACACTGTACTATGTAAAATAAGCTAGTTCGGTTCTAGGAATCACTTGCTTTCCTACGAAGAAGGTTGAGTGCAGCAATTTCAAACTTTGCTAGTTTGTGTAATCTAACAAGATGTACAAGTTAGTAGATTCACTTCACTTCCAAAGTAGTTTGCTTAGTAAACTAACATCTTCATTGCCAAACATTGTACTGTGTGAAATAAGCTAGTTCGGTTCTAGGAATCAGTTGCTTTCCTACAAAGAAGGTTGAGTGCAGCAAGTTCAAACTTTCCTTGTTAATGTATTCTAAAAAGATGCACAACTTAGTAGATTCGCCTCATTTCTAAAGGAGTTTGGTTAGAAAACAAACATCTTCATTACCGAACACTGTACTATGTTAATAAGCTAGTTCGGTTCTAGGAATCACTTGCTTTCCTACGAGGAAGGTTGATTGCAGCAAGTTCAAACTTTCCCAGTTTGTGTAATCAAACAAGATGTACAAGTTAGTAGATTCACCTCATTTCTAAAGTAGTTTCTTTAGAAACCAAACATCTTCAGTACCGAACACTGTACTGTGTGAAATAAGTTAATTCGGTTCTAGGAATCATTTTCTTTCCTACAAAGAAGGTTGAGTGCAGCAAGTTCAAACTTTCCTAGTTTGTGTAATCTAACAAGATGTACAAGTTAGTAGATTCGCCTCATTTCTAAAGTAGTTTCTTGAGAAAACAAACATCTTCATTGCAGAACATTGTACTGTGTGAAATAAGCTAATTCGGTTCTAGAAATCACTTGCTTTCCTACAAAGAAGGTTGAGTGCAGCAAGTTCAAACTTTCCCTAGTTTGTGTAATCTAACAAGATGTACAAGTTAGTAGATTCGCCTCATTTCTAAAGTAGTTTCTTGAGAAAACAAACATCTTCATTGCCAAACATTGTACTGTGTGAAATAAGCTAATTCGGTTCTAGGAATCACTTGCTTTCCTACAAAGAAGGTTGAGTGCAGCAAGTTCAAACTTTCCTAGTTTGTGTAATCTAACAAGATGTACAAGTTAGTAGATTTGCCTCATTTCTAAAGTAGTTTCTTGAGAAAACAAACATCTTCATTGCCGAACATTGTACTGTGTGAAATAAGCTAATTCGGTTCTAGGAATCACTTGCCTTCCTAAAAGAACAAGGTTGAGTGCAGCAAGTTCAAACTTTCCTAGTTTGTGTAATCTAACAAGATGTACAAGTTAGTAGATTCGTTCATTTCTAAAGTAGTTTCTTGAGAAAACAAACATCTTCATTGCAGAACATTGTACTGTGTGAAATAAGCTAATTCGGTTCTAGGAATCACTTGCTTTCCTACAAAGAAGGTTGAGTGCAGCAAGTTCAAACTTTCCTAGTTTGTGTAATCTAACAAGATGTACAAGTTAGTAGATTCACCTCATTTCTAAAGTAGTTTCTTTGGAAAACAAACATCTTCATTGCCGAACATTGTACTGTGTGAAATAAGCTAATTCGGTTCTAGGAATCACTTGCTTTCCTACAAAGAAGGTTGAGTGCAGCAAGTTCAAACTTTCCTAGTTTGTGTAATCTAACAAGATGTACAAGTTAGTAGATTCGCCTCATTTCTAAAGTAGTTTCTTGAGAAAACAAACATCTTCATTGCTGAACATTGTACTGTGTGAAATAAGCTAATTCTGTTCTAGGAATCACTTGCTTTCCTACAAAGAAGGTTGAGTGCAGCAAGTTCAAACTTTCCTAGTTTGTGTAATCTAACAAGATGTACAAGTTAGTAGATTCCCCTCATTTCTAAAGTAGTTTCTTGAGAAAAACAAACATCTTCATTGCCGAACATTGTACTGTGTGAAATAAGCTAATTCAGTTCTAGGAATCACTTGCTTTCCTACAAAGAAGGTTGAGTGCAGCAAGTTCAAACTTTCCTAGTTTGTGTAATCTAACAAGATGTACAAGTTAGTAGATTCGCCTCATTTCTAAAGTAGTTTCTTGAGAAAAAAAAACATCTTCATTGCCAAACATTGTACTGTGTGAAATAAGCTAATTCGGTTCTAGGAATCACTTGCTTTCCTACAAAGAAGGTTGAGTGCAGCAAGTTCAAACTTTCCTAGTTTGTGTAATCTAACAAGATGTACAAGTTAGTAGATTCGCCTCATTTCTAAAGTAGTTTCTTGAGAAAACAAACATCTTCATTGCTGAACATTGTACTGTGTGAAATAAGCTAATTCGGTTCTAGGAATCACTTGCTTTCCTACAAAGAAGGTTGAGTGCAGCAAGTTCAAACTTTCCTAGTTTGTGTAATCTAACAAGATGTACAAGTTAGTAGATTCACCTCATTTCTAAAGTAGTTTCTTTTAAAAACAAACATCTTCATTGCCGAACATTGTACTGTGTGAAATAAGCTAATTCGGTTCTAGGAATCACTTGCTTTCCTACAAAGAAGGTTGAGTGCAGCAAGTTCAAACTTTCCTAGTTTGTGTAATCTAACAAGATGTACAAGTTAGTAGATTCGCCTCATTTCTAAAGTAGTTTCTTGAGAAAACAAACATCTTCATTGCCGAAAATTGTACTGTGTGAAATAAGTGAAATTCTAGGAATCAGTTGCTTTCTAAAGGTTGAGTGCAGCAAGTTCAAACTTTCCTAATCTGAAAAGAATCAGATTCACCTAATTTGTAAAAGTTGCATTTGTTTTCCTACAAAGAAGGTTGAGTGCAGCAAGTTCAAACTTTCCTAGTTTGTGTAATCTAACAAGATGTACAAGTTAGTAGATTCTGCTCATTTCTAAAGTAGTTTCTTGAGAAAACAAACATCTTCATTGCCGAACATTGTACTGTGTGAAATAAGCTAATTCGGTTCTAGGAATCACTTGCTTTCCTACAAAGAAGGTTGAGTGCAGCAAGTTCAAACTTTCCTAGTTTGTGTAATCTAACAAGATGTACAAGTTAGTAGATTCGCCTCATTTCTAAAGTAGTTTCTTGAGAAAACAAACATCTTCATTGCCGAACATTGTACTGTGTGAAATAAGCTAATTCGGTTCTAGGAATCACTTGCTTTCCTACAAAGAAGGTTGAGTGCAGCAAGTTCAAACTTTCCTAGTTTGTGTAATCTAAAAAGATGTACAAGTTAGTAGATTCGCCTCATTTCTAAAGTAGTTTCTTGAGAAAACAAACATCTTCATTGCCGAACATTGTACTGTGTGAAATAAGCTAATTCGGTTCTAGGAATCACTTGCTTTCCTACAAAGAAGGTTGAGTGCAGCAAGTTCAAACTTTCCTAGTTTGTGTAATCTAACAAGATGTACAAGTTAGTAGATTCGCCTCATTTCTAAAGTAGTTTCTTGAGAAAACAAACATCTTCATTGCCAACATTGTACTGTGTGAAATAAGCTAATTCAGTTCTAGGAATCACTTGCTTTCCTACAAAGAAGGTTGAGTGCAGCAAGTTCAAACTTTCCTAGTTTGTGTAATCTAACAAGATGTACAAGTTAGTAGATTCGCCAAATTTCTAAAGTAGTTTCTTGAGAAAACAAACATCTTCATTGCCGAACATTGTACTGTGTGAAATAAGCTAATTCGTTCTAGGAATCACTTGCTTTCCTACAAAGAAGGTTGAGTGCAGCAAGTTCAAACTTTCCTAGTTTGTGTAATCTAACAAGATGTACAAGTTAGTAGATTCGCCTCATTTCTAAAGTAGTTTCTTGAGAAAACAAACATCTTCATTGCCGAACATTGTACTGTGTGAAATAAGCTAATTCGGTTCTAGGAATCACTTGCTTTCCTACAAAGAAGGTTGAGTGCAGCAAGTTCAAACTTTCCTAGTTTGTGTAATCTAACAAGATGTACAAGTTAGTAGATCTGCCTCATTTCTAAAGTAGTTTCTTGAGAAAACAAACATCTTCATTGCCAAACATTGTACTGTGTGAAATAAGCTAATTCGGTTCTAGGAATCACTTGCTTTCCTACAAAGAAGGTTGAGTGCAGCAAGTTCAAACTTTCCTAGTTTGTGTAATCTAACAAGATGTACAAGTTAGTAGATTCGCCTCATTTCTAAAGTAGTTTCTTGAGAAAACAAACATCTTCATTGCCGAACATTGTACTGTGTGAAATAAGCTAATTCGGTTCTAGGAATCACTTGCTTTCCTACAAAGAAGGTTGAGTGCAGCAAGTTCAAACTTTCCTAGTTTGTGTAATCTAACAAGATGTACAAGTTAGGAGATTCGCCTCATTTCTAAAGTAGTTTCTTGAGAAAACAAACATCTTCATTGCCAACATTGTACTGTGTGAAATAAGCTAATTCGTTCTAGGAATCACTTGCTTTCCTACAAAGAAGGTTGAGTGCAGCAAGTTCAAACTTTCCTAGTTTGTGTAATCTAACAAGATGTACAAGTTAGTAGATCTGCCTCATTTCTAAAGTAGTTTCTTGAGAAAACAAACATCTTCATTGCCGAACATTGTACTGTGTGAAATAAGCTAATTCGGTTCTAGGAATCACTTGCTTTCCTACAAAGAAGGTTGAGTGCAGCAAGTTCAAACTTTCCTAGTTTGTGTAATCTAACAAGATGTACAAGTTAGTAGATTCGCCTCATTTCTAAAGTAGTTTCTTGAGAAAACAAACATCTTCATTGCCGAACATTGTACTGTGTGAAATAAGCTAATTCGTTCTAGGAATCACTTGCTTTCCTACAAAGAAGGTTGAGTGCAGCAAGTTCAAACTTTCCTAGTTTGTGTAATCTAACAAGATGTACAAGTTAGTAGATTCGCCTCATTTCTAAAGTAGTTTCTTGAGAAAACAAACATCTTCATTGCCGAACATTGTACTGTGTGAAATAAGCTAATTCGGTTCTAGGAATCACTTGCTTTCCTACAAAGAAGGTTGAGTGCAGCAAGTTCAAACTTTCCTAGTTTGTAATCTAACAAGATGTACAATGTTAGTAGATCTGCCTCATTTCTAAAGAGAAAACAAACATCTTCATTGCCAAACATTGTACTGTGTGAAATAAGCTAATTCGGTTCTAGGAATCACTTGCTTTCCTACAAAGAAGGTTGAGTGCAGCAAGTTCAAACTTTCCTAGTTTGTGTAATCTAACAAGATGTACAAGTTAGTAGATTCGCCTCATTTCTAAAGTAGTTTCTTGAGAAAACAAACATCTTCATTGGCGAACATTGTACTGTGTGAAATAAGCTAATTTGGTTCTAGGAATCACTTGCTTTCCTACAAAGAAGGTTGAGTGCAGCAAGTTCAAACTTTCCTAGTTTGTGTAATCTAACAAGATGTACAAGTTAGTAGATTCGCCTCATTTCTAAAGTAGTTTCTAGAGAAAACAAACAACTTCATTGCTAACGTTGTACTGTGTGAAATAAGCTAATTCAGTTCTAGGAATCACTTGCTTTCCTACAAAGAAGGTTGAGTGCAGCAAGTTCAAACTTTCCTAGTTTGTGTAATCTAACAAGATGTACAAGTTAGTAGATTCCCTCATTTCTAAAGTAGTTTCTTGAGAAAACAAACATCTTCATTGCCGAACATTGTACTGTGTGAAATAAGCTAATTCGGTTCTAGGAATCACTTGCTTTCCTACAAAGAAGGTTGAGTGCAGCAAGTTCAAACTTTCCTAGTTTGTGTAATCTAACAAGATGTACAAGTTAGTAGATTCGCCTCATTTCTAAAGTAGTTTCTTGAGAAAACAAACATCTTCATTGCCGAACATTGTACTGTGTGAAATAAGCTAATTCAGTTCTAGGAATCACTTGCTTTCCTACAAAGAAGGTTGAGTGCAGCAAGTTCAAACTTTCCTAGTTTGTGTAATCTAACAAGATGTACAAGTTAGTAGATTCGCCTCATTTCTAAAGTAGTTTCTTGAAAAACAAACATCTTCATTGCCGAACATTGTACTGTGTGAAATAAGCTAATTCGGTTCTAGGAATCACTTGCTTTCCTACAAAGAAGGTTGAGTGCAGCAAGTTCAAACTTTCCTAGTTTGTGTAATCTAACAAGATGTACAAGTTAGTAGATTCGCCTCATTTCTAAAGTAGTTTCTTGAGAAAAAACAAACATCTTCATTGCCGAACATTGTACTGTGTGAAATAAGCTAATTCGGTTCTAGGAATCACTTGCTTTCCTACAAAGAAGGTTGAGTGCAGCAAGTTCAAACTTTCCTAGTTTGTGTAATCTAACAAGATGTACAAGTTAGTAGATTCGCCTCATTTCTAAAGTAGTTTCTTGAAAACAAACATCTTCATTGCCGAACATTGTACTGTGTGAAATAAGCTAATTCGGTTCTAGGAATCACTTGCTTTCCTACAAAGAAGGTTGAGTGCAGCAAGTTCAAACTTTCCTAGTTTGTGTAATCTAACAAGATGTACAAGTTAGTAGATTCGCCTCATTTCTAAAGTAGTTTCTTGAGAAAACAAACATCTTCATTGCCAAACATTGTACTGTGTGAGAAATAAGCTAATTCGGTTTCTAGGAATCACTTGCTTTCCTACAAAGAAGGTTGAGTGCAGCAAGTTCAAACTTTCCTAGTTTGTGTAATCTAACAAGATGTACAAGTTAGTAGATTCGCCTCATTTCTAAAGTAGTTTCTTGAGAAAACAAACATCTTCATTGCCGAACATTGTACTGTGTGAAATAAGCTAATTCGGTTCTAGGAATCACTTGCTTTCCTACAAAGAAGGTTGAGTGCAGCAAGTTCAAACTTTCCTAGTTTGTGTAATCTAACAAGATGTACAAGTTAGTAGATTCGCCTCATTTCTAAAGTAGTTTCTTGAGAAAACAAACATCTTCATTGCCAACATTGTACTGTGTGAAATAAGCTAATTCGGTTCTAGGAATCACTTGCTTTCCTACAAAGAAGGTTGAGTGCAGCAAGTTCAAACTTTCCTAGTTTGTGTAATCTAACAAGATGTACAAGTTAGTAGATTCGCCTCATTTCTAAAGTAGTTTCTTGAGAAAACAAACATCTTCATTGCCGAACATTGTACTGTGTGAAATAAGCTAATTCGGTTCTAGGAATCACTTGCTTTCCTACAAAGAAGGTTGAGTGCAGCAAGTTCAAACTTTCCTAGTTTGTGTAATCTAACAAGATGTACAAGTTAGTAGATTCGCCTCATTTCTAAAGTAGTTTCTTGAGAAAACAAACATCTTCATTGCCCAACATTGTACTGTGTGAAATAAGCTAATTCGGTTCAGGGAATCACTTGCTTTCCTACAAAGAAGGTTGAGTGCAGCAAGTTCAAACTTTCCTAGTTTGTGTAATCTAACAAGATGTACAAGTTAGTAGATTCGCCTCATTTCTAAAGTAGTTTCTTGAGAAAACAAACATCTTCATTGCCGAACATTGTACTGTGTGAAATAAGCTAATTCGGTTCTAGGAATCACTTGCTTTCCTACAAAGAAGGTTGAGTGCAGCAAGTTCAAACTTTCCTAGTTTGTGTAATCTAACAAGATGTACAAGTTAGTAGATTCGCCTCATTTCTAAAGTAGTTTCTTGAGAAAACAAACATCTTCATTGCCGAACATTGTACTGTGTGAAATAAGCTAATTCGGTTCTAGGAATCACTTGCTTTCCTACAAAGAAGGTTGAGTGCAGCAAGTTCAAACTTTCCTAGTTTGTGTAATCTAACAAGATGTACAAGTTAGTAGATTCGCCTCATTTCTAAAGTAGTTTCTTGAGAAAACAAACATCTTCATTGCCGAACATTGTACTGTGTGAAATAAGCTAATTCGGTTCTAGGAATCACTTGCTTTCCTACAAAGAAGGTTGAGTGCAGCAAGTTCAAACTTTCCTAGTTTGTGTAATCTAACAAGATGTACAAGTTAGTAGATTCGCCTCATTTCTAAAGTAGTTTCTTGAGAAAACAAACATCTTCATTGCCGAACATTGTACTGTGTGAAATAAGCTAATTCGGTTCTAGGAATCACTTGCTTTCCTACAAAGAAGGTTGAGTGCAGCAAGTTCAAACTTTCCTAGTTTGTGTAATCTAACAAGATGTACAAGTTAGTAGATTCCCCTCATTTCTAAAGTAGTTTCTTGAGAAAACAAACATCTTCATTGCCGAACATTGTACTGTGTGAAATAAGCTAATTCGGTTCTAGGAATCACTTGCTTTCCTACAAAGAAGGTTGAGTGCAGCAAGTTCAAACTTTCCTAGTTTGTGTAATCTAACAAGATGTACAAGTTAGTAGATTCGCCTCATTTCTAAAGTAGTTTCTTGAGAAAACAAACATCTTCATTGCCGAACATTGTACTGTGTGAAATAAGCTAATTCGGTTCTAGGAATCACTTGCTTTCCTACAAAGAAGGTTGAGTGCAGCAAGTTCAAACTTTCCTAGTTTGTGTAATCTAACAAGATGTACAAGTTAGTAGATTCGCCTCATTTCTAAAGTAGTTTCTTGAGAAAACAAACATCTTCATTGCCGAACATTGTACTGTGTGAAATAAGCTAATTCGGTTCTAGGAATCACTTGCTTTCCTACAAAGAAGGTTGAGTGCAGCAAGTTCAAACTTTCCTAGTTTGTGTAATCTAACAAGATTTACAAGTTAGTAGATTCGCCTCATTTCAAAAGTAGTTTCTTGAGAAAACAAACATCTTCATTGCCTAACATTGTACTGTGTGAAATAAGCTAATTCGGTTCTAGGAATCACTTGCTTTCCTACAAAGAAGGTTGAGTGCAGCAAGTTCAAACTTTCCTAGTTTGTGTAATCTAACAAGATGTACAAGTTAGTAGATTCGCCTCATTTCTAAAGTAGTTTCTTGAGAAAACAAACATCTTCATTGCCGAACATTGTACTGTGTGAAATAAGCTAATTCGGTTCTAGGAATCACTTGCTTTCCTACAAAGAAGGTTGAGTGCAGCAAGTTCAAACTTTCCTAGTTTGTGTAATCTAACAAGATGTACAAGTTAGTAGATTCGCCTCATTTCTAAAGTAGTTTCTTGAGAAAACAAACATCTTCATTGCCGAACATTGTACTGTGTGAAATAAGCTAATTCGGTTCTAGGAATCACTTGCTTTCCTACAAAGAAGGTTGAGTGCAGCAAGTTCAAACTTTCCTAGTTTGTGTAATCTAACAAGATGTACAAGTTAGTAGATTCGCCTCATTTCTAAAGTAGTTTCTTGAGAAAACAAACATCTTCATTGCCGAACATTGTACTGTGTGAAATAAGCTAATTCGGTTCTAGGAATCACTTGCTTTCCTACAAAGAAGGTTGAGTGCAGCAAGTTCAAACTTTCCTAGTTTGTGTAATCTAACAAGATGTACAAGTTAGTAGATTCGCCTCATTTCTAAAGTAGTTTCTTGAGAAAACAAACATCTTCATTGCCGAACATTGTACTGTGTGAAATAAGCTAATTCGGTTCTAGGAATCACTTGCTTTCCTACAAAGAAGGTTGAGTGCAGCAAGTTCAAACTTTCCTAGTTTGTGTAAT
The DNA here is from genome assembly GCA_036365145.1 of Orientallactaga sibirica. Taxonomy (NCBI): domain Eukaryota; kingdom Metazoa; phylum Chordata; class Mammalia; order Rodentia; family Dipodidae; genus Orientallactaga; species Orientallactaga sibirica. Next base: position 838,550 of record JAEOAD010000029.1, on the reverse strand, counting down.
CTAACAAGATGTACAAGTTAGTAGATTCGCCTCATTTCTAAAGTAGTTTCTTGAGAAAACAAACATCTTCATTGCCTAACATTGTACTGTGTGAAATAAGCTAATTCGGTTCTAGGAATCACTTGCTTTCCTACAAAGAAGGTTGAGTGCAGCAAGTTCAAACTTTCCTAGTTTGTGTAATCTAACAAGATGTACAAGTTAGTAGATTCGCCTCATTTCTAAAGTAGTTTCTTGAGAAACAAACATCTTCATTGCCGAACATTGTACTGTGTGAAATAAGCTAATTCGGTTCTAGGAATCACTTGCTTTCCTACAAAGAAGGTTGAGTGCAGCAAGTTCAAACTTTCCTAGTTTGTGTAATCTAACAAGATGTACAAGTTAGTAGATTCGCCTCATTTCTAAAGTAGTTTCTTGAGAAAACAAACATCTTCATTGCCGAACATTGTACTGTGTGAAATAAGCTAATTCAGTTCTAGGAATCACTTGCTTTCCTACAAAGAAGGTTGAGTGCAGCAAGTTCAAACTTTCCTAGTTTGTGTAATCTAACAAGATGTACAAGTTAGTAGATTCGCCTCATTTCTAAAGTAGTTTCTTGAGAAAACAAACATCTTCATTGCCAACATTGTACTGTGTGAAATAAGCTAATTAGGTTCTAGGAATCACTTGCTTTCCTACAAAGAAGGTTGAGTGCAGCAAGTTCAAACTTTCCTAGTTTGTGTAATCTAACAAGATGTACAAGTTAGTAGATTCGCCTCATTTCTAAAGTAGTTTCTTGAGAAAACAAACATCTTCATTGCCGAACATTGTACTGTGTGAAATAAGCTAATTCGGTTCTAGGAATCACTTGCTTTCCTACAAAGAAGGTTGAGTGCAGCAAGTTCAAACTTTCCTAGTTTGTGTAATCTAACAAGATGTACAAGTTAGTAGATTCGCCTCATTTCTAAAGTAGTTTCTTGAGAAAACAAACATCTTCATTGCCGAACATTGTACTGTGTGAAATAAGCTAATTCAGTTCTAGGAATCACTTGCTTTCCTACAAAGAAGGTTGAGTGCAGCAAGTTCAAACTTTCCTAGTTTGTGTAATCTAACAAGATGTACAAGTTAGTAGATTCGCCTCATTTCTAAAGTAGTTTCTTGAGAAAACAAACATCTTCATTGCCGAACATTGTACTGTGTGAAATAAGCTAATTCGGTTCTAGGAATCACTTGCTTTCCTACAAAGAAGGTTGAGTGCAGCAAGTTCAAACTTTCCTAGTTTGTGTAATCTAACAAGATGTACAAGTTAGTAGATTCGCCTCATTTTTAAAGTAGTTTCTTGAGAAAACAAACATCTTCATTGCCGAACATTGTACTGTGTGAAATAAGCTAATTCGGTTCTAGGAATCACTTGCTTTCCTACAAAGAAGGTTGAGTGCAGCAAGTTCAAACTTTCCTAGTTTGTGTAATCTAACAAGATGTACAAGTTAGTAGATTAGCCTCATTTCTAAAGTAGTTTCTTGAGAAAACAAACATCTTCATTGCCGAACATTGTACTGTGTGAAATAAGCTAATTCGGTTCTAGGAATCACTTGCTTTCCTACAAAGAAGGTTGAGTGCAGCAAGTTCAAACTTTCCTAGTTTGTGTAATCTAACAAGATGTACAAGTTAGTAGATTCGCCTCATTTCTAAAGTAGTTTCTTGAGAAAACAAACATCTTCATTGCCGAACATTGTACTGTGTGAAATAAGCTAATTCGGTTCTAGGAATCACTTGCTTTCCTACAAAGAAGGTTGAGTGCAGCAAGTTCAAACTTTCCTAGTTTGTGTAATCTAACAAGATGTACAAGTTAGTAGATTCGCCTCATTTCTAAAGTAGTTTCTTGAGAAAAACAAACATCTTCATTGCCGAACATTGTACTGTGTGAAATAAGCTAATTCGGTTCTAGGAATCACTTGCTTTCCTACAAAGAAGGTTGAGTGCAGCAAGTTCAAACTTTCCTAGTTTGTGTAATCTAACAAGATGTACAAGTTAGTAGATTCGCCTCATTTCTAAAGTAGTTTCTTGAGAAAACAAACATCTTCATTGCCGAACATTGTACTGTGTGAAATAAGCTAATTCGGTTCTAGGAATCACTTGCTTTCCTACAAAGAAGGTTGAGTGCAGCAAGTTCAAACTTTCCTAGTTTGTGTAATCTAACAAGATGTACAAGTTAGTAGATTCGCCTCATTTCTAAAGTAGTTTCTTGAGAAAACAAACATCTTCATTGCCAACATTGTACTGTGTGAAATAAGCTAATTCGGTTCTAGGAATCACTTGCTTTCCTACAAAGAAGGTTGAGTGCAGCAAGTTCAAACTTTCCTAGTTTGTGTAATCTAACAAGATGTACAAGTTAGTAGATTCGCCTCATTTCTAAAGTAGTTTCTTGAGAAAACAAACATCTTCATTGCCGAACATTGTACTGTGTGAAATAAGCTAATTCGGTTCTAGGAATCACTTGCTTTCCTACAAAGAAGGTTGAGTGCAGCAAGTTCAAACTTCTAGTTTGTGTAATCTAACAAGATGTACAAGTTAGTAGATTCGCCTCATTTCTAAAGTAGTTTCTTGAGAAAACAAACATCTTCATTGCCGAACATTGTACTGTGTGAAATAAGCTAATTCGGTTCTAGGAATCACTTGCTTTCCTACAAAGAAGGTTGAGTGCAGCAAGTTCAAACTTTCCTAGTTTGTGTAATCTAACAAGATGTACAAGTTAGTAGATTCGCCTCATTTCTAAAGTAGTTTCTTGAGAAAACAAACATCTTCATTGCCTAACATTGTACTGTGTGAAATAAGCTAATTCGGTTCTAGGAATCACTTGCTTTCCTACAAAGAAGGTTGAGTGCAGCAAGTTCAAACTTTCCTAGTTTGTGTAATCTAACAAGATGTACAAGTTAGTAGATTCGCCTCATTTCTAAAGTAGTTTCTGAGAAAACAAACATCTTCATTGCCGAACATTGTACTGTGTGAAATAAGCTAATTCGGTTCTAGGAATCACTTGCTTTCCTACAAAAGAAGGTTGAAAACTTTCCTAGTTTTTGTAATCTGACAAGATGTACAAGTTAGTAGATTCGCCTCATTTCTAAAGTAGTTTCTTGAGAAAACAAATATCTTCATTGCCAACATTGTACTGTGTGAAATAAGCTAATTCGGTTCTAGGAATCACTTGCTTTCCTACAAAGAAGGTTGAGTGCAGCAAGTTCAAACTTTCCTAGTTTGTGTAATCTAACAAGATGTACAAGTTAGTAGATTCGCCTCATTTCTAAAGTAGTTTCTTGAGAAAACAAACATCTTCATTGCCTAACATTGTACTGTGTGAAATAAGCTAATTCGGTTCTAGGAATCACTTGCTTTCCTACAAAGAAGGTTGAGTGCAGCAAGTTCAAACTTTCCTAGTTTGTGTAATCTAACAAGATGTACAAGTTAGTAGATTCGCCTCATTTCTAAAGTAGTTTCTTGAGAAAACAAACATCTTCATTGCCGAACATTGTACTGTGTGAAATAAGCTAATTCGGTTCTAGGAATCACTTGCTTTCCTACAAAGAAGGTTGAGTGCAGCAAGTTCAAACTTTCCTAGTTTGTGTAATCTAACAAGATGTACAAGTTAGTAGATTCGCCTCATTTCTAAAGTAGTTTCTTGAGAAAACAAACATCTTCATTGCCGAACATTGTACTGTGTGAAATAAGCTAATTCGGTTCTAGGAATCACTTGCTTTCCTACAAAGAAGGTTGAGTGCAGCAAGTTCAAACTTTCCTAGTTTGTGTAATCTAACAAGATGTACAAGTTAGTAGATTCGCCTCATTTCTAAAGTAGTTTCTTGAGAAAACAAACATCTTCATTGCCGAACATTGTACTGTGTGAAATAAGCTAATTCAGTTCTAGGAATCACTTGCTTTCCTACAAAGAAGGTTGAGTGCAGCAAGTTCAAACTTTCCTAGTTTGTGTAATCTAACAAGATGTACAAGTTAGTAGATTCGCCTCATTTCTAAAGTAGTTTCTTGAGAAAACAAACATCTTCATTGCCGAACATTGTACTGTGTGAAATAAGCTAATTCGGTTCTAGGAATCACTTGCTTTCCTACAAAGAAGGTTGAGTGCAGCAAGTTCAAACTTTCCTAGTTTGTGTAATCTAACAAGATGTACAAGTTAGTAGATTCGCCTCATTTCTAAAGTAGTTTCTTGAGAAAACAAACATCTTCATTGCGAACATTGTACTGTGTGAAATAAGCTAATTCGGTTCTAGGAATCACTTGCTTTCCTACAAAGAAGGTTGAGTGCAGCAAGTTCAAACTTTCCTAGTTTGTGTAATCTAACAAGATGTACAAGTTAGTAGATTCGCCTCATTTCTAAAGTAGTTTCTTGAGAAAAACAAAAATCTTCATTGCGAACATTGTACTGTGTGAAATAAGCTAATTCGGTTCTAGGAATCACTTGCTTTCCTACAAAGAAGGTTGAGTGCAGCAAGTTCAAACTTTCCTAGTTTGTGTAATCTAACAAGATGTACAAGTTAGTAGATTCGCCTCATTTCTAAAGTAGTTTCTTGAGAAAACAAACATCTTCATTGCCCAACATTGTACTGTGTGAAATAAGCTAATTCGGTTCTAGGAATCACTTGCTTTCCTACAAAGAAGGTTGAGTGCAGCAAGTTCAAACTTTCCTAGTTTGTGTAATCTAACAAGATGTACAAGTTAGTAGATTCGCCTCATTTCTAAAGTAGTTTCTTGAGAAAACAAACATCTTCATTGCGAACATTGTACTGTGTGAAATAAGCTAATTCGGTTCTAGGAATCACTTGCTTTCCTACAAAGAAGGTTGAGTGCAGCAAGTTCAAACTTTCCTAGTTTGTGTAATCTAACAAGATGTACAAGTTAGTAGATTCGCCTCATTTCTAAAGTAGTTTCTTGAGAAAACAAACATCTTCATTGCCGAACATTGTACTGTGTGAAATAAGCTAATTCGGTTCTAGGAATCACTTGCTTTCCTACAAAGAAGGTTGAGTGCAGCAAGTTCAAACTTTCCTAGTTTGTGTAATCTAACAAGATGTACAAGTTAGTAGATTCGCCTCATTTCTAAAGTAGTTTCTTGAGAAAACAAACATCTTCATTGCCGAACATTGTACTGTGTGAAATAAGCTAATTCGGTTCTAGGAATCACTTGCTTTCCTACAAAGAAGGTTGAGTGCAGCAAGTTCAAACTTTCCTAGTTTGTGTAATCTAACAAGATGTACAAGTTAGTAGATTCGCCTCATTTCTAAAGTAGTTTCTTGAGAAAACAAACATCTTCATTGCGAACATTGTACTGTGTGAAATAAGCTAATTCGGTTCTAGGAATCACTTGCTTTCCTACAAAGAAGGTTGAGTGCAGCAAGTTCAAACTTTCCTAGTTTGTGTAATCTAACAAGATGTACAAGTTAGTAGATTCGCCTCATTTCTAAAGTAGTTTCTTGAGAAAACAAACATCTTCATTGCCGAACATTGTACTGTGTGAAATAAGCTAATTCGGTTCTAGGAATCACTTGCTTTCCTACAAAGAAGGTTGAGTGCAGCAAGTTCAAACTTTCCTAGTTTGTGTAATCTAACAAGATGTACAAGTTAGTAGATTCGCCTCATTTCTAAAGTAGTTTCTTGAGAAAACAAACATCTTCATTGCGAACATTGTACTGTGTGAAATAAGCTAATTCGGTTCTAGGAATCACTTGCTTTCCTACAAAGAAGGTTGAGTGCAGCAAGTTCAAACTTTCCTAGTTTGTGTAATCTAACAAGATGTACAAGTTAGTAGATTCGCCTCATTTCTAAAGTAGTTTCTTGAGAAAACAAACATCTTCATTGCCTAACATTGTACTGTGTGAAATAAGCTAATTCGGTTCTAGGAATCACTTGCTTTCCTACAAAGAAGGTTGAGTGCAGCAAGTTCAAACTTTCCTAGTTTGTGTAATCTAACAAGATGTACAAGTTAGTAGATTCGCCTCATTTCTAAAGTAGTTTCTTGAGAAAACAAACATCTTCATTGCCGAACATTAACATCTTCAAGCTGTGTGAAATAAGCTAATTGTTCTAGGAATCACTTGCTTTCCTACAAAGAAGGTTGAGTGCAGCAAGTTCAAACTTTCCTAGTTTGTGTAATCTAACAAGATGTACAAGTTAGTAGATTCGCCTCATTTCTAAAGTAGTTTCTTGAGAAACAAACATCTTCATTGCCGAACATTGTACTGTGTGAAATAAGCTAATTCGTTTCTAGGAATCACTTGCTTTCCTACAAAGAAGGTTGAGTGCAGCAAGTTCAAACTTTCCTAGTTTGTGTAATCTAACAAGATGTACAAGTTAGTAGATTCGCCTCATTTCTAAAGTAGTTTCTTGAGAAAACAAACATCTTCATTGCCAACATTGTACTGTGTGAAATAAGCTAATTGGTTCTAGGAATCACTTGCTTTCCTACAAAGAAGGTTGAGTGCAGCAAGTTCAAACTTTCCTAGTTTGTGTAATCTAACAAGATGTACAAGTTAGTAGATTCGCCTCATTTCTAAAGTAGTTTCTTGAGAAAACAAACATCTTCATTGCCGAACATTGTACTGTGTGAAATAAGCTAATTCGGTTCTAGGAATCACTTGCTTTCCTACAAAGAAGGTTGAGTGCAGCAAGTTCAAACTTTCCTAGTTTGTGTAATCTAACAAGATGTACAAGTTAGTAGATTCGCCTCATTTCTAAAGTAGTTTCTTGAGAAAACAAACATCTTCATTGCCGAACATTGTACTGTGTGAAATAAGCTAATTCGGTTCTAGGAATCACTTGCTTTCCTACAAAGAAGGTTGAGTGCAGCAAGTTCAAACTTTCCTAGTTTGTGTAATCTAACAAGATGTACAAGTTAGTAGATTCGCCTCATTTCTAAAGTAGTTTCTTGAGAAAACAAACATCTTCATTGCCGAACATTGTACTGTGTGAAATAAGCTAATTCGGTTCTAGGAATCACTTGCTTTCCTACAAAGAAGGTTGAGTGCAGCAAGTTCAAACTTTCCTAGTTTGTGTAATCTAACAAGATGTACAAGTTAGTAGATTCGCCTCATTTCTAAAGTAGTTTCTTGAGAAAACAAACATCTTCATTGCCGAACATTGTACTGTGTGAAATAAGCTAATTCGGTTCTAGGAATCACTTGCTTTCCTACAAAGAAGGTTGAGTGCAGCAAGTTCAAACTTTCCTAGTTTGTGTAATCTAACAAGATGTACAAGTTAGTAGATTCGCCTCATTTCTAAAGTAGTTTCTTGAGAAAACAAACATCTTCATTGCCGAACATTGTACTGTGTGAAATAAGCTAATTCGGTTCTAGGAATCACTTGCTTTCCTACAAAGAAGGTTGAGTGCAGCAAGTTCAAACTTTCCTAGTTTGTGTAATCTAACAAGATGTACAAGTTAGTAGATTCGCCTCATTTCTAAAGTAGTTTCTTGAGAAAACAAACAATTGCCGAACATTGTACCAAACATTGTACTGTTTCCTACAAATAAGCAAGTTCAAACTTTCCTAGTTTGTGTTCTAACAAGATGTACAAGTTAGTAGATCTGCCTCATTTCTAAAGTAGTTTCTTGAGAAAACAAACATCTTCATTGCCGAACATTGTACTGTGTGAAATAAGCTAATTCGGTTCTAGGAATCACTTGCTTTCCTACAAAGAAGGTTGAGTGCAGCAAGTTCAAACTTTCCTAGTTTGTGTAATCTAACAAGATGTACAAGTTAGTAGATTCGCCTCATTTCTAAAGTAGTTTCTTGAGAAAACAAACATCTTCATTGCCGAACATTGTACTGTGTGAAATAAGCTAATTCGGTTCTAGGAATCACTTGCTTTCCTACAAAGAAGGTTGAGTGCAGCAAGTTCAAACTTTCCTAGTTTGTGTAATCTAACAAGATGTACAAGTTAGTAGATTCGCCTCATTTCTAAAGTAGTTTCTTGAGAAAACAAACATCTTCATTGCCGAACATTGTACTGTGTGAAATAAGCTAATTCGGTTCTAGGAATCACTTGCTTTCCTACAAAGAAGGTTGAGTGCAGCAAGTTCAAACTTTCCTAGTTTGTGTAATCTAACAAGATGTACAAGTTAGTAGATTCGCCTCATTTCTAAAGTAGTTTCTTGAGAAAACAAACATCTTCATTGCCAAAATTTGTACTGTGTGAAATAAGCTAATTCGGTTCTAGGAATCACTTGCTTTCCTACAAAGAAGGTTGAGTGCAGCAAGTTCAAACTTTCCTAGTTTGTGTAATCTAACAAGATGTACAAGTTAGTAGATTCGCCTCATTTCTAAAGTAGTTTCTTGAGAAAACAAACATCTTCATTGCCGAACATTGTACTGTGTGAAATAAGCTAATTCGGTTCTAGGAATCACTTGCTTTCCTACAAAGAAGGTTGAGTGCAGCAAGTTCAAACTTTCCTAGTTTGTGTAATCTAACAAGATGTACAAGTTAGTAGATTCGCCTCATTTCTAAAGTAGTTTCTTGAGAAAACAAACATCTTCATTGCCGAACATTGTACTGTGTGAAATAAGCTAATTCGGTTCTAGGAATCACTTGCTTTCCTACAAAGAAGGTTGAGTGCAGCAAGTTCAAACTTTCCTAGTTTGTGTAATCTAACAAGATGTACAAGTTAGTAGATTCGCCTCATTTCTAAAGTAGTTTCTTGAGAAAAAACAAACATCTTCATTGCCGAACATTGTACTGTGTGAAATAAGCTAATTCGTTCTAGGAATCACTTGCTTTCCTACAAAGAAGGTTGAGTGCAGCAAGTTCAAACTTTCCTAGTTTGTGTAATCTAACAAGATGTACAAGTTAGTAGATTCGCCTCATTTCTAAAGTAGTTTCTTGAGAAAACAAACATCTTCATTGCCGAACATTGTACTGTGTGAAATAAGCTAATTCGGTTCTAGGAATCACTTGCTTTCCTACAAAGAAGGTTGAGTGCAGCAAGTTCAAACTTTCCTAGTTTGTGTAATCTAACAAGATGTACAAGTTAGTAGATTCGCCTCATTTCTAAAGTAGTTTCTTGAGAAAACAAACATCTTCATTGCCGAACATTGTACTGTGTGAAATAAGCTAATTCGGTTCTAGGAATCACTTGCTTTCCTACAAAGAAGGTTGAGTGCAGCAAGTTCAAACTTTCCTAGTTTGTGTAATCTAACAAGATGTACAAGTTAGTAGATTCGCCTCATTTCTAAAGTAGTTTCTTGAGAAAACAAACATCTTCATTGTCTAACATTGTACTGTGTGAAATAAGCTAATTCGGTTCTAGGAATCACTTGCTTTCCTACAAAGAAGGTTGAGTGCAGCAAGTTCAAACTTTCCTAGTTTGTGTAATCTAACAAGATGTACAAGTTAGTAGATTCGCCTCATTTCTAAAGTAGTTTCTGAGAAAAACAACATCTTCGCAAGTTCAAACTTTCCTAGTTTGTGTAATCTAACAAGATGTACAAGTTAGTAGATTCGCCTCATTTCTAAAGTAGTTTCTTGAGAAAACAAACATCTTCATTGCCGAACATTGTACTGTGTGAAATAAGCTAATTCGGTTCTAGGAATCACTTGCTTTCCTACAAAGAAGGTTGAGTGCAGCAAGTTCAAACTTTCCTAGTTTGTGTAATCTAACAAGATGTACAAGTTAGTAGATTCGCCTCATTTCTAAAGTAGTTTCTTGAGAAAACAAACATCTTCATTGCCGAACATTGTACTGTGTGAAATAAGCTAATTCGGTTCTAGAATCACTTGCTTTCCTACAAAGAAGGTTGAGTGCAGCAAGTTCAAATTTTCTAGTTAGTGTAATCTAACAGGATGTACAAGTTAGTAGATTCGCCTCATTTCTAAAGTAGTTTCTTGAGAAAACAAACATCTTCATTGCCGAACACAGTACTGTGTGAAATAAGCTAATTCGGTTCTAGGAATCACTTGCTTTCCTACAAAAAGAAGGTTGAGTGCAGCAAGTTCAAACTTTCCTAGTTTGTGTAATCTAACAAGATGTACAAGTTAGTAGATTCGCCTCATTTCTAAAGTAGTTTCTTGAGAAAACAAACATCTTCATTGCCGAACATTGTACTGTGTGAAATAAGCTAATTCGGTTCTAGGAATCACTTGCTTTCCTACAAAGAAGGTTGAGTGCAGCAAGTTCAAACTTTCCTAGTTTGTGTAATCTAACAAGATGTACAAGTTAGTAGATTCGCCTCATTTCTAAAGTAGTTTCTTGAGAAAACAAACATCTTCATTGCGAAACATTGTACTGTGTGAAATAAGCTAATTCGGTTCTAGGAATCACTTGCTTTCCTACAAAGAAGGTTGAGTGCAGCAAGTTCAAACTTTCCTAGTTTGTGTAATCTAACAAGATGTACAAGTTAGTAGATTCGCCTCATTTCTAAAGTAGTTTCTTGAGAAAACAAACATCTTCATTGCCGAACATTGTACTGTGTGAAATAAGCTAATTCGGTTCTAGGAATCACTTGCTTTCCTACAAAGAAGGTTGAGTGCAGCAAGTTCAAACTTTCCTAGTTTGTGTAATCTAACAAGATGTACAAGTTAGTAGATTCGCCTCATTTCTAAAGTAGTTTCTTGAGAAAACAAACATCTTCATTGCCGAACATTGTACTGTGTGAAATAAGCTAATTCGGTTCTAGGAATCACTTGCTTTCCTACAAAAGAAGGTTGAGTGCAGCAAGTTCAAACTTTCCTAGTTTGTGTAATCTAACAAGATGTACAAGTTAGTAGATTCGCCTCATTTCTAAAGTAGTTTCTTGAGAAAACAAACATCTTCATTGCCGAACATTGTACTGTGTGAAATAAGCTAATTCGGTTCTAGGAATCACTTGCTTTCCTACAAAGAAGGTTGAGTGCAGCAAGTTCAAACTTTCCTAGTTTGTGTAATCTAACAAGATGTACAAGTTAGTAGATTCGCCTCATTTCTAAAGTAGTTTCTTGAAAACAAAACATCTTCATTGCCCGAACATTGTACTGTGTGAAATAAGCTAATTCGGTTCTAGGAATCACTTGCTTTCCTACAAAGAAGGTTGAGTGCAGCAAGTTCAAACTTTCCTAGTTTGTGTAATCTAACAAGATGTACAAGTTAGTAGATTCGCCTCATTTCTAAAGTAGTTTCTTGAGAAAACAAACATCTTCATTGCCGAACATTGTACTGTGTGAAATAAGCTAATTCGGTTCTAGGAATCACTTGCTTTCCTACAAAGAAGGTTGAGTGCAGCAAGTTCAAACTTTCCTAGTTTGTGTAATCTAACAAGATGTACAAGTTAGTAGATTCGCCTCATTTCTAAAGTAGTTTCTTGAGAAAACAAACATCTTCATTGCGAACATTGTACTGTGTGAAATAAGCTAATTCGGTTCTAGGAATCACTTGCTTTCCTACAAAGAAGGTTGAGTGCAGCAAGTTCAAACTTTCCTAGTTTGTGTAATCTAACAAGATGTACAAGTTAGTAGATTCGCCTCATTTCTAAAGTAGTTTCTTGAGAAAACAAACATCTTCATTGCCGAACATTGTACTGTGTGAAATAAGCTAATTCGGTTCTAGGAATCACTTGCTTTCCTACAAAGAAGGTTGAGTGCAGCAAGTTCAAACTTTCCTAGTTTGTGTAATCTAACAAGATGTACAAGTTAGTAGATTCGCCTCATTTCTAAAGTAGTTTCTTGAGAAAACAAACATCTTCATTGCCGAACATTGTACTGTGTGAAATAAGCTAATTCGGTTCTAGGAATCACTTGCTTTCCTACAAAGAAGGTTGAGTGCAGCAAGTTCAAACTTTCCTAGTTTGTGTAATCTAACAAGATGTACAAGTTAGTAGATTCGCCTCATTTCTAAAGTAGTTTCTTGAGAAAACAAACATCTTCATTGCCGAACATTGTACTGTGTGAAATAAGCTAATTCGGTTCTAGGAATCACTTGCTTTCCTACAAAGAAGGTTGAGTGCAGCAAGTTCAAACTTTCTAGTTTGTGTAATCTAACAAGATGTACAAGTTAGTAGATTCGCCTCATTTCTAAAGTAGTTTCTTGAGAAAACAAACATCTTCATTGCCGAACATTGTACTGTGTGAAATAAGCTAATTCGGTTCTAGGAATCACTTGCTTTCCTACAAAGAAGGTTGAGTGCAGCAAGTTCAAACTTTCCTAGTTTGTGTAATCTAACAAGATGTACAAGTTAGTAGATTCGCCTCATTTCTAAAGTAGTTTCTTGAGAAAACAAACATCTTCATTGCCGAACATTGTACTGTGTGAAATAAGCTAATTCGGTTCTAGGAATCACTTGCTTTCCTACAAAGAAGGTTGAGTGCAGCAAGTTCAAACTTTCCTAGTTTGTGTAATCTAACAAGATGTACAAGTTAGTAGATTCGCCTCATTTCTAAAGTAGTTTCTTGAGAAAACAAACATCTTCATTGCGAACATTGTACTGTGTGTGAAATAAGCTAATTCGGTTCTAGGAATCACTTGCTTTCCTACAAAGAAGGTTGAGTGCAGCAAGTTCAAACTTTCCTAGTTTGTGTAATCTAACAAGATGTACAAGTTAGTAGATTCGCCTCATTTCTAAAGTAGTTTCTTGAAAACAAACATCTTCATTGCCGAACATTGTACTGTGTGAAATAAGCTAATTCGGTTCTAGGAATCACTTGCTTTCCTACAAAGAAGGTTGAGTGCAGCAAGTTCAAACTTTCCTAGTTTGTGTAATCTAACAAGATGTACAAGTTAGTAGATTCGCCTCATTTCTAAAGTAGTTTCTTGAGAAAACAAACATCTTCATTGCCGAACATTGTACTGTGTGAAATAAGCTAATTCGGTTCTAGGAATCACTTGCTTTCCTACAAAGAAGGTTGAGTGCAGCAAGTTCAAACTTTCCTAGTTTGTGTAATCTAACAAGATGTACAAGTTAGTAGATTCGCCTCATTTCTAAAGTAGTTTCTTGAGAAAACAAACATCTTCATTGCCGAACATTGTACTGTGTGAAAAGCTAATTCGGTTCTAGGAATCACTTGCTTTCCTACAAAGAAGGTTGAGTGCAGCAAGTTCAAACTTTCCTAGTTTGTGTAATCTAACAAGATGTACAAGTTAGTAGATTCGCCTCATTTCTAAAGTAGTTTCTTGAGAAAACAAACATCTTCATTGCCGAACATTGTACTGTGTGAAATAAGCTAATTCGGTTCTAGGAATCACTTGCTTTCCTACAAAGAAGGTTGAGTGCAGCAAGTTCAAACTTTCCTAGTTTGTGTAATCTAACAAGATGTACAAGTTAGTAGATTCGCCTCATTTCTAAAGTAGTTTCTTGAGAAAACAAACATCTTCATTGCCGAACATTGTACTGTGTGAAATAAGCTAATTCGGTTCTAGGAATCACTTGCTTTCCTACAAAGAAGGTTGAGTGCAGCAAGTTCAAACTTTCCTAGTTTGTGTAATCTAACAAGATGTACAAGTTAGTAGATTCGCCTCATTTCTAAAGTAGTTTCTTGAGAAAACAAACATCTTCATTGCCGAACATTGTACTGTGTGAAATAAGCTAATTCGGTTCTAGGAATCACTTGCTTTCCTACAAAGAAGGTTGAGTGCAGCAAGTTCAAACTTTCCTAGTTTGTGTAATCTAACAAGATGTACAAGTTAGTAGATTCGCCTCATTTCTAAAGTAGTTTCTTGAGAAAACAAACATCTTCATTGCCGAACATTGTACTGTGTGAAATAAGCTAATTCGGTTCTAGGAATCACTTGCTTTCCTACAAAGAAGGTTGAGTGCAGCAAGTTCAAACTTTCCTAGTTTGTGTAATCTAACAAGATGTACAAGTTAGTAGATTCGCCTCATTTCTAAAGTAGTTTCTTGAGAAAACAAACATCTTCATTGCCGAACATTGTACTGTGTGAAATAAGCTAATTCGGTTCTAGGAATCACTTGCTTTCCTACAAAGAAGGTTGAGTGCAGCAAGTTCAAACTTTCCTAGTTTGTGTAATCTAACAAGATGTACAAGTTAGTAGATTCGCCTCATTTCTAAAGTAGTTTCTTGAGAAAACAAACATCTTCATTGCCGAACATTGTACTGTGTGAAATAAGCTAATTCGGTTCTAGGAATCACTTGCTTTCCTACAAAGAAGGTTGAGTGCAGCAAGTTCAAACTTTCCTAGTTTGTGTAATCTAACAAGATGTACAAGTTAGTAGATTCGCCTCATTTCTAAAGTAGTTTCTTGAGAAAACAAACATCTTCATTGCCGAACATTGTACTGTGTGAAATAAGCTAATTCGGTTCTAGGAATCACTTGCTTTCCTACAAAGAAGGTTGAGTGCAGCAAGTTCAAACTTTCCTAGTTTGTGTAATCTAACAAGATGTACAAGTTAGTAGATTCGCCTCATTTCTAAAGTAGTTTCTTGAGAAAACAAACATCTTCATTGCCGAACATTGTACTGTGTGAAATAAGCTAATTTCGGTTCTAGGAATCACTTGCTTTCCTACAAAGAAGGTTGAGTGCAGCAAGTTCAAACTTTCCTAGTTTGTGTAATCTAACAAGATGTACAAGTTAGTAGATTCGCCTCATTTCTAAAGTAGTTTCTTGAGAAAACAAACATCTTCATTGCCGAACATTGTACTGTGTGAAATAAGCTAATTCGGTTCTAGGAATCACTTGCTTTCCTACAAAGAAGGTTGAGTGCAGCAAGTTCAAACTTTCCTAGTTTGTGTAATCTAACAAGATGTACAAGTTAGTAGATTCGCCTCATTTCTAAAGTAGTTTCTTGAGAAAACAAACATCTTCATTGCCGAACATTGTACTGTGTGAAATAAGCTAATTCGGTTCTAGGAATCACTTGCTTTCCTACAAAGAAGGTTGAGTGCAGCAAGTTCAAACTTTCCTAGTTTGTGTAATCTAACAAGATGTACAAGTTAGTAGATTCGCCTCATTTCTAAAGTAGTTTCTTGAGAAAAACAAACATCTTCATTGCCGAACATTGTACTGTGTGAAATAAGCTAATTCGGTTCTAGGAATCACTTGCTTTCCTACAAAGAAGGTTGAGTGCAGCAAGTTCAAACTTTCCTAGTTTGTGTAATCTAACAAGATGTACAAGTTAGTAGATTCGCCTCATTTCTAAAGTAGTTTCTTGAGAAAACAAACATCTTCATTGCCGAACATTGTACTGTGTGAAATAAGCTAATTCGGTTCTAGGAATCACTTGCTTTCCTACAAAGAAGGTTGAGTGCAGCAAGTTCAAACTTTCCTAGTTTGTGTAATCTAACAAGATGTACAAGTTAGTAGATTCGCCTCATTTCTAAAGTAGTTTCTTGAGAAAACAAACATCTTCATTGCCGAACATTGTACTGTGTGAAATAAGCTAATTCGGTTCTAGGAATCACTTGCTTTCCTACAAAGAAGGTTGAGTGCAGCAAGTTCAAACTTTCCTAGTTTGTGTAATCTAACAAGATGTACAAGTTAGTAGATTCGCCTCATTTCTAAAGTAGTTTCTTGAAAACAAACATCTTCATTGCCGAACATTGTACTGTGTGAAATAAGCTAATTCGGTTCTAGGAATCACTTGCTTTCCTACAAAGAAGGTTGAGTGCAGCAAGTTCAAACTTTCCTAGTTTGTGTAATCTAACAAGATGTACAAGTTAGTAGATTCGCCTCATTTCTAAAGTAGTTTCTTGAGAAAACAAACATCTTCATTGCGAACATTGTACTGTGTGAAATAAGCTAATTCGGTTCTAGGAATCACTTGCTTTCCTACAAAGAAGGTTGAGTGCAGCAAGTTCAAACTTTCCTAGTTTGTGTAATCTAACAAGATGTACAAGTTAGTAGATTCGCCTCATTTCTAAAGTAGTTTCTTGAGAAAACAAACATCTTCATTGCCGAACATTGTACTGTGTGAAATAAGCTAATTCGGTTCTAGGAATCACTTGCTTTCCTACAAAGAAGGTTGAGTGCAGCAAGTTCAAACTTTCCTAGTTTGTGTAATCTAACAAGATGTACAAGTTAGTAGATTCGCCTCATTTCTAAAAGTAGTTTCTTGAGAAAACAAACATCTTCATTGCCGAACATTGTACTGTGTGAAATAAGCTAATTCGGTTCTAGGAATCACTTGCTTTCCTACAAAGAAGGTTGAGTGCAGCAAGTTCAAACTTTCCTAGTTTGTGTAATCTAACAAGATGTACAAGTTAGTAGATTCGCCTCATTTCTAAAGTAGTTTCTTGAAAAACAAACATCTTCATTGCGAACATTGTACTGTGTGAAATAAGCTAATTCGGTTCTAGGAATCACTTGCTTTCCTACAAAGAAGGTTGAGTGCAGCAAGTTCAAACTTTCCTAGTTTGTGTAATCTAACAAGATGTACAAGTTAGTAGATTCGCCTCATTTCTAAAGTAGTTTCTTGAGAAAACAAACATCTTCATTGCCGAACATTGTACTGTGTGAAATAAGCTAATTCGGTTCTAGGAATCACTTGCTTTCCTACAAAGAAGGTTGAGTGCAGCAAGTTCAAACTTTCCTAGTTTGTGTAATCTAACAAGATGTACAAGTTAGTAGATTCGCCTCATTTCTAAAGTAGTTTCTTGAGAAAACAAACATCTTCATTGCCGAACATTGTACTGTGTGAAATAAGCTAATTCGGTTCTAGGAATCACTTGCTTTCCTACAAAGAAGGTTGAGTGCAGCAAGTTCAAACTTTCCTAGTTTGTGTAATCTAACAAGATGTACAAGTTAGTAGATTCGCCTCATTTCTAAAGTAGTTTCTTGAGAAAACAAACATCTTCATTGCCGAACATTGTACTGTGTGAAATAAGCTAATTCGGTTCTAGGAATCACTTGCTTTCCTACAAAGAAGGTTGAGTGCAGCAAGTTCAAACTTTCCTAGTTTGTGTAATCTAACAAGATGTACAAGTTAGTAGATTCGCCTCATTTCTAAAGTAGTTTCTTGAGAAAACAAACATCATCATTGCCGAACATTGTACTGTGTGAAATAAGCTAATTCGGTTCTAGGAATCACTTGCTTTCCTACAAAGAAGGTTGAGTGCAGCAAGTTCAAACTTTCCTAGTTTGTGTAATCTAACAAGATGTACAAGTTAGTAGATTCGCCTCATTTCTAAAGTAGTTTCTTGAGAAAACAAACATCTTCATTGCCGAACATTGTACTGTGTGAAATAAGCTAATTCGGTTCTAGGAATCACTTGCTTTCCTACAAAGAAGGTTGAGTGCAGCAAGTTCAAACTTTCCTAGTTTGTGTAATCTAACAAGATGTACAAGTTAGTAGATTCGCCTCATTTCTAAAGTAGTTTCTTGAGAAAACAAACATCTTCATTGCGAACATTGTACTGTGTGAAATAAGCTAATTCGGTTCTAGGAATCACTTGCTTTCCTACAAAGAAGGTTGAGTGCAGCAAGTTCAAACTTTCCTAGTTTGTGTAATCTAACAAGATGTACAAGTTAGTAGTTTCGCCTCATTTCTAAAGTAGTTTCTTGAGAAAACAAACATCTTCATTGCGAACATTGTACTGTGTGTGAAATAAGCTAATTCGGTTCTAGGAATCACTTGCTTTCCTACAAAGAAGGTTGAGTGCAGCAAGTTCAAACTTTCCTAGTTTGTGTAATCTAACAAGATGTACAAGTTAGTAGATTCGCCTCATTTCTAAAGTAGTTTCTTGAGAAAACAAACATCTTCATTGCCGAACATTGTACTGTGTGAAATAAGCTAATTCGGTTCTAGGAATCACTTGCTTTCCTACAAAGAAGGTTGAGTGCAGCAAGTTCAAACTTTCCTAGTTTGTGTAATCTAACAAGATGTACAAGTTAGTAGATTCGCCTCATTTCTAAAGTAGTTTCTTGAGAAAACAAACATCTTCATTGCCGAACATTGTACTGTGTGAAATAAGCTAATTCGGTTCTAGGAATCACTTGCTTTCCTACAAAGAAGGTTGAGTGCAGCAAGTTCAAACTTTCCTAGTTTGTGTAATCTAACAAGATGTACAAGTTAGTAGATTCGCCTCATTTCTAAAGTAGTTTCTTGAGAAAACAAACATCTTCATTGCCGAACATTGTACTGTGTGAAATAAGCTAATTCGGTTCTAGGAATCACTTGCTTTCCTACAAAAGAAGGTTGAGTGCAGCAAGTTCAAACTTTCCTAGTTTGTGTAATCTAACAAGATGTACAAGTTAGTAGATTCGCCTCATTTCTAAAGTAGTTTCTTGAGAAAACAAACATCTTCATTGCGAACATTGTACTGTGTGAAATAAGCTAATTCGGTTCTAGGAATCACTTGCTTTCCTACAAAGAAGGTTGAGTGCAGCAAGTTCAAACTTTCCTAGTTTGTGTAATCTAACAAGATGTACAAGTTAGTAGATTCGCCTCATTTCTAAAGTAGTTTCTTGAGAAAACAAACATCTTCATTGCCGAACATTGTACTGTGTGAAATAAGCTAATTCGGTTCTAGGAATCACTTGCTTTCCTACAAAGAAGGTTGAGTGCAGCAAGTTCAAACTTTCCTAGTTTGTGTAATCTAACAAGATGTACAAGTTAGTAGATTCGCCTCATTTCTAAAGTAGTTTCTTGAGAAAACAAACATCTTCATTGCCGAACATTGTACTGTGTGAAATAAGCTAATTCGGTTCTAGGAATCACTTGCTTTCCTACAAAGAAGGTTGAGTGCAGCAAGTTCAAACTTTCCTAGTTTGTGTAATCTAACAAGATGTACAAGTTAGTAGATTCGCCTCATTTCTAAAGTAGTTTCTTGAGAAAACAAACATCTTCATTGCCGAACATTGTACTGTGTGAAATAAGCTAATTCGGTTCTAGGAATCACTTGCTTTCCTACAAAAAGAAGGTTGAGTGCAGCAAGTTCAAACTTTCCTAGTTTGTGTAATCTAACAAGATGTACAAGTTAGTAGATTCGCCTCATTTCTAAAAGTAGTTTCTTGAGAAAACAAACATCTTCATTCCCGAACATTGTACTGTGTGAAATAAGCTAATTCGGTTCTAGGAATCACTTGCTTTCCTACAAAGAAGGTTGAGTGCAGCAAGTTCAAACTTTCCTAGTTTGTGTAATCTAACAAGATGTACAAGTTAGTAGATTCGCCTCATTTCTAAAGTAGTTTCTTGAGAAAACAAACATCTTCATTGCCGAACATTGTACTGTGTGAAATAAGCTAATTCGGTTCTAGGAATCACTTGCTTTCCTACAAAGAAGGTTGAGTGCAGCAAGTTCAAACTTTCCTAGTTTGTGTAATCTAACAAGATGTACAAGTTAGTAGATTCGCCTCATTTCTAAAGTAGTTTCTTGAGAAAACAAACATCTTCATTGCCGAACATTGTACTGTGTGAAATAAGCTAATTCGGTTCTAGGAATCACTTGCTTTCCTAAAAAAGAAGGTTGAGTGCAGCAAGTTCAAACTTTCCTAGTTTGTGTAATCTAACAAGATGTACAAGTTAGTAGATTCGCCTCATTTCTAAAGTAGTTTCTTGAGAAAACAAACATCTTCATTGCCGAACATTGTACTGTGTGAAATAAGCTAATTCGGTTCTAGGAATCACTTGCTTTCCTACAAAGAAGGTTGAGTGCAGCAAGTTCAAACTTTCCTAGTTTGTGTAATCTAACAAGATGTACAAGTTAGTAGATTCGCCTCATTTCTAAAGTAGTTTCTTGAGAAAACAAACATCTTCATTGCCGAACATTGTACTGTGTGAAATAAGCTAATTCGGTTCTAGGAATCACTTGCTTTCCTACAAAGAAGGTTGAGTGCAGCAAGTTCAAACTTTCCTAGTTTGTGTAATCTAACAAGATGTACAAGTTAGTAGATTCGCCTCATTTCTAAAGTAGTTTCTTGAGAAAACAAACATCTTCATTGCCGAACATTGTACTGTGTGAAATAAGCTAATTCGGTTCTAGGAATCACTTGCTTTCCTACAAAGAAGGTTGAGTGCAGCAAGTTCAAACTTTTCCTAGTTTGTGTAATCTAACAAGATGTACAAGTTAGTAGATTCGCCTCATTTCTAAAGTAGTTTCTTGAGAAAACAAACATCTTCATTGCCGAACATTGTACTGTGTGAAATAAGCTAATTCGGTTCTAGGAATCACTTGCTTTCCTACAAAGAAGGTTGAGTGCAGCAAGTTCAAACTTTCCTAGTTTGTGTAATCTAACAAGATGTACAAGTTAGTAGATTCGCCTCATTTCTAAAGTAGTTTCTTGAGAAAACAAACATCTTCATTGCCGAACATTGTACTGTGTGAAATAAGCTAATTCGGTTCTAGGAATCACTTGCTTTCCTACAAAGAAGGTTGAGTGCAGCAAGTTCAAACTTTCCTAGTTTGTGTAATCTAACAAGATGTACAAGTTAGTAGATTCGCCTCATTTCTAAAGTAGTTTCTTGAGAAAACAAACATCTTCATTGCCGAACATTGTACTGTGTGAAATAAGCTAATTCGGTTCTAGGAATCACTTGCTTTCCTACAAAGAAGGTTGAGTGCAGCAAGTTCAAACTTTCCTAGTTTGTGTAATCTAACAAGATGTACAAGTTAGTAGATTCGCCTCATTTCTAAAGTAGTTTCTTGAGAAAACAAACATCTTCATTGCCGAACATTGTACTGTGTGAAATAAAGCTAATTCGGTTCTAGGAATCACTTGCTTTCCTACAAAGAAGGTTGAGTGCAGCAAGTTCAAACTTTCCTAGTTTGTGTAATCTAACAAGATGTACAAGTTAGTAGATTCGCCTCATTTCTAAAGTAGTTTCTTGAGAAAACAAACATCTTCATTGCCGAACATTGTACTGTGTGAAATAAGCTAATTCGGTTCTAGGAATCACTTGCTTTCCTACAAAGAAGGTTGAGTGCAGCAAGTTCAAACTTTCCTAGTTTGTGTAATCTAACAAGATGTACAAGTTAGTAGATTCGCCTCATTTCTAAAGTAGTTTCTTGAGAAAACAAACATCTTCATTGCCGAACATTGTACTGTGTGAAATAAGCTAATTCGGTTCTAGGAATCACTTGCTTTCCTACAAAGAAGGTTGAGTGCAGCAAGTTCAAACTTTCCTAGTTTGTGTAATCTAACAAGATGTACAAGTTAGTAGATTCGCCTCATTTCTAAAGTAGTTTCTTGAGAAAACAAACATCTTCATTGCCGAACATTGTACTGTGTGAAATAAGCTAATTCGGTTCTAGGAATCACTTGCTTTCCTACAAAGAAGGTTGAGTGCAGCAAGTTCAAACTTTCCTAGTTTGTGTAATCTAACAAGATGTACAAGTTAGTAGATTCGCCTCATTTCTAAAGTAGTTTCTTGAGAAAACAAACATCTTCATTGCCGAACATTGTACTGTGTGAAATAAGCTAATTCGGTTCTAGGAATCACTTGCTTTCCTACAAAGAAGGTTGAGTGCAGCAAGTTCAAACTTTCCTAGTTTGTGTAATCTAACAAGATGTACAAGTTAGTAGATTCGCCTCATTTCTAAAAGTAGTTTCTTGAGAAAACAAACATCTTCATTGCCGAACATTGTACTGTGTGAAATAAGCTAATTCGGTTCTAGGAATCACTTGCTTTCCTACAAAGAAGGTTGAGTGCAGCAAGTTCAAACTTTCCTAGTTTGTGTAATCTAACAAGATGTACAAGTTAGTAGATTCGCCTCATTTCTAAAGTAGTTTCTTGAGAAAACAAACATCTTCATTGCGAACATTGTACTGTGTGAAATAAGCTAATTCGGTTCTAGGAATCACTTGCTTTCCTACAAAGAAGGTTGAGTGCAGCAAGTTCAAACTTTCCTAGTTTGTGTAATCTAACAAGATGTACAAGTTAGTAGATTCGCCTCATTTCTAAAGTAGTTTCTTGAGAAAACAAACATCTTCATTGCCGAACATTGTACTGTGTGAAATAAGCTAATTCGGTTCTAGGAATCACTTGCTTTCCTACAAAGAAGGTTGAGTGCAGCAAGTTCAAACTTTCCTAGTTTGTGTAATCTAACAAGATGTACAAGTTAGTAGATTCGCCTCATTTCTAAAAGTAGTTTCTTGAGAAAACAAACATCTTCATTGCCGAACATTGTACTGTGTGAAATAAGCTAATTCGGTTCTAGGAATCACTTGCTTTCCTACAAAGAAGGTTGAGTGCAGCAAGTTCAAACTTTCCTAGTTTGTGTAATCTAACAAGATGTACAAGTTAGTAGATTCGCCTCATTTCTAAAGTAGTTTCTTGAGAAAACAAACATCTTCATTGCCGAACATTGTACTGTGTGAAATAAGCTAATTCGGTTCTAGGAATCACTTGCTTTCCTACAAAGAAGGTTGAGTGCAGCAAGTTCAAACTTTCCTAGTTTGTGTAATCTAACAAGATGTACAAGTTAGTAGATTCGCCTCATTTCTAAAGTAGTTTCTTGAGAAAACAAACATCTTCATTGCCGAACATTGTACTGTGTGAAATAAGCTAATTCGGTTCTAGGAATCACTTGCTTTCCTACAAAGAAGGTTGAGTGCAGCAAGTTCAAACTTTCCTAGTTTGTGTAATCTAACAAGATGTACAAGTTAGTAGATTCGCCTCATTTCTAAAGTAGTTTCTTGAGAAAACAAACATCTTCATTGCCGAACATTGTACTGTGTGAAATAAGCTAATTCGGTTCTAGGAATCACTTGCTTTCCTACAAAGAAGGTTGAGTGCAGCAAGTTCAAACTTTCCTAGTTTGTGTAATCTAACAAGATGTACAAGTTAGTAGATTCGCCTCATTTCTAAAAGTAGTTTCTTGAGAAAACAAACATCTTCATTGCCGAACATTGTACTGTGTGAAATAAGCTAATTCGGTTCTAGGAATCACTTGCTTTCCTACAAAGAAGGTTGAGTGCAGCAAGTTCAAACTTTCCTAGTTTGTGTAATCTAACAAGATGTACAAGTTAGTAGATTCGCCTCATTTCTAAAGTAGTTTCTTGAGAAAACAAACATCTTCATTGCCGAACATTGTACTGTGTGAAATAAGCTAATTCGGTTCTAGGAATCACTTGCTTTCCTACAAAGAAGGTTGAGTGCAGCAAGTTCAAACTTTCCTAGTTTGTGTAATCTAACAAGATGTACAAGTTAGTAGATTCGCCTCATTTCTAAAGTAGTTTCTTGAGAAAACAAACATCTTCATTGCCGAACATTGTACTGTGTGAAATAAGCTAATTCGGTTCTAGGAATCACTTGCTTTCCTACAAAGAAGGTTGAGTGCAGCAAGTTCAAACTTTCCTAGTTTGTGTAATCTAACAAGATGTACAAGTTAGTAGATTCGCCTCATTTCTAAAGTAGTTTCTTGAAAACAAACATCTTCATTGCCGAACATTGTACTGTGTGAAATAAGCTAATTCGGTTCTAGGAATCACTTGCTTTCCTACAAAGAAGGTTGAGTGCAGCAAGTTCAAACTTTCCTAGTTTGTGTAATCTAACAAGATGTACAAGTTAGTAGATTCGCCTCATTTCTAAAGTAGTTTCTTTTGAAAACAAACATCTTCATTGCCGAACATTGTACTGTGTGAAATAAGCTAATTCGGTTCTAGGAATCACTTGCTTTCCTACAAAGAAGGTTGAGTGCAGCAAGTTCAAACTTTCCTAGTTTGTGTAATCTAACAAGATGTACAAGTTAGTAGATTCGCCTCATTTCTAAAGTAGTTTCTTGAAAAACAAACATCTTCATTGCCGAACATTGTACTGTGTGAAATAAGCTAATTCGGTTCTAGGAATCACTTGCTTTCCTACAAAAGAAGGTTGAGTGCAGCAAGTTCAAACTTTCCTAGTTTGTGTAATCTAACAAGATGTACAAGTTAGTAGATTCGCCTCATTTCTAAAGTAGTTTCTTGAGAAAACAAACATCTTCATTGCCGAACATTGTACTGTGTGAAATAAGCTAATTCGGTTCTAGGAATCACTTGCTTTCCTACAAAGAAGGTTGAGTGCAGCAAGTTCAAACTTTCCTAGTTTGTGTAATCTAACAAGATGTACAAGTTAGTAGATTCGCCTCATTTCTAAAGTAGTTTCTTGAGAAAACAAACATCTTCATTGCCGAACATTGTACTGTGTGAAATAAGCTAATTCGGTTCTAGGAATCACTTGCTTTCCTACAAAGAAGGTTGAGTGCAGCAAGTTCAAACTTTCCTAGTTTGTGTAATCTAACAAGATGTACAAGTTAGTAGATTCGCCTCATTTCTAAAGTAGTTTCTTGAGAAAACAAACATCTTCATTGCGAACATTGTACTGTGTGAAATAAGCTAATTCGGTTCTAGGAATCACTTGCTTTCCTACAAAGAAGGTTGAGTGCAGCAAGTTCAAACTTTCCTAGTTTGTGTAATCTAACAAGATGTACAAGTTAGTAGATTCGCCTCATTTCTAAAGTAGTTTCTTGAGAAAACAAACATCTTCATTGCCGAACATTGTACTGTGTGAAATAAGCTAATTCGGTTCTAGGAATCACTTGCTTTCCTACAAAGAAGGTTGAGTGCAGCAAGTTCAAACTTTCCTAGTTTGTGTAATCTAACAAGATGTACAAGTTAGTAGATTCGCCTCATTTCTAAAGTAGTTTCTTGAGAAAACAAACATCTTCATTGCCGAACATTGTACTGTGTGAAATAAGCTAATTCGGTTCTAGGAATCACTTGCTTTCCTACAAAGAAGGTTGAGTGCAGCAAGTTCAAACTTTCCTAGTTTGTGTAATCTAACAAGATGTACAAGTTAGTAGATTCGCCTCATTTCTAAAGTAGTTTCTTGAGAAAACAAACATCTTCATTGCCGAACATTGTACTGTGTGAAATAAGCTAATTCGGTTCTAGGAATCACTTGCTTTCCTACAAAGAAGGTTGAGTGCAGCAAGTTCAAACTTTCCTAGTTTGTGTAATCTAACAAGATGTACAAGTTAGTAGATTCGCCTCATTTCTAAAAGTAGTTTCTTGAGAAAACAAACATCTTCATTGCCGAACATTGTACTGTGTGAAATAAGCTAATTCGGTTCTAGGAATCACTTGCTTTCCTACAAAGAAGGTTGAGTGCAGCAAGTTCAAACTTTCCTAGTTTGTGTAATCTAACAAGATGTACAAGTTAGTAGATTCGCCTCATTTCTAAAGTAGTTTCTTGAGAAAACAAACATCTTCATTGCCGAACATTGTACTGTGTGAAATAAGCTAATTCGGTTCTAGGAATCACTTGCTTTCCTACAAAGAAGGTTGAGTGCAGCAAGTTCAAACTTTCCTAGTTTGTGTAATCTAACAAGATGTACAAGTTAGTAGATTCGCCTCATTTCTAAAGTAGTTTCTTGAGAAAACAAACATCTTCATTGCCTAGCATTGTACTGTGTGAAATAAGCTAATTCGGTTCTAGGAATCACTTGCTTTCCTACAAAGAAGGTTGAGTGCAGCAAGTTCAAACTTTCCTAGTTTGTGTAATCTAACAAGATGTACAAGTTAGTAGATTCGCCTCATTTCTAAAGTAGTTTCTTGAGAAAACAAACATCTTCATTGCCGAACATTGTACTGTGTGAAATAAGCTAATTCGGTTCTAGGAATCACTTGCTTTCCTACAAAAAGAAGGTTGAGTGCAGCAAGTTCAAACTTTCCTAGTTTGTGTAATCTAACAAGATGTACAAGTTAGTAGATTCGCCTCATTTCTAAAGTAGTTTCTTGAGAAAACAAACATCTTCATTGCCGAACATTGTACTGTGTGAAATAAGCTAATTCGGTTCTAGGAATCACTTGCTTTCCTACAAAGAAGGTTGAGTGCAGCAAGTTCAAACTTTCCTAGTTTGTGTAATCTAACAAGATGTACAAGTTAGTAGATTCGCCTCATTTCTAAAGTAGTTTCTTGAGAAAACAAACATCTTCATTGCCGAACATTGTACTGTGTGAAATAAGCTAATTCGGTTCTAGGAATCACTTGCTTTCCTACAAAGAAGGTTGAGTGCAGCAAGTTCAAACTTTCCTAGTTTGTGTAATCTAACAAGATGTACAAGTTAGTAGATTCGCCTCATTTCTAAAGTAGTTTCTTGAGAAAACAAACATCTTCATTGCCGAACATTGTACTGTGTGAAATAAGCTAATTCGGTTCTAGGAATCACTTGCTTTCCTACAAAAGAAGGTTGAGTGCAGCAAGTTCAAACTTTCCTAGTTTGTGTAATCTAACAAGATGTACAAGTTAGTAGATTCGCCTCATTTCTAAAGTAGTTTCTTGAGAAAACAAACATCTTCATTGCCGAACATTGTACTGTGTGAAATAAGCTAATTCGGTTCTAGGAATCACTTGCTTTCCTACAAAGAAGGTTGAGTGCAGCAAGTTCAAACTTTCCTAGTTTGTGTAATCTAACAAGATGTACAAGTTAGTAGATTCGCCTCATTTCTAAAGTAGTTTCTTGAGAAAACAAACATCTTCATTGCCGAACATTGTACTGTGTGAAATAAGCTAATTCGGTTCTAGGAATCACTTGCTTTCCTACAAAGAAGGTTGAGTGCAGCAAGTTCAAACTTTCCTAGTTTGTGTAATCTAACAAGATGTACAAGTTAGTAGATTCGCCTCATTTCTAAAGTAGTTTCTTGAGAAAACAAACATCTTCATTGCCGAACATTGTACTGTGTGAAATAAGCTAATTCGGTTCTAGGAATCACTTGCTTTCCTACAAAAGAAGGTTGAGTGCAGCAAGTTCAAACTTTCCTAGTTTGTGTAATCTAACAAGATGTACAAGTTAGTAGATTCGCCTCATTTCTAAAGTAGTTTCTTGAGAAAACAAACATCTTCATTGCCGAACATTGTACTGTGTGAAATAAGCTAATTCGGTTCTAGGAATCACTTGCTTTCCTACAAAGAAGGTTGAGTGCAGCAAGTTCAAACTTTCCTAGTTTGTGTAATCTAACAAGATGTACAAGTTAGTAGATTCGCCTCATTTCTAAAGTAGTTTCTTGAGAAAACAAACATCTTCATTGCCGAACATTGTACTGTGTGAAATAAGCTAATTCGGTTCTAGGAATCACTTGCTTTCCTACAAAGAAGGTTGAGTGCAGCAAGTTCAAACTTTCCTAGTTTGTGTAATCTAACAAGATGTACAAGTTAGTAGATTCGCCTCATTTCTAAAGTAGTTTCTTGAGAAAACAAACATCTTCATTGCCGAACATTGTACTGTGTGAAATAAGCTAATTCGGTTCTAGGAATCACTTGCTTTCCTACAAAGAAGGTTGAGTGCAGCAAGTTCAAACTTTCCTAGTTTGTGTAATCTAACAAGATGTACAAGTTAGTAGATTCGCCTCATTTCTAAAAGTAGTTTCTTGAGAAAACAAACATCTTCATTGCCGAACATTGTACTGTGTGAAATAAGCTAATTCGGTTCTAGGAATCACTTGCTTTCCTACAAAGAAGGTTGAGTGCAGCAAGTTCAAACTTTCCTAGTTTGTGTAATCTAACAAGATGTACAAGTTAGTAGATTCGCCTCATTTCTAAAGTAGTTTCTTGAGAAAACAAACATCTTCATTGCCGAACATTGTACTGTGTGAAATAAGCTAATTCGGTTCTAGGAATCACTTGCTTTCCTACAAAGAAGGTTGAGTGCAGCAAGTTCAAACTTTCCTAGTTTGTGTAATCTAACAAGATGTACAAGTTAGTAGATTCGCCTCATTTCTAAAGTAGTTTCTTGAGAAAACAAACATCTTCATTGCCGAACATTGTACTGTGTGAAATAAGCTAATTCGGTTCTAGGAATCACTTGCTTTCCTACAAAGAAGGTTGAGTGCAGCAAGTTCAAACTTTCCTAGTTTGTGTAATCTAACAAGATGTACAAGTTAGTAGATTCGCCTCATTTCTAAAGTAGTTTCTTGAGAAAACAAACATCTTCATTGCCGAACATTGTACTGTGTGAAATAAGCTAATTCGGTTCTAGGAATCACTTGCTTTCCTACAAAGAAGGTTGAGTGCAGCAAGTTCAAACTTTCCTAGTTTGTGTAATCTAACAAGATGTACAAGTTAGTAGTAGATTCGCCTCATTTCTAAAGTAGTTTCTTGAGAAAACAAACATCTTCATTGCCGAACATTGTACTGTGTGAAATAAGCTAATTCGGTTCTAGGAATCACTTGCTTTCCTACAAAGAAGGTTGAGTGCAGCAAGTTCAAACTTTCCTAGTTTGTGTAATCTAACAAGATGTACAAGTTAGTAGATTCGCCTCATTTCTAAAGTAGTTTCTTGAGAAAACAAACATCTTCATTGCCGAACATTGTACTGTGTGAAATAAGCTAATTCGGTTCTAGGAATCACTTGCTTTCCTACAAAGAAGGTTGAGTGCAGCAAGTTCAAACTTTCCTAGTTTGTGTAATCTAACAAGATGTACAAGTTAGTAGATTCGCCTCATTTCTAAAGTAGTTTCTTGAGAAAACAAACATCTTCATTGCCGAACATTGTACTGTGTGAAATAAGCTAATTCGGTTCTAGGAATCACTTGCTTTCCTACAAAGAAGGTTGAGTGCAGCAAGTTCAAACTTTCCTAGTTTGTGTAATCTAACAAGATGTACAAGTTAGTAGATTCGCCTCATTTCTAAAGTAGTTTCTTGAGAAAACAAACATCTTCATTGCCGAACATTGTACTGTGTGAAATAAGCTAATTCGGTTCTAGGAATCACTTGCTTTCCTACAAAGAAGGTTGAGTGCAGCAAGTTCAAACTTTCCTAGTTTGTGTAATCTAACAAGATGTACAAGTTAGTAGATTCGCCTCATTTCTAAAGTAGTTTCTTGAGAAAACAAACATCTTCATTGCCGAACATTGTACTGTGTGAAATAAGCTAATTCGGTTCTAGGAATCACTTGCTTTCCTACAAAAAAGGTTGAGTGCAGCAAGTTCAAACTTTCCTAGTTTGTGTAATCTAACAAGATGTACAAGTTAGTAGATTCGCCTCATTTCTAAAGTAGTTTCTTGAGAAAACAAACATCTTCATTGCCGAACATTGTACTGTGTGAAATAAGCTAATTCGGTTCTAGGAATCACTTGCTTTCCTACAAAGAAGGTTGAGTGCAGCAAGTTCAAACTTTCCTAGTTTGTGTAATCTAACAAGATGTACAAGTTAGTAGATTCGCCTCATTTCTAAAGTAGTTTCTTGAGAAAACAAACATCTTCATTGCCGAACATTGTACTGTGTGAAATAAGCTAATTCGGTTCTAGGAATCACTTGCTTTCCTACAAAGAAGGTTGAGTGCAGCAAGTTCAAACTTTCCTAGTTTGTGTAATCTAACAAGATGTACAAGTTAGTAGATTCGCCTCATTTCTAAAGTAGTTTCTTGAGAAAACAAACATCTTCATTGCCGAACATTGTACTGTGTGAAATAAGCTAATTCGGTTCTAGGAATCACTTGCTTTCCTACAAAAGAAGGTTGAGTGCAGCAAGTTCAAACTTTCCTAGTTTGTGTAATCTAACAAGATGTACAAGTTAGTAGATTCGCCTCATTTCTAAAGTAGTTTCTTGAGAAAACAAACATCTTCATTGCCGAACATTGTACTGTGTGAAATAAGCTAATTCGGTTCTAGGAATCACTTGCTTTCCTACAAAAGAAGGTTGAGTGCAGCAAGTTCAAACTTTCCTAGTTTGTGTAATCTAACAAGATGTACAAGTTAGTAGATTCGCCTCATTTCTAAAGTAGTTTCTTGAGAAAACAAACATCTTCATTGCCGAACATTGTACTGTGTGAAATAAGCTAATTCGGTTCTAGGAATCACTTGCTTTCCTACAAAGAAGGTTGAGTGCAGCAAGTTCAAACTTTCCTAGTTTGTGTAATCTAACAAGATGTACAAGTTAGTAGATTCGCCTCATTTCTAAAGTAGTTTCTTGAGAAAACAAACATCTTCATTGCCGAACATTGTACTGTGTGAAATAAGCTAATTCGGTTCTAGGAATCACTTGCTTTCCTACAAAGAAGGTTGAGTGCAGCAAGTTCAAACTTTCCTAGTTTGTGTAATCTAACAAGATGTACAAGTTAGTAGATTCGCCTCATTTCTAAAGTAGTTTCTTGAGAAAACAAACATCTTCATTGCCGAACATTGTACTGTGTGAAATAAGCTAATTCGGTTCTAGGAATCACTTGCTTTCCTACAAAGAAGGTTGAGTGCAGCAAGTTCAAACTTTCCTAGTTTGTGTAATCTAACAAGATGTACAAGTTAGTAGATTCGCCTCATTTCTAAAGTAGTTTCTTGAGAAAACAAACATCTTCATTGCCGAACATTGTACTGTGTGAAATAAGCTAATTCGGTTCTAGGAATCACTTGCTTTCCTACAAAGAAGGTTGAGTGCAGCAAGTTCAAACTTTCCTAGTTTGTGTAATCTAACAAGATGTACAAGTTAGTAGATTCGCCTCATTTCTAAAGTAGTTTCTTGAGAAAACAAACATCTTCATTGCCGAACATTGTACTGTGTGAAATAAGCTAATTCGGTTCTAGGAATCACTTGCTTTCCTACAAAGAAGGTTGAGTGCAGCAAGTTCAAACTTTCCCTAGTTTGTGTAATCTAACAAGATGTACAAGTTAGTAGATTCGCCTCATTTCTAAAGTAGTTTCTTGAGAAAACAAACATCTTCATTGCCGAACATTGTACTGTGTGAAATAAGCTAATTCGGTTCTAGGAATCACTTGCTTTCCTACAAAGAAGGTTGAGTGCAGCAAGTTCAAACTTTCCTAGTTTGTGTAATCTAACAAGATGTACAAGTTAGTAGATTCGCCTCATTTCTAAAGTAGTTTCTTGAGAAAACAAACATCTTCATTGCCGAACATTGTACTGTGTGAAATAAGCTAATTCGGTTCTAGGAATCACTTGCTTTCCTACAAAGAAGGTTGAGTGCAGCAAGTTCAAACTTTCCTAGTTTGTGTAATCTAACAAGATGTACAAGTTAGTAGATTCGCCTCATTTCTAAAGTAGTTTCTTGAGAAAACAAACATCTTCATTGCCGAACATTGTACTGTGTGAAATAAGCTAATTCGGTTCTAGGAATCACTTGCTTTCCTACAAAGAAGGTTGAGTGCAGCAAGTTCAAACTTTCCTAGTTTGTGTAATCTAACAAGATGTACAAGTTAGTAGATTCGCCTCATTTCTAAAGTAGTTTCTTGAGAAAACAAACATCTTCATTGCCGAACATTGTACTGTGTGAAATAAGCTAATTCGGTTCTAGGAATCACTTGCTTTCCTACAAAGAAGGTTGAGTGCAGCAAGTTCAAACTTTCCTAGTTTGTGTAATCTAACAAGATGTACAAGTTAGTAGATTCGCCTCATTTCTAAAGTAGTTTCTTGAGAAAACAAACATCTTCATTGCCGAACATTGTACTGTGTGAAATAAGCTAATTCGGTTCTAGGAATCACTTGCTTTCCTACAAAAGAAGGTTGAGTGCAGCAAGTTCAAACTTTCCTAGTTTGTGTAATCTAACAAGATGTACAAGTTAGTAGATTCGCCTCATTTCTAAAGTAGTTTCTTGAGAAAACAAACATCTTCATTGCCGAACATTGTACTGTGTGAAATAAGCTAATTCGGTTCTAGGAATCACTTGCTTTCCTACAAAAGAAGGTTGAGTGCAGCAAGTTCAAACTTTCCTAGTTTGTGTAATCTAACAAGATGTACAAGTTAGTAGATTCGCCTCATTTCTAAAGTAGTTTCTTGAGAAAACAAACATCTTCATTGCCGAACATTGTACTGTGTGAAATAAGCTAATTCGGTTCTAGGAATCACTTGCTTTCCTACAAAGAAGGTTGAGTGCAGCAAGTTCAAACTTTCCTAGTTTGTGTAATCTAACAAGATGTACAAGTTAGTAGATTCGCCTCATTTCTAAAGTAGTTTCTTGAGAAAACAAACATCTTCATTGCCGAACATTGTACTGTGTGAAATAAGCTAATTCGGTTCTAGGAATCACTTGCTTTCCTACAAAGAAGGTTGAGTGCAGCAAGTTCAAACTTTCCTAGTTTGTGTAATCTAACAAGATGTACAAGTTAGTAGATTCGCCTCATTTCTAAAGTAGTTTCTTGAGAAAACAAACATCTTCATTGCCGAACATTGTACTGTGTGAAATAAGCTAATTCGGTTCTAGGAATCACTTGCTTTCCTACAAAGAAGGTTGAGTGCAGCAAGTTCAAACTTTCCTAGTTTGTGTAATCTAACAAGATGTACAAGTTAGTAGATTCGCCTCATTTCTAAAGTAGTTTCTTGAGAAAACAAACATCTTCATTGCCGAACATTGTACTGTGTGAAATAAGCTAATTCGGTTCTAGGAATCACTTGCTTTCCTACAAAGAAGGTTGAGTGCAGCAAGTTCAAACTTTCCTAGTTTGTGTAATCTAACAAGATGTACAAGTTAGTAGATTCGCCTCATTTCTAAAGTAGTTTCTTGAGAAAACAAACATCTTCATTGCCGAACATTGTACTGTGTGAAATAAGCTAATTCGGTTCTAGGAATCACTTGCTTTCCTACAAAGAAGGTTGAGTGCAGCAAGTTCAAACTTTCCTAGTTTGTGTAATCTAACAAGATGTACAAGTTAGTAGATTCGCCTCATTTCTAAAGTAGTTTCTTGAGAAAACAAACATCTTCATTGCCGAACATTGTACTGTGTGAAATAAGCTAATTCGGTTCTAGGAATCACTTGCTTTCCTACAAACAAAGGTTGAGTGCAGCAAGTTCAAACTTTCCTAGTTTGTGTAATCTAACAAGATGTACAAGTTAGTAGATTCGCCTCATTTCTAAAGTAGTTTCTTGAAAAAACAAACATCTTCATTGCCGAACATTGTACTGTGTGAAATAAGCTAATTCGGTTCTAGGAATCACTTGCTTTCCTACAAAGAAGGTTGAGTGCAGCAAGTTCAAACTTTCCTAGTTTGTGTAATCTAACAAGATGTACAAGTTAGTAGATTCGCCTCATTTCTAAAGTAGTTTCTTGAGAAAACAAACATCTTCATTGCCGAACATTGTACTGTGTGAAATAAGCTAATTCGGTTCTAGGAATCACTTGCTTTCCTACAAAGAAGGTTGAGTGCAGCAAGTTCAAACTTTCCTAGTTTGTGTAATCTAACAAGATGTACAAGTTAGTAGATTCGCCTCATTTCTAAAGTAGTTTCTTGAGAAAACAAACATCTTCATTGCCGAACATTGTACTGTGTGAAATAAGCTAATTCGGTTCTAGGAATCACTTGCTTTCCTACAAAGAAGGTTGAGTGCAGCAAGTTCAAACTTTCCTAGTTTGTGTAATCTAACAAGATGTACAAGTTAGTAGATTCGCCTCATTTCTAAAGTAGTTTCTTGAGAAAACAAACATCTTCATTGCCGAACATTGTACTGTGTGAAATAAGCTAATTCGGTTCTAGGAATCACTTGCTTTCCTACAAAGAAGGTTGAGTGCAGCAAGTTCAAACTTTCCTAGTTTGTGTAATCTAACAAGATGTACAAGTTAGTAGATTCGCCTCATTTCTAAAGTAGTTTCTTGAGAAAACAAACATCTTCATTGCCGAACATTGTACTGTGTGAAATAAGCTAATTCGGTTCTAGGAATCACTTGCTTTCCTACAAAGAAGGTTGAGTGCAGCAAGTTCAAACTTTCCTAGTTTGTGTAATCTAACAAGATGTACAAGTTAGTAGATTCGCCTCATTTCTAAAGTAGTTTCTTGAGAAAACAAACATCTTCATTGCCGAACATTGTACTGTGTGAAATAAGCTAATTCGGTTCTAGGAATCACTTGCTTTCCTACAAAGAAGGTTGAGTGCAGCAAGTTCAAACTTTCCTAGTTTGTGTAATCTAACAAGATGTACAAGTTAGTAGATTCGCCTCATTTCTAAAGTAGTTTCTTGAGAAAACAAACATCTTCATTGCCGAACATTGTACTGTGTGAAATAAGCTAATTCGGTTCTAGGAATCACTTGCTTTCCTACAAAGAAGGTTGAGTGCAGCAAGTTCAAACTTTCCTAGTTTGTGTAATCTAACAAGATGTACAAGTTAGTAGATTCGCCTCATTTCTAAAGTAGTTTCTTGAGAAAACAAACATCTTCATTGCCGAACATTGTACTGTGTGAAATAAGCTAATTCGGTTCTAGGAATCACTTGCTTTCCTACAAAGAAGGTTGAGTGCAGCAAGTTCAAACTTTCCTAGTTTGTGTAATCTAACAAGATGTACAAGTTAGTAGATTCGCCTCATTTCTAAAGTAGTTTCTTGAGAAAACAAACATCTTCATTGCCGAACATTGTACTGTGTGAAATAAGCTAATTCGGTTCTAGGAATCACTTGCTTTCCTACAAAAAGAGGTTGAGTGCAGCAAGTTCAAACTTTCCTAGTTTGTGTAATCTAACAAGATGTACAAGTTAGTAGATTCGCCTCATTTCTAAAGTAGTTTCTTGAGAAAACAAACATCTTCATTGCCGAACATTGTACTGTGTGAAATAAGCTAATTCGGTTCTAGGAATCACTTGCTTTCCTACAAAGAAGGTTGAGTGCAGCAAGTTCAAACTTTCCTAGTTTGTGTAATCTAACAAGATGTACAAGTTAGTAGATTCGCCTCATTTCTAAAGTAGTTTCTTGAGAAAACAAACATCTTCATTGCCGAACATTGTACTGTGTGAAATAAGCTAATTCGGTTCTAGGAATCACTTGCTTTCCTACAAAGAAGGTTGAGTGCAGCAAGTTCAAACTTTCCTAGTTTGTGTAATCTAACAAGATGTACAAGTTAGTAGATTCGCCTCATTTCTAAAGTAGTTTCTTGAGAAAACAAACATCTTCATTGCCGAACATTGTACTGTGTGAAATAAGCTAATTCGGTTCTAGGAATCACTTGCTTTCCTACAAAGAAGGTTGAGTGCAGCAAGTTCAAACTTTCCTAGTTTGTGTAATCTAACAAGATGTACAAGTTAGTAGATTCGCCTCATTTCTAAAGTAGTTTCTTGAGAAAACAAACATCTTCATTGCCGAACATTGTACTGTGTGAAATAAGCTAATTCGGTTCTAGGAATCACTTGCTTTCCTACAAAGAAGGTTGAGTGCAGCAAGTTCAAACTTTCCTAGTTTGTGTAATCTAACAAGATGTACAAGTTAGTAGATTCGCCTCATTTCTAAAGTAGTTTCTTGAGAAAACAAACATCTTCATTGCCGACATTGTACTGTGTGAAATAAGCTAATTCGGTTCTAGGAATCACTTGCTTTCCTACAAAGAAGGTTGAGTGCAGCAAGTTCAAACTTTCCTAGTTTGTGTAATCTAACAAGATGTACAAGTTAGTAGATTCGCCTCATTTCTAAAGTAGTTTCTTGAGAAAACAAACATCTTCATTGCCGAACATTGTACTGTGTGAAATAAGCTAATTCGGTTCTAGGAATCACTTGCTTTCCTCAAAAGAAGGTTGAGTGCAGCAAGTTCAAACTTTCCTAGTTTGTGTAATCTAACAAGATGTACAAGTTAGTAGATTCGCCTCATTTCTAAAGTAGTTTCTTGAGAAAACAAACATCTTCATTGCCGAACATTGTACTGTGTGAAATAAGCTAATTCGGTTCTAGGAATCACTTGCTTTCCTACAAAGAAGGTTGAGTGCAGCAAGTTCAAACTTTCCTAGTTTGTGTAATCTAACAAGATGTACAAGTTAGTAGATTCGCCTCATTTCTAAAGTAGTTTCTTGAGAAAACAAACATCTTCATTGCCGAACATTGTACTGTGTGAAATAAGCTAATTCGGTTCTAGGAATCACTTGCTTTCCTACAAAGAAGGTTGAGTGCAGCAAGTTCAAACTTTCCTAGTTTGTGTAATCTAACAAGATGTACAAGTTAGTAGATTCGCCTCATTTCTAAAGTAGTTTCTTGACAAAACATCTTCATTGCCGAACATTGTACTGTGTGAAATAAGCTAATTCGGTTCTAGGAATCACTTGCTTTCCTACAAAGAAGGTTGAGTGCAGCAAGTTCAAACTTTCCTAGTTTGTGTAATCTAACAAGATGTACAAGTTAGTAGATTCGCCTCATTTCTAAAGTAGTTTCTTGAGAAAACAAACATCTTCATTGCCGAACATTGTACTGTGTGAAATAAGCTAATTCGGTTCTAGGAATCACTTGCTTTCCTACAAAGAAGGTTGAGTGCAGCAAGTTCAAACTTTCCTAGTTTGTGTAATCTAACAAGATGTACAAGTTAGTAGATTCGCCTCATTTCTAAAGTAGTTTCTTGAAAAACAAACATCTTCATTGCCGAACATTGTACTGTGTGAAATAAGCTAATTCGGTTCTAGGAATCACTTGCTTTCCTACAAAGAAGGTTGAGTGCAGCAAGTTCAAACTTTCCTAGTTTGTGTAATCTAACAAGATGTACAAGTTAGTAGATTCGCCTCATTTCTAAAGTAGTTTCTTGAGAAAACAAACATCTTCATTGCCGAACATTGTACTGTGTGAAATAAGCTAATTCGGTTCTAGGAATCACTTGCTTTCCTACAAAGAAGGTTGAGTGCAGCAAGTTCAAACTTTCCTAGTTTGTGTAATCTAACAAGATGTACAAGTTAGTAGATTCGCCTCATTTCTAAAGTAGTTTCTTGAGAAAACAAACATCTTCATTGCCGAACATTGTACTGTGTGAAATAAGCTAATTCGGTTCTAGGAATCACTTGCTTTCCTACAAAGAAGGTTGAGTGCAGCAAGTTCAAACTTTCCTAGTTTGTGTAATCTAACAAGATGTACAAGTTAGTAGATTCGCCTCATTTCTAAAGTAGTTTCTTGAGAAAACAAACATCTTCATTGCCGAACATTGTACTGTGTGAAATAAGCTAATTCGGTTCTAGGAATCACTTGCTTTCCTACAAAGAAGGTTGAGTGCAGCAAGTTCAAACTTTCCTAGTTTGTGTAATCTAACAAGATGTACAAGTTAGTAGATTCGCCTCATTTCTAAAGTAGTTTCTTGAAAAACAAACATCTTCATTGCCGAACATTGTACTGTGTGAAATAAGCTAATTCGGTTCTAGGAATCACTTGCTTTCCTACAAAGAAGGTTGAGTGCAGCAAGTTCAAACTTTCCTAGTTTGTGTAATCTAACAAGATGTACAAGTTAGTAGATTCGCCTCATTTCTAAAGTAGTTTCTTGAGAAAACAAACATCTTCATTGCCGAACATTGTACTGTGTGAAATAAGCTAATTCGGTTCTAGGAATCACTTGCTTTCCTACAAAGAAGGTTGAGTGCAGCAAGTTCAAACTTTCCTAGTTTGTGTAATCTAACAAGATGTACAAGTTAGTAGATTCGCCTCATTTCTAAAGTAGTTTCTTGAGAAAACAAACATCTTCATTGCCGAACATTGTACTGTGTGAAATAAGCTAATTCGGTTCTAGGAATCACTTGCTTTCCTACAAAGAAGGTTGAGTGCAGCAAGTTCAAACTTTCCTAGTTTGTGTAATCTAACAAGATGTACAAGTTAGTAGATTCGCCTCATTTCTAAAGTAGTTTCTTGAGAAAACAAACATCTTCATTGCCGAACATTGTACTGTGTGAAATAAGCTAATTCGGTTCTAGGAATCACTTGCTTTCCTACAAAGAAGGTTGAGTGCAGCAAGTTCAAACTTTCCTAGTTTGTGTAATCTAACAAGATGTACAAGTTAGTAGATTCGCCTCATTTCTAAAGTAGTTTCTTGAGAAAACAAACATCTTCATTGCCGAACATTGTACTGTGTGAAATAAGCTAATTCGGTTCTAGGAATCACTTGCTTTCCTACAAAGAAGGTTGAGTGCAGCAAGTTCAAACTTTCCTAGTTTGTGTAATCTAACAAGATGTACAAGTTAGTAGATTCGCCTCATTTCTAAAGTAGTTTCTTGAGAAAACAAACATCTTCATTGCCGAACATTGTACTGTGTGAAATAAGCTAATTCGGTTCTAGGAATCACTTGCTTTCCTACAAAGAAGGTTGAGTGCAGCAAGTTCAAACTTTCCTAGTTTGTGTAATCTAACAAGATGTACAAGTTAGTAGATTCGCCTCATTTCTAAAGTAGTTTCTTGAGAAAACAAACATCTTCATTGCCGAACATTGTACTGTGTGAAATAAGCTAATTCGGTTCTAGGAATCACTTGCTTTCCTACAAAGAAGGTTGAGTGCAGCAAGTTCAAACTTTCCTAGTTTGTGTAATCTAACAAGATGTACAAGTTAGTAGATTCGCCTCATTTCTAAAGTAGTTTCTTGAGAAAACAAACATCTTCATTGCCGAACATTGTACTGTGTGAAATAAGCTAATTCGGTTCTAGGAATCACTTGCTTTCCTACAAAGAAGGTTGAGTGCAGCAAGTTCAAACTTTCCTAGTTTGTGTAATCTAACAAGATGTACAAGTTAGTAGATTCGCCTCATTTCTAAAGTAGTTTCTTGAGAAAACAAACATCTTCATTGCCGAACATTGTACTGTGTGAAATAAGCTAATTCGGTTCTAGGAATCACTTGCTTTCCTACAAAGAAGGTTGAGTGCAGCAAGTTCAAACTTTCCTAGTTTGTGTAATCTAACAAGATGTACAAGTTAGTAGATTCGCCTCATTTCTAAAGTAGTTTCTTGAGAAAACAAACATCTTCATTGCCGAACATTGTACTGTGTGAAATAAGCTAATTCGGTTCTAGGAATCACTTGCTTTCCTACAAAGAAGGTTGAGTGCAGCAAGTTCAAACTTTCCTAGTTTGTGTAATCTAACAAGATGTACAAGTTAGTAGATTCGCCTCATTTCTAAAGTAGTTTCTTGAGAAAACAAACATCTTCATTGCCGAACATTGTACTGTGTGAAATAAGCTAATTCGGTTCTAGGAATCACTTGCTTTCCTACAAAGAAGGTTGAGTGCAGCAAGTTCAAACTTTCCTAGTTTGTGTAATCTAACAAGATGTACAAGTTAGTAGATTCGCCTCATTTCTAAAAGTAGTTTCTTGAGAAAACAAACATCTTCATTGCCGAACATTGTACTGTGTGAAATAAGCTAATTCGGTTCTAGGAATCACTTGCTTTCCTACAAAGAAGGTTGAGTGCAGCAAGTTCAAACTTTCCTAGTTTGTGTAATCTAACAAGATGTACAAGTTAGTAGATTCGCCTCATTTCTAAAGTAGTTTCTTGAGAAAACAAACATCTTCATTGCCGAACATTGTACTGTGTGAAATAAGCTAATTCGGTTCTAGGAATCACTTGCTTTCCTACAAAGAAGGTTGAGTGCAGCAAGTTCAAACTTTCCTAGTTTGTGTAATCTAACAAGATGTACAAGTTAGTAGATTCGCCTCATTTCTAAAGTAGTTTCTTGAGAAAACAAACATCTTCATTGCCGAACATTGTACTGTGTGAAATAAGCTAATTCGGTTCTAGGAATCACTTGCTTTCCTACAAAGAAGGTTGAGTGCAGCAAGTTCAAACTTTCCTAGTTTGTGTAATCTAACAAGATGTACAAGTTAGTAGATTCGCCTCATTTCTAAAGTAGTTTCTTGAGAAAACAAACATCTTCATTGCCGAACATTGTACTGTGTGAAATAAGCTAATTCGGTTCTAGAATCACTTGCTTTCCTACAAAGAAGGTTGAGTGCAGCAAGTTCAAACTTTCCTAGTTTGTGTAATCTAACAAGATGTACAAGTTAGTAGATTCGCCTCATTTCTAAAGTAGTTTCTTGAGAAAACAAACATCTTCATTGCCGAACATTGTACTGTGTGAAATAAGCTAATTCGGTTCTAGGAATCACTTGCTTTCCTACAAAGAAGGTTGAGTGCAGCAAGTTCAAACTTTCCTAGTTTGTGTAATCTAACAAGATGTACAAGTTAGTAGATTCGCCTCATTTCTAAAGTAGTTTCTTGAGAAAACAAACATCTTCATTGCCGAACATTGTACTGTGTGAAATAAGCTAATTCGGTTCTAGGAATCACTTGCTTTCCTACAAAGAAGGTTGAGTGCAGCAAGTTCAAACTTTCCTAGTTTGTGTAATCTAACAAGATGTACAAGTTAGTAGATTCGCCTCATTTCTAAAGTAGTTTCTTGAGAAAACAAACATCTTCATTGCGAACATTGTACTGTGTGAAATAAGCTAATTCGGTTCTAGGAATCACTTGCTTTCCTACAAAGAAGGTTGAGTGCAGCAAGTTCAAACTTTCCTAGTTTGTGTAATCTAACAAGATGTACAAGTTAGTAGATTCGCCTCATTTCTAAAGTAGTTTCTTGAGAAAACAAACATCTTCATTGCCGAACATTGTACTGTGTGAAATAAGCTAATTCGGTTCTAGGAATCACTTGCTTTCCTACAAAGAAGGTTGAGTGCAGCAAGTTCAAACTTTCCTAGTTTGTGTAATCTAACAAGATGTACAAGTTAGTAGATTCGCCTCATTTCTAAAGTAGTTTCTTGAGAAAACAAACATCTTCATTGCCGAACATTGTACTGTGTGAAATAAGCTAATTCGGTTCTAGGAATCACTTGCTTTCCTACAAAGAAGGTTGAGTGCAGCAAGTTCAAACTTTCCTAGTTTGTGTAATCTAACAAGATG
Source organism: Orientallactaga sibirica (assembly GCA_036365145.1). Classification (NCBI taxonomy): domain Eukaryota; kingdom Metazoa; phylum Chordata; class Mammalia; order Rodentia; family Dipodidae; genus Orientallactaga; species Orientallactaga sibirica. Next base: position 798,130 of record JAEOAD010000029.1, on the reverse strand, counting down.
TACAAGTTAGTAGATTCGCCTCATTTCTAAAGTAGTTTCTTGAGAAAACAAACATCTTCATTGCCGAACATTGTACTGTGTGAAATAAGCTAATTCGGTTCTAGGAATCACTTGCTTTCCTACAAAAAGGTTGAGTGCAGCAAGTTCAAACTTTCCTAGTTTGTGTAATCTAACAAGATGTACAAGTTAGTAGATTCGCCTCATTTCTAAAGTAGTTTCTTGAGAAAACAAACATCTTCATTGCCGAACATTGTACTGTGTGAAATAAGCTAATTCGGTTCTAGGAATCACTTGCTTTCCTACAAAGAAGGTTGAGTGCAGCAAGTTCAAACTTTCCTAGTTTGTGTAATCTAACAAGATGTACAAGTTAGTAGATTCGCCTCATTTCTAAAGTAGTTTCTTGAGAAAACAAACATCTTCATTGCCGAACATTGTACTGTGTGAAATAAGCTAATTCGGTTCTAGGAATCACTTGCTTTCCTACAAAGAAGGTTGAGTGCAGCAAGTTCAAACTTTCCTAGTTTGTGTAATCTAACAAGATGTACAAGTTAGTAGATTCGCCTCATTTCTAAAGTAGTTTCTTGAGAAAACAAACATCTTCATTGCCGAACATTGTACTGTGTGAAATAAGCTAATTCGGTTCTAGGAATCACTTGCTTTCCTACAAAGAAGGTTGAGTGCAGCAAGTTCAAACTTTCCTAGTTTGTGTAATCTAACAAGATGTACAAGTTAGTAGATTCGCCTCATTTCTAAAGTAGTTTCTTGAGAAAACAAACATCTTCATTGCCGAACATTGTACTGTGTGAAATAAGCTAATTCGGTTCTAGGAATCACTTGCTTTCCTACAAAGAAGGTTGAGTGCAGCAAGTTCAAACTTTCCTAGTTTGTGTAATCTAACAAGATGTAAGTTAGTAGATTCGCCTCATTTCTAAAGTAGTTTCTTGAGAAAACAAACATCTTCATTGCCGAACATTGTACTGTGTGAAATAAGCTAATTCGGTTCTAGGAATCACTTCCTTTTCCTACAAAGAAGGTTGAGTGCAGCAAGTTCAAACTTTCCTAGTTTGTGTAATCTAACAAGATGTACAAGTTAGTAGATTCGCCTCATTTCTAAAGTAGTTTCTTGAGAAAACAAACATCTTCATTGCCGAACATTGTACTGTGTGAAATAAGCTAATTCGGTTCTAGGAATCACTTGCTTTCCTACAAAGAAGGTTGAGTGCAGCAAGTTCAAACTTTCCTAGTTTGTGTAATCTAACAAGATGTACAAGTTAGTAGATTCGCCTCATTTCTAAAGTAGTTTCTTGAAAACAAAAACATCTTCATTGCCGAACATTGTACTGTGTGAAATAAGCTAATTCGGTTCTAGGAATCACTTGCTTTCCTACAAAGAAGGTTGAGTGCAGCAAGTTCAAACTTTCCTAGTTTGTGTAATCTAACAAGATGTACAAGTTAGTAGATTCGCCTCATTTCTAAAGTAGTTTCTTGAGAAAACAAACATCTTCATTGCCGAACATTGTACTGTGTGAAATAAGCTAATTCGGTTCTAGGAATCACTTGCTTTCCTACAAAGAAGGTTGAGTGCAGCAAGTTCAAACTTTCCTAGTTTGTGTAATCTAACAAGATGTACAAGTTAGTAGATTCGCCTCATTTCTAAAGTAGTTTCTTGAGAAAACAAACATCTTCATTGCCGAACATTGTACTGTGTGAAATAAGCTAATTCGGTTCTAGGAATCACTTGCTTTCCTACAAAGAAGGTTGAGTGCAGCAAGTTCAAACTTTCCTAGTTTGTGTAATCTAACAAGATGTACAAGTTAGTAGATTCGCCTCATTTCTAAAGTAGTTTCTTGAGAAAACAAACATCTTCATTGCCGAACATTGTACTGTGTGAAATAAGCTAATTCGGTTCTAGGAATCACTTGCTTTCCTACAAAGAAGGTTGAGTGCAGCAAGTTCAAACTTTCCTAGTTTGTGTAATCTAACAAGATGTACAAGTTAGTAGATTCGCCTCATTTCTAAAGTAGTTTTTGAGAAAACAAACATCTTCATTGCGAACATTGTACTGTGTGAAATAAGCTAATTCGGTTCTAGGAATCACTTGCTTTCCTACAAAGAAGGTTGAGTGCAGCAAGTTCAAACTTTCCTAGTTTGTGTAATCTAACAAGATGTACAAGTTAGTAGATTCGCCTCATTTCTAAAGTAGTTTCTTGAGAAAACAAACATCTTCATTGCCGAACATTGTACTGTGTGAAATAAGCTAATTCGGTTCTAGGAATCACTTGCTTTCCTACAAAGAAGGTTGAGTGCAGCAAGTTCAAACTTTCCTAGTTTGTGTAATCTAACAAGATGTACAAGTTAGTAGATTCGCCTCATTTCTAAAGTAGTTTCTTGAGAAAACAAACATCTTCATTGCCGAACATTGTACTGTGTGAAATAAGCTAATTCGGTTCTAGGAATCACTTGCTTTCCTACAAAGAAGGTTGAGTGCAGCAAGTTCAAACTTTCCTAGTTTGTGTAATCTAACAAGATGTACAAGTTAGTAGATTCGCCTCATTTCTAAAGTAGTTTCTTGAGAAAACAAACATCTTCATTGCCGAACATTGTACTGTGTGAAATAAGCTAATTCGGTTCTAGGAATCACTTGCTTTCCTACAAAGAAGGTTGAGTGCAGCAAGTTCAAACTTTCCTAGTTTGTGTAATCTAACAAGATGTACAAGTTAGTAGATTCGCCTCATTTCTAAAGTAGTTTCTTGAGAAAACAAACATCTTCATTGCCGAACATTGTACTGTGTGAAATAAGCTAATTCGGTTCTAGGAATCACTTGCTTTCCTACAAAGAAGGTTGAGTGCAGCAAGTTCAAACTTTCCTAGTTTGTGTAATCTAACAAGATGTACAAGTTAGTAGATTCGCCTCATTTCTAAAGTAGTTTCTTGAGAAAACAAACATCTTCATTGCCGAACATTGTACTGTGTGAAATAAGCTAATTCGGTTCTAGGAATCACTTGCTTTCCTACAAAGAAGGTTGAGTGCAGCAAGTTCAAACTTTCCTAGTTTGTGTAATCTAACAAGATGTACAAGTTAGTAGATTCGCCTCATTTCTAAAGTAGTTTCTTGAAAAAACAACATCTTCATTGCCGAACATTGTACTGTGTGAAATAAGCTAATTCGGTTCTAGGAATCACTTGCTTTCCTACAAAAGAGGTTGAGTGCAGCAAGTTCAAACTTTCCTAGTTTGTGTAATCTAACAAGATGTACAAGTTAGTAGATTCGCCTCATTTCTAAAGTAGTTTCTTGAGAAAACAAACATCTTCATTGCGAACATTGTACTGTGTGAAATAAGCTAATTCGGTTCTAGGAATCACTTGCTTTCCTACAAAGAAGGTTGAGTGCAGCAAGTTCAAACTTTCCTAGTTTGTGTAATCTAACAAGATGTACAAGTTAGTAGATTCGCCTCATTTCTAAAGTAGTTTCTTGAGAAAACAAACATCTTCATTGCCGAACATTGTACTGTGTGAAATAAGCTAATTCGGTTCTAGGAATCACTTGCTTTCCTACAAAGAAGGTTGAGTGCAGCAAGTTCAAACTTTCCTAGTTTGTGTAATCTAACAAGATGTACAAGTTAGTAGATTCGCCTCATTTCTAAAGTAGTTTCTTGAGAAAACAAACATCTTCATTGCCGAACATTGTACTGTGTGAAATAAGCTAATTCGGTTCTAGGAATCACTTGCTTTCCTACAAAGAAGGTTGAGTGCAGCAAGTTCAAACTTTCCTAGTTTGTGTAATCTAACAAGATGTACAAGTTAGTAGATTCGCCTCATTTCTAAAGTAGTTTCTTGAGAAAACAAACATCTTCATTGCCGAACATTGTACTGTGTGAAATAAGCTAATTCGGTTCTAGGAATCACTTGCTTTCCTACAAAGAAGGTTGAGTGCAGCAAGTTCAAACTTTCCTAGTTTGTGTAATCTAACAAGATGTACAAGTTAGTAGATTCGCCTCATTTCTAAAGTAGTTTCTTGAGAAAACAAACATCTTCATTGCCGACATTGTACTGTGTGAAATAAGCTAATTCGGTTCTAGGAATCACTTGCTTTCCTACAAAGAAGGTTGAGTGCAGCAAGTTCAAACTTTCTAGTTTGTGTAATCTAACAAGATGTACAAGTTAGTAGATTCGCCTCATTTCTAAAGTAGTTTCTTGAGAAAACAAACATCTTCATTGCCGAACATTGTACTGTGTGAAATAAGCTAATTCGGTTCTAGGAATCACTTGCTTTCCTACAAAGAAGGTTGAGTGCAGCAAGTTCAAACTTTCCTAGTTTGTGTAATCTAACAAGATGTACAAGTTAGTAGATTCGCCTCATTTCTAACGTAGTTTCTTGAGAAAACAAACATCTTCATTGCCGAACATTGTACTGTGTGAAATAAGCTAATTCGGTTCTAGGAATCACTTGCTTTCCTACAAAGAAGGTTGAGTGCAGCAAGTTCAAACTTTCCTAGTTTGTGTAATCTAACAAGATGTACAAGTTAGTAGATTCGCCTCATTTCTAAAGTAGTTTCTTGAGAAAACAAACATCTTCATTTCCGAAATTTGTACTGTGTGAAATAAGCTAATTCGGTTCTAGGAATCACTTGCTTTCCTACAAAGAAGGTTGAGTGCAGCAAGTTCAAACTTTCCTAGTTTGTGTAATCTAACAAGATGTACAAGTTAGTAGATTCGCCTCATTTCTAAAGTAGTTTCTTGAGAAAACAAACATCTTCATTGCCGACATTGTACTGTGTGAAATAAGCTAATTCGGTTCTAGGAATCACTTGCTTTCCTACAAAGAAGGTTGAGTGCAGCAAGTTCAAACTTTCCTAGTTTGTGTAATCTAACAAGATGTACAAGTTAGTAGATTCGCCTCATTTCTAAAGTAGTTTCTTGAGAAAACAAACATCTTCATTGCCGAACATTGTACTGTGTGAAATAAGCTAATTCGGTTCTAGGAATCACTTGCTTTCCTACAAAGAAGATTGAGTGCAGCAATTTCAAACTTTCCTAGTTTGTGTAATCTAACAAGATGTACAAGTTAGTAGATTCGCCTCATTTCTAAAGTAGTTTCTTGAGAAAACAAACATCTTCATTGCCGAACATTGTACTGTGTGAAATAAGCTAATTCGGTTCTAGGAATCACTTGCTTTCCTACAAAGAAGGTTGAGTGCAGCAAGTTCAAACTTTCCTAGTTTGTGTAATCTAACAAGATGTACAAGTTAGTAGATTCGCCTCATTTCTAAAGTAGTTTCTTGAGAAAACAAACATCTTCATTGCCGAACATTGTACTGTGTGAAATAAGCTAATTCGGTTCTAGGAATCACTTGCTTTCCTACAAAGAAGGTTGAGTGCAGCAAGTTCAAACTTTCCTAGTTTGTGTAATCTAACAAGATGTACAAGTTAGTAGATTCGCCTCATTTCTAAAGTAGTTTCTTGAGAAAACAAACATCTTCATTGCCGAAACATTGTACTGTGTGAAATAAGCTAATTCGGTTCTAGGAATCACTTGCTTTCCTACAAAGAAGGTTGAGTGCAGCAAGTTCAAACTTTCCTAGTTTGTGTAATCTAACAAGATGTACAAGTTAGTAGATTCGCCTCATTTCTAAAGTAGTTTCTTGAGAAAACAAACATCTTCATTGCCGAACATTGTACTGTGTGAAATAAGCTAATTCGGTTCTAGGAATCACTTGCTTTCCTACAAAGAAGGTTGAGTGCAGCAAGTTCAAACTTTCCTAGTTTGTGTAATCTAACAAGATGTACAAGTTAGTAGATTCGCCTCATTTCTAAAGTAGTTTCTTGAGAAAACAAACATCTTCATTGCCGAACATTGTACTGTGTGAAATAAGCTAATTCGGTTCTAGGAATCACTTGCTTTCCTACAAAGAAGGTTGAGTGCAGCAAGTTCAAACTTTCCTAGTTTGTGTAATCTAACAAGATGTACAAGTTAGTAGATTCGCCTCATTTCTAAAGTAGTTTCTTGAGAAAACCTCTTCATTGCCGAACATTGTACTGTGTGAAATAAGCTAATTCGGTTCTAGGAATCACTTGCTTTCCTACAAAGAAGGTTGAGTGCAGCAAGTTCAAACTTTCCTAGTTTGTGTAATCTAACAAGATGTACAAGTTAGTAGATTCGCCTCATTTCTAAAGTAGTTTCTTGAGAAAACAAACATCTTCATTGCCGATATTGTACTGTGTGAAATAAGCTAATTCGGTTCTAGGAATCACTTGCTTTCCTACAAAGAAGGTTGAGTGCAGCAAGTTCAAACTTTCCTAGTTTGTGTAATCTAACAAGATGTACAAGTTAGTAGATTCGCCTCATTTCTAAAGTAGTTTCTTGAGAAAACAAACATCTTCATTGCCGAACATTGTACTGTGTGAAATAAGCTAATTCGGTTCTAGGAATCACTTGCTTTCCTACAAAGAAGGTTGAGTGCAGCAAGTTCAAACTTTCCTAGTTTGTGTAATCTAACAAGATGTACAAGTTAGTAGATTCGCCTCATTTCTAAAGTAGTTTCTTGAAAAACAAACATCTTCATTGCCGAACATTGTACTGTGTGAAATAAGCTAATTCGGTTCTAGGAATCACTTGCTTTCCTACAAAGAAGGTTGAGTGCAGCAAGTTCAAACTTTCCTAGTTTGTGTAATCTAACAAGATGTACAAGTTAGTAGATTCGCCTCATTTCTAAAGTAGTTTCTTGAGAAAACAAACATCTTCATTGCCGAACATTGTACTGTGTGAAATAAGCTAATTCGGTTCTAGGAATCACTTGCTTTCCTACAAAGAAGGTTGAGTGCAGCAAGTTCAAACTTTCCTAGTTTGTGTAATCTAACAAGATGTACAAGTTAGTAGATTCGCCTCATTTCTAAAGTAGTTTCTTGAGAAAACAAACATCTTCATTGCCGAATTGTACTGTGTGAAATAAGCTAATTCGGTTCTAGGAATCACTTGCTTTCCTACAAAGAAGGTTGAGTGCAGCAAGTTCAAACTTTCCTAGTTTGTGTAAATCTAACAAGATGTACAAGTTAGTAGATTCGCCTCATTTCTAAAGTAGTTTCTTGAGAAAACAAACATCTTCATTGCCGAACATTGTACTGTGTGAAATAAGCTAATTCGGTTCTAGGAATCACTTGCTTTCCTACAAAGAAGGTTGAGTGCAGCAAGTTCAAACTTTCCTAGTTTGTGTAATCTAACAAGATGTACAAGTTAGTAGATTCGCCTCATTTCTAAAGTAGTTTCTTGAGAAAACAAACATCTTCATTGCCGAACATTGTACTGTGTGAAATAAGCTAATTCGGTTCTAGGAATCACTTGCTTTCCTACAAAGAAGGTTGAGTGCAGCAAGTTCAAACTTTCCTAGTTTGTGTAATCTAACAAGATGTACAAGTTAGTAGATTCGCCTCATTTCTAAAGTAGTTTCTTGAGAAAACAAACATCTTCATTGCCGAACATTGTACTGTGTGAAATAAGCTAATTCGGTTCTAGGAATCACTTGCTTTCCTACAAAGAAGGTTGAGTGCAGCAAGTTCAAACTTTCCTAGTTTGTGTAATCTAACAAGATGTACAAGTTAGTAGATTCGCCTCATTTCTAAAGTAGTTTCTTGAGAAAACAAACATCTTCATTGCCGAACATTGTACTGTGTGAAATAAGCTAATTCGGTTTCTAGGAATCACTTGCTTTCCTACAAAGAAGGTTGAGTGCAGCAAGTTCAAACTTTCCTAGTTTGTGTAATCTAACAAGATGTACAAGTTAGTAGATTCGCCTCATTTCTAAAGTAGTTTCTTGAGAAAACAAACATCTTCATTGCCGAACATTGTACTGTGTGAAATAAGCTAATTCGGTTCTAGGAATCACTTGCTTTCCTACAAAGAAGGTTGAGTGCAGCAAGTTCAAACTTTCCTAGTTTGTGTAATCTAACAAGATGTACAAGTTAGTAGATTCGCCTCATTTCTAAAGTAGTTTCTTGAGAAAACAAACATCTTCATTGCCGAACATTGTACTGTGTGAAATAAGCTAATTCGGTTCTAGGAATCACTTGCTTTCCTACAAAGAAGGTTGAGTGCAGCAAGTTCAAACTTTCCTAGTTTGTGTAATCTAACAAGATGTACAAGTTAGTAGATTCGCCTCATTTCTAAAGTAGTTTCTTGAGAAAACAAACATCTTCATTGCCGAACATTGTACTGTGTGAAATAAGCTAATTCGGTTCTAGGAATCACTTGCTTTCCTACAAAGAAGGTTGAGTGCAGCAAGTTCAAACTTTCCTAGTTTGTGTAATCTAACAAGATGTACAAGTTAGTAGATTCGCCTCATTTCTAAAGTAGTTTCTTGAGAAAACAAACATCTTCATTGCCGAACATTGTACTGTGTGAAATAAGCTAATCGGTTCTAGGAATCACTTGCTTTCCTACAAAGAAGGTTGAGTGCAGCAAGTTCAAACTTTCCTAGTTTGTGTAATCTAACAAGATGTACAAGTTAGTAGATTCGCCTCATTTCTAAAGTAGTTTCTTGAGAAAACAAACATCTTCATTGCCGAACATTGTACTGTGTGAAATAAGCTAATTCGGTTCTAGGAATCACTTGCTTTCCTACAAAGAAGGTTGAGTGCAGCAAGTTCAAACTTTCCTAGTTTGTGTAATCTAACAAGATGTACAAGTTAGTAGATTCGCCTCATTTCTAAAGTAGTTTCTTGAGAAAACAAACATCTTCATTGCCGAACATTGTACTGTGTGAAATAAGCTAATTCGGTTCTAGGAATCACTTGCTTTCCTACAAAAGAAGGTTGAGTGCAGCAAGTTCAAACTTTCCTAGTTTGTGTAATCTAACAAGATGTACAAGTTAGTAGATTCGCCTCATTTCTAAAGTAGTTTCTTGAGAAAACAAACATCTTCATTGCGAACATTGTACTGTGTGAAATAAGCTAATTCGGTTCTAGGAATCACTTGCTTTCCTACAAAGAAGGTTGAGTGCAGCAAGTTCAAACTTTCCTAGTTTGTGTAATCTAACAAGATGTACAAGTTAGTAGATTCGCCTCATTTCTAAAGTAGTTTCTTGAGAAAACAAACATCTTCATTGCCGAACATTGTACTGTGTGAAATAAGCTAATTCGGTTCTAGGAATCACTTGCTTTCCTACAAAGAAGGTTGAGTGCAGCAAGTTCAAACTTTCCTAGTTTGTGTAATCTAACAAGATGTACAAGTTAGTAGATTCGCCTCATTTCTAAAGTAGTTTCTTGAGAAAACAAACATCTTCATTGCCGAACATTGTACTGTGTGAAATAAGCTAATTCGTTCTAGGAATCACTTGCTTTCCTACAAAGAAGGTTGAGTGCAGCAAGTTCAAACTTTCCTAGTTTGTGTAATCTAACAAGATGTACAAGTTAGTAGATTCGCCTCATTTCTAAAGTAGTTTCTTGAGAAAACAAACATCTTCATTGCCGAACATTGTACTGTGTGAAATAAGCTAATTCGGTTCTAGGAATCACTTGCTTTCCTACAAAGAGGTTGAGTGCAGCAAGTTCAAACTTTCCTAGTTTGTGTAATCTAACAAGATGTACAAGTTAGTAGATTCGCCTCATTTCTAAAGTAGTTTCTTGAGAAAACAAACATCTTCATTGCCGAACATTGTACTGTGTGAAATAAGCTAATTCGGTTCTAGGAATCACTTGCTTTCCTACAAAGAAGATTGAGTGCAGCAAGTTCAAACTTTCCTAGTTTGTGTAATCTAACAAGATGTACAAGTTAGTAGATTCGCCTCATTTCTAAAGTAGTTTCTTGAGAAAACAAACATCTTCATTGCCGACATTGTACTGTGTGAAATAAGCTAATTCGGTTCTAGGAATCACTTGCTTTCCTACAAAGAAGGTTGAGTGCAGCAAGTTCAAACTTTCCTAGTTTGTGTAATCTAACAAGATGTACAAGTTAGTAGATTCGCCTCATTTCTAAAGTAGTTTCTTGAGAAAACAAACATCTTCATTGCCGAACATTGTACTGTGAATAAGCTAATTCGGTTCTAGGAATCACTTGCTTTCCTACAAAGAAGGTTGAGTGCAGCAAGTTCAAACTTTCCTAGTTTGTGTAATCTAACAAGATGTACAAGTTAGTAGATTCGCCTCATTTCTAAAGTAGTTTCTTGAGAAAACAAACATCTTCATTTGCCGAACATTGTACTGTGTGAAATAAGCTAATTCGGTTCTAGGAATCACTTGCTTTCCTAAAAAAAAGAAGGTTGAGTGCAGCAAGTTCAAACTTTCCTAGTTTGTGTAATCTAACAAGATGTACAAGTTAGTAGATTCGCCTCATTTCTAAAGTAGTTTCTTGAGAAAACAAACATCTTCATTGCCGAACATTGTACTGTGTGAAATAAGCTAATTCGGTTCTAGGAATCACTTGCTTTCCTACAAAGAAGGTTGAGTGCAGCAAGTTCAAACTTTCCTAGTTTGTGTAATCTAACAAGATGTACAAGTTAGTAGATTCGCCTCATTTCTAAAGTAGTTTCTTGAGAAAACAAACATCTTCATTGCCGAACATTGTACTGTGTGAAATAAGCTAATTCGGTTCTAGGAATCACTTGCTTTCCTACAAAGAAGGTTGAGTGCAGCAAGTTCAAACTTTCCTAGTTTGTGTAATCTAACAAGATGTACAAGTTAGTAGATTCGCCTCATTTCTAAAGTAGTTTCTTGAGAAAACAAACATCTTCATTGCCGAACATTGTACTGTGTGAAATAAGCTAATTCGGTTCTAGGAATCACTTGCTTTCCTACAAAGAAGGTTGAGTGCAGCAAGTTCAAACTTTCCTAGTTTGTGTAATCTAACAAGATGTACAAGTTAGTAGATTCGCCTCATTTCTAAAGTAGTTTCTTGAGAAAACAAACATCTTCATTGCCGAACATTGTACTGTGTGAAATAAGCTAATTCAGTTCTAGGAATCACTTGCTTTCCTACAAAGAAGGTTGAGTGCAGCAAGTTCAAACTTTCCTAGTTTGTGTAATCTAACAAGATGTACAAGTTAGTAGATTCGCCTCATTTCTAAAGTAGTTTCTTGACAAAACATCTTCATTGCCGAACATTGTACTGTGTGAAATAAGCTAATTCGGTTCTAGGAATCACTTGCTTTCCTACAAAGAAGGTTGAGTGCAGCAAGTTCAAACTTTCCTAGTTTGTGTAATCTAACAAGATGTACAAGTTAGTAGATTCGCCTCATTTCTAAAGTAGTTTCTTGAGAAAACAAACATCTTCATTGCCGAACATTGTACTGTGTGAAATAAGCTAATTCGGTTCTAGGAATCACTTGCTTTCCTACAAAGAAGGTTGAGTGCAGCAAGTTCAAACTTTCCTAGTTTGTGTAATCTAACAAGATGTACAAGTTAGTAGATTCGCCTCATTTCTAAAGTAGTTTCTTGAGAAAACAAACATCTTCATTGCCGAACATTGTACTGTGTGAAATAAGCTAATTCGGTTCTAGGAATCACTTGCTTTCCTACAAAGAAGGTTGAGTGCAGCAAGTTCAAACTTTCCTAGTTTGTGTAATCTAACAAGATGTACAAGTTAGTAGATTCGCCTCATTTCTAAAGTAGTTTCTTGAGAAAACAAACATCTTCATTGCCGAACATTGTACTGTGTGAAATAAGCTAATTCGGTTCTAGGAATCACTTGCTTTCCTACAAAGAAGGTTGAGTGCAGCAAGTTCAAACTTTCCTAGTTTGTGTAATCTAACAAGATGTACAAGTTAGTAGATTCGCCTCATTTCTAAAGTAGTTTCTTGAGAAAACAAACATCTTCATTGCCGAACATTGTACTGTGTGAAATAAGCTAATTCGGTTCTAGGAATCACTTGCTTTCCTACAAAGAAGGTTGAGTGCAGCAAGTTCAAACTTTCCTAGTTTGTGTAATCTAACAAGATGTACAAGTTAGTAGATTCGCCTCATTTCTAAAGTAGTTTCTTGAGAAAACAAACATCTTCATTGCCGAACATTGTACTGTGTGAAATAAGCTATTCGGTTCTAGGAATCACTTGCTTTCCTACAAAGAAGGTTGAGTGCAGCAAGTTCAAACTTTCCTAGTTTGTGTAATCTAACAAGATGTACAAGTTAGTAGATTCGCCTCATTTCTAAAGTAGTTTCTTGAGAAAACAAACATCTTCATTGCGAACAGTGTACTGTGTGAAATAAGCTAATTCGGTTCTAGGAATCACTTGCTTTCCTACAAAGAAGGTTGAGTGCAGCAAGTTCAAACTTTCCTAGTTTGTGTAATCTAACAAGATGTACAAGTTAGTAGATTCGCCTCATTTCTAAAGTAGTTTCTTGAGAAAACAAACATCTTCATTGCCGAACATTGTACTGTGTGAAATAAGCTAATTCGGTTCTAGGAATCACTTGCTTTCCTACAAAGAAGGTTGAGTGCAGCAAGTTCAAACTTTCCTAGTTTGTGTAATCTAACAAGATGTACAAGTTAGTAGATTCGCCTCATTTCTAAAGTAGTTTCTTGAGAAAACAAACATCTTCATTGCCGAACATTGTACTGTGTGAAATAAGCTAATTCGGTTCTAGGAATCACTTGCTTTCCTACAAAGAAGGTTGAGTGCAGCAAGTTCAAACTTTCCTAGTTTGTGTAATCTAACAAGATGTACAAGTTAGTAGATTCGCCTCATTTCTAAAGTAGTTTCTTGAGAAAACAAACATCTTCATTGCCGAACATTGTACTGTGTGAAATAAGCTAATTCGGTTCTAGGAATCACTTGCTTTCCTACAAAAAAAGGTTGAGTGCAGCAAGTTCAAACTTTCCTAGTTTGTGTAATCTAACAAGATGTACAAGTTAGTAGATTCGCCTCATTTCTAAAGTAGTTTCTTGAGAAAACAAACATCTTCATTGCCGAACATTGTACTGTGTGAAATAAGCTAATTCGGTTCTAGGAATCACTTGCTTTCCTACAAAGAAGGTTGAGTGCAGCAAGTTCAAACTTTCCTAGTTTGTGTAATCTAACAAGATGTACAAGTTAGTAGATTCGCCTCATTTCTAAAGTAGTTTCTTGAGAAAACAAACATCTTCATTGCCGAACATTGTACTGTGTGAAATAAGCTAATTCGGTTCTAGGAATCACTTGCTTTCCTACAAAGAAGGTTGAGTGCAGCAAGTTCAAACTTTCCTAGTTTGTGTAATCTAACAAGATGTACAAGTTAGTAGATTCGCCTCATTTCTAAAGTAGTTTCTTGAGAAAACAAACATCTTCATTGCCGAACATTGTACTGTGTGAAATAAGCTAATTCGGTTCTAGGAATCACTTGCTTTCCTACAAAGAAGGTTGAGTGCAGCAAGTTCAAACTTTCCTAGTTTGTGTAATCTAACAAGATGTACAAGTTAGTAGATTCGCCTCATTTCTAAAGTAGTTTCTTGAGAAAACAAACATCTTCATTGCGAACATTGTACTGTGTGAAATAAGCTAATTCGGTTCTAGGAATCACTTGCTTTCCTACAAAGAAGGTTGAGTGCAGCAAGTTCAAACTTTCCTAGTTTGTGTAATCTAACAAGATGTACAAGTTAGTAGATTCGCCTCATTTCTAAAGTAGTTTCTTGAGAAAACAAACATCTTCATTGCCGAACATTGTACTGTGTGAAATAAGCTAATTCAGTTCTAGGAATCACTTGCTTTCCTACAAAGAAGGTTGAGTGCAGCAAGTTCAAACTTTCCTAGTTTGTGTAATCTAACAAGATGTACAAGTTAGTAGATTCGCCTCATTTCTAAAGTAGTTTCTTGAGAAAACAAACATCTTCATTGCCGAACATTGTACTGTGTGAAATAAGCTAATTCGGTTCTAGGAATCACTTGCTTTCCTACAAAGAAGGTTGAGTGCAGCAAGTTCAAACTTTCCTAGTTTGTGTAATCTAACAAGATGTACAAGTTAGTAGATTCGCCTCATTTCTAAAGTAGTTTCTTGAAAAAACAAAACATCTTCATTGCCGAACATTGTACTGTGTGAAATAAGCTAATTCGGTTCTAGGAATCACTTGCTTTCCTACAAAGAAGGTTGAGTGCAGCAAGTTCAAACTTTCCTAGTTTGTGTAATCTAACAAGATGTACAAGTTAGTAGATTCGCCTCATTTCTAAAGTAGTTTCTTGAGAAAACAAACATCTTCATTGCCGAACATTGTACTGTGTGAAATAAGCTAATTCGGTTCTAGGAATCACTTGCTTTCCTACAAAGAAGGTTGAGTGCAGCAAGTTCAAACTTTCCTAGTTTGTGTAATCTAACAAGATGTACAAGTTAGTAGATTCGCCTCATTTCTAAAGTAGTTTCTTGAGAAAACAAACATCTTCATTGCCGAACATTGTACTGTGTGAAATAAGCTAATTCGGTTCTAGGAATCACTTGCTTTCCTACAAAGAAGGTTGAGTGCAGCAAGTTCAAACTTTCCTAGTTTGTGTAATCTAACAAGATGTACAAGTTAGTAGATTCGCCTCATTTCTAAAGTAGTTTCTTGAGAAAACAAACATCTTCATTGCCGAACATTGTACTGTGTGAAATAAGCTAATTCGGTTCTAGGAATCACTTGCTTTCCTACAAAAGAAGGTTGAGTGCAGCAAGTTCAAACTTTCCTAGTTTGTGTAATCTAACAAGATGTACAAGTTAGTAGATTCGCCTCATTTCTAAAGTAGTTTCTTGAGAAAACAAACATCTTCATTGCCGAACATTGTACTGTGTGAAATAAGCTAATTCGGTTCTAGGAATCACTTGCTTTCCTACAAAGAAGGTTGAGTGCAGCAAGTTCAAACTTTCCTAGTTTGTGTAATCTAACAAGATGTACAAGTTAGTAGATTCGCCTCATTTCTAAAGTAGTTTCTTGAGAAAACAAACATCTTCATTGCCGAACATTGTACTGTGTGAAATAAGCTAATTCGGTTCTAGGAATCACTTGCTTTCCTACAAAGAAGGTTGAGTGCAGCAAGTTCAAACTTTCCTAGTTTGTGTAATCTAACAAGATGTACAAGTTAGTAGATTCGCCTCATTTCTAAAGTAGTTTCTTGAGAAAAACAAACATCTTCATTGCCCAACATTGTACTGTGTGAAATAAGCTAATTCGGTTCTAGGAATCACTTGCTTTCCTACAAAGAAGGTTGAGTGCAGCAAGTTCAAACTTTCCTAGTTTGTGTAATCTAACAAGATGTACAAGTTAGTAGATTCGCCTCATTTCTAAAGTAGTTTCTTGAGAAAACAAACATCTTCATTGCCGAACATTGTACTGTGTGAAATAAGCTAATTCGGTTCTAGGAATCACTTGCTTTCCTACAAAGAAGGTTGAGTGCAGCAAGTTCAAACTTTCCTAGTTTGTGTAATCTAACAAGATGTACAAGTTAGTAGATTCGCCTCATTTCTAAAGTAGTTTCTTGAGAAAACAAACATCTTCATTGCCGAACATTGTACTGTGTGAAATAAACTAATTCGGTTCTAGGAATCACTTGCTTTCCTACAAAGAAGGTTGAGTGCAGCAAGTTCAAACTTTCCTAGTTTGTGTAATCTAACAAGATGTACAAGTTAGTAGATTCGCCTCATTTCTAAAGTAGTTTCTTGAGAAAACAAACATCTTCATTGCCGAACATTGTACTGTGTGAAATAAGCTAATTCGGTTCTAGGAATCACTTGCTTTCCTACAAAGAAGGTTGAGTGCAGCAAGTTCAAACTTTCCTAGTTTGTGTAATCTAACAAGATGTACAAGTTAGTAGATTCGCCTTTTTTCTAAAGTAGTTTCTTGAGAAAACAAACATCTTCATTGCCGAACATTGTACTGTGTGAAATAAGCTAATTCGGTTCTAGGAATCACTTGCTTTCCTACAAAGAAGGTTGAGTGCAGCAAGTTCAAACTTTCCTAGTTTGTGTAATCTAACAAGATGTACAAGTTAGTAGATTCGCCTCATTTCTAAAGTAGTTTCTTGAGAAAACAAACATCTTCATTGCCGAACATTGTACTGTGTGAAATAAGCTAATTCGGTTCTAGGAATCACTTGCTTTCCTACAAAGAAGGTTGAGTGCAGCAAGTTCAAACTTTCCTAGTTTGTGTAATCTAACAAGATGTACAAGTTAGTAGATTCGCCTCATTTTTAAAGTAGTTTCTTGAGAAAACAAACATCTTCATTGCGAACATTGTACTGTGTGAAATAAGCTAATTCGGTTCTAGGAATCACTTGCTTTCCTACAAAGAAGGTTGAGTGCAGCAAGTTCAAACTTTCCTAGTTTGTGTAATCTAACAAGATGTACAAGTTAGTAGATTCGCCTCATTTCTAAAGTAGTTTCTTGAGAAAACAAACATCTTCATTGCCGAACATTGTACTGTGTGAAATAAGCTAATTCGGTTCTAGGAATCACTTGCTTTCCTACAAAGAAGGTTGAGTGCAGCAAGTTCAAACTTTCCTAGTTTGTGTAATCTAACAAGATGTACAAGTTAGTAGATTCGCCTCATTTCTAAAGTAGTTTCTTGAGAAAACAAACATCTTCATTGCCGAACATTGTACTGTGTGAAATAAGCTAATTCGGTTCTAGGAATCACTTGCTTTCCTACAAAGAAGGTTGAGTGCAGCAAGTTCAAACTTTCCTAGTTTGTGTAATCTAACAAGATGTACAAGTTAGTAGATTCGCCTCATTTTTAAAGTAGTTTCTTGAGAAAACAAACATCTTCATTGCCGAACATTGTACTGTGTGAAATAAGCTAATTCGGTTCTAGGAATCACTTGCTTTCCTACAAAGAAGGTTGAGTGCAGCAAGTTCAAACTTTCCTAGTTTGTGTAATCTAACAAGATGTACAAGTTAGTAGATTCGCCTCATTTCTAAAGTAGTTTCTTGAGAAAACAAACATCTTCATTGCCGAACATTGTACTGTGTGAAATAAGCTAATTCGGTTCTAGGAATCACTTGCTTTCCTACAAAGAAGGTTGAGTGCAGCAAGTTCAAACTTTCCTAGTTTGTGTAATCTAACAAGATGTACAAAGTAGATTCGCCTCATTTCTAAAGTAGTTTCTTGAGAAAACAAACATCTTCATTGCCAAACATTGTACTGTGTGAAATAAGCTAATTCGGTTCTAGGAATCACTTGCTTTCCTACAAGAAGGTTGAGTGCAGCAAGTTCAAACTTTCCTAGTTTGTGTAATCTAACAAGATGTACAAGTTAGTAGATTCGCCTCATTTCTAAAGTAGTTTCTTGAGAAAACAAACATCTTCATTGCCGAACATTGTACTGTGTGAAATAAGCTAATTCAGTTCTAGTTTCCTAGTTTGTGTAATGTCACAGGATGTATAACTTAGCAGATTCGCTTCATTTCTAAAGTAGTTTGTTTAGAAAACAAACATCTTCCTTCCCGAACACTGTACTGTGTGAAATAAGCTAGTTCCTTTCTAGGAATCAGTTGCATTCCTTCGAAGAAGGTGGAGTGCAGCAAGTTCAAACTTTGCTTGTTTCTGTAATGTAAGAGAATGTACAACTTTAGATTCAGTTCATTTCTAAAGAGTTTGTTTTGAAAACAAACATCTTCCGTGCTGAACACTGTACTGTCTTTAATATGCTAGTTCGTTTCTAGGAATCAGTTGCTATCCTACGAAGAAGGTTGAGTGCAGCAAGTTCAAACTTGCCTTGTTTGTGTAATGTAAGAGCATGTACAACTTTAGATTCAGTTCATTTCTAAAGTAGTTTGTTTAGAAAACAAACATCTTCAGTACCAAACACTGTAGTGGGCAAATAAGGTAGTTCGGTTCTAGGAATCAGTTGCTTTCCTACAAAGAAGGTTGAGTGCAGCAAGTTCAAACTTTCCTTGTTATGTAATCTAACAAGATGTACTACTTACAAGTATTGCTTCATTTCTAATCTACTTTGTTTAGAAAACAAACACTATCAATCCCAAATACTGTACTGTGTGAAATAAGTTGTTTCGGTTCTAGGAATCAGATGCTTTCCTACGAAGAAGGTTGAGTGCAGCAAGTTCAAACTTTCCTAGTTTGTGTAATCTAACAAGATGTACAAGTTAGTAGATTCGCCTCAATTTAAAGTGGTTTGTTTAGGAAACAAACATATTCATTTCCCAACACTGTACTGTTTGAAGTAAGCTAGTTCGGTTCTAGGAATCAGTTTCTTTTCGACTAAGATGGTTGAGTGCAGCAAGTTCAAACTTTCCTTGTTAATGTAATCTAAAAAGATGTACAACATAGTAGATTGGCTTCATTTCCAATGTAGTTTGTGTAGTAAACAAACATCTTCATTGCCGAACACTGTACTGTGTGAAATAAGTTAATTCGGTTCTAGGAATCAGTTTCCTTTCTACGAAGATGGTTGAGTGCAGCCAGTTCAAACTGCCCTTGTCAATGTAATCTAAAAAGATGTACAACTTAGTAGACTCGCCTCATTTCCAAAGCAGTTTGTTTAGAAAACAAACATCTTCATTACTGAACACTGTATTTTGTGAAATAAACTAGTTAGGTTCTAGGAATCAGTTGCTTTCCTACGAAGAAGGTTGAGTGCAGCAAGTTCAAACTTTCCTTGTTAATGTAATTTCAAGAGATGTACAATGTAGCAGACAGCTTCCTTTTCGCTGAGATGAACTTCCAGACCATGCACAGTTATGGAGGAAGGGATATTATTTATTTAAGCTTACAGATCCAGGGGAAGTTCCATAATGGCAGAAGTGGCCTGCTCTCCACAGGACCAGGCAAGAGAGCAGAGAAAACCAACCAGCCACCACAGCACACACAGCAAAACTACAGCCAAAAAGTCACACAGCACACTTCAGGAACTCCTGCTAGGCACATTTGCATATCTTTACAATGGAATCTCAAACCAACACCATTAACACCTTAAGACTGGCCCCCAGTCACATTCCCTCTAGCAAGGTGATTGCAGATGCAAACTATAACTAGTAAAACACTGAATGTATTGGGGAACATATATTCAAACTACCACATTCCGTCCTTGGGCCCCAATATATTTAGCTCCTGGCCCCCAATAGATTTATAACTATCACACATTGTAAATTGTACTCAGTCCAATTTCAAAGGTTCTACAGTCTTGATCAACTTAAGATAATGAGTCCTGTAAAATCAAACAAGCTAAATACTTTCAACATGTAAAGGCACAGAGTAAACATTTTAACTGTATAAGGAATAGCAAGGAGAGACTAGAACAATGAAAATTCAACCACCATCAGCCGTCATCAAACTTCTGCAGTTCAAGTTCAATATAACCATAGACTGACAGTCTCCAGGTTTTCCAATTCAGCACCTCCAGCTGGGCAGAGTCGCCAGGGAAAACTTTCATAACATGCCAACACTGCACTCCTTGGTAGCCCTTTTGAACAGTCCTGGTATATCCAAAACATCTTCAGGTCTCCATGCAAACCACGGTCCATTTTCCAAAAGGCTCTTCCAGCCTATTCCTCACGGACTTCATGCCCTGCCTCATGCCGCATCTCAGCAGCGGCTCCTGGAATCGTGTGCAATTCAAGACCATTCTATGCATTTTTCATATTTCCAAAACTAATACCAGGTGTGCAGGACACACCCATATTCTTAATCCAGGGACAAAATAAATCATAGCCTTGAAAAGCAGGTTCCTTCTCCAGTCAGCTCTTTCCAAGAATTTGCATTTTTAACAGTCTTTCCTCAGGCATCCTCTTCATTGTTTTAATGTAAATCAAGTCAGGCCACCTTCCTTCCACCTTCCTTAAGATTGCTAAGGCGTTGACAATAGCAGCTCCAGTAACCTAAAACCGGTCTCAGTGCCTCTACTTTTAACTTGAAGGTCTTGAGGTTTTCCAACTTAAAATCTTAAAATCTCTATCCGATATCTTCAGCCAAGCACATCAGTCCATTACAAATTTAACCTTGATCAAACTTTCTGGGCCTGGATAACAGAACGTAGCCATCCCTTATGCCAGTAGCCCAGTTCCAACAAAGTCCTCTGCAGTCTTTCCTTCCCTTAGAAAGCTCATAAGCCAAGCCTCAAAGTTCAATACAGTCTGCACTTAGCATTCTAAAACTCTCATCAGAATAGTCCATAAAACTTGGCTTGCCACTCCAGAAGGCATCTTCAGTTGCAAGCATCAAGTCCATGCTCATTCCTCCAAAAGAAAGGTTCCAAAAGACGAACATCCACGTGGTCAGGTTCATCTCACCCTATACTCCTTGGTACCACTTTACTGTAGCAGACAACTTCAGGTTCGCTGAGATGAACTTCCAGACCAGGCACAGTTATGGAGGAAGGGATATTATTTATTGAAGCTTACAGATCCAGGGGAAGTTCCATAATGGCAGAAGTGGCCTGCTCTCCACAGGACCAGGCAAGAGAGCAGAGAAAACCAACCAGCCACCACAGCACACACAGCAAAACTACAGCCAAAAGGCCACACAGCACACTTCAGGAAATCCTGCTAGGCACATTTGAATATCTTTACAATGGAATCTCAAACCAACACCATTAACACCTTAAGACCGGCCCCCAGTCACATTGCCTCTAGCAAGGTGATTGCAGATGCAAACTATAACTAGGAAAACACTGAATATATTGGGGGACAAATATTCAAACTACCACATACAACATAGTAGATTTGCTTCATTTCCAAAGTAGTTTGTTTAGAAAAATAAACATCTTCATTTCTGAACACTGTACTGTGTGAAATAAGTCAATTCGGTTCTAGGAAGCAGTTTCCTTTCTACGAAGATGGTTGAGTGCAGCAAGTTCAAACTTTCCTTGTTAATGTAATCTAAAAGATTTACAACGTAGTAGATTCTCTTCATTTCTAAACTACCTTGTTTAGAAAACAAACACCATCAATCCCAAATACTGTATTGTATGAAGTAAGTTGTTTCGGTTCTAAGAATCAGTTGCTTTCCTACGAAGAAGGTTGAGTGCACCAAATTCAAACTTTCCTAGTTTGTGTAATCTAACAAGATGTACAAGTTAGTAGATTCGCCTCATTTCTAAAGTAGTTTGTTTGGAAAACAAACATCTTCATCCCCGAACACTGTACTGTGTGAAAGAAGCTAGTTCGGTTCTAGGAATCAGTTTCTTTTCGACGAAGATGGTTGAGTGTAGCAAGTTCAAACTTTCCTTGTTAATGTAATCTAAAAAGATGTACAACATAGTAGATTCGCCTCACTTATAAAGTAGTTTATTGAGAATCAAACATCTTCATTGCCGAACCCTGTACTGTGTCAAATAAGCTAGTTTGGTTCTAGGAATCAGTTCCATTCCTACTAAGAAGGTTGAGTGCAGCAAGTTCAAACTTTCCTTGTTTGTGTAATGTAACAGGATATACAACTTAGTAGATTCGCCTCATTTGTAAAGTAGTTTATTGCGAAAACAAACATCTTCATTGCCGAACATTGTACTATGTGAAATAAGGTGGTTCGGTTCTAGGAATCAGTTGCTTTCCTACGAAGATGGTTGAGTGAAGCAACTTCAAATTTCCTTGTTCGTGTACTGTAACAGGATATACAATTTAGTAGATCGCCTCATTTGTAAAGTAGTTTGTTGAGAAAACAAACATCTTCATTCCCGAACACTGTACTGTGTGAAATAAGCTAGTTCGTTTCTGGGAATCAGTTGCTTTCCTACGAAGAAGGTTGAGTACAGCAAGTTGAATCTTTCCTTGTTTGTGTAATCTAACAACACGTACTACTTACAAGTTCCCCTTCATTTCTAAATTACCTTGTTTAGAAAAGAAACACCATCAATCCCAAATACTGTATTGTGTGAATTAAGTTGTTTCGGTTCTAGGAATCAGATGCTTTCCTACGAAGAAGGTTGAGTGCAGCAAGTTCAAACTTTCCTAGTTTGTGTAATCTAACAAGATGTACAAGTTAGTAGATTCTCCTCATTTCTAAAGTAGTTTGTTTAGAGAACAAACATATTCATTCCAGGAACCCTGTACTGTGTGAAAGAAGCTAGTTCGGTTCTAGGAAACAGAGGTTTTCTATGAAGAAGGTTTAGTGCAGCAAGTTCAAACTGTCCTTGTTTCTGTAATGTAACAAGATGTAAAACGTAGTAGATTCGCTTCATTTCCAAAGTAGTTTGTTTACTAAACAAACATCTTCATTTCTGAACAGTGTACTGTGTGAAATAAGTTAATTCGGTTCTAGGAATCAGTTTCCTTTCTACGAAGATGGTTGAGTGCAGCAAATTCAAACTTTCCTTGTTAATGTAATCTAAAAAGATGTACAACTTAGTAGATTGGCCTCATTTCTAAAGTAGTTTGTTTAGAAAACAAACATCTTCATTACCAACACTGTAGTGTGTGAAATAAGCTACTTCATTCTAGGAATCACTTGCTTCCAAAGAAGAACGTTGAGTGCAGCAAGTTCAAACTTTCCTTGTTAATGTAATCTAAAAACATGTACAAATTAGTAGATTGGACTCATTTCTACAGTAGGTTATTTAGAAAACAAACATCTTCATTCCGGAACACTGTACTGTGTGAAATAAGCCAGTTCGGGTCTAGGAATCAGTTGCTTTCCTACGAAGAAGGTTGAGTACAGCAAGTTCAAACTTTCCTTGTTTGTGTAATGTAACAGGATGTACAACTTAGTAGATTCGCTTCATTTCTAAAGTAGTTTGTTGAGAAAATAAAATCTTCATTGGCGAACCCTGTACTGTGTGAAAGAAGTTAGTTCGCTTCTAGGAATCAGTTGCTTTCCTACAAAGAAGGTTGAGTGAATCAAGTTCGAACTTTCCTCGTTTGTGTAATGTAACAGGATGTACAACTCAGTAGATTCGCTTCATTTCTAAAGTAGTTTGATGAGAAAACAAACATCTTCATTGCCGAACACTGTACTGTGTGAAATAAGCTAGTTCGGTTCTAGGAATCACTTGCTTTCCTAGGAAGACGTTTGAGTGCAGCAAGTTCAAACTTTCCTTGTTTGGCAATCTAACAAGATGTACTACTTACAAGTTTCACGTCATTTCTAAACTACCTTGTTGAGAAAACAAACACCATCAATCCCAAATACTGTATTGTGTGAAGTAAGTTGTTTCGGTTCAAGGAATCAGTTGGTTTCCTACGAAGAAGGTTGAGTGCAGCAAGTCCAAACGTTCCTAGTTAATGTAATCTAAAAAGATGTACTACTTAGTAGATTGGCCTCTTTTCTACAGTACGTTGTTCAAAAACAAACATCTTCATTCAGGAACACTGTACTGTGTGAAAGAAGCTACTTCGGTTCTAGGAATCAGATGCTTTCCTACGAAGAAGGTTGAGTGCAGCAAGATCAAACTTTCCTTGTTAATGTAATCTAAAAAGGTGTACAACTTAGTTGATTGATTCGCTTCATTTCCAAAGTAGTTCATTTAGAAAACAAATATCTTCATTGCCGAACACTGTTCTGTGTGAAATAAGCTAGTTCCGTTCTAGGAATCAGTTGCTTTCGTACGAAGAACGTTCAGTGCAGCAACTTCAAAATTTCCTGGTTTGTGTAATGTAACAAGATGTAAAACCTAATAGATTCGCTTCATTTCCAAAGTAGTTTGTTTAGAAAACAAACATCTTCCTTGCCAAACACTGTACTGTGAAAAATAAGTTAATTCGGTTCTAGGAATCAGTTTATTTTCTACAAAGATGGTTGAGTGCTGCAAGTTCAAACTTTCCTAGTTAATGTAATCTAAAAAGATGTACAACTTAGTAGATTTGCCTCATTTCTAAAGTAGTTTGTTTAGAAAAGAAACATCTTCATTACCGAACCCTGTATCTGTCAAAAAACCTAGTTCGGTTCTAGGAATCAGTTGCTTTCCTACGAAGAAGGTTGAGTGCAGCAAGTTCAAACTTTCCCTTTTTGTGTAATGTAACAGGATGTACAACTTAGTAGATACGCTTCATTTCTAAATTAGTTTGTTTAGAAAAGAAACTTCTTCAGTGCCAAACACTGTACTGTGTGATATTAGCTATTTCGGTTGTAGGAATCAGTTCCTTTCCTACTAAGAAGGTTGAGTGCAGCAAGATCAAACTTTCCTTATTAATGTAATCTAAAAATATGTACAACTTATAGTAGATTGGTCTCATTGCTACAGTAGGTTGTTTAAAAAACAAACAACTTCATTGCCAAACACTGTACTGTATGAAATGAGCCTGTTCTGTTCTAGGAATCTGTTGCTTTCCTACGAGGAAGGTTGAATGGAGGAAGTTCAAACTTTCCTTTTTTGTGTAATCAAACAAGATGTACAAATTACAAGTTTCGCTTCATTTCTAAACTACTTTGTTTAGAAAACAAACATATTCATTTCCCAACACTGTACTGTTTGAAGTAAGCTAGTTCGGTTCTAGGAATCAGTTTCTTTTCGACGAAGATGGTTGAGTGCATCAAGTTCAAACTTTCCTTGTTAATGGAATCTAAGAAGATGTACAACATAGTAGATTCGACTCATCACTAAAGCAGTTTGTTTAGAAAAGAAATATCTTCATTAGCAAACCCTGTACTCTGTCAAATAAGCTAGTTCAGTACTAGGAATCAGTTGCTTTCCTACGAAGAAGGTTGAGTGAAGCAAGTTCAAACTTTCCTTGTTTGTGTAATGTAACAGGATGTACAACTTAGTAGATTCGCCTCATTTCTAAAGTAGTTTCTTTAGAAAAGAAACATCTTCATTACCGAACACTGTACTGTGTGAAAAAATTTATTCAGTTCTAGGAATCTGTTTCCTTTCTACGAAGATGTTTGAGCGCAGCAAGTTCAAACTTTCCTTGTTAATGTAATGTAAAAAGATGTACAACTTGGTAGATTTTCCACATTTCTAAATTAGTTTGTTTAGAAAACAAACATCTTCATTACTGAACACTGTACTATGTGAAATAAGCTCGTTTGGTTCAAGGAATCACTTGCTGTCATAAGAAGAAGATTCAGTGCAGCAAGTTCAAACTTTCCTTCTTAATGTAATCTAAAAAGATGTACAACATAGTAGATTCACTTCATTTCAAAAGTAGTTTGTTTAGTAAACAAACATCTTCATTTCAAAACACTGTACTGTGTGAAATAAATTAATTCGGTGCAGCAAGTTTAAACTTTCCTTGTTAATGTAATCTAAAAAGATGTACAAATTAGTAGATTCGCTTTATTTCTAAACTACCTTGTTTAGAAAACAAACACCATCAATCCCAAATACTGTATTGTATGAAGTAAATTGTTTCGGTTCTAGGAATCAGTTGCTTTCCTAAGAAGAAGGTTGAGTGCAGCAAGTTCAAACTTTCTTAGTTTGTGTAATCTAACAAGATGTACAAGTTAGTAGATTTGCCTCATTTCTAAACAAGTTTGTTTAGAAAACAAACATCTTCATTCCCAAACACTGTACTGTGTGAAAGAAGCTAGTTCGGTTCTAGGAGTCATTTTCTTTTCGACGAAGATGGTTGAGTGCAGAAAGTTCAAACTTTCCTTGTTAATGTAATCTAAAAAGATATACAACACAGTAGATTCGCCTCACTTGTAAAGTAGTTTGTTGAGAAAATGAACATCTTCATTGCCGAACCCTGTACTCTGTCAAATAAGCTAGTTCGGTTCTAGGAATCGGTTGCTTTCCTACGAAGAAGGTTGAGTGAAGCAAGTTCAAACTATCCTTGTTTGTGTAATGTAACAGGATGTACAAGCTAGGAGATTCGACTCATTTGTAAAGTAGTTTGTTGAGAAAACAAACATCTTTATTGCCGAACATTGTACTGTGTGAAATAAGCTAGTTCGGTTCTAGGAATCAGTTGCTTACCTACAAAGAAGGTAGTGAAGCAAGTTCAAACTTTCCTTGTTTCTGTAATGTAACAGGATGTACAACTTAGTAGATTCCCCTCATTTCTAAAGTAGTTTGTTGAGAAAACAAACATCTTCATTGCCGAACACTGTACTTTGTGAAATAAGCTAGTTCAGTTCTAGGAATCAGGTGCTTTCCTCAGAAGAAGGTTAAGTGCAGCACATTCAAACTTTCCTTGTTTGTGTAATGTAACAAGATGTACAAGTTGGTAGATTCCCCTCATTTCTTAAGTAGTTTATTTAGAAAACAAACATCTTCATTCCAGAACCCTGTATAGTGTGAAATAAGCTAGTTCGGGTCTAGAAATCAGTTGCTTTCCTACGAAGAATGTTGAGTGCAGCAAATTCAAATTTCCTTGTTTGTGCAATCTAAGAAGATGTACTACGTATAAGTTTCGCTTCATTTATAAACTACCTAGTTTAGAAAAGAAACACCATCAATCCCAAATACTTTATTGTGTGAAGTAAGTTGTTTCGGTTCTAGGAATCAGTTGCTTTCCTATGAAGAAGGTTGAGTGCAGCAAGTTCAAACTCTGCTAGTTTGTGTAATCTAACAAGATGTACAAGTTAGTAGATTCGCCTCATTTCTAAAGTAGTTTGTTTAGAAAAAAAAACAACTTCATTCCCGAACCCTGTACTGTGTGAAATAAGCTAGTTCGGTTCTAGGAATCAGTTACCTTCCTACGAAGAAGGTTGAGTGCAGCAAGTTCAAACTTTCCTTGTTAATGTAACCTAAAACGATGTACAACTTAGTAGATGCGCTTCATTTCTAAAATACTTTGTTTAGAAAACAAACATCTTTTTTGCCGAACACTGTACTGCGTGAAATAAGCTAGTTCATTTCTAGGAATCAGTTGCTTTCCTACGAAGAAGGTTGAGTGCAGCAAGTTCACACATTCCCTTGTTTTCGTAATATAACAGGGTATACAACTTAGTAGATTCACTTCATTTCTAACGTAGTTTGTTTGGAAAACAAACATCTTCATTGCCGAACACTGTACTCTGTGAAATAAGCTAGTTCGGTTCTATGAATCAGTTGTATTACTACGAAGAAGGTTGAGTGCAGCAAGTTCAAACTTTCTTTGTAAATGTAATCTAAAAAGATGTACAACTTTGTAGAAAATCCTCTTTCCTACAGTAGGTTGTTTAGAACACAAACATCTTCAGTGCCGAACACTGTACTGTGTGAAATAAGCTAGTTCAGTTCTAGCAATAAGTTGCTTTCCTACGAAGAAGGTTGAGTGCATCAAGTTCAAACTTTCTTTGTTTGTGTAAGCTAACAAGATGTACTACTTACAAGTTTCATTGCATTTCTAAAGTACCTTGTTGAGAAAACAAACACCATCAATCCCAAATACTGTATTGTGTGAAGTAAGTTGTTTCGGTTCTAGGAATCAGATGTTTTCCTAAGAAGAAGGTTGAGTGCAGCAGGTCCAAACTTCCCCAGTTACTGTAATCTAAAAAGATGTACAACTTAGTAGATTCACCTCAATTCTAAAGTAGTGTGTTTAGAAAACAAACATCTTCATTACCGAACACTGTACTATGTGAAATGAGCTAGTTCGGTTCTAGGAATCACGTGCTTTCCTACGAAGAAGGTTGAGTGCAGCAAGTTCAAACTTTCCTTCTTAATGTAATCTAAAAAGATGTACAAATTATTGGATTGGCCTGATTTCTACAGTAGGTTGTTTTCAAAACAAATATTTTCATTCCTGAACACTGTACTTTGTGAAGTAAGCAAGTTCGGTTCTAGGAATCAGTTGCTTTCCTACGAGACCGTTGAGTACAGCAAGTTCAAACTTTCCTTCTTTGTGTAATGTAACAGGATGTACAACTTCGTAGATTCGCTTCATTTCTAAAGTAGTTCATTTAGAAAACAAACATCTTCATTCCCAAACCTAGAACTGTGTCAAATAAGCTATTTCGGTTCTAGGAATCAGTTGCTTTCCTACGAAGAAGGTTGAGTGCAGCAAGTTCAAACTTTCCTTGTTTGTGTAATTTAACAGGATATACAACTTAGTACATTCACTTCACTTCTAAAGTAGTTTGTTTAGAAAAGAAACATCTTCAGTGCCAAACACTTTACTGTGTGAAATTAGCTATTTCGGTTCTAGGAATCAGTTGCTTTCCTACGAAGAAGGTTGAATGCAGGCAAGATCAAACTTTCCTTGTTATTGTAATCTAATAAGATGTACAATTTAGTAGATTGGCCTCATTTGTACAGTAGGTTGTTTAAAAAAAAAAACAACTTCATTGCCGAACACTGTACTGTGTGAAAAAGCCAGTTTGGTGCTAGGAATCTGTTGCTTTCCCACGAGGAAGGTTGAGTGCAGCAAGTTCAAACATTCCTTGTTTGTGTAATATAACAGGATGTACAACTTTAGATATGGTTCATTTCTAAAGTAGTTTGTTTAGAAAACAAACATCCTCAGTGCCGAACACTATATTGTGTGAAATAAGCTAGTTGGGTTCTAGGAATCAGTTGCTTGCCTACGAAGAAGGTTGAGTGCAGCAATTTCAAACTTTCCTTGTTAATGTAATCTAAAAAGATGCACAACTTAGTAGATTCGCCTCATTTCTAAAGTAGTTTGTTTAGAAAACAAACATCTTCATTAATGAACACTGTAATATGTGAAATAAGCTAGTTCGGTTCTAGGAATCAGTTGCTTTCCTACGAAGATGGTTGAGTGCAGCAAGTTCAAACTTTCCTAGTTTTTGTAATCTAACAAGATGTACATGTTAGTAGATTAGCCTCATTTCTAAAGTAGTTTGTTTGGAAAACAAACATCTTCATTACCGAACCCTGTACTATGTGAAATGAGCTAGTTCAGTTCTGGGAATCAGTTGTTTTCCTACAAGGAAAGTTGAGGACAGAAATTCCAACTTTCGTTGTTAGTGTAATCTAAGAAGATGTACTACTTACAAGTTTCGCTTCATTTCTAAACTACCTTATTTAGAAAACAAACACCATCAATCCCAAATACTGTATTGGGTGAAGTAAGTTGCTTCGGTTCTAGGAATCTGTTGCTTTCCTACGAAGAAGGTTGAGTGCAGCAAGTTCACACTTTCCTTGTTTGTGTAATGTAGCAGGATATACAACTTAGTAGATTCGCTTCATTTCTAAAGTAGTTTGTTTAGAAAACAAACATCTTCATTCCTGAACATTGTACTATGTGAAATCAGCTAGTTCGGTTCTAGGAATCAGTTTCTTGTCGATGAAGATGGTTCAGTGCAGCAAGTACAAACTTTCCTTCTTAATGTAATCTGAAAAGATGTATAACTTAGTAGATTCGCCTCAATTCTAAAGTAGTTTGTTTAGAAAAGAAACATCTTTATTCCCGAGCACTGTACTACATGAAATAAGGTAGTTCGGTTCTAGGAATCACTTGCTTTCCTATGAAGAAGGTTGAGTGCAGCAAGTTCAAACTTTCCTTATTTGTGTAATCTAACAAGATGTACAATTTTCAAGTTTCACTTCATTTCTAAACTACTTTGTTTAGAAAACAAACATATTCATTTCCCAACATTGTACTGTGTGAAATAAGTAAATTCGATTATAGGAATCATTTTCCTTTCTTTGAAGATGGTTGGGTGCAGCAAGTTCAAATTTTCCTTGTTAATGGAATCTAAAAAGATGGACAACTTAGTAGTTTCGCTTTATTTCTAAAGTAGTTTGATTAGAAAACAAACATCTTCATTACCGAACACTGTACTATGTGAAATAAGCTAGTTCGGTTCTAGGAATCACTTGCTTTCCTACGAATTAGTTTGAGTGTAGCAAGTTCAAACTTTCCTTGTTAATGTAATCCAAAAAGATGTACAAATTAGTGGATTGGCCTGATTTATACACTAGGTGGTTTAGAAAACAAACATCTTCATTCCCAAACCCACTACTGTGTCAAATAAGCTAGTTCGGTTCTAGGAATCAGTTGCTTTCCTACGAAGAAGGTTGAGTGCAGCAAGATCGATCTTTCCTTGTTTGTGTAATCTAACAAGATGTACAAATTACAAGTTTCAACTCATTTGTACACTACTTTGTTTAGAAAACAAACATATTCTTGCCCAACACTGTACTGTGTGAAATTTACTAGTTCGGTTCTAGGAATCAGTTGCTTTCCTACGAAGAAGGTTGAGTAGAGCAAGTTCAATCTTTCCTTTTTTTGTAAGCTAACAAGATGTACAAATTACAAGTTTCGCTTGATTTCTAAACTACCATGTTTAGTAAACCAACATATTCATTGCCCAACACTGTACTGTGTGAAGTAAGCTAGTTCGGTTGTAAGAATCACTTTCTTTTCGACGAAGAAGGTTGAGTGCAGCAAGTTCAAACTTTCCTAGTTTGTGTAATCTAAGAAGATGTAACAGTTAGTAGATTCACCTCATTTCTAAAGAAGTTTGTTTAGAAAACAAACATCTTCACTGCCGAACACTGTACTGTGTGAAATAAGCTACTTCGGTTCTAGGAATCAGTTTCTGTTCTCCGAAGATGGTTGAGTGCAGCAAGTTAAAAATTTCCTTGTTAATGTAATCTATAAAGATGTACAACTTAGTAGATTTGCCTCATTTGTAAAGTAGTTTGTTGAGAAAACAAACATCTTCATTGCCGAACATTGTACTGTGTGAAATAAGCTAGTTTGGTTCTAGGAATCCGTTGCTTTCCTACGAAGAATGTTGAGTGCAGCAAGTTTAAACTTTCCTAGTTCATGTAATCTAACAAGATATACAAGTTAGTAGATTCGCCTCCTTTATAAAGTAGTCTCTTTAGAAAACAAACATCTTCATTGCCGAACAATGTACTGTGTGAAATAAGCCAGTTCGGTTCTAGGAATCAGTTTCTTTTCTACGAATATGGTTGAGTGCACCAAGTTCGAAATTTCCTTCTTAATGTAATCTAAAAAGATGTACAACTTAGTAGATTCGCCTCCTTTGTAAAGTAGTTTGTTGAGAAAACAAACATCTTTATTGCCCAGCACTGTACTGTGTGAAGTAAGCTATTTTGGTTCTAGCAATCAGTTTATTTTCGACGAAGATGGTTGAGTGCAGCAAGTTCAAACTTTCCTTGTTAATGTAATCAAAAACCATGTACAACTTAGTATATTCGCCTCATTTGTAAAGTAGTTTGTTGAGAAAACAAACATCTTCAGTGCCGAACACTGTACTGTGTGAAATAAGCTAGTTCGATTCTAGGAATAAGATGCTTTCCCCTCAAGAAGGTTGTTGCAGCAAGTTCAAACTTTCCTTGTTTGTGTAATCTAACAAGATATACTACTTTCAAGTTTCTCTTCATTTCTAAACTAGTTTGTTGAGAAAACAAACACCTTCAATCCCAAATACTGTACTGTGTGAAATAAGTTTTTTCTGTTTTAGGATTCAGATGCTTTCCTACAAGAAGGTTGAGTACAGTAAGTTCAAACTTTCCTAGTATCTGTAATCTAACAAGATGTCCAGGTTACTAGATTTGCCTCCTTTCTAAAGTAGTTTGTTCAGAATACAAACATCTTCATTCCTGAACCATGTACTGTGTGAAATGAGCTAGTTCAGTTCTAGGAATCAGTTGCTTTCCTATGAAGAATGTTGAATAGAGCAAGTTCAATCTTTCCTTATTTGTTTAATGTAACAAGATGTACAAATTACCAGTTTTGTTTCATTTATAAACTACTTTCTTTAGAAAACAAACATATTCAATGCCCAACACTGTACTGTGTGAAGCAACCTAGTTCGGTTCTATGAATCAGTTTCATTTCGACAAAGAAGGTTGAGTGAAGGAAGTTCAAACTTTCCTTGTTAATGTAATCTAAAAAGATGTACAACTTAGTAGATTCGCCTCATTTGAAAAGTAGTTTGTTGAGAAAACAAACGTCTTCATTGACAAACATGGTAGTGTGTGAAATAAGCGGGTTCGGTTCTAGGAATCAGTTGCTTTCCTACAAAGAAGGTTGAGTACAGGAAGTTCAAACTTTGATAGTTTGTGTAATCTAACAAGATGTACAAGTTAGTAGATTCGCCTCATTTCTAAAGTAGTTTGTTTAGAAAACAAACATCTTCATTCCCGAACACTGTACTATTTGAAATAATCTAGTTCACTTCTAGGAATCACTTGCTTTCCTACGAAGAAGGTTGAGAGCAGCAAGTTCAAACTTTCCTTGTTCGTGTAATCTAACAAGATGTACTACTTACAAGTTTCCCTCATTTCTAAACTGCATTGTTTAGAAAACAAACACCTTCAATACCAAAAACTGTACTGTGTGAAATAAGTTGTTTCGGTTTTAGGAATCAGATGCTTTCCTACGAAAAAGGTTGAGTACAGCAAGTTCAAACTTTCCTTGTTAATGTAATCTAAAAAGATGTCCAAGTTAGTAGATTCACCTCATATGTAAAGTCGTTTTTTGAGAAAACAAAGATCTTCATTTCGAACACTGTACTGTGTGAATAAGCTATTGTGGTTCTAGGAATCAGTTGCTTTCCTACGAAGAAAGTTGAGTGCAGCAAGTTCAAACTTTCCTTGTTAATGTAATCTAAAAAGATGTACAACCTGGTATATTCCCCTCATTTGTAAAGTAGTTTGTTGAGAAAACAAACATCTTCATTGCCGAACATTGTACTGTGTGAAATAAGCAAGTTAGCTTCTAGGAATCAGTTGCTTTCTTACAAAGAAGGTTGAGTGCAGCAAGTTCAAACTTTCTTTGTTAATGTAATCTAAAAAGATGTCCAAGGTAGTAGATTCACATCATTTGTAAAGTAGTTTGTTGAGAAAACAAACATCTTCATTGCTGAACATTGATCTGTGTGAAATAAGCAAGTTCGGTTATAGGAATCAGTTGATTTTCTATGAAGAAGGTTGAGTGCAGCAAGTTCAAACTTTCCTTGTTTGTGTAATGTAACAAGATGTACAACTGAGTAGATTCACTTCATTTCTAAAGAAGTTTGTTTAGAAAACAAACATCTTCATTACCGAACACT
Organism: Orientallactaga sibirica; assembly: GCA_036365145.1. NCBI lineage: Eukaryota > Metazoa > Chordata > Mammalia > Rodentia > Dipodidae > Orientallactaga > Orientallactaga sibirica. The sequence continues at coordinate 765,400 of JAEOAD010000029.1, read as the reverse complement.
GTATTGTGTGAAATAAGTTAGTTCGGATTTAGGCATCAGTTGCTTTCCTACGAAGAAGGTTGAGTGCAGCAAGTTCAAACTTTCCTTGTTTGTGTAATTTAACAAGATGTACTACTTAAAAGTTTCCCTCATTTCTAAACGACATTGTTTAGGAAACAAACACCTTCTATACCAAATATGGTACTGTGTGAAATAAGTTGTTTTGGTTTTAGATATCAGATGCTTTCCTACGAAAAAGGTTGAGTACAGCAAGTTCAAAATTTCCTTGTTAATGTAATCTAAAAAAGAAGTACAACTTAGTAGATTGGCCTCATTTCTACAGTAGGTTTTTTAGAAAACAAGCATTTTCATTCCCTAACACAGTAATGTGTGAAATAAGCTAGTTCGGTTATAGGAATCAGTTGCTTTCCTACGACGAAGGTTGAGTGCAGCAAGTTCCAACTGTCCTTGTTTCTGTAATGTAACATGATGTACAACTTAGTAGATTCGCTTCACTTCCTAAGTAGTTTGCTTACTAAACTAGCATCTTCATTGCCGAACATTGTAATGTGTGAAATAAGGTACTTGGGTTCTAGGAATCAGTTGCTATCCTACGAAGAAGGTTGAGTGCAGCAAGTTGAAAATTTCCTAGTTTGTGTAATCTAACAAGATATCCAAGTTAGTAGATTCGCCTCATGTGTAAAGTAGTTTGTTGGGAAAACAAACATCTTTATTGCCCAACACTGTACTGTGTGAAGTAAGCTATTTCGGTTCTTGGAATGAGTTTCTTTTACAACGAAGATTGTTGAATGCATCAAGTTCAAACTTTCCTTGTTAATGTAATCTAAAAAGATGCACAGCTTAGTAGATTGGCCTCATTGTAAAGTAGTTTGTTGAGAAAACAAACATCTTCATGGCCGAATATTGTATTGTGTGAAATGAGCTAGTTCGTTTCTAGGAATCAGTTGCTTTCCTACAAAAAGGGTTGAGTGCAGCAAGTTCAAACTTTCTTAGTTTGTGTAATTTAACAAGATGGATAAGTTAGTAGATTCACCTCATTTCTAAAGTAGTTTGTTTGGAAAACAAACATCTTCATGGCTGAACACTTTAATGTGTGAAATAAGCTAGTTCGCTTCCAGGAATCACTTGTTTATCTAAGAAGAAGGTTGAGTACAGCAAGTTCAAACTTACCTTGTTTGTGTAATGTAACAGGATATACAACTCAGTAGATTCGCTTCATTTCTAAAGTAGTTTGTTTAGAAAACAAACATCTTCATTCCCGAACACTGTACTGTGTGAAATGAGTTAGTTCGGTTTTTGGCATCAGTTGCTTTCCTACGAAGAAGGTTGAGTGCAGCAAGTTCAAACTTTCCTTGTTTGTGTAATCTAACAAGATGTACTACTTACAACTTTCCCTCATTTCAAAACTACATTGTTAAGAAAACAAACACCTTCAATACCAAGTACTGTACTGTGTGAAATAAGTTGTTTCGGTTTTAGCAATAAGATGCTTTCCAACGAAAAAGGTTGAGTACAGCAAGTTCAAAGTTTCCTTCTTAATGTAATCTAAAAAAGACGTACAACTTAGTAGATTGGCCTCATTTCTACACTAGGTTTTTTGGAAAACAAACATTTTCATTCTCGAACACAGTAATGTGTGAAATAAAGTTCTTGGGTTCTTGGAATCAGTTGATTTCCTACGAATAAGGTTGAGTGCAACAAGTTCAAACTGTCCTTGTTTCTGTAATGTAACATGCTGTAAAACATAGTAGATTCGCTCCACTTCCAAAGTAGTTAGGTTAGTAAACTAACATCTTCATTGCCGAACATTGTAATTTGTGAAATAAGCTAGTTCGGTTCTAGGAATCAGTTGCTTTCCTACGAAGAAGGTTGAGTGCAGCAAGTTGAAACTTTCCTAGTTTGTGTAATCTAACAAGATGTCCAATTTAGTAGATTCGCCTCATTTCTAAAGTAGTTTCTTTAGATAAGAAACATCTTCAGTACCGAACACTGTACTGTGTGAAATAAGTTAATTCGGTGCTAGGAATCAGTTTCTTTTCAACGAAGATGGTTGAGTGCAGCAAATTCAAACTTTCCTTGTTAAAATAATCTAAAAAGATGTCCAAGTTAGTAGATTCGCCTCATTTCTAAAGTAGTTTGTTGAGAAAACAAACATCTTCATTGCCGAACATTGTACTGTGTGAAGTAAGCTATTTCGGTTCTAGGAATGAGTTTCTTTTCGAAGAAGATTGTTGAGTGCCGCAAGTTCAAACTTTCATTCCTAATGTAATCTAAAAAGATGCACAACTTAGTAGATTCCCCTCATTTGTAAAGTAGTTTCTTGAGAAAACAAACATCTTCATTTCTGAACATTGTATTGTGTGAAATGAGCTACTTCGTTTCTAGGAATCAGTGGCTTTCTACGAAAAAGGTTGAGTGCAGCAAGTTGAAACTTTCTTAGTTTGTGTAATTTAACAAGATGGACAAGTTAGTAGATTCACCTCATTTTTAAAGTAGTTTGTTTGGAAAATAAACATCTTCATTTCCGAACACTTTACTGTGTGAAATAAGCTTGTTCGGGTCCAGGAATCAGTTGGTTATCTACGAAGAAGGTTGAGTACAGCAAGTTCAAACTTTCCTTGTTTGTGTAATCTAACAAGATGTACAAATTAGTAGATTCACCTCATTTCTAAAGTATTTTCTTTAGAAAAGAAACATCTTCAGTACCGAAGACTGTACTGTGTGAAATAAGTTAATTCGGTTCTAGGAATCAGTTTCCTTTCTACGAAGATGGTTGAGTGCAGCAAGTTCAAACATTTCTTGTTAATGTAATCTAAAAAGATGTCCAAGTTAGTAGATTCGCCTCATTTGTAAAGTAGTTTGTTGAGAAAACAAACATCTTCATTGCCGAACATTGTACTGTGTGAAATAAGCTAATTCGGTACTAGGAATCTTTTGCTTTCATACAAAGAAGGTTTAGTGCAGCAAGTTCAAACTTTCCTTGTTAATGTAATCTAAAAAGATGTACAACTTAGTAGATTTGCCTCATTTCTAAAGTAGTTTGTTTAGAAAACAAACATCTTCATTACCCAACACGGTACTATGTGAAATAAGCTAGTTAGGTTCTAGGAATCAATTGCCTTCCTACGAAGAAGGTTCAGTGCAGCAATTTCAAACTTTCCCAGTTTGTGTAATCTATCAAGATGTACAAGTTAGTAGATTCGCCTCATTTCTAAAGCAGTTTCTTTAGAAAAAAACATCTTCAGTACTGAACACTGTACTGTGTGAAATAAGTTAATTCGGTTCTAGGATTCAGTGTCCTTTCTATGAAGATGGTTGAGTGCAGCAAGTTCAAACTTTCCTTGTTAATGTAATCTGAAAAGATGTACAACCTGGTAGATTCGCCTCATTTGTAAAGTAGTTTGTTGAGAAAACAAACATCTTCAATGCCAAACATTATACTGTGTGAAATAAGCTAATTCGGTACTAGGAATCAGTTGCTTTCCTACAAAGAAGGTTGAGTGCAGCAAGTTCAAACTTTCCTTGTTAATGTAATCTAAAAAGATGTACAACCTGGTAGATTCGCCTCATTTGTAAAGTAGTTTGTTGAGAGAACAAACATCTTCATTGCCGAACATTGTACTATGTGAAAGAAGCAAGTTCGGTTCTAGGAATCAGTTGCTTTTTTACGAAGAAGGTTGAGTGCAGTAAGTTCAAACTTTCCTTGCTTGGGTAATCTAACAAGCTGTACAAGTTAGTAGATTCGCCTCATTTGTAAAGTAGTTTTTGAGAAAACAAACATCTTTATTGCCCAACACTGTACTGTGTGAAGTAAGCTATTTTGGTTCTATGATTGAGTTTCTCTTCAACGAAGATGGTTGAATGCAGCAAGTTGCAGCTTTCCTTGTTAATGTAATCTAAAAAGATTCACAACTTAGTAGATTCGCCTCATTTGTAAAGTCGTTTGTTGAGAAAACTAACATCTTCATTGCCGATCACTGTACTGTCTGAAATAAGCTAGTTCGGTTCCAGGAATCAGGTGCATTTCTACGAAAAAGGTTGAGTACAGCAATTTCAAACTTTCCTTGTTTGTGTAATGCAACAGGATGTACAACTCAATAGATTCGCTTCATTTCTAAAGTAGTTTGTTTAGAAAACAAACATCTTCATTCCTGAACACTGTACTGTGTGAAATAAGTTAGTTCGGTTTTAGGCATCAGTTGCTTTCCTACGAAAAAGGTTGAGTACAGCAAGTTCAAACTTTCCTTGTTAATGTGATCTAAAAAGATGTCCAAGTTAGTAGATTCGCCTCATTTGTAAAGTAGTTTGTTGAGAAAACAAACATCTTCATGCTGAACATTGATCTGTGTGAAAAAATCAAGTTCTTTTCTAGGAATCACTTGCTTTCCTACGAAGAAGCTTGAGTGCAGCAAGTTCAAACTTTCCTAGTTTGTGTAGTCTAACAAGATGTACAAGTTAGTAGATTTTCCTCATTTCTAAAATAGTTTCTTTAGAAAACAAACATCTTCAGTACCGAACACTACTCTGTGGAATAAGTTAATTCGGTTCTAGGAATCAGTTTCCTTTCTACGAAGATGGTTGAGTATAGCAAGTTCAAACATTCCTTGTTGATGTAATCTTAAAAGATGTCCAAGTTAGCTGATTCGCCTCATTTGTAAAGTAGTTTCTTGAGAAAACAAACATCTTCATTGCCAAACATTGTACTATGTGAAATAAGCTAATTAGGTTTTAGGCATCAGTTGCTTTCCTACAAAGAAGGTTGAGTGCAGCAAGTTCAAACTTTCCTTGTTTGTGTAATCTAACAAGATGTACTACTTACAAGTTATCCTAATTTCTAAACTACATTGTTTAGAAAACAAACACCTTCAATACCAAATACTGTACTATGTGAAAAAATTTGTTTCAATTTTAGGAATCAGATGCCTTCCTAGGAAAAGGATGAGTACAGCAAGTTCAAAGTTTCCTTGTTAATGTAATCTAAAAAAGAAGTATAACTTAGGAGAATGGCCTCATTTCTACAGTAGGTTTCTTAGAAAACAAACATTTTCATTCCCGAACACTGTAATGTGTGAAATAAACTAGTTCGGTTCTAGGAATCAGTTGCTTTCCTACGAAGAAGGTTGAGTGCAACAAGTTACAACTTTCCTTGTTTGTGTGATCTAACAAGATGTACAACCTGGTAGATTCGCCTCATTTGTAAAGTAGTTTGTTGAGAAAACAAACATCTTCATTGCCTACATGTACTGTGTGAAACAAGCATGTTCTAGTAATCAGTTCCTTTTTTAAGGAACAAGGTTGAGTGCATGAAGTTCAAACTTTCCTTGTTAATGTAATCTAAAATGATGTACAACCTGGTAGTTTCTCCTCATTTGTAAAGTAGTTTGTTGAGAAAACAAACATCTTCATTGCTGAACATTGTACTGTGTGAAATGAGCTAGATCATTTCTAGGAATCAGTTGCTTTTCTACAAAAAGGTTGAGTGCAGCAAGTTCAAACTTTCTTAGTTTGTGTAATGTAACAAGATGGACAAGTTAGTAGATTCACCTCATTTCTAAAGTAGTTTGTTTAGAAAACAAACATCTTCATTGCCAAACACTTTACTGTGTGAAATAAGCTAATTCGGTTCCAGGAATCAGTTGCTTTTCTACGAGGAAGGTTGAGTGCAGCAAGTTCAAATTTTCCTTGTTTGTGTAATCTAACAAGATGTACAACTTAGTAGATTCCCTTCTTTTTAAAGTAGTTTGTTTAGAAAACAAACATCTTCATTACCAAACACACTACTGTGTGAAATAAGTTAGTTCGGTTTTAGGCATCAGTTGCTTTCCTCTGAAGAAAGGTTGAGTACAGCAAGTTCAAACTTTCCTTGTTTGTAATCTAACAAGATGTACAACTTAGTAGATTCCCTCATTTCTAAAGTAGGTTTTTAGAAAACAAACATTTTCATTCCTGAACACTGTACTGTGTAAAATAAGTTAGTTCGGTTCTAGGAATCAGTTGCTTTCCTATGAAGAAGGTTGAGTGCAGCAAGTTCAAACTTTCCTTGTTTCTGTAATCTAAAAAGATGTACAACTTAGTAGATTGGCCTCATTTCTAAAGTAGTTTTTTAGAAAACAAACATCTTTATTGCCCAACATTGTAATGTGTGAAATAAGCTAGTTCGATTCTAGGAATCAGTTGCTTTCCTACGAAGAAGGTTGAGTGCAGCAAGTTCCAACTTTCTTAGTTTGTGTAATCTAACAAGAAGTAAAAGTTAGTAGATTCACCTTATTTGTAAAGTAGTTTGTGGAGAAAACAAACATCTTTATTGCCCAACACTATACTGTATGAAATAAGCTATTTCGGTTCTAGGAATGAGTTTCTTTCCTACGAAGATTGTTTGAGTGCAGCAAGTTCAAACTTTCCTAGTTAATGTAATCTAAAAAGATGTCACAAGTTAGTAGATTCGCCTCATTTGTAAAGTAGTTTATTGAGAAAACAAACATCTTCATTGCCGAACATTGTATTGTGTGAAATGGGCTACTTCGTGTCTAGGAATCAGTTGCTTTCCTACGAATAATGTTGAGTGCAGCAAGTTCAAACTTTCTTAGTTTGTATAATTTAACAAGATGGACAAGTTAGTAGATTCACCACATTTGTAAAGTAGTTTGTTGAGAAAACAGACATCTTCATTGCCAAACACTAACTGTGTGAAATAAGCTAGTTTGGTTCCGGGAATCAGTTGCTTTTCTACGAAGAAGGTTGAGTACAGCAAGTTCAAAATTTCCTTGTTTGTGTAATGTAACAGGATGTACAACTGAGTAGATTCGCTTCATTTCTAAAGAAGTTTGTTTAGAAAACAAACATCTTCATTCCCGACCACTGTGCTGTGTGAAATAAGTTAGTTCGCTTTTAGGCATCAGTTGCTTTCCTATGAAGAAGGTTAAGTGCAGCAAGTTCAAACTTTCCTTGTTTGTGCACTCTAACAAGATGTACTACTTAGAAGTTTCCCTCATTTCTAAACTACATTGTTTAGAAAACAAACACCTTCAATACCAAATACTGTACTGTGTGAAATAAGTTGTTTTGGTTTCAGGAATCAGATGCTTTCCTACGAAAAAGGTTGAGGACAGCAAGTTCAAACTTTCCTTGTGAATGTAATCTAAAAAAGAGGTACAACTTAGTAGATTGGCCTCATTTCTACCATAGGTTTTTTAGAAAACAAACCTTTTCATTCCCGAACACAGGAATGTGTGAAATAAGCTAGTTCAGTTCTAGGAATCAGTTGCTTTCCTACGAATAAGGTTGAGTGCAGCAAGTTCAAACGTTCCTAGTTTGTGTAATCTAACAAGATGTACAAGTTAGTAGAGTCGCTTCATCTCTAAAGTAGTTTCTTTAGAAAAGAAAGATCTTCAGTACCAAACACTGTACTGTGTGAAATAAGTTAATTCGGTACTAAAAACCAGTTTCCTTTCTGCGAAGATGGTTGAGTGCAGCAAGTTCAAACTTTCCTTGTTAATGTAATCTAAAAAGATGTCAAAGTTAGTAGATTCGCCTCATTTCTAAAGTAGTTTGTTTAGAAAACAAACGTCTTCATGGCCGAACACTGTACTGTGTGAAATAAGCTATTGCGGTTCTAGGAATCAGTTGCTTTCCTACGAAGAAGGTTGAGTCCAGCAAGTTCAAACTTTCCTTGTTAATGTAATCTAAAAAGATGCACAACTTAGTAGATTCGCCTCATTTCGAAAGTAGTTTGTTTAGAAAACAAACATCTTCATTACCGAACACTGTACTATGTGAAATAAGGTAGTTCGGTTCTAGGAATCATTTGCTTTCCTACGAAGAAGGTTGAGTGCAGCAAGTTCAAACCTTCCTAGTTTGTGAAAACGAACAAGATGTGCAAGGTAGTAGATTCGTCTCTTTTCTAAAGTAGCTTCTTTAGAATAAAAACATCTTCAGTACCGAACACTATACTGTGTGAAATAAGTTAATTCGGTTCTAGGAATCAGTTTCCTTTCTACCAAGATGGTTGAGTGCAGCAAGTTCAAACTTTCCTTCTTAATGTAATCTAAAAAGATGTCCAAGTTAGTAGATTCGCCTCATTTGTAAAGTAGTTTGTTGAGAAAACAAACATCATTGCTGAACATCGATCTCTGTGAAATAAGCAAGTTCGGTTCTAGGAATCAGTTGCTTTCCTACAAAGAGGGTTGAGTGCAGCAAGTCCAAACTTTCCTTGTTAATGTAATCTAAAAAGATGTACAACTTAGTAGATTCGATACATTTCTAAAGTAGTTTGTTTAGAAAACCAACATCTTCATTGCCTACATTGTACTGTGTGAAATAAGCAAGTTCGGTTCTAGGAATCAGTTGCTTTTTTACGAAAAAGGTTGAGTGCAGCAAGTTCAAACTTTCCTTGTTTGTGTCAACTAACAAGATGTACAAGTTAGTAGATTCGCCTCATTTGTAAAGTAGTTTGTGGAGAAAACAAACATATTTATTGCCCAACACTGTACTGTGTGAAGTAAGCTATTTCAGTTCTAGGAATGAGTTTCTTTTCGACGAAGATTGTTAAGTGCAGCAAGTTCAAAGTTTCCTTGTTAATGTAATCGAAAAAGATTCACAACTTAGTAGATTCGCCTCATTTCTAAAGCAGTTTCTTTAGAAAACAAACATCTTCAGTACTGAACACTGCATTGTGTGAAATAAGTAAATTCAGTTCTAGGAATCAGTTTCCTTTCTATGAAGATGGTTGAATTTAGCAAGTTCAAACTTTCCTTGTTAATGTAATCTAAAAAGATGTCCAAGGTAGTAGATAAGCCTCATTTGTAAAGTAGTTTGTTGAGAAGACAAACATCTTCATTGCTGAACATTGTACTGTGTGAAATAAGCTAATTCTGTTCTAGGAATCAGTTGCTTTCCTACAAAGAAGGTTGAGTGCAGCAAGTTCAAACTTTCCTTTTTAATATAATCTAAAAAGATGCACAACTTAGTATATTCGACTCATTTCTTAAGTAATTTATTTAGAAAACAAACATCTTCAGTACGGAACACTGTACTGTGTGAAATAAGTTAATTCGGTTCTAGGAATCAGTTTCCTTTCTACGAAGATGGTTGAGTGCAGCAAGTTCAAACGTTCCTAGTTTGTGTAATCTAACAAGATGTACAAGTTAGTAGATTCGACTAATTTCTAAAGTAGTTTGTTTAGAAAACAAACATCTTCATTGCCGAACACTGTACTGTGTGAAATTAGCTACTGCGGTTCTAGGAATCAGTTGCTTTCCTACGAAGAAGGTTGAGTCCAGCAAGTTCAAACGTTCCTTGTTAAAGGAATCTAAAAAGACGTACAACCTGGTAAATTCACCTCATTTGTAAAGTAGTTTGTTGAGAAAACAAACATCTTCATTGCCTAAATTGTACTGTGTGAAATAAGCAAGTTCAGTTCTAGGAATCAGTTGCTTTTACGAAGAAGGTTGAGTGCAGCAAGTTCAAACTTTCATTGTTTGTGTAAACTAACAAGATGTACAAGTTAGTAGATTCGCCTCATTTGTAAAGTAGTTTGTGGAGAAAACAATCATATTTATTGCCCAACACTGTACTGTGTGAAGTAAGCTATTTCGGTTCTAGGAATGAGTTTCTTTTCGACGAAGATTGTTGAGTGCAGCAAGTTCAAACTTTCCTTGTTAATGTAATCGAAAAAGATTCACAACTTAGTAGATTTGCCTCATTTCTAAAGTAGTTTGTTCAGAAAACAAACATCTTCATTGACGATCGATGTACTGTCTGAAATGAGGTAGTTCGGTTCCAGGAATCAGTTGCTTTTCTACCAAGAAGGTTGAGTACAGCAAGTTCAAACTTTCCTTGTTTGTGCAAGGCAACAGGATGTACAACGGAGTGGATTCGCTTCATTTCTGAAGTAGTTTGTTTAGAAAACAAACATCTTCATTCCCGAGCACTGTATTGTGTGAAATAAGTTATTTCGGTTTTAGGCATCAGTTGCTTTCCTCCGAAGAAGATTGAGTGCAGCAAGTTCAAACTTTCCTTGTTTGTGTAATCTAACAAGATGTAATTCTTACGAATTTCCCCATTTCTAAACTACATTGTTTAGAAAACAAACACCTTCAACACCAAATACTTTACTGTGTGAAATAAATGTTTTGGTTTTAGGAATCAGATGCTTTCCTACGAAAAAGGTTGAGTGCAGCAAGTTCAAACGTTCCTTGTTAATGTAATCTAAAAAGATGCACAACTTAGTAGATTCGCCTCATTGCTAAAATAGTTTGTTTAGAAAGCAAACATCTTCATTAGCGAACACTGTACTATGTGAAATAACCTAGTTCGGTTCTAGGAATCAGTTGCTTTCCTACGAAGAAGGTTGAGTGCAGCAATTTCAAACTTTCCTAGTTTGTGTAATCTAACAAGTTGTACAAGTTACTAGATTCACCTCATTTCTAAAGTAGTTTCTTTATAAAACAAACATCTTCAGTACCCAACAGCGTACTGTGTGAAATAAGTTAATTCGTTTCTAGGAATCAGTTTCCTTTCTACGAAGATGGTTGAGTTTAGCAAGGTCAAACTTTCCTAGTTAATGTAACCTAAAAAAAGTCCTAGTTGGTAGCTTCGCCTGATTGGCAAAGTAGTTTCTTGAGAAAACAAAAATCTTCATTGCCAAACATTGTACTGTGTGAAATAAGCTAATTCGGTTCTAGGAATCAGTTTCCTTTCTACGAAAATGGTTGAGTTTAGCAAGTTCAAACTTTCCTTGTTAATGTAATCTGAAAGATGTCCATGTTAGTAGATTCGCATCATTTGTAAAGTAGTTTGTTTAGAAAAAAAACATCTTCATTGCCGAACATTGTACTGTGTGAAATTCGCTGATTCGTTTCTCGAAATCAGTTGCTTTCCTACGAAGAAGGTTGAGTGCAGCAAGTTCAACCTTTCCCTGTTAATGTAATCTAAAAAGATGCACAACTTAGTAGATTCGCCTCATTTCTAAAGTTGTTTGTTTAGACAACAAACATTTTCATTAAGGAACACTGTACTATGTGAAATAAGCTAGTTCGGTTCTAGGAATCACTTGCTCTCCTACGAAGAAGGTTGCGTGCAGCAATTTCAAACTTTGCTAGTTTGTGTACTCTATCAAGATGTCCAAGTTAGTAGATTCGCTTCACTTCCAAAGTAGTTTGCTTAGTAAACTAACATCTTCATTGCCGAACATTGTACTGTGTGAAATAAGCTAGTTCGGTTCTAGGAATCAGTTGCTTTCCTACAAAGAAGGTTGAGTGCAGCAAGTTCAAACTTTCCATGTTAATGAATTCTAAAAAGGTGCACAACTTAGTAGATTCGCCTCATTTCTAAAGGAGTTTGGTTAGAAAACAAACATCTTCATTACTGAACACTGTACTATGTTAATAAGCTAGTTCGGTTCTAGGAATCACTTGCTTTCCTACGAGGAAGGTTGATTGCAGCAAGTTCAAACTTTCCCAGTTTGTGTAATCTAACAAGATGTACAACTTAGTAGATTCGCCTCATTTCTAAAGTAGTTTCTTTAGAAACCAAACATCTTCAGTACCGAACACTGTACTGTGTGAAATAAGTTAATTCGGTTCTAGGAATCAGTTGCTTTCCTATGAAGAAGGTTGAGTGCAGCAAGTTGAAACTTTCCTAGTTTCTGTAATTTAACAAGATGTCCAAGTTAGTCGCTTCACATCATTTGCAAAGTAGGTTGTTGAGAAAACCAAAATCTTCATTGCCGAACATTATACTGTGTGAAATAAGCTAATTTGGTTCTAGGAATCATTTGCTTTCCTACAAAGAAGGTTGAGTGCAGCAAGTACAAACTTTCCTTGTTAATGTAATCTAAAAAGATGCACAACTTAGTAGATTCACCTCATTTCTAAAGTAGTTTGTTTGGAAAACAAACATCTTCCGTACCAAACACTGTACTGTGTGAAATAATTTAATGCGCTTCTAGGAATCAGTTTCCTTTCTACGAAGATGATTGAGTTTAACAAGGTCAAACTTTCCTTGTGAATGTAATCAAAAAGATGTCCAAGTTGGTAGGATCACCTCATTTGTAAAGTAGATTCTTGAGAAAACAAACATCTTCATTGCCGAACATTGTTCTGTGTGAAATAAGCTAATTCCGTTAAAGGAATCAGTTTCCTTTTAACGAAAATGGTTAGTTTAGCAAGTTCAAACTTTCCTTGCTAATGTAATCTAAAAAGATATCCAAGGTAGTAGATTCCCCTCATTTGTAAAGTAGTTTGTTGAGAAAAGAAACATCTCCATTGCCGAACATTGTACTGTGTGAAATAAGCTAATTCGGTTCTAGGAATGAGTTGCTTTTGTAAAAAGAAGGTTGAGTGCAGCAAGTTCAAACGTTCCTTCTTAATGTAATCTAAAAAGATGCACAACTTAGTAGATTCACCTCATTTCTAAAGCAGTTTGTTTAGAAAAAAAAACATCTTCATTACCAAACACTGTACTGTGTGAGATAAGCTGGTTCGGTTCTAGGAATCACTTGCTTTCCTACGAAGAAGGTTGAGTCCAGCAAGTTCAAACTTTCCTAGTTTGTGTCGTCCAACAAGATGTACAAGTTAGTAGATTCGCCTCATTTCTAAAGTAGTTTCTTTAGAAAACAAACATCTTCAGTACTGAACACTGTACTGTGTGAAATAAGTTAATTCGGTTCTAGGAATCAGTTTCCTTTCTACAAAGAAGGTTGAGTGCAGCAAGTTCAAACTTTCCTAGTTTGTGTAATCTAACAAGAGGTAAAAATTAGTAGATTCAACTCATTTCTAATGTAGTTCCTTTAGAAAACAAACATCTTTACTACCGAACACTGTACTTTGTGAAATAAGTTAATTCGGTTCTAGGAATCAGTTTCCTTTCTAGGAAGAAGGGTGAGTGCAGCAAGTTCAAACTTTCCTAGTTTATGTAATCTAACAAGATGTAAAAGTTAGTACATTGGCCTCATTTCTAAAGTAGTTTCTTTAGAAAACAAACATCTTTAGTAGTGAACACTGTACTGTGTGAAATAAGTTCATTCGATTCTAGGAATCAGTTGCTTTCCTCCAAAGAAGGTTGAGTGCAGCAAGTTCAAACTTTCCCTGTTAATGTAATCTGAAAAGATGCACAACTTAGTAGATTCACCTAATTTGTAAAGTAGTTTGTTTAGAAAACAAGCATCTTCATTACCGAACACCATACTATGTGAAATACACTAGTTCGGTTCTAGGAATCACTTGTTTTCCTACGAATAAGGTTGAATGCAGCAAGTTGAAACTTTCCTAGTTTGTGTAATCTAACAAGATGTTCAAGTTAGTAGATTCGCCTCTTTTCTAACATAGTTTCTTTAGAAAACAAACATCTTCACTACCGAACCGTGTACTGTGTGAAATAAGTTAATTTGGTTCCAGGAATCAGTTTCCTTTCTACGAAGATGGTTGAGTTTAGCAAGGTCAAACTTTCCTTGTTAATGTAATCTAAAAAGATGTCCAAGTTAGTAGATTCGCCTCATTTCTAAAGTAGTTTGTTGAGAAAAGAAACATCTTCATTGCTGAACATTGTACTGTGTGAAATAAGCTAATTCGGTTCTAGGAATAACTTGCTTTCCTGCATAGAAGGTTGAGTGCAGCAAGTTCAAACTTTCCTTGTTAATGTATTCTAAAAAGATGCACAACTTAGTAGATTCGCCTCATTTCTAAAGCAGTTTGTTTAGAAAACAAACATCTTCATTACCAAAAACTGTACTATGTGAAATAAGCTTGTTCGGTTCTGAGAATAACTTGCTTTCCTAAGAAGAAGGTTGAGTGCAGCAAGTTGAAACTTTCCTAGTTTGTGTAATCTAACAAGAGGTACAAATTAGTAGATTCACCTCATTTCTAATGTAGTTTCTTTAAAAAAACAAACATCTTCATTGCCCTAACACTGTACTGTGTGAAATAAGCTAATTCGGTTCTAGGAATCACTTGCTTTCCTACAAAGAAGATTGAGTTGCAAGTTTTTCCTAGTTTGTGTAATCTAACAAGATGTAAACTTAGTAGATTCGCCTTGTTTCTAAAGTAGTTTAAAAACAAACATCTACAAACATTGTACTGTGAAATTTGCCTTCAATCACTTGCTTTCCTAAAAGTAGTTCAAACTTTCCTAGTTAATGTAATCTAAAAGATGTACAAGTTAGTAGATTCGCCTCATTTCTAAAGTAGTTTGTTTAGAAAACAAACATCTTCATTACCAAACACTGTACTATGTGAAATGAGCTAGTTCGGTTCTTGGAATCACTGGCTTTCCTACGAGGAAGGGTGAGTGCAGCAAGTTGAAACTTTCCTACTTTGTGTAATCTAACAAGATGTACAAGTTAGTAGATTCCCCTCATTTCTAAAGTAGTTTCTTTGAAAACAAACATCTTCAGTACCAAAGACAGTACTGTGTGAAATAACTTAATTTGGTTCTAGGAATCAATTTTCTTTCTACGAAGATGGTTGTTTCCAGCAAGTTCAAACTTTCCGAGTTTGTGTAATCTAACAAGATGTACAAGTTAGTAGATTCGCCTCATTACTAAAGTAGTTTCTTTAGAAAACAAACATCTTCAGTACTGAACACTGTACTGTGTGAAATAAGTTAATTCAGTTCTAGGAATCAGTTGCTTTCCTCCAAAGAAGGTTGAGTGCAGCAAGTTCAAACTTTCCTAGTTTGTTAATCTAACAAGATGTACAAGTTAGTAGATTCTCATTTCTAAAGTAGTTTGTTTAGAAAACAAACATCTTCATTGCCGAACATTGTACTGTGTGAAATAAGCTAATTCGGTTCTAGGAATCACTTGCTTTCCTACAAAGAAGGTTGAGTGCAGCAAGTTCAAACTTTCCTAGTTTGTGTAATCTAACAAGATGTCCAAGTTAGTAGATTCGCCTCATTTCTAAAGTAGTTTCTTGAGAAAACAAACATCTTCATTGCCGAACATTGTACTGTGTGAAATAAGCTAATTCGGTTCTAGGAATCAGTTGCTTTTCCTAAAAAGAAGGTGAGTGCAGCAAGTTCAAACTTTCCTTGTTTGTGTAATCTAAAAAGATGTACAAGTTAGTAGATTCGCCTCATTTCTAAAGTAGTTTGTTAGAAAACAAACATCTTCATTGCCGAACACTGTACTATGTAAAATAAGCTAGTTCCGTTCTTGGAATCACTTGCTTTCCTATGCAGAAGGTTGAGTGCAGCAAGTTCAAACTTTCCTAGTTTGTGTAATCTAACAAGATGTACAAATTACTAGATTCACCTCAGTTCTAATGTAGTTTCTTTAGAAAACAACCATCTTCAGTACCGAACACTGTACTGCGTGAAATAAGTTAATTCGATTGTACGAATCCGTTTCCTTCCTACGAAGAAGGTTGAGTGCAGCAAGTTCAAACTTTCCTAGTTTGTGTAATCTAACAAGATGTACAAACTAGTAGATACGCCTCATTTCTAAAGTAGTTTCTTTAGAAAACAAACATCTTCAGTACTGAACACTGTACTGTGTGAAATAAGTTAATTTGGTTCTAGGAATCAGTTGCTTTCCTAAAGAAGGTTGAGTGCAGAAAGTTCAAACTTTCCCTGTTATTGTAATCTAAAAACATGCACAACTTAGTAGATTCGCCTCATTTCTAAAGTAGTTTGTTTAGAAAACAAACATCTTCATTACCGAACACTATACTATGTGAAATAAACTAGTTCAGTTCTAGGAATCACTTGCTTTCCTACGAAGAAGGTTGAGTGCAGCAAGTTCAAACTTTCCTTATTAATGTAATCTAACAAGATGTCCAAGTCAGTAGATTCGAGTCATTTGTAAAATAGTTTGTTGAGAAAACAAACATCTTTATTGCCGAACATTGTACTGTGTGAAATAAGCTAATTCGGTTCTAGGAATCACTTGCTTTCCTACAAAGAAGGTTGAGTGCAGCAAGTTCAAACTTTCCTTGTTATTGTAATCTAAAAAGATGTACAAGTTAGTAGATTCGCCTCATTTCTAAAGTAGTTTCTTTAGAAAACAAACATCTTCATTGCCGAACATTGTACTGTGTGAAATAAGCTAATTCGGTTCTAGGAATCACTTTCTTTCCTACAAAGAAGGTTGAGTGCAGCAAGTTCAAACTTTCCTAGTTTGTAATCTAACAAGATGTACAAGTTAGTAGATTTGCCTCATTTCTAAAGTAGTTTTTAGAAAACAAACATCTTCATTGCCAAACATTGTACTGTGTGAAATAAGCTAATTCGGTTCTAGGAATCACTTGCTTTCCTACAAAGAAGGTTGAGTGCAGCAAGTTCAAACTTTCCTAGTTTGTGTAATCTAACAAGATGTACAAGTTAGTAGATTCGCCTCATTTCTAAAGTAGTTTGTTGAGAAAACAAACATCTTCATTGCCGAACATTGTACTGTGTGAAATAAGCTAATTCGGTTCTAGGAATCACTTGCTTTCCTACAAAGAAGGTTGAGTGCAGCAAGTTCAAACTTTCCTAGTTTGTAATCTAACAAGATGTACAACAAGATTCGCATCATTTCTAAAGTAGATTTGTTTAGAAAACAAACATCTCATTTCTAACATTGTAGTTTCTTTCGAGAAAATCAAACATCTTCAAGAAGGTTTGCAAAGTTCATTGTACTTTGTGAAATAAGATGTACAAATTAGTAGATTCTAGGAATTACACTTGAAAACAAACATCTTCTACAAAGAACAGTTACTGTGAAATAAGTTAATTCAGGAAGTTCAAACTTTCCAAGTTCAAACTTTGTGTAATGTAATCTAACAAGATGTACAAGTTAGTAGATTTTCCTCATTTCTAAAGTAGTTTCTTGAGAAAACAAACATCTTCATTGCCGAACATTGTACTGTGTGAAGTAATCTAATTCGGTTCTAGGAATCACTTGCTTTCCTACAAAGAAGGTTGAGAAAACAAACATCTTCATTGCCGAAAATTGTACTGTGTGAAATAAGCTAATTCGCTTCTAGGAATCACTTGCTTTCCTACAAAGAAGGTTGAGTGCAGCAAGTTCAAACTTTCCTAGTTTGTGTAATCTAACAAGATGTACAAGTTAGTAGATTCGCCTCATTTCTAAAGTAGTTTCTTGAGAAAACAAACATCTTCATTGCCGAACATTGTACTGTGTGAAATAAGCTAATTCGGTTCTAGGAATCACTTGCTTTCCTACAAAGAAGGTTGAGTGCAGCAAGTTCAAACTTTCCTAGTTTGTGTAATCTAACAAGATGTACAAGTTAGTAGATTCGCCTCATTTCTAAAGTAGTTTCTGAGAAAACAAACATCTTCATTGCCGAACATTGTACTGTGTGAAATAAGCTAATTCGGTTCAGGGAATCACTTGCTTTCCTACAAAGAAGGTTGAGTGCAGCAAGTTCAAACTTTCCTAGTTTGTGTAATCTAACAAGATGTACAAGTTAGTAGATTCGCCTCATTTCTAAAGTAGTTTCTTGAGAAAACAAACATCTTCATTGCCGAACATTGTACTGTGTGAAATAAGCTAATTCGGTTCTAGGAATCACTTGCTTTCCTACAAAGAAGGTTGAGTGCAGCAAGTTCAAACTTTCCTAGTTTGTGTAATCTAACAAGATGTACAAGTTAGTAGATTCGCCTCATTTCTAAAGTAGTTTCTTGAGAAAACAAACATCTTCATTGCCGAACATTGTACTGTGTGAAATAAGCTAATTCGGTTCTAGGAATCACTTGCTTTCCTACAAAGAAGGTTGAGTGCAGCAAGTTCAAACTTTCCTAGTTTGTGTAATCTAACAAGATGTACAAGTTAGTAGATTCGCCTCATTTCTAAAGTAGTTTCTTGAGAAAACAAACATCTTCATTGCCACACATTGTACTGTGTGAAATAAGCTAATTCGGTTCTAGGAATCACTTGCTTTCCTACAAAGAAGGTTGAGTGCAGCAAGTTCAAACTTTCCTAGTTTGTGTAATCTAACAAGATGTACAAGTTAGTAGATTCGCCTCATTTCCAAAGTAGTTTCTTGAGAAAACAAACATCTTCATTGCCATAAATTGTACTGTGTGAAATAAGCTAATTCGGTTCTAGGAATCACTTGCTTTCCTACAAAGAAGGTTGAGTGCAGCAAGTTCAAACTTTCCTAGTTTGTGTAATCTAACAAGATGTACAAGTTAGTAGATTCGCCTCATTTCTAAAGTAGTTTCTTGAGAAAACAAACATCTTCATTGCCAACATTGTACTGTGTGAAATAAGCTAATTCGGTTCTAGGAATCACTTGCTTTCCTACAAAGAAGGTTGAGTGCAGCAAGTTCAAACTTTCCTAGTTTGTGTAATCTAACAAGATGTACAAGTTAGTAGATTCGCCTCATTTCTAAAGTAGTTTCTTGAGAAAACAAACATCTTCATTGCCGAACATTGTACTGTGTGAAATAAGCTAATTCGGTTCTAGGAATCACTTGCTTTCCTACAAAGAAGGTTGAGTGCAGCAAGTTCAAACTTTCCTAGTTTGTGTAATCTAACAAGATGTACAAGTTAGTAGATTCGCCTCATTTCTAAAGTAGTTTCTTGAGAAAACAAACATCTTCATTGCCGAACATTGTACTGTGTGAAATAAGCTAATTCGGTTCTAGGAATCACTTGCTTTCCTACAAAGAAGGTTGAGTGCAGCAAGTTCAAACTTTCCTAGTTTGTGTAATCTAACAAGATGTACAAGTTAGTAGATTCGCCTCATTTCTAAAGTAGTTTCTTGAGAAAACAAACATCTTCATTGCCGAACATTGTACTGTGTGAAATAAGCTAATTCGGTTCTAGGAATCACTTGCTTTCCTACAAAGAAGGTTGAGTGCAGCAAGTTCAAACTTTCCTAGTTTGTGTAATCTAACAAGATGTACAAGTTAGTAGATTCGCCTCATTTCTAAAGTAGTTTCTTGAGAAAACAAACATCTTCATTGCCGAACATTGTACTGTGTGAAATAAGCTAATTCGGTTCTAGGAATCACTTGCTTTCCTACAAAGAAGGTTGAGTGCAGCAAGTTCAAACTTTCCTAGTTTGTGTAATCTAACAAGATGTACAAGTTAGTAGATTCGCCTCATTTCTAAAGTAGTTTCTTGAGAAAACAAACATCTTCATTGCCGAACATTGTACTGTGTGAAATAAGCTAATTCGTTCTAGGAATCACTTGCTTTCCTACAAAGAAGGTTGAGTGCAGCAAGTTCAAACTTTCCTAGTTTGTGTAATCTAACAAGATGTACAAGTTAGTAGATTCGCCTCATTTCTAAAGTAGTTTCTTGAGAAAACAAACATCTTCATTGCCGAACATTGTACTGTGTGAAATAAGCTAATTCAGTTCTAGGAATCACTTGCTTTCCTACAAAGAAGGTTGAGTGCAGCAAGTTCAAACTTTCCTAGTTTGTGTAATCTAACAAGATGTACAAGTTAGTAGATTCGCCTCATTTCTAAAGTAGTTTCTTGAGAAAACAAACATCTTCATTGCCAAACATTGTACTGTGTGAAATAAGCTAATTGGTTCTAGGAATCACTTGCTTTCCTACAAAGAAGGTTGAGTGCAGCAAGTTCAAACTTTCCTAGTTTGTGTAATCTAACAAGATGTACAAGTTAGTAGATTCACCTCATTTCTAAAGTAGTTTCTTGAGAAAACAAACATCTTCATTGCCGAACATTGTACTGTGTGAAATAAGCTAATTCGGTTCTAGGAATCACTTGCTTTCCTACAAAGAAGGTTGAGTGCAGCAAGTTCAAACTTTCCTAGTTTGTGTAATCTAACAAGATGTACAAGTTAGTAGATTCGCCTCATTTCTAAAGTAGTTTCTTGAGAAAACAAACATCTTCATTGCCGAACATTGTACTGTGTGAAATAAGCTAATTCGGTTCTAGGAATCACTTGCTTTCCTACAAAGAAGGTTGAGTGCAGAAAGTTCAAACTTTCCTAGTTTGTGTAATCTAACAAGATGTACAAGTTAGTAGATTCGCCTCATTTCTAAAGTAGTTTCTTGAGAAAACAAACATCTTCATTGCCGAACATTGTACTGTGTGAAATAAGCTAATTCGTTTCTAGGAATCACTTGCTTTCCTACAAAGAAGGTTGAGTGCAGCAAGTTCAAACTTTCCTAGTTTGTGTAATCTAACAAGATGTACAAGTTAGTAGATTCGCCTCATTTCTAAAGTAGTTTCTTGAGAAAACAAACATCTTCATTGCCTAACATTGTACTGTGTGAAATAAGCTAATTCGGTTCTAGGAATCACTTGCTTTCCTACAAAGAAGGTTGAGTGCAGCAAGTTCAAACTTTCCTAGTTTGTGTAATCTAACAAGATGTACAAGTTAGTAGATTCGCCTCATTTCTAAAGTTTTTTCTTGAGAAAACAAACATCTTCATTGCCGAACATTGTACTGTGTGAAATAAGCTAATTCGTTCTAGGAATCACTTGCTTTCCTACAAAGAAGGTTGAGTGCAGCAAGTTCAAACTTTCCTAGTTTGTGTAATCTAACAAGATGTACAAGTTAGTAGATTCGCCTCATTTCTAAAGTAGTTTCTTGAGAAAAACAAACATCTTCATTGCCGAACATTGTACTGTGTGAAATAAGCTAATTCGGTTCTAGGAATCACTTGCTTTCCTACAAAGAAGGTTGAGTGCAGCAAGTTCAAACTTTCCTAGTTTGTGTAATCTAACAAGATGTACAAGTTAGTAGATTCGCCTCATTTCTAAAGTAGTTTCTTGAGAAAACAAACATCTTCATTGCCGAACATTGTACTGTGTGAAATAAGCTAATTCGGTTCTAGGAATCACTTGCTTTCCTACAAAGAAGGTTGAGTGCAGCAAGTTCAAACTTTCCTAGTTTGTGTAATCTAACAAGATGTACAAGTTAGTAGATTCGCCTCATTTCTAAAGTAGTTTCTTGAGAAAACAAACATCTTCATTGCCGAACATTGTACTGTGTGAAATAAGCTAATTCGGTTCTAGGAATCACTTGCTTTCCTACAAAGAAGGTTGAGTGCAGCAAGTTCAAACTTTCCTAGTTTGTGTAATCTAACAAGATGTACAAGTTAGTAGATTCGCCTCATTTCTAAAGTAGTTTCTTGAGAAAACAAACATCTTCATTGCCCAACATTGTACTGTGTGAAATAAGCTAATTGGGTTCTAGGAATCACTTGCTTTCCTACAAAGAAGGTTGAGTGCAGCAAGTTCAAACTTTCCTAGTTTGTGTAATCTAACAAGATGTACAAGTTAGTAGATTCGCCTCATTTCTAAAGTAGTTTCTTGAGAAAACAAACATCTTCATTGCCGAACATTGTACTGTGTGAAATAAGCTAATTCTGTTCTAGGAATCACTTGCTTTCCTACAAAGAAGGTTGAGTGCAGCAAGTTCAAACTTTCCTAGTTTGTGTAATCTAACAAGATGTACAAGTTAGTAGATTCGCCTCATTTCTAAAGTAGTTTCTTGAGAAAACAAACATCTTCATTGCCGAACATTGTACTGTGTGAAATAAGCTAATTCGGTTCTAGGAATCACTTGCTTTCCTACAAAGAAGGTTGAGTGCAGCAAGTTCAAACTTTCCTAGTTTGTGTAATCTAACAAGATGTACAAGTTAGTAGATTCGCCTCATTTCTAAAGTAGTTTCTTGAGAAAACAAACATCTTCATTGCCGAACATTGTACTGTGTGAAATAAGCTAATTCGGTTCTAGGAATCACTTGCTTTCCTACAAAGAAGGTTGAGTGCAGCAAGTTCAAACTTTCCTAGTTTGTGTAATCTAACAAGATGTACAAGTTAGTAGATTCGCCTCATTTCTAAAGTAGTTTCTTGAGAAAACAAACATCTTCATTGCCGAACATTGTACTGTGTGAAATAAGCTATTCGGTTCTAGGAATCACTTGCTTTCCTACAAAGAAGGTTGAGTGCAGCAAGTTCAAACTTTCCTAGTTTGTGTAATCTAACAAGATGTACAAGTTAGTAGATTCGCCTCATTTCTAAAGTAGTTTCTTGAGAAAACAAACATCTTCATTGCCTAACATTGTACTGTGTGAAATAAGCTAATTGGTTCTAGGAATCACTTGCTTTCCTACAAAGAAGGTTGAGTGCAGCAAGTTCAAACTTTCCTAGTTTGTGTAATCTAACAAGATGTACAAGTTAGTAGATTCGCCTCATTTCTAAAGTAGTTTCTTGAGAAAAACAAACATCTTCATTGCCTAGGAACATTGTACTGTTTGTGAAATAAGCTAGATTCGGTTTTCTAGGTTTCTTGAATCACTTGCTTTGTACTGTGTGAAATAAGCTAATTCAAACAAAGAAGGTTGAGTGCAGCAAGTTCAAACTTTCCTAGTTTGTGTAATCTAACAAGATGTACAAGTTAGTAGATTCGCCTCATTTCTAAAGTAGTTTCTTGAGAAAACAAACATCTTCATTGCCGAACATTGTACTGTGTGAAATAAGCTAATTCGTTCTAGGAATCACTTGCTTTCCTACAAAGAAGGTTGAGTGCAGCAAGTTCAAACTTTCCTAGTTTGTGTAATCTAACAAGATGTACAAGTTAGTAGATTCGCCTCATTTCTAAAGTAGTTTCTTGAGAAAACAAACATCTTCATTGCCGAACATTGTACTGTGTGAAATAAGCTAATTCGTTCTAGGAATCACTTGCTTTCCTACAAAGAAGGTTGAGTGCAGCAAGTTCAAACTTTCCTAGTTTGTGTAATCTAACAAGATGTACAAGTTAGTAGATTCGCCTCATTTCTAAAGTAGTTTCTTGAGAAAACAAACATCTTCATTGCCGAAACATTGTACTGTGTGAAATAAGCTAATTCGTTTCTAGGAATCACTTGCTTTCCTACAAAGAAGGTTGAGTGCAGCAAGTTCAAACTTTCCTAGTTTGTGTAATCTAACAAGATGTACAAGTTAGTAGATTCGCCTCATTTCTAAAGTAGTTTCTTGAGAAAACAAACATCTTCATTGCCGAACATTGTACTGTGTGAAATAAGCTAATTCGTTTCTAGGAATCACTTGCTTTCCTACAAAGAAGGTTGAGTGCAGCAAGTTCAAACTTTCCTAGTTTGTGTAATCTAACAAGATGTACAAGTTAGTAGATTCGCCTCATTTCTAAAGTAGTTTCTTGAGAAAACAAACATCTTCATTGCCGAACATTGTACTGTGTGAAATAAGCTAATTCGGTTCTAGGAATCACTTGCTTTCCTACAAAGAAGGTTGAGTGCAGCAAGTTCAAACTTTCCTAGTTTGTGTAATCTAACAAGATGTACAAGTTAGTAGATTCGCCTCATTTCTAAAGTAGTTTCTTGAGAAAACAAACATCTTCATTTCCCAACATTGTACTGTGTGAAATAAGCTAATTCGGTTTCTTGGAATCACTTGCTTTCCTACAAAGAAGGTTGAGTGCAGCAAGTTCAAACTTTCCTAGTTTGTGTAATCTAACAAGATGTACAAGTTAGTAGATTCGCCTCATTTCTAAAGTAGTTTCTTGAGAAAACAAACATCTTCATTGCCGAACATTGTACTGTGTGAAATAAGCTAATTCGTTCTAGGAATCACTTGCTTTCCTACAAAGAAGGTTGAGTGCAGCAAGTTCAAACTTTCCTAGTTTGTGTAATCTAA
Organism: Orientallactaga sibirica; assembly: GCA_036365145.1. Lineage (NCBI taxonomy): Eukaryota > Metazoa > Chordata > Mammalia > Rodentia > Dipodidae > Orientallactaga > Orientallactaga sibirica. The sequence goes on along the minus strand of JAEOAD010000029.1, from coordinate 741,824 downwards.
CAAGATGTACAAGTTAGTAGATTTGCCTCATTTCTAAAGTAGTTTCTTGAGAAAACAAACATCTTCATTGCCGAACATTGTACTGTGTGAAATAAGCTAATTCGTTTCTAGGAATCACTTGCTTTCCTACAAAGAAGGTTGAGTGCAGCAAGTTCAAACTTTCCTAGTTTGTGTAATCTAACAAGATGTACAAGTTAGTAGATTCGCCTCATTTCTAAAGTAGTTTCTTGAGAAAACAAACATCTTCATTGCCGAACATTGTACTGTGTGAAATAAGCTAATTCGTTCTAGGAATCACTTGCTTTCCTACAAAGAAGGTTGAGTGCAGCAAGTTCAAACTTTCCTAGTTTGTGTAATCTAACAAGATGTACAAGTTAGTAGATTCGCCTCATTTCTAAAGTAGTTTCTTGAGAAAACAAACATCTTCATTGCCGAACATTGTACTGTGTGAAATAAGCTAATTCGTTTCTAGGAATCACTTGCTTTCCTACAAAGAAGGTTGAGTGCAGCAAGTTCAAACTTTCCTAGTTTGTGTAATCTAACAAGATGTACAAGTTAGTAGATTCGCCTCATTTCTAAAGTAGTTTCTTGAGAAAACAAACATCTTCATTGCCGAACATTGTACTGTGTGAAATAAGCTAATTCGGTTCTAGGAATCACTTGCTTTCCTACAAAGAAGGTTGAGTGCAGCAAGTTCAAACTTTCCTAGTTTGTGTAATCTAACAAGATGTACAAGTTAGTAGATTCGCCTCATTTCTAAAGTAGTTTCTTGAGAAAACAAACATCTTCATTGCCGAACATTGTACTGTGTGAAATAAGCTAATTCGTTCTAGGAATCACTTGCTTTCCTACAAAGAAGGTTGAGTGCAGCAAGTTCAAACTTTCCTAGTTTGTGTAATCTAACAAGATGTACAAGTTAGTAGATTCGCCTCATTTCTAAAGTAGTTTCTTGAGAAAACAAACATCTTCATTGCCAACATTGTACTGTGTGAAATAAGCTAATTCGTTCTAGGAATCACTTGCTTTCCTACAAAGAAGGTTGAGTGCAGCAAGTTCAAACTTTCCTAGTTTGTGTAATCTAACAAGATGTACAAGTTAGTAGATTCGCCTCATTTCTAAAGTAGTTTCTTGAGAAAACAAACATCTTCATTGCCAAACATTGTACTGTGTGAAATAAGCTAATTCGGTTCTAGGAATCACTTGCTTTCCTACAAAGAAGGTTGAGTGCAGCAAGTTCAAACTTTCCTAGTTTGTGTAATCTAACAAGATGTACAAGTTAGTAGATTCGCCTCATTTCTAAAGTAGTTTCTTGAGAAAACAAACATCTTCATTGCCGAACATTGTACTGTGTGAAATAAGCTAATTCGTTCTAGGAATCACTTGCTTTCCTACAAAGAAGGTTGAGTGCAGCAAGTTCAAACTTTCCTAGTTTGTGTAATCTAACAAGATGTACAAGTTAGTAGATTCGCCTCATTTCTAAAGTAGTTTCTTGAGAAAACAAACATCTTCATTGCCAACATTGTACTGTGTGAAATAAGCTAATTCGTTCTAGGAATCACTTGCTTTCCTACAAAGAAGGTTGAGTGCAGCAAGTTCAAACTTTCCTAGTTTGTGTAATCTAACAAGATGTACAAGTTAGTAGATTCGCCTCATTTCTAAAGTAGTTTCTGAGAAAACAAACATCTTCATTGCCGAACATTGTACTGTGTGAAATAAGCTAATTCGGTTCTAGGAATCACTTGCTTTCCTACAAAGAAGGTTGAGTGCAGCAAGTTCAAACTTTCCTAGTTTGTGTAATCTAACAAGATGTACAAGTTAGTAGATTCGCCTCATTTTCAAAGTAGTTTCTGAGAAAACAAACATCTTCATTGCCGAACATTGTACTGTGTGAAATAAGCTAATTCGTTTCTAGGAATCACTTGCTTTCCTACAAAGAAGGTTGAGTGCAGCAAGTTCAAACTTTCCTAGTTTGTGTAATCTAACAAGATGTACAAGTTAGTAGATTCGCCTCATTTCTAAAGTAGTTTCTTGAGAAAACAAACATCTTCATTGCCGAACATTGTACTGTGTGAAATAAGCTAATTCGTTCTAGGAATCACTTGCTTTCCTACAAAGAAGGTTGAGTGCAGCAAGTTCAAACTTTCCTAGTTTGTGTAATCTAACAAGATGTACAAGTTAGTAGATTCGCCTCATTTCTAAAGTAGTTTCTTGAGAAAACAAACATCTTCATTGCCGAACATTGTACTGTGTGAAATAAGCTAATTCGTTCTAGGAATCACTTGCTTTCCTACAAAGAAGGTTGAGTGCAGCAAGTTCAAACTTTCCTAGTTTGTGTAATCTAACAAGATGTACAAGTTAGTAGATTCGCCTCATTTCTAAAGTAGTTTCTTGAGAAAACAAACATCTTCATTGCCGAACATTGTACTGTGTGAAATAAGCTAATTCGTTCTAGGAATCACTTGCTTTCCTACAAAGAAGGTTGAGTGCAGCAAGTTCAAACTTTCCTAGTTTGTGTAATCTAACAAGATGTACAAGTTAGTAGATTCGCCTCATTTCTAAAGTAGTTTCTTGAGAAAACAAACATCTTCATTGCCGAACATTGTACTGTGTGAAATAAGCTAATTCGGTTCTAGGAATCACTTGCTTTCCTACAAAGAAGGTTGAGTGCAGCAAGTTCAAACTTTCCTAGTTTGTGTAATCTAACAAGATGTACAAGTTAGTAGATTCGCCTCATTTTCAAAGTAGTTTCTTGAGAAAACAAACATCTTCATTGCCGAACATTGTACTGTGTGAAATAAGCTAATTGGTTCTAGGAATCACTTGCTTTCCTACAAAGAAGGTTGAGTGCAGCAAGTTCAAACTTTCCTAGTTTGTGTAATCTAACAAGATGTACAAGTTAGTAGATTCGCCTCATTTCTAAAGTAGTTTCTTGAGAAAACAAACATCTTTGCCGAACATTGTACTGTGTGAAATAAGCATTGTACTGTCACTGAAATAAGCTGAGTGCAGCAAGTTCAAACTTTCCTAGTTTGTTCTAGGAATCACTTGCTTCTCCTTGCCACAAAGAAGGTTGAGGAATCACTTGCTTTCCTACAAAGAAGGTTGAGTGCAGCAAGTTCAAACTTTCCTAGTTTGTGTAATCTAACAAGATGTACAAGTTAGTAGATTCGCCTCATTTCTAAAGTAGTTTCTTGAGAAAACAAACATCTTCATTGCCGAACATTGTACTGTGTGAAATAAGCTAATTCGGTTCTAGGAATCACTTGCTTTCCTAAAAAGAAGGAAGGAGAGTGCAGCAAGTTCAAACTTTCCTAGTTTGTGTAATCTAACAAGATGTACAAGTTAGTAGATTCGCCTCATTTCTAAAGTAGTTTCTTGAGAAAACAAACATCTTCATTGCCAACATTGTACTGTGTGAAATAAGCTAATTCGTTCTAGGAATCACTTGCTTTCCTACAAAGAAGGTTGAGTGCAGCAAGTTCAAACTTTCCTAGTTTGTGTAATCTAACAAGATGTACAAGTTAGTAGATTCGCCTCATTTCTAAAGTAGTTTCTGGAGAAAACAAACATCTTCATTGCCGAACATTGTACTGTGTGAAATAAGCTAATTCGTTCTAGGAATCACTTGCTTTCCTACAAAGAAGGTTGAGTGCAGCAAGTTCAAACTTTCCTAGTTTGTGTAATCTAACAAGATGTACAAGTTAGTAGATTCGCCTCATTTCTAAAGTAGTTTCTTGAGAAAACAAACATCTTCATTGCCGAACATTGTACTGTGTGAAATAAGCTAATTCGTTCTAGGAATCACTTGCTTTCCTACAAAGAAGGTTGAGTGCAGCAAGTTCAAACTTTCCTAGTTTGTGTAATCTAACAAGATGTACAAGTTAGTAGATTCGCCTCATTTCTAAAGTAGTTTCTTGAGAAAAACAAACATCTTCATTGCCAACATTGTACTGTGTGAAATAAGCTAATTCGTTTCTAGGAATCACTTGCTTTCCTACAAAGAAGGTTGAGTGCAGCAAGTTCAAACTTTCCTAGTTTGTGTAATCTAACAAGATGTACAAGTTAGTAGATTCGCCATTTCTAAAGTAGTTTCTTGAGAAAACAAACATCTTCATTGCCGAACATTGTACTGTGTGAAATAAGCTAATTCGTTCTAGGAATCACTTGCTTTCCTACAAAGAAGGTTGAGTGCAGCAAGTTCAAACTTTCCTAGTTTGTGTAATCTAACAAGATGTACAAGTTAGTAGATTCGCCTCATTTCTAAAGTAGTTTCTTGAGAAAAAAAAAACATCTTCATTGCCAACATTGTACTGTGTGAAATAAGCTAATTCGTTCTAGGAATCACTTGCTTTCCTACAAAGAAGGTTGAGTGCAGCAAGTTCAAACTTTCCTAGTTTGTGTAATCTAACAAGATGTACAAGTTAGTAGATTCGCCTCATTTCTAAAGTAGTTTCTTGAGAAAACAAACATCTTCATTGCCGAACATTGTACTGTGTGAAATAAGCTAATTCGGTTCTAGGAATCACTTGCTTTCCTACAAAGAAGGTTGAGTGCAGCAAGTTCAAACTTTCCTAGTTTGTGTAATCTAACAAGATGTACAAGTTAGTAGATTCGCCTCATTTCTAAAGTAGTTTCTTGAGAAAACAAACATCTTCATTGCCGAACATTGTACTGTGTGAAATAAGCTAATTCGTTCTCTAGGAATCACTTGCTTTCCTACAAAGAAGGTTGAGTGCAGCAAGTTCAAACTTTCCTAGTTTGTGTAATCTAACAAGATGTACAAGTTAGTAGATTCGCCTCATTTTCAAAGTAGTTTCTTGAGAAAACAAACATCTTCATTGCCAAACATTGTACTGTGTGAAATAAGCTAATTCGTTTCTAGGAATCACTTGCTTTCCTACAAAGAAGGTTGAGTGCAGCAAGTTCAAACTTTCCTAGTTTGTGTAATCTAACAAGATGTACAAGTTAGTAGATTCGCCTCATTTCTAAAGTAGTTTCTTGAGAAAACAAACATCTTCATTGCCGAACATTGTACTGTGTGAAATAAGCTAATTCGGTTCTAGGAATCACTTGCTTTCCTACAAAGAAGGTTGAGTGCAGCAAGTTCAAACTTTCCTAGTTTGTGTAATCTAACAAGATGTACAAGTTAGTAGATTCGCCACATTTTTAAAGTAGTTTCTTGAGAAAACAAACATCTTCATTGCCGAACATTGTACTGTGTGAAATAAGCTCATTCGGTTCTAGGAATCACTTGCTTTCCTACAAAGAAGGTTGAGTGCAGCAAGTTCAAACTTTCCTAGTTTGTGTAATCTAACAAGATGTACAAGTTAGTAGATTCGCCTCATTTCTAAAGTAGTTTCTTGAGAAAACAAACATCTTCATTGCCGAACATTGTACTGTGTGAAATAAGCTAATTCGTTCTAGGAATCACTTGCTTTCCTACAAAGAAGGTTGAGTGCAGCAAGTTCAAACTTTCCTAGTTTGTGTAATCTAACAAGATGTACAAGTTAGTAGATTCGCCTCATTTTTCAAGTAGTTTCTTGAGAAAACAAACATCTTCATTGCCGAACATTGTACTGTGTGAAATAAGCTAATTCGTTCTAGGAATCACTTGCTTTCCTACAAAGAAGGTTGAGTGCAGCAAGTTCAAACTTTCCTAGTTTGTGTAATCTAACAAGATGTACAAGTTAGTAGATTCGCCTCATTTCTAAAGTAGTTTCTTGAGAAAACAAACATCTTCATTGCCGAACATTGTACTGTGTGAAATAAGCTAATTCGTTCTAGGAATCACTTGCTTTCTACAAAGAAGGTTGAGTGCAGCAAGTTCAAACTTTCCTAGTTTGTGTAATCTAACAAGATGTACAAGTTAGTAGATTCGCCTCATTTCTAAAGTAGTTTCTTGAGAAAAAACAAACATCTTCATTGCCGAACATTGTACTGTGTGAAATAAGCTAATTCGTTCTAGGAATCACTTGCTTTCCTACAAAGAAGGTTGAGTGCAGCAAGTTCAAACTTTCCTAGTTTGTGTAATCTAACAAGATGTACAAGTTAGTAGATTCGCCTCATTTCTAAAGTAGTTTCTTGAGAAAACAAACATCTTCATTGCCAACATTGTACTGTGTGAAATAAGCTAATTCGTTCTAGGAATCACTTGCTTTCCTACAAAGAAGGTTGAGTGCAGCAAGTTCAAACTTTCCTAGTTTGTGTAATCTAACAAGATGTACAAGTTAGTAGATTCGCCTCATTTCTAAAGTAGTTTCTTGAGAAAACAAACATCTTCATTGCCGAACATTGTACTGTGAAATAAGCTCATTCGTTCTAGGAATCACTTGCTTTCCTACAAAGAAGGTTGAGTGCAGCAAGTTCAAACTTTCCTAGTTTGTGTAATCTAACAAGATGTACAAGTTAGTAGATTCCTCATTTCTAAAGTAGTTTCTTGAGAAAAAAAACATCTTCATTGCCGAACATTGTACTGTGTGAAATAAGCTAATTCGTTTCTAGGAATCACTTGCTTTCCTACAAAGAAGGTTGAGTGCAGCAAGTTCAAACTTTCCTAGTTTGTGTAATCTAACAAGATGTACAAGTTAGTAGATTCGCCTCATTTCTAAAGTAGTTTCTTGAGAAAACAAACATCTTCATTGCCGAACATTGTACTGTGTGAAATAAGCTAATTCGTTCTAGGAATCACTTGCTTTCCTACAAAGAAGGTTGAGTGCAGCAAGTTCAAACTTTCCTAGTTTGTGTAATCTAACAAGATGTACAAGTTAGTAGATTCGCCTCATTTCTAAAGTAGTTTCTTGAGAAAACAAACATCTTCATTGCCGAACATTGTACTGTGTGAAATAAGCTAATTCGTTCTAGGAATCACTTGCTTTCCTACAAAGAAGGTTGAGTGCAGCAAGTTCAAACTTTCCTAGTTTGTGTAATCTAACAAGATGTACAAGTTAGTAGATTCGCCTCATTTCTAAAGTAGTTTCTTGAGAAAACAAACATCTTCATTGCCGAACATTGTACTGTGTGAAATAAGCTAATTCGTTCTAGGAATCACTTGCTTTCCTACAAAGAAGGTTGAGTGCAGCAAGTTCAAACTTTCCTAGTTTGTGTAATCTAACAAGATGTACAAGTTAGTAGATTCGCCTCATTTCTAAAGTAGTTTCTTGAGAAAACAAACATCTTCATTGCCGAACATTGTACTGTGTGAAATAAGCTAATTCGTTCTAGGAATCACTTGCTTTCCTACAAAGAAGGTTGAGTGCAGCAAGTTCAAACTTTCCTAGTTTGTGTAATCTAACAAGATGTACAAGTTAGTAGATTCGCCTCATTTCTAAAGTAGTTTCTTGAGAAAACAAACATCTTCATTGCCGAACATTGTACTGTGTGAAATAAGCTAATTCGTTCTAGGAATCACTTGCTTTCCTACAAAGAAGGTTGAGTGCAGCAAGTTCAAACTTTCCTAGTTTGTGTAATCTAACAAGATGTACAAGTTAGTAGATTCGCCTCATTTTCAAAGTAGTTTCTTGAGAAAACAAACATCTTCATTGCCGAACATTGTACTGTGTGAAATAAGCTAATTCGTTCTAGGAATCACTTGCTTTCCTACAAAGAAGGTTGAGTGCAGCAAGTTCAAACTTTCCTAGTTTGTGTAATCTAACAAGATGTACAAGTTAGTAGATTCGCCTCATTTCTAAAGTAGTTTCTTGAGAAAACAAACATCTTCATTGCCGAACATTGTACTGTGTGAAATAAGCTAATTCGTTCTAGGAATCACTTGCTTTCCTACAAAGAAGGTTGAGTGCAGCAAGTTCAAACTTTCCTAGTTTGTGTAATCTAACAAGATGTACAAGTTAGTAGATTCGCCTCATTTCTAAAGTAGTTTCCTGAGAAAACAAACATCTTCATTGCCAAACATTGTACTGTGTGAAATAAGCTAATTCGGTTCTAGGAATCACTTGCTTTCCTACAAAGAAGGTTGAGTGCAGCAAGTTCAAACTTTCCTAGTTTGTGTAATCTAACAAGATGTACAAGTTAGTAGATTCGCCTCATTTCTAAAGTAGTTTCTTGAGAAAACAAACATCTTCATTGCCGAACATTGTACTGTGTGAAATAAGCTAATTCGTTTCTAGGAATCACTTGCTTTCCTACAAAGAAGGTTGAGTGCAGCAAGTTCAAACTTTCCTAGTTTGTGTAATCTAACAAGATGTACAAGTTAGTAGATTCGCCTCATTTCTAAAGTAGTTTCTTGAGAAAACAAACATCTTCATTGCCGAACATTGTACTGTGTGAAATAAGCTAATTCGTTCTAGGAATCACTTGCTTTCCTACAAAGAAGGTTGAGTGCAGCAAGTTCAAACTTTCCTAGTTTGTGTAATCTAACAAGATGTACAAGTTAGTAGATTCGCCTCATTTCTAAAGTAGTTTCTTGAGAAAACAAACATCTTCATTGCCGAACATTGTACTGTGTGAAATAAGCTAATTCGTTCTAGGAATCACTTGCTTTCCTACAAAGAAGGTTGAGTGCAGCAAGTTCAAACTTTCCTAGTTTGTGTAATCTAACAAGATGTACAAGTTAGTAGATTCGCCTCATTTCTAAAGTAGTTTCTTGAGAAAACAAACATCTTCATTGCCAACATTGTACTGTGTGAAATAAGCTAATTCGTTCTAGGAATCACTTGCTTTCCTACAAAGAAGGTTGAGTGCAGCAAGTTCAAACTTTCCTAGTTTGTGTAATCTAACAAGATGTACAAGTTAGTAGATTCGCCTCATTTCTAAAGTAGTTTCTTGAGAAAACAAACATCTTCATTGCCAACATTGTACTGTGTGAAATAAGCTAATTCGTTCTAGGAATCACTTGCTTTCCTACAAAGAAGGTTGAGTGCAGCAAGTTCAAACTTTCCTAGTTTGTGTAATCTAACAAGATGTACAAGTTAGTAGATTCATTTCATTTCTAAAGTAGTTTCTTGAGAAAACAAACATCTTCATTGCCAACATTGTACTGTGTGAAATAAGCTAATTCGTTCTAGGAATCACTTGCTTTCCTACAAAGAAGGTTGAGTGCAGCAAGTTCAAACTTTCCTAGTTTGTGTAATCTAACAAGATGTACAAGTTAGTAGATTCGCCTCATTTCTAAAGTAGTTTCTTGAGAAAACAAACATCTTCATTGCCGAACATTGTACTGTGTGAAATAAGCTAATTCGTTCTAGGAATCACTTGCTTTCCTACAAAGAAGGTTGAGTGCAGCAAGTTCAAACTTTCCTAGTTTGTGTAATCTAACAAGATGTACAAGTTAGTAGATTCGCCTCATTTCTAAAGTAGTTTCTTGAGAAAACAAACATCTTCATTGCCGAACATTGTACTGTGTGAAATAAGCTAATTCGTTCTAGGAATCACTTGCTTTCCTACAAAGAAGGTTGAGTGCAGCAAGTTCAAACTTTCCTAGTTTGTGTAATCTAACAAGATGTACAAGTTAGTAGATTCGCCTCATTTCTAAAGTAGTTTCTTGAGAAAACAAACATCTTCATTGCCGAACATTGTACTGTGTGAAATAAGCTAATTCGGTTCTAGGAATCACTTGCTTTCCTACAAAGAAGGTTGAGTGCAGCAAGTTCAAACTTTCCTAGTTTGTGTAATCTAACAAGATGTACAAGTTAGTAGATTCGCCTCATTTCTAAAGTAGTTTCTTGAGAAAACAAACATCTTCATTGCCGAACATTGTACTGTGTGAAATAAGTTCATTCGGTTCTAGGAATCACTTGCTTTCCAACAAAGAAGGTTGAGTGCAGCAAGTTCAAACTTGCCTAGTTTGTGTAATCTAACAAGATGTACAAGTTAGTAGATTCGGGTCATTTCTAAAGTAGTTTCTAGAGAAAACAAACATCTTCATTGCCGAACACTGTACTGTGTGAAATAAGCTAATTCGGTTCTAGGAATCACTAGCTTTCCTACAAAGAAGGTTGAGTGCAGCAAGTTCAAACTTTCCTTGTTTGTGTAATCTAACAAGATATACAAGTTAGTAGATTCGCCTCATTTCTAAAGTAGTTTCTTCAGAAAACAAACATCTTCATTGCCGAACATTGTACTGTGTGAAATAAGCTCATTCGGTTCTAGGAATCACTTGCTTTCCTACAAAGAAGGTTGAGTGCAGCAAGTTCAAACTTTCCTAGTTTGTGTAATCTAACAAGATGTACAAGTTAGTAGATTCGCCTCATTTCTAAAAAGTAGTTTCTGAGAAAACAAACATCTTCATTGCCGAACATTGTACTGTGTGAAATAAGCTAATTCGTTCTAGGAATCACTTGCTTTCCTACAAAGAAGGTTGAGTGCAGCAAGTTCAAACTTTCCTAGTTTGTGTAATCTAACAAGATGTACAAGTTAGTAGATTCGCCTCATTTCTAAAGTAGTTTCTTGAGAAAACAAACATCTTCATTGCCGAACATTGTACTGTGTGAAATAAGCTAATTCGGTTCTAGGAATCACTTGCTTTCCTACAAAGAAGGTTGAGTGCAGCAAGTTCAAACTTTCCTAGTTTGTGTAATCTAACAAGATGTACAAGTTAGTAGATTCGCCTCATTTCTAAAGTAGTTTCTTGAGAAAACAAACATCTTCATTGCCGAACATTGTACTGTGTGAAATAAGCTAATTCGTTCTAGGAATCACTTGCTTTCCTACAAAGAAGGTTGAGTGCAGCAAGTTCAAACTTTCCTAGTTTGTGTAATCTAACAAGATGTACAAGTTAGTAGATTCGCCTCATTTCTAAAGTAGTTTCTTGAGAAAACAAACATCTTCATTGCCGAACATTGTACTGTGTGAAATAAGCTAATTCGTTCTAGGAATCACTTGCTTTCCTACAAAGAAGGTTGAGTGCAGCAAGTTCAAACTTTCCTAGTTTGTGTAATCTAACAAGATGTACAAGTTAGTAGATTCGCCTCATTTCTAAAGTAGTTTCTTGAGAAAACAAACATCTTCATTGCCGAACATTGTACTGTGTGAAATAAGCTAATTCGTTCTAGGAATCACTTGCTTTCCTACAAAGAAGGTTGAGTGCAGCAAGTTCAAACTTTCCTAGTTTGTGTAATCTAACAAGATGTACAAGTTAGTAGATTCGCCTCATTTCTAAAGTAGTTTCTTGAGAAAACAAACATCTTCATTGCCGAACATTGTACTGTGTGAAATAAGCTAATTCGTTCTAGGAATCACTTGCTTTCCTACAAAGAAGGTTGAGTGCAGCAAGTTCAAACTTTCCTAGTTTGTGTAATCTAACAAGATGTACAAGTTAGTAGATTCGCCTCATTTCTAAAGTAGTTTCTTGAGAAAACAAACATCTTCATTGCCGAACATTGTACTGTGTGAAATAAGCTAATTCGTTCTAGGAATCACTTGCTTTCCTACAAAGAAGGTTGAGTGCAGCAAGTTCAAACTTTCCTAGTTTGTGTAATCTAACAAGATGTACAAGTTAGTAGATTCGCCTCATTTCTAAAGTAGTTTCTTGAGAAAACAAACATCTTCATTGCCGAACATTGTACTGTGTGAAATAAGCTAATTCGGTTCTAGGAATCACTTGCTTTCCTACAAAGAAGGTTGAGTGCAGCAAGTTCAAACTTTCCTAGTTTGTGTAATCTAACAAGATGTACAAGTTAGTAGATTCGCCTCATTTCTAAAGTAGTTTCTTGAGAAAACAAACATCTTCATTGCCGAACATTGTACTGTGTGAAATAAGCTAATTCGTTCTAGGAATCACTTGCTTTCCTACAAAGAAGGTTGAGTGCAGCAAGTTCAAACTTTCCTAGTTTGTGTAATCTAACAAGATGTACAAGTTAGTAGATTCGCCTCATTTCTAAAGTAGTTTCTTGAGAAAACAAACATCTTCATTGCCGAACATTGTACTGTGTGAAATAAGCTAATTCGTTCTAGGAATCACTTGCTTTCCTACAAAGAAGGTTGAGTGCAGCAAGTTCAAACTTTCCTAGTTTGTGTAATCTAACAAGATGTACAAGTTAGTAGATTCGCCTCATTTCTAAAGTAGTTTCTTGAGAAAACAAACATCTTCATTGCCGAACATTGTACTGTGTGAAATAAGCTAATTCGTTCTAGGAATCACTTGCTTTCCTACAAAGAAGGTTGAGTGCAGCAAGTTCAAACTTTCCTAGTTTGTGTAATCTAACAAGATGTACAAGTTAGTAGATTCGCCAAATTTCTAAAGTAGTTTCTTGAGAAAACAAACATCTTCATTGCCGAACATTGTACTGTGTGAAATAAGCTAATTCGTTTCTAGGAATCACTTGCTTTCCTACAAAGAAGGTTGAGTGCAGCAAGTTCAAACTTTCCTAGTTTGTGTAATCTAACAAGATGTACAAGTTAGTAGATTCGCCTCATTTCTAAAGTAGTTTCTTGAGAAAACAAACATCTTCATTGCCGAACATTGTACTGTGTGAAATAAGCTAATTCGTTCTAGGAATCACTTGCTTTCCTACAAAGAAGGTTGAGTGCAGCAAGTTCAAACTTTCCTAGTTTGTGTAATCTAACAAGATGTACAAGTTAGTAGATTCGCCATTTCTAAAGTAGTTTCTTGAGAAAACAAACATCTTCATTGCCAACATTGTACTGTGTGAAATAAGCTAATTCGTTTCTAGGAATCACTTGCTTTCCTACAAAGAAGGTTGAGTGCAGCAAGTTCAAACTTTCCTAGTTTGTGTAATCTAACAAGATGTACAAGTTAGTAGATTCGCCTCATTTCTAAAGTAGTTTCTTGAGAAAAAACAAACATCTTCATTGCCGAACATTGTACTGTGTGAAATAAGCTAATTGTTCTAGGAATCACTTGCTTTCCTACAAAGAAGGTTGAGTGCAGCAAGTTCAAACTTTCCTAGTTTGTGTAATCTAACAAGATGTACAAGTTAGTAGATTCGCCTCATTTCTAAAGTAGTTTCTTGAGAAAACAAACATCTTCATTGCCAAACATTGTACTGTGTGAAATAAGCTAATTCGTTCTAGGAATCACTTGCTTTCCTACAAAGAAGGTTGAGTGCAGCAAGTTCAAACTTTCCTAGTTTGTGTAATCTAACAAGATGTACAAGTTAGTAGATTCGCCTCATTTCTAAAGTAGTTTCTTGAGAAAACAAACATCTTCATTGCCGAACATTGTACTGTGTGAAATAAGCTAATTGTTCTAGGAATCACTTGCTTTCCTACAAAGAAGGTTGAGTGCAGCAAGTTCAAACTTTCCTAGTTTGTGTAATCTAACAAGATGTACAAGTTAGTAGATTCGCCTCATTTCTAAAGTAGTTTCTTGAGAAAACAAACATCTTCATTGCTAACATTGTACTGTGTGAAATAAGCTAATTCGTTCTAGGAATCACTTGCTTTCCTACAAAGAAGGTTGAGTGCAGCAAGTTCAAACTTTCCTAGTTTGTGTAATCTAACAAGATGTACAAGTTAGTAGATTCGCCTCATTTCTAAAGTAGTTTCTTGAGAAAACAAACATCTTCATTGCCGAACATTGTACTGTGTGAAATAAGCTAATTCGTTCTAGGAATCACTTGCTTTCCTACAAAGAAGGTTGAGTGCAGCAAGTTCAAACTTTCCTAGTTTGTGTAATCTAACAAGATGTACAAGTTAGTAGATTCGCCAAATTTCTAAAGTAGTTTCTTGAGAAAACAAACATCTTCATTGCCGAACATTGTACTGTGTGAAATAAGCTAATTCGTTTCTAGGAATCACTTGCTTTCCTACAAAGAAGGTTGAGTGCAGCAAGTTCAAACTTTCCTAGTTTGTGTAATCTAACAAGATGTACAAGTTAGTAGATTCGCCTCATTTCTAAAGTAGTTTCTTGAGAAAACAAACATCTTCATTGCCGAACATTGTACTGTGTGAAATAAGCTAATTCGTTCTAGGAATCACTTGCTTTCCTACAAAGAAGGTTGAGTGCAGCAAGTTCAAACTTTCCTAGTTTGTGTAATCTAACAAGATGTACAAGTTAGTAGATTCGCCTCATTTCTAAAGTAGTTTCTTGAGAAAACAAACATCTTCATTGCCAACATTGTACTGTGTGAAATAAGCTAATTCGTTCTAGGAATCACTTGCTTTCCTACAAAGAAGGTTGAGTGCAGCAAGTTCAAACTTTCCTAGTTTGTGTAATCTAACAAGATGTACAAGTTAGTAGATTCGCCAATTTTAAAAAGTAGTTTCTTGAGAAAACAAACATCTTCATTGCCAACATTGTACTGTGTGAAATAAGCTAATTCGTTCTAGGAATCACTTGCTTTCCTACAAAGAAGGTTGAGTGCAGCAAGTTCAAACTTTCCTAGTTTGTGTAATCTAACAAGATGTACAAGTTAGTAGATTCGCCTCATTTCTAAAGTAGTTTCTTGAGAAAACAAACATCTTCATTGCCGAACATTGTACTGTGTGAAATAAGCTAATTCGGTTCTAGGAATCACTTGCTTTCCTACAAAGAAGGTTGAGTGCAGCAAGTTCAAACTTTCCTAGTTTGTGTAATCTAACAAGATGTACAAGTTAGTAGATTCGCCTCATTTCTAAAGTAGTTTCTTGAGAAAACAAACATCTTCATTGCCGAACATTGTACTGTGTGAAATAAGCTAATTCGTTCTAGGAATCACTTGCTTTCCTACAAAGAAGGTTGAGTGCAGCAAGTTCAAACTTTCCTAGTTTGTGTAATCTAACAAGATGTACAAGTTAGTAGATTCGCCTCATTTCTAAAGTAGTTTCTTGAGAAAACAAACATCTTCATTGCCGAACATTGTACTGTGTGAAATAAGCTAATTCGTTCTAGGAATCACTTGCTTTCCTACAAAGAAGGTTGAGTGCAGCAAGTTCAAACTTTCCTAGTTTGTGTAATCTAACAAGATGTACAAGTTAGTAGATTCGCCTCATTTCTAAAGTAGTTTCTTGAGAAAACAAACATCTTCATTGCCGAACATTGTACTGTGTGAAATAAGCTAATTCGTTCTAGGAATCACTTGCTTTCCTACAAAGAAGGTTGAGTGCAGCAAGTTCAAACTTTCCTAGTTTGTGTAATCTAACAAGATGTACAAGTTAGTAGATTCGCCTCATTTCTAAAGTAGTTTCTTGAGAAAACAAACATCTTCATTGCCGAACATTGTACTGTGTGAAATAAGCTAATTCGTTCTAGGAATCACTTGCTTTCCTACAAAGAAGGTTGAGTGCAGCAAGTTCAAACTTTCCTAGTTTGTGTAATCTAACAAGATGTACAAGTTAGTAGATTCGCCTCATTTCTAAAGTAGTTTCTTGAGAAAACAAACATCTTCATTGCCGAACATTGTACTGTGTGAAATAAGCTAATTTGTTCTAGGAATCACTTGCTTTCCTACAAAGAAGGTTGAGTGCAGCAAGTTCAAACTTTCCTAGTTTGTGTAATCTAACAAGATGTACAAGTTAGTAGATTCGCCTCATTTCTAAAGTAGTTTCTTGAGAAAACAAACATCTTCATTGCCGAACATTGTACTGTGTGAAATAAGCTAATTCGTTTCTAGGAATCACTTGCTTTCCTACAAAGAAGGTTGAGTGCAGCAAGTTCAAACTTTCCTAGTTTGTGTAATCTAACAAGATGTACAAGTTAGTAGATTCGCCTCATTTCTAAAGTAGTTTCTTGAGAAAACAAACATCTTCATTGCCGAACATTGTACTGTGTGAAATAAGCTAATTCGTTCTAGGAATCACTTGCTTTCCTACAAAGAAGGTTGAGTGCAGCAAGTTCAAACTTTCCTAGTTTGTGTAATCTAACAAGATGTACAAGTTAGTAGATTCGCCTCATTTCTAAAGTATTTTCTTGAGAAAACAAACATCTTCATTGCCGAACATTGTACTGTGTGAAATAAGCTAATTCGTTCTAGGAATCACTTGCTTTCCTACAAAGAAGGTTGAGTGCAGCAAGTTCAAACTTTCCTAGTTTGTGTAATCTAACAAGATGTACAAGTTAGTAGATTCGCCTCATTTCTAAAGTAGTTTTTGAGAAAACAAATATCTTCATTGCCGAACATTGTACTGTGTGAAATAAGCTAATTCGTTCTAGGAATCACTTGCTTTCCTACAAAGAAGGTTGAGTGCAGCAAGTTCAAACTTTCCTAGTTTGTGTAATCTAACAAGATGTACAAGTTAGTAGATTCGCCTCATTTCTAAAGTAGTTTCTTGAGAAAACAAACATCTTCATTGCCAACATTGTACTGTGTGAAATAAGCTAATTCGTTCTAGGAATCACTTGCTTTCCTACAAAGAAGGTTGAGTGCAGCAAGTTCAAACTTTCCTAGTTTGTGTAATCTAACAAGATGTACAAGTTAGTAGATTCGCCTCATTTCTAAAGTAGTTTCTTGAGAAAACAAACATCTTCATTGCCGAACATTGTACTGTGTGAAATAAGCTAATTCGTTCTAGGAATCACTTGCTTTCCTACAAAGAAGGTTGAGTGCAGCAAGTTCAAACTTTCCTAGTTTGTGTAATCTAACAAGATGTACAAGTTAGTAGATTCGCCTCATTTCTAAAGTAGTTTCTTGAGAAAACAAACATCTTCATTGCCGAACATTGTACTGTGTGAAATAAGCTAATTCGTTTCTAGGAATCACTTGCTTTCCTACAAAGAAGGTTGAGTGCAGCAAGTTCAAACTTTCCTAGTTTGTGTAATCTAACAAGATGTACAAGTTAGTAGATTCGCCTCATTTCTAAAGTAGTTTCTTGAGAAAACAAACATCTTCATTGCCAAACATTGTACTGTGTGAAATAAGCTAATTCGGTTCTAGGAATCACTTGCTTTCCTACAAAGAAGGTTGAGTGCAGCAAGTTCAAACTTTCCTAGTTTGTGTAATCTAACAAGATGTACAAGTTAGTAGATTCGCCTCATTTTTCAAGTAGTTTCTTGAGAAAACAAACATCTTCATTGCCGAACATTGTACTGTGTGAAATAAGCTAATTCGGTTCTAGGAATCACTTGCTTTCCTACAAAGAAGGTTGAGTGCAGCAAGTTCAAACTTTCCTAGTTTGTGTAATCTAACAAGATGTACAAGTTAGTAGATTCGCCTCATTTCTAAAGTAGTTTCTTGAGAAAACAAACATCTTCATTGCCGAACATTGTACTGTGTGAAATAAGCTAATTCGTTCTAGGAATCACTTGCTTTCCTACAAAGAAGGTTGAGTGCAGCAAGTTCAAACTTTCCTAGTTTGTGTAATCTAACAAGATGTACAAGTTAGTAGATTCGCCTAATTTCTAAAGTAGTTTCTTGTACTGTGTGAAATAAGCTAATTCGGTTCTAGGAATCACTTGCTTTCCTACAAAGAAGGTTGAGTGCAGCAAGTTCAAACTTTCCTAGTTTGTGTAATCTAACAAGATGTACAAGTTAGTAGATTCGCCTCATTTTTAAAGTAGTTTCTAAGAAAACAAACATCTTCATTGCCGAACATTGTACTGTGTGAAATAAGCTAATTCGGTTCTAGGAATCACTTGCTTTCCTACAAAGAAGGTTGAGTGCAGCAAGTTCAAACTTTCCTAGTTTGTGTAATCTAACAAGATGTACAAGTTAGTTCGATTTCTAAAGTAGTTTCTTGAGAAAACAAACATCTTCATTGCCTAAATTGTACTGTGTTAAGCTTGAGAAAACAAACATCTTCAGTTTGTGTAATCTAACAAGATGTACAAGTAGATTTCTTTCTAAAGTAGTTTCTTGAGAAAACAAACATCTTCATTGCCGAAACATTGTACTGTGTGAAATAAGCTAATTCGGTTCTAGGAATCACTTGCTTTCCTACAAAGAAGGTTGAGTGCAGCAAGTTCAAACTTTCCTAGTTTGTGTAATCTAACAAGATGTACAAGTTAGTAGATTCGCCTCATTTCTAAAGTAGTTTCTTGAGAAAACAAACATCTTCATTGCCGAACATTGTACTGTGTGAAATAAGCTAATTCGGTTCTAGGAATCACTTGCTTTCCTACAAAGAAGGTTGAGTGCAGCAAGTTCAAACTTTCCTAGTTTGTGTAATCTAACAAGATGTACAAGTTAGTAGATTCGCCTCATTTCTAAAGTAGTTTCTTGAGAAAACAAACATCTTCATTGCCGAACATTGTACTGTGTGAAATAAGCTAATTCGGTTCTAGGAATCACTTGCTTTCCTACAAAGAAGGTTGAGTGCAGCAAGTTCAAACTTTCCTAGTTTGTGTAATCTAACAAGATGTACAAGTTAGTAGATTCGCCTCATTTCTAAAGTAGTTTCTTGAGAAAACAAACATCTTCATTGCCGAACATTGTACTGTGTGAAATAAGCTAATTCGGTTCTAGGAATCACTTGCTTTCCTACAAAGAAGGTTGAGTGCAGCAAGTTCAAACTTTCCTAGTTTGTGTAATCTAACAAGATGTACAAGTTAGTAGATTCGCCTCATTTCTAAAGTAGTTTCTTGAGAAAACAAACATCTTCATTGCCGAACATTGTACTGTGTGAAATAAGCTAATTCGTTCTAGGAATCACTTGCTTTCCTACAAAGAAGGTTGAGTGCAGCAAGTTCAAACTTTCCTAGTTTGTGTAATCTAACAAGATGTACAAGTTAGTAGATTCGCCTCATTTCTAAAGTAGTTTCTTGAGAAAACAAACATCTTCATTGCCGAACATTGTACTGTGTGAAATAAGCTAATTCGTTCTAGGAATCACTTGCTTTCCTACAAAGAAGGTTGAGTGCAGCAAGTTCAAACTTTCCTAGTTTGTGTAATCTAACAAGATGTACAAGTTAGTAGATTCGCCTCATTTCTAAAGTAGTTTCTTGAAAAACAAACATCTTCATTGCCGAACATTGTACTGTGTGAAATAAGCTAATTCGGTTCTAGGAATCACTTGCTTTCCTACAAAGAAGGTTGAGTGCAGCAAGTTCAAACTTTCCTAGTTTGTGTAATCTAACAAGATGTACAAGTTAGTAGATTCGCCTCATTTCTTTCTAAAGTAGTTTCTTGAGAAAACAAACATCTTCATTGCCGAACATTGTACTGTGTGAAATAAGCTAATTCGTTCTAGGAATCACTTGCTTTCCTACAAAGAAGGTTGAGTGCAGCAAGTTCAAACTTTCCTAGTTTGTGTAATCTAACAAGATGTACAAGTTAGTAGATTCGCCTCATTTCTAAAGTAGTTTCTTGAGAAAACAAACATCTTCATTGCCGAACATTGTACTGTGTGAAATAAGCTAATTCGTTCTAGGAATCACTTGCTTTCCTACAAAGAAGGTTGAGTGCAGCAAGTTCAAACTTTCCTAGTTTGTGTAATCTAACAAGATGTACAAGTTAGTAGATTCGCCTCATTTCTAAAGTAGTTTCTTGAGAAAACAAACATCTTCATTGCCGAACATTGTACTGTGTGAAATAAGCTAATTCGGTTCTAGGAATCACTTGCTTTCCTACAAAGAAGAAGGAGTGCAGCAAGTTCAAACTTTCCTAGTTTGTGTAATCTAACAAGATGTACAAGTTAGTAGATTCGCCTTCATTTCTAAAGTAGTTTTTGAGAAAACAAACATCTTCATTGCCGAACATTGTACTGTGTGAAATAAGCTAATTCGTTCTAGGAATCACTTGCTTTCCTACAAAGAAGGTTGAGTGCAGCAAGTTCAAACTTTCCTAGTTTGTGTAATCTAACAAGATGTACAAGTTAGTAGATTCGCCTCATTTCTAAAGTAGTTTCTTGAGAAAACAAACATCTTCATTGCCGAACATTGTACTGTGTGAAATAAGCTAATTCGTTTCTAGGAATCACTTGCTTTCCTACAAAGAAGGTTGAGTGCAGCAAGTTCAAACTTTCCTAGTTTGTGTAATCTAACAAGATGTACAAGTTAGTAGATTCGCCTCATTTCTAAAGTAGTTTCTTGAGAAAACAAACATCTTCATTGCCGAACATTGTACTGTGTGAAATAAGCTAATTCGTTCTAGGAATCACTTGCTTTCCTACAAAGAAGGTTGAGTGCAGCAAGTTCAAACTTTCCTAGTTTGTGTAATCTAACAAGATGTACAAGTTAGTAGATTCGCCTCATTTCTAAAGTAGTTTCTTGAGAAAACAAACATCTTCATTGCCGAACATTGTACTGTGTGAAATAAGCTAATTCGTTCTAGGAATCACTTGCTTTCCTACAAAGAAGGTTGAGTGCAGCAAGTTCAAACTTTCCTAGTTTGTGTAATCTAACAAGATGTACAAGTTAGTAGATTCGCCTCATTTCTAAAGTAGTTTCTTGAGAAAACAAACATCTTCATTGCCAAACATTGTACTGTGTGAAATAAGCTAATTCGTTCTAGGAATCACTTGCTTTCCTACAAAGAAGGTTGAGTGCAGCAAGTTCAAACTTTCCTAGTTTGTGTAATCTAACAAGATGTACAAGTTAGTAGATTCGCCATTTTTCTAAAGTAGTTTCTTGAGAAAACAAACATCTTCATTGCCGAACATTGTACTGTGTGAAATAAGCTAATTCGTTCTAGGAATCACTTGCTTTCCTACAAAGAAGGTTGAGTGCAGCAAGTTCAAACTTTCCTAGTTTGTGTAATCTAACAAGATGTACAAGTTAGTAGATTCGCCTCATTTCTAAAGTAGTTTCTTGAGAAAACAAACATCTTCATTGCCAACATTGTACTGTGTGAAATAAGCTAATTCGTTCTAGGAATCACTTGCTTTCCTACAAAGAAGGTTGAGTGCAGCAAGTTCAAACTTTCCTAGTTTGTGTAATCTAACAAGATGTACAAGTTAGTAGATTCGCCTCATTTCTAAAGTAGTTTCTTTGAGAAAACAAACATCTTCATTGCCAACATTGTACTGTGTGAAATAAGCTCATTCGGTTCTAGGAAACACTTGCTTTCCTACAAAGAAGGTTGAGTGCAGCAAGTTCAAACGTTCCTAGTTTGTGTAATCTAAGAAGATGTACAAGTTAATAGATTCGCCTCACTTCTAAAGTAGTTTCTTGAGAAAACAAACATCTTCATTGCCGAACATTGTACTATGTGAAATAAGCTCATTCGTTCTAGGTTAACTTGCTTTCCTACAAAGAAGGTTGAGTGCAGCAAGTTCAAACTTTCCTAGTTTGTGTAATCTAACAAGATGTACAAGTTAGTAGATTCGCCTCATTTCTAAAGTAGTTTCTTGAGAAAACAAACATCTTCATTGCCGAACATTGTACTGTGTGAAATAAGCTAATTCGGTTCTAGGAATCACTTGCTTTCCTACAAAGAAGGTTGAGTGCAGCAAGTTCAAACTTTCCTAGTTTGTGTAATCTAACAAGATGTACAAGTTAGTAGATTCGCCTCATTTCTAAAGTAGTTTCTTGAGAAAACAAACATCTTCATTGCCAAACATTGTACTGTGTGAAATAAGCTAATTCGTTCTAGGAATCACTTGCTTTCCTACAAAGAAGGTTGAGTGCAGCAAGTTCAAACTTTCCTAGTTTGTGTAATCTAACAAGATGTACAAGTTAGTAGATTCGCCTCATTTCTAAAGTAGTTTCTTGAGAAAACAAACATCTTCATTGCCGAACATTGTACTGTGTGAAATAAGCTAATTCGTTCTAGGAATCACTTGCTTTCCTACAAAGAAGGTTGAGTGCAGCAAGTTCAAACTTTCCTAGTTTGTGTAATCTAACAAGATGTACAAGTTAGTAGATTCGCCTCATTTCTAAAGTAGTTTCTTGAGAAAACAAACATCTTCATTGCCGAACATTGTACTGTGTGAAATAAGCTAATTCGTTCTAGGAATCACTTGCTTTCCTACAAAGAAGGTTGAGTGCAGCAAGTTCAAACTTTCCTAGTTTGTGTAATCTAACAAGATGTACAAGTTAGTAGATTCGCCTCATTTCTAAAGTAGTTTCTTGAGAAAACAAACATCTTCATTGCCGAACATTGTACTGTGTGAAATAAGCTAATTCGTTCTAGGAATCACTTGCTTTCCTACAAAGAAGGTTGAGTGCAGCAAGTTCAAACTTTCCTAGTTTGTGTAATCTAACAAGATGTACAAGTTAGTAGTTTCGCCTCATTTCTAAAGTAGTTTCTTGAGAAAACAAACATCTTCATTGCCGAACATTGTACTGTGTGAAATAAGCTAATTCGTTCTAGGAATCACTTGCTTTCCTACAAAGAAGGTTGAGTGCAGCAAGTTCAAACTTTCCTAGTTTGTGTAATCTAACAAGATGTACAAGTTAGTAGATTCGCCTCATTTCTAAAGTAGTTTCTTGAGAAAACAAACATCTTCATTGCCGAACATTGTACTGTGTGAAATAAGCTAATTCGGTTCTAGGAATCACTTGCTTTCCTACAAAGAAGGTTGAGTGCAGCAAGTTCAAACTTTCCTAGTTTGTGTAATCTAACAAGATGTACAAGTTAGTAGATTCGCCTCATTTCTAAAGTAGTTTCTTGAGAAAACAAACATCTTCATTGCCAACATTGTACTGTGTGAAATAAGCTAATTGTTCTAGGAATCACTTGCTTTCCTACAAAGAAGGTTGAGTGCAGCAAGTTCAAACTTTCCTAGTTTGTGTAATCTAACAAGATGTACAAGTTAGTAGATTCGCCTCATTTCTAAAGTAGTTTCTTGAGAAAACAAACATCTTCATTGCCGAACATTGTACTGTGTGAAATAAGCTAATTCGGTTCTAGGAATCACTTGCTTTCCTACAAAGAAGGTTGAGTGCAGCAAGTTCAAACTTTCCTAGTTTGTGTAATCTAACAAGATGTACAAGTTAGTAGATTCGATTCATTTTCAAAGTAGTTTCTTGAGAAAACAAACATCTTCATTGCCGAACATTGTACTGTGTGAAATAAGCTAATTCGGTTCTAGGAATCACTTGCTTTCCTACAAAGAAGGTTGAGTGCAGCAAGTTCAAACTTTCCTAGTTTGTGTAATCTAACAAGATGTACAAGTTAGTAGATTCGCCTCATTTCTAAAGTAGTTTCTTGAGAAAAACAAACATCTTCATTGCCGAACATTGTACTGTGTGAAATAAGCTAATTCGTTCTCTAGGAATCACTTGCTTTCCTACAAAGAAGGTTGAGTGCAGCAAGTTCAAACTTTCCTAGTTTGTGTAATCTAACAAGATGTACAAGTTAGTAGATTCGCCTCATTTCTAAAGTAGTTTCTTGAGAAAACAAACATCTTCATTGCCGAACATTGTACTGTGTGAAATAAGCTAATTCGTTCTAGGAATCACTTGCTTTCCTACAAAGAAGGTTGAGTGCAGCAAGTTCAAACTTTCCTAGTTTGTGTAATCTAACAAGATGTACAAGTTAGTAGATTCGCCTCATTTTCAAAGTAGTTTCTTGAGAAAACAAACATCTTCATTGCCGAACATTGTACTGTGTGAAATAAGCTAATTCGTTCTAGGAATCACTTGCTTTCCTACAAAGAAGGTTGAGTGCAGCAAGTTCAAACTTTCCTAGTTTGTGTAATCTAACAAGATGTACAAGTTAGTAGATTCGCCTCATTTCTAAAGTAGTTTCTTGAGAAAACAAACATCTTCATTGCCATCTTCATTGCATGTGTTGTACTTGTGAAATAAGCTAATTCGTTCTAGGAATCACTTGCTTTCCTACAAAGAAGGTTGAGTGCAGCAAGTTCAAACTTTCCTAGTTTGTGTAATCTAACAAGATGTACAAGTTAGTAGATTCGCCTCATTTCTAAAGTAGTTTCTTGAGAAAACAAACATCTTCATTGCCGAACATTGTACTGTGTGAAATAAGCTCATTCGATCTCTAGGAATCACTTGCTTTCCTACAAAGAAGGTTGAGTGCAGCAAGTTCAAACTTTCCTAGTTTGTGTAATCTAACAAGATGTACAAATAAGTAGATTCGCCTCATTTCTAAAGTAGTTTCTTGAGAAAACAAACATCTTCATTGCCAACATTGTACTGTGTGAAATAAGCTAATTCGTTCTAGGAATCACTTGCTTTCCTACAAAGAAGGTTGAGTGCAGCAAGTTCAAACTTTCCTAGTTTGTGTAATCTAACAAGATGTACAAGTTAGTAGATTCGCCTCATTTCTAAAGTAGTTTCTTGAGAAAACAAACATCTTCATTGCCAAACATTGTACTGTGTGAAATAAGCTAATTCGTTCTAGGAATCACTTGCTTTCCTACAAAGAAGGTTGAGTGCAGCAAGTTCAAACTTTCCTAGTTTGTGTAATCTAACAAGATGTACAAGTTAGTAGATTCGCCTCATTTCTAAAGTAGTTTCTTGAGAAAACAAACATCTTCATTGCCAAACATTGTACTGTGTGAAATAAGCTAATTCGTTCTAGGAATCACTTGCTTTCCTACAAAGAAGGTTGAGTGCAGCAAGTTCAAACTTTCCTAGTTTGTGTAATCTAACAAGATGTACAAGTTAGTAGATTCGCCTCATTTCTAAAGTAGTTTCTTGAGAAAACAAACATCTTCATTGCCGAACATTGTACTGTGTGAAATAAGCTAATTCGTTCTAGGAATCACTTGCTTTCCTACAAAGAAGGTTGAGTGCAGCAAGTTCAAACTTTCCTAGTTTGTGTAATCTAACAAGATGTACAAGTTAGTAGATTCGCCTCATTTCTAAAGTAGTTTCTTGAGAAAACAAACATCTTCATTGCCAACATTGTACTGTGTGAAATAAGCTAATTCGTTCTAGGAATCACTTGCTTTCCTACAAAGAAGGTTGAGTGCAGCAAGTTCAAACTTTCCTAGTTTGTGTAATCTAACAAGATGTACAAGTTAGTAGATTCGCCTCATTTCTAAAGTAGTTTCTTGAGAAAACAAACATCTTCATTGCCAACATTGTACTGTGTGAAATAAGCTAATTCGTTCTAGGAATCACTTGCTTTCCTACAAAGAAGGTTGAGTGCAGCAAGTTCAAACTTTCCTAGTTTGTGTAATCTAACAAGATGTACAAGTTAGTAGATTCGCCTCATTTCTAAAGTAGTTTCTGAGAAAACAAACATCTTCATTGCTAACATTGTACTGTGTGAAATAAGCTAATTCGAGGAATCACTTGCTTTCCTAAAAGAAGGTTGAGTGCAGCAAGTTCAAACTTTCCTAGTTTGTAATCTAACAAGATGTACAAGTTAGTAGATTCGCCTCATTTCTAAAGTAGTTTCTGAGAAAACAAACATCTTCATTGCCGAACATTGTACTGTGTGAAAAAGCTAATTCGTTCTAGGAATCACTTGCTTTCCTACAAAGAAGGTTGAGTGCAGCAAGTTCAAACTTTCCTAGTTTGTGTAATCTAACAAGATGTACAAGTTAGTAGATTCGATTCTCATTTCTAAAGTAGTTTCTGAGAAAACAAACATCTTCATTGCCAACATTGTACTGTGTGAAATAAGCTAATTCGGTTCTAGGAATCACTTGCTTTCCTACAAAGAAGGTTGAGTGCAGCAAGTTCAAACTTTCCTAGTTTGTGTAATCTAACAAGATGTACAAGTTAGTAGATTCGATTCGCCTCATTTCTAAAGTAGTTTCTTGAGAAAACAAACATCTTCATTGCCGAACATTGTACTGTGTGAAATAAGCTAATTCGTTTCTAGGAATCACTTGCTTTCCTACAAAGAAGGTTGAGTGCAGCAAGTTCAAACTTTCCTAGTTTGTGTAATCTAACAAGATGTACAAGTTAGTAGATTCGCCTCATTTCTAAAGTAGTTTCTTGAGAAAACAAACATCTTCATTGCCAACATTGTACTGTGTGAAATAAGCTAATTCGTTCTAGGAATCACTTGCTTTCCTACAAAGAAGGTTGAGTGCAGCAAGTTCAAACTTTCCTAGTTTGTGTAATCTAACAAGATGTACAAGTTAGTAGATTCGCCTCATTTCTAAAGTAGTTTCTTGAGAAAACAAACATCTTCATTGCCTAACATTGTACTGTGTGAAATAAGCTAATTGTTCTAGGAATCACTTGCTTTGCTACAAAGAAGGTTGAGTGCAGCAAGTTCAAACTTTCCTAGTTTGTGTAATCTAACAAGATGTACAAGTTAGTAGATTCGCCTCATTTCTAAAGTAGTTTCTTGAGAAAACAAACATCTTCATTGCCAAAAACATTGTACTGTGTGAAATAAGCTAATTCGTTCTAGGAATCACTTGCTTTCCTACAAAGAAGGTTGAGTGCAGCAAGTTCAAACTTTCCTAGTTTGTGTAATCTAACAAGATGTACAAGTTAGTAGATTCGCCTCATTTCTAAAGTAGTTTCTTGAGAAAACAAACATCTTCATTGCGGAACATTGTACTGTGTGAAATAAGCTAATTCGTTTCTAGGAATCACTTGCTTTCCTACAAAGAAGGTTGAGTGCAGCAAGTTCAAACTTTCCTAGTTTGTGTAATCTAACAAGATGTACAAGTTAGTAGATTCGCCTCATTTCTAAAGTAGTTTCTTGAGAAAACAAACATCTTCATTGCCAACGTTGTACTGTGTGAAATAAGCTAATTCGAAATCTAGGAATCACTTGCTTTCACTTGCTTTCAAAAAGAAGGTTGAGTGCAGCAAGTTCAAACTTTCCTAGTTTGTGTAATCTAACAAGATATACAAGTTAGTAGATTCGCCTCATTTCTAAAGTAGTTTCTTGAGAAAACAAACATCTTCATTGCCGAACATTGTACTGTGTGAAATAAGCTAATTCGTTCTAGGAATCACTTGCTTTCCTACAAAGAAGGTTGAGTGCAGCAAGTTCAAACTTTCCTAGTTTGTGTAATCTAACAAGATGTACAAGTTAGTAGATTCGCCTTATTTCTAAAGTAGTTTCTTGAGAAAACAAACATCTTCATTGCCGAACATTGTACTGTGTGAAATAAGCTAATTCGTTCTAGGAATCACTTGCTTTCCTACAAAGAAGGTTGAGTGCAGCAAGTTCAAACTTTCCTAGTTTGTGTAATCTAACAAGATGTACAAGTTAGTAGATTCGCCTCATTTCTAAAGTAGTTTCTTGAGAAAACAAACATCTTCATTGCCGAACATTGTACTGTGTGAAATAAGCTAATTCGTTCTAGGAATCACTTGCTTTCCTACAAAGAAGGTTGAGTGCAGCAAGTTCAAACTTTCCTAGTTTGTGTAATCTAACAAGATGTACAAGTTAGTAGATTCGCCTCATTTCTAAAGTAGTTTTTGAGAAAACAAACATCTTCATTGCCAACATTGTACTGTGTGAAATAAGCTAATTGTTCTAGGAATCACTTGCTTTCCTACAAAGAAGGTTGAGTGCAGCAAGTTCAAACTTTCCTAGTTTGTGTAATCTAACAAGATGTACAAGTTAGTAGATTCGCCTCATTTCTAAAGTAGTTTCTTGAGAAAACAAACATCTTCATTGCCAAACATTGTACTGTGTGAAATAAGCTAATTCGTTTCTAGGAATCACTTGCTTTCCTACAAAGAAGGTTGAGTGCAGCAAGTTCAAACTTTCCTAGTTTGTGTAATCTAACAAGATGTACAAGTTAGTAGATTCGCCTCATTTCTAAAGTAGTTTCTTGAGAAAACAAACATCTTCATTGCCAACATTGTACTGTGTGAAATAAGCTAATTCGTTCTAGGAATCACTTGCTTTCCACTTGCAAAGAAAGAAAGGTGAGTGCAGCAAGTTCAAACTTTCCTAGTTTGTGTAATCTAACAAGATGTACAAGTTAGTAGATTCGCCTCATTTTCTAGTAGTTTCTTGAGAAAACAAACATCTTCATTGCCGAACATTGTACTGTGTGAAATAAGCTAATTCGTTCTAGGAATCACTTGCTTTCCTACAAAGAAGGTTGAGTGCAGCAAGTTCAAACTTTCCTAGTTTGTGTAATCTAACAAGATGTACAAGTTAGTAGATTCGCCTCATTTCTAAAGTAGTTTCTTGAGAAAACAAACATCTTCATTGCCAACATTGTACTGTGTGAAATAAGCTAATTCGTTCTAGGAATCACTTGCTTTCCTACAAAGAAGGTTGAGTGCAGCAAGTTCAAACTTTCCTAGTTTGTGTAATCTAACAAGATGTACAAGTTAGTAGATTCGCCTCATTTCTAAAGTAGTTTCTTGAGAAAACAAACATCTTCATTGCCGAACATTGTACTGTGTGAAATAAGCTAATTCGTTCTAGGAATCACTTGCTTTCCTACAAAGAAAGGTTGAGTGCAGCAAGTTCAAACTTTCCTAGTTTGTGTAATCTAACAAGATGTACAAGTTAGTAGATTCGCCTCATTTCTAAAGTAGTTTCTGAGAAAAAACAAACATCTTCATTGCCGAACATTGTACTGTGTGAAATAAGCTAATTCGTTTCTAGGAATCACTTGCTTTCCTACAAAGAAGGTTGAGTGCAGCAAGTTCAAACTTTCCTAGTTTGTGTAATCTAACAAGATGTACAAGTTAGTAGATTCGCCTCATTTCTAAAGTAGTTTCTTGAGAAAACAAACATCTTCATTGCCTTCACATTGTACTGTGTGAAATAAGCTAATTCGTTTCTAGGAATCACTTGCTTTCCTACAAAGAAGGTTGAGTGCAGCAAGTTCAAACTTTCCTAGTTTGTGTAATCTAACAAGATGTACAAGTTAGTAGATTCGCCTCATTTCTAAAGTAGTTTCTTGAGAAAACAAACATCTTCATTGCCGAACATTGTACTGTGTGAAATAAGCTAATTCGTTCTAGGAATCACTTGCTTTCCTACAAAGAAGGTTGAGTGCAGCAAGTTCAAACTTTCCTAGTTTGTGTAATCTAACAAGATGTACAAGTTAGTAGATTCGCCTCATTTCTAAACAAGATGTACAAGTTAGTAGTTTCTTGAGAAAACAAACATCTTCATTGCCAACATTGTACTGTGTGAAATAAGCTAATTCGTTCTAGGAATCACTTGCTTTCCTACAAAGAAGGTTGAGTGCAGCAAGTTCAAACTTTCCTAGTTTGTGTAATCTAACAAGATGTACAAGTTAGTAGATTCGCCTCATTTCTAAAGTAGTTTCTTGAGAAAAAAAACATCTTCATTGCCTAAAAACATTGTACTGTGTGAAATAAGCTAATTCGTTCTAGGAATCACTTGCTTTCCTACAAAGAAGGTTGAGTGCAGCAAGTTCAAACTTTCCTAGTTTGTGTAATCTAACAAGATGTACAAGTTAGTAGATTCGCCTCATTTCTAAAGTAGTTTTTGAGAAAACAAACATCTTCATTGCCGAACATTGTACTGTGTGAAATAAGCTAAGCTAATTCGTTCTAGGAATCACTTGCTTTCCTACAAAGAAGGTTGAGTGCAGCAAGTTCAAACTTTCCTAGTTTGTGTGTGTAAATCTAACAAGATGTACAAGTTAGTAGATTCGCCTCATTTCTAAAGTAGTTTCTTGAGAAAACAAACATCTTCATTGCCGAACACTGTACTGTGTGAAACAAGCTAATTCGGTTCTAGGAATCACTTGCTTTCCTACAAAGAAGGTTGAGTGCAGCAAGTTGAAACTTTCCTAGTTTGTGTAATCTAACAAGATGTACAAGTTAGTAGATTCGCCTCATTTCTAAAGTAGTTTTTGAGAAAACAAACATCTTCATTGCCTTCAACATTGTACTGTGTGAAATAAGCTAATTCGTTCTAGGAATCACTTGCTTTCCTACAAAGAAGGTTGAGTGCAGCAAGTTCAAACTTTCCTAGTTTGTGTAATCTAACAAGATGTACAAGTTAGTAGATTCGCCAAGAGATGTACAAGTTAGTATTTCTAAAAAGTAGTTTCTTGGGAAAACAAACATCTTCATTGCCGAACATTGTACTGTGTGAAATAAGCTCATTTGTTCTAGGAATCACTTGCTTTCCTACAAAGAAGGTTGAGTGCAGCAAGTTCAAACTTTCCTAGTTTGTGTAATCTAACAAGATGTACAAGTTAGTAGATTCGCCTCATTTCTAAAGTAGTTTCTTGAGAAAACAAACATCTTCATTGCCGAACATTGTACTGTGTGAAATAAGCTAATTCGGTTCTAGGAATCACTTGCTTTCCTACAAAGAAGGTTGAGTGCAGCAAGTTCAAACTTTCCTAGTTTGTGTAATCTAACAAGATGTACAAGTTAGTAGATTCGCCTCATTTCTAAAGTAGTTTCTTGAGAAAACAAACATCTTCATTGCCAAACATTGTACTGTGTGAAATAAGCTAATTGGGTTCTAGGAATCACTTGCTTTCCTACAAAGAAGGTTGAGTGCAGCAAGTTCAAAAACTTCTAGTTTGTGTAATCTAACAAGATGTACAAGTTAGTAGATTCGCCTCATTTCTAAAGTAGTTTCTTGAGAAAAAAACATCTTCATTGCCAAAACAAACACTGTGTTGTATAAGTGTGAAATAAGCTAATTTTTCTAGGAATCACTTGCTTTCCTGCAAAGAAGGTTGAGTGCAGCAAGTTCAAACTTTCCTAGTTTGTGTAATCTAACAAGATGTACAAGTTAGTAGATTCGCCTCATTTCTAAAGTAGATTTTTGAGAAAAAAAACATCTTCATTGCCGAACATTGTACTGTGTGAAATAAGCTAATTCGTTCTAGGAATCACTTGCTTTCCTACAAAGAAGGTTGAGTGCAGCAAGTTCAAACTTTCCTAGTTTGTGTAATCTAACAAGATGTACAAGTTAGTAGATTCGCCTCATTTCTAAAGTAGTTTTCTGAGAAAACAAACATCTTCATTGCCTAACATTGTACTGTGTGAAATAAGCTAATTGTTCTAGGAATCACTTGCTTTCCTACAAAGAAGGTTGAGTGCAGCAAGTTCAAACTTTCCTAGTTTGTGTAATCTAACAAGATGTGTAATCTAAGTATGTACATTCGCCTCATTTCTATTTCTAGTTTAGTTTCTTGAAAAAAAAACATCTTCATTGCCGAACATTGTACTGTGTGAAATAAGCTAATTCGTTCTAGGAATCACTTGCTTTCCTACAAAGAAGGTTGAGTGCAGCAAGTTCAAACTTTCCTAGTTTGTGTAATCTAACAAGATGTACAAGTTAGTAGATTCGATTCATTTCTAAAGTAGTTTTTGAGAAAACAAACATCTTCATTGCCGAACATTGTACTGTGTGAAATAAGCTAATTGTTCTAGGAATCACTTGCTTTCCTACAAAGAAGGTTGAGTGCAGCAAGTTCAAACTTTCCTAGTTTGTGTAATCTAACAAGATGTACAAGTTAGTAGATTCTAACCTCATTTCTAAAGTAGTTTCTTGAGAAAACAAACATCTTCATTGCCGAAAAAACAAACTGTGTGAAATTGTAAGCTAAAATAAGCTAAGCTCTAGGAATCACTTGCTTTCCTGCTTTCCAAAGAAGAAGGTTGCAGCAAGTTCAAACTTTCCTAGTTTGTGTTTGTGTAACAAGAAGATGTACAAGTTAGTAGATTCGCCTCATTTCTAAAGTAGTTTCTTGAGAAAACAAACATCTTCATTGCCGAACATTGTACTGTGTGAAATAAGCTAATTCGTTCTAGGAATCACTTGCTTTCCTACAAAGAAGGTTGAGTGCAGCAAGTTCAAACTTTCCTAGTTTGTGTAATCTAACAAGATGTACAAGTTAGTAGATTCATTCTCATTTCTAAAGTAGTTTCTTGAGAAAACAAACATCTTCATTGCCAACATTGTACTGTGTGAAATAAGCTAATTCGTTCTAGGAATCACTTGCTTTCCTACAAAGAAGGTTGAGTGCAGCAAGTTCAAAAGAAGGTTTTCAGCAAGTTCAAACTTTGTGTAATCTAACAAGATGTACAAGTTAGTAGATTCGCCTCATTTCTAAAGTAGTTTTTGAGAAAAAAACAACATCTTCATTGCCGAACATTGTACTGTGTGAAATAAGCTAATTCGTTCTAGGAATCACTTGCTTTCCTACAAAGAAGGTTGAGTGCAGCAAGTTCAGTTCAAACTTTCCTAGTTTGTGTAATCTAACAAGATGTACAAGTTAGTAGATTCGCCTCATTTCTAAAGTAGTTTCTTGAGAAAACAAACATCTTCATTGCCAACATTGTACTGTGTGAAATAAGCTAATTCGTTCTAGGAATCACTTGCTTTCCTACAAAGAAGGTTGAGTGCAGCAAGTTCAAACTTTCCTAGTTTGTGTAATCTAACAAGATGTACAAGTTAGTAGATTCAAGTCATTTCTAAAGTAGTTTCTGAGAAAACAAACATCTTCATTGCCAAACATTGTACTGTGTGAAATAAGCTAATTCATTTCTAGGAATCACTTGCTTTCCTACAAAGAAGGTTGAGTGCAGCAAGTTCAAACTTTCCTAAGTTTGTTTGTGTAATCTAACAAGATGTACAAGTTAGTAGATTCGCCTCATTTCTAAAGTAGTTTTTGAGAAAAACAAACATCTTCATTGCCGAACATTGTACTGTGTGAAATAAGCTAATTCGGTTCTAGGAATCACTTGCTTTCCTACAAAGAAGGTTGAGTGCAGCAAGTTCAAACTTTCCTAGTTTGTGTAATCTAACAAGATGTACAAGTTAGTAGATTCGCCTCATTTCTAAAGTACTTTCTTGAGAAAACAAACATCTTCATTGCCGAACATTGTACTGTGTGAAATAAGCTAATTCGTTCTAGGAATCACTTGCTTTCCTACAAAGAAGGTTGAGTGCAGCAAGTTCAAACTTTCCTAGTTTGTGTAATCTAACAAGATGTACAAGTTAGTAGATTCGCCTCATTTCTAAAGTAGTTTCTTGAGAAAACAAACATCTTCATTGCCTAACATTGTACTGTGTGAAATAAGCTAATTGTTCTAGGAATCACTTGCTTTCCTACAAAGAAGGTTGAGTGCAGCAAGTTCAAACTTTCCTAGTTTGTGTAAAGTCTAACAAGATGTACAAGTTAGATGTAGATTAGTAGATTCTCATTTCTAAAGTAGTGTCTTGAGAAAACAAACATCTTCATTGCCGAACATTGTACTGTGTGAAATAAGCTAATTCGTTCTAGGAATCACTTGCTTTCCTACAAAGAAGGTTGAGTGCAGCAAGTTCAAACTTTCCTAGTTTGTGTAATCTAACAAGATGTACAAGTTAGTAGATTCGCCTCATTTCTAAAGTAGTTTCTTGAGAAAACAAACATCTTCATTGCATTAACATTGTACTGTGTGAAATAAGCTAATTGTTCTAGGAATCACTTGCTTTCCTACAAAGAAGGTTGAGTGCAGCAAGTTCAAACTTTCCTAGTTTGTGTAATCTAACAAGATGTACAAGTTAGTAGATTCGCCTCATTTCTAAAGTAGTTTCTTTCTTGAGAAAAAATGTACAAACATCTTCATTGTTTCTTGAAAAACAAACATTGTACTGTGTTGTACTAAGTGAAATAAGCTATTTTCTTCTAGGAATCACTTGCTTTCCTTCAAAGAAGGTTGAGTGCAGCAAGTTCAAACTTTCCTAGTTTGTGTAATCTAACAAGATGTACAAGTTAGTAGATTCGCCTCATTTCTAAAGTAGTTTCTTGAGAAAACAAACATCTTCATTGCCGAACATTGTACTGTGTGAAATAAGCTAATTCGGTTCTAGGAATCACTTGCTTTCCTACAAAGAAGGTTGAGTGCAGCAAGTTCAAACTTTCCTAGTTTGTGTAATCTAACAAGATGTACAAGTTAGTAGATTCGCCTCATTTCTAAAGTAGTTTCTTGAGAAAACAAACATCTTCATTGCCGAACATTGTACTGTGTGAAATAAGCTAATTCGTTTCTAGGAATCACTTGCTTTCCTACAAAGAAGGTTGAGTGCAGCAAGTTCAAACTTTCCTAGTTTGTGTAATCTAACAAGATGTACAAGTTAGTAGATTCGCCTCATTTCTAAAGTAGTTTCTGAGAAAACAAACATCTTCATTGCCAACATTGTACTGTGTGAAATAAGCTAATTCATTTCTAAAGTTCTAGGAATCAAATAAGCTTGGAATCACTTGCTTTCCTACAAAGAAGGTTGAGTGCAGCAAGTTCAAACTTTCCTAGTTTGTGTAATCTAACAAGATGTACAAGTTAGTAGATTCGCCTCATTTCTAAAGTAGTTTCTTGAGAAAACAAACATCTTCATTGCCGAACATTGTACTGTGTGAAATAAGCTAATTCGGTTCTAGGAATCACTTGCTTTCCTACAAAGAAGGTTGAGTGCAGCAAGTTCAAACTTTCCTAGTTTGTGTAATCTAACAAGATGTACAAGTTAGTAGATTCGCCTCATTTCTAAAGTAGTTTCTTGAGAAAAAAAAACATCTTCATTGCCAAACATTGTACTGTGTGAAATAAGCTAATTGAAAAAGGAATCACTTGCTTTCCTACAAAGAAGGTTGAGTGCAGCAAGTTCAAACTTTCCTAGTTTGTGTAATCTAACAAGATGTACAAGTTAGTAGATTCAACTCATTTCTAAAAAGTTTCTTGAGAAAAACAAACATCTTCATTGCCTTCAACATTGTACTGTGTGAAATAAACAAACATCTAATTGTTGTGAAATAAGGAATCACTTGCTTTGCTTTCCAAAGAAGGTTGAGTGCAGCAAGTTCAAACTTTCCTAGTTTGTGTAATCTAACAAGATGTACAAGTTAGTAGATTCGCCTCATTTCTAAAGTAGTTTCTTGAGAAAAACAAACATCTTCATTGCCGAACATTGTACTGTGTGAAATAAGCTAATTCGTTCTAGGAATCACTTGCTTTCCTACAAAGAAGGTTGAGTGCAGCAAGTTCAAACTTTCCTAGTTTGTGTAATCTAACAAGATGTACAAGTTAGTAGATTCGCCTCATTTCTAAAGTAGTTTCTTGAGAAAACAAACATCTTCATTGCCTAACATTGTACTGTGTGAAATAAGCTAATTCGTTCTAGGAATCACTTGCTTTCCTACAAAGAAGGTTGAGTGCAGCAAGTTCAAACTTTCCTAGTTTGTGTAATCTAACAAGATGTACAGTTTGTGTAATCTAACAAGATGTCAAGTTAGTAGTAGATTTCTAAAGTAAAGTAGTTTCTTGAAAAAACAAACATCTTCATTGCCAAACATTGTACTGTGTGAAAATAAGCTAATTCGTTTCTAGGAATCACTTGCTTTCCTACAAAGAAGGTTGAGTGCAGCAAGTTCAAACTTTCCTAGTTTGTGTAATCTAACAAGATGTACAAGTTAGTAGATTCGCCTCATTTCTAAAGTAGTTTCTTGAGAAAACAAACATCTTCATTGCCGAACATTGTACTGTGTGAAATAAGCTAATTCGTTCTAGGAATCACTTGCTTTCCTACAAAGAAGGTTGAGTGCAGCAAGTTCAAACTTTCCTAGTTTGTGTAAATCTAACAAGATGTACAAGTTAGTAGATTCAAATTTCTAAAGTAGTTTCTTGAGAAAACAAACATCTTCATTGCCAACAAACAACATTGTACTGTGTGAAATAAGCTAATTCTAAAGTTCTAGGAAATCACTTGCTTTCCTACAAAGAAGGTTGAGTGCAGCAAGTTCAAACTTTCCTAGTTTGTGTAATTCAAACAAGAGTTTGTGTAATCTAACAAGATGTACATTCGCCTCCTCATTTCTAAAGTAGTTTCTTGAGAAAACAAACATCTTCATT
Organism: Orientallactaga sibirica; assembly: GCA_036365145.1. Classification (NCBI taxonomy): domain Eukaryota; kingdom Metazoa; phylum Chordata; class Mammalia; order Rodentia; family Dipodidae; genus Orientallactaga; species Orientallactaga sibirica. Next base: position 706,375 of record JAEOAD010000029.1, on the reverse strand, counting down.
GCCGAACATTGTACTGTGTGAAATAAGCTAATTCGTTCTAGGAATCACTTGCTTTCCTACAAAGAAGGTTGAGTGCAGCAAGTTCAAACTTTCCTAGTTTGTGTAATCTAACAAGATGTACAAGTTAGTAGATTCGCCTCATTTCTAAAGTAGTTTCTTGAGAAAACAAACATCTTCATTGCCTAACATTGTACTGTGTGAAATAAGCTAATTCGTTCTAGGAATCACTTGCTTTCCTACAAAGAAGGTTGAGTGCAGCAAGTTCAAACTTTCCTAGTTTGTGTAATCTAACAAGATGTACAAGTTAGTAGATTCGCCCTCATTTCTAAAGTAGTTTCTTGAGAAAACAAACATCTTCATTGCCAACATTGTACTGTGTGAAATAAGCTAATTCAAAATCTAGGAATCACTTGCTTTCCTACAAAGAAGGTTGAGTGCAGCAAGTTCAAACTTTCCTAGTTTGTGTAATCTTCAAACAAGATGTACAAGTTAGTAGATTCGCCATTTCTAAAGTAGTTTCTTGAGAAAACAAACATCTTCATTGCCGAACATTGTACTGTGTGAAATAAGCTAATTCTAATCGTTCTAGGAATCACTTGCTTTCCTACAAAGAAGGTTGAGTGCAGCAAGTTCAAACTTTCCTAGTTTGTGTAATCTAACAAGATGTACAAGTTAGTAGATTCGCCTCATTTCTAAAGTAGTTTCTTGAGAAAACAAACATCTTCAAACAAACATCTTCATTGTAACATTGTACTGTGAAAATAAGCTAATTCGTTCTAGGAATCACTTGCTTTCCTACAAAGAAGGTTGAGTGCAGCAAGTTCAAACTTTCCTAGTTTGTGTAATCTAACAAGATGTACAAGTTAGTAGATTCGCCTCATTTCTAAAGTAGTTTCTTGAGAAAACAAACATCTTCATTGCCAACATTGTACTGTGTGAAATAAGCTAATTCGTTCTAGGAATCACTTGCTTTCCTACAAAGAAGGTTGAGTGCAGCAAGTTCAAACTTTCCTAGTTTGTGTAATCTAACAAGATGTACAAGTTAGTAGATTCGCCTCATTTCTAAAGTAGTTTCTGAGAAAAAAACAACATCTTCATTGCCAACATTGTACTGTGTGAAATAAGCTAATTCGTTCTAGGAATCACTTGCTTTCCTACAAAGAAGGTTGAGTGCAGCAAGTTCAAACTTTCCTAGTTTGTGTAATCTAACAAGATGTACAAGTTAGTAGATTCGCCTCATTTCTAAAGTAGTTTCTGAGAAAACAAACATCTTCATTGCCAACATTGTACTGTGTGAAATAAGCTAATTGTTCTAGGAATCACTTGCTTTCCTACAAAGAAGGTTGAGTGCAGCAAGTTCAAACTTTCCTAGTTTGTGTAATCTAACAAGATGTACAAGTTAGTAGATTCAAGATCATTTCTAAAGTAGTTTCTTGAGAAAACAAACATCTTCATTGTTTCTGAGAAAACAAACATTGTACTGTACTGTGTGAAATAAGCTAATTCGTTCTAGGAATCACTTGCTTTCCTACAAAGAAGGTTGAGTGCAGCAAGTTCAAACTTTCCTAGTTTGTGTAATCTAACAAGATGTACAAGTTAGTAGATTCGCCTCATTTCTAAAGTAGTTTCTTGAGAAAACAAACATCTTCATTGCCGAACATTGTACTGTGTGAAATAAGCTAATTCGTTCTAGGAATCACTTGCTTTCCTACAAAGAAGGTTGAGTGCAGCAAGTTCAAACTTTCCTAGTTTGTGTAATCTAACAAGATGTACAAGTTAGTAGATTCGCCTCATTTCTAAAGTAGTTTCTTTTTGAGAAAACAAACATCTTCATTGCCGAACATTGTACTGTGTGAAATAAGCTAATTCGTTTCTAGTAATCAAATGCTTTCCTACAAAATCACTTGCTTGACAAAGAAGGTTGAGTGCAGCAAGTTCAAACTTTCCTAGTTTGTGTAATCTAACAAGATGTATGTACAGTAGATTCGCCTCATTTCTAAAGTAGTTTCTTGAGAAAACAAACATCTTCATTGCATTGCAACATTGTACTGTGTGAAATAAGCTAATTCGTTCTAGGAATCACTTGCTTTCCTACAAAGAAGGTTGAGTGCAGCAAGTTCAAACTTTCCTAGTTTGTGTAATCTAACAAGATGTACAAGTTAGTAGATTCGCCTCATTTCTAAAGTAGTTTCTTGAGAAAACAAACATCTTCATTGCCAACATTGTACTGTGTGAAATAAGCTAATTCGTTCTAGGAATCACTTGCTTTCCTACAAAGAAGGTTGAGTGCAGCAAGTTCAAACTTTCCTAGTTTGTGTAATCTAACAAGATGTACAAGTTAGTAGATTCAAACTCATTTCTAAAGTAGTTTCTTGAGAAAACAAACATCTTCATTGCTTCTAACATTGTACTGTGTGAAATAAGCTAATTCTGTGAAATAGGAATCACTTCACTTGCTTTCCAAAGAAAGAAGGTTGAGCAGCAAGTTCAAACTTTCCTAGTTTGTGTAATCTAACAAGATGTACAAGTTAGTAGATTCGATCATTTCTAAAGTAGTTTCTGAGAAAACAAACATCTTCATTGCCGAACATTGTACTGTGTGAAATAAGCTAATTCGTTCTAGGAATCACTTGCTTTCCTACAAAGAAGGTTGAGTGCAGCAAGTTCAAACTTTCCTAGTTTGTGTAATCTAACAAGATGTACAAGTTAGTAGATTCTAACATTTCTAAAGTAGTTTCTTGAGAAAACAAACATCTTCATTGCCTAACGTTGTACTGTGTGAAATAAGCTAATTCGGTTCTAGGAATCACTTGCTTTCCTACAAAGAAGGTTGAGTGCAGCAAGTTCAAACTTTCCTAGTTTGTGTAATCTAACAAGATGTACAAGTTAGTAGATTCGCCTCATTTCTAAAGTAGTTTCTTGAGAAAACAAACATCTTCATTGCCTAACGTTGTACTGTGTGAAATAAGCTAATTCATTTAGGGAATCACTTGCTTTCCTACAAAATAAGAAGGTTGAATCACTTGCTTTCCTACAAAGAAGGTTGAAAAGTTCAAACTTTCCTAGTTGTGTAATCTAACAAGATGTACAAGTTAGTAGATTCGCCTCATTTCTAAAGTAGTTTCTTGAGAAAACAAACATCTTCATTTCCGAAAATTGTACTGTGTGAAATAAGCTAATTTAATAGGAATCACTTGCTTTCCTACAAAGAAGGTTGAGTGCAGCAAGTTCAAACTTTCCTAGTTTGTGTAATCTAACAAGATGTACAAGTTAGTAGATTTCCTATTTGTGTAATCAGAAGATAAAGTAGTTTTTCTAAAGTAGTTTCTTGAAAAAAAAATCTTCATTGCCGAACATTGTACTGTGTGAAATAAGCTAATTCGTTTCTAGGAATCACTTGCTTTCCTACAAAGAAGGTTGAGTGCAGCAAGTTCAAACTTTCCTAGTTTGTGTAATCTAACAAGATGTACAAGTTAGTAGATTCGCCTCATTTCTAAAGTAGTTTCTTGAGAAAACAAACATCTTCATTGCCGAACATTGTACTGTGTGAAATAAGCTAATAAGCTAATTCGTTCTAGGAATCACTTGCTTTCCTACAAAGAAGGTTGAGTGCAGCAAGTTCAAACTTTCCTAGTTTGTGTAATCTAACAAGATGTACAAGTTAGTAGATTCGCCTCATTTCTAAAGTAGTTTCTTGAGAAAACAAACATCTTCATTGCATTGCTAACATTGTACTGTGTGAAATAAGCTAATTCGTTCTAGGAATCACTTGCTTTCCTACAAAGAAGGTTGAGTGCAGCAAGTTCAAACTTTCCTAGTTTGTGTAATCTAACAAGATGTACAAGTTAGTAGATTCGCCATTTCTAAAGTAGTTTCTTGAGAAAACAAACATCTTCATTGCCTAACATTGTACTGTGTGAAATAAGCTAATTCGAAATCTAGGAATCACTTGCTTTCCTACAAAGAAGGTTGAGTGCAGCAAGTTCAAACTTTCCTAGTTTGTGTAATCTAACAAGATGTACAAGTTAGTAGATTCGCCTCATTTCTAAAGTAGTTTCTTGAGAAAACAAACATCTTCATTGCAAAACATCTTCATTGCCTAACATTGTACTGTGTGAAATAAGCTAATTCGTTCTAGGAATCACTTGCTTTCCTACAAAGAAGGTTGAGTGCAGCAAGTTCAAACTTTCCTAGTTTGTGTAATCTAACAAGATGTACAAGTTAGTAGATTCGCCTCATTTCTAAAGTAGTTTCTTGAGAAAAAACAAACATCTTCATTGCCAACATTGTACTGTGTGAAATAAGCTAATTCTGTTCTAGGAATCACTTGCTTTCCTACAAAGAAGGTTGAGTGCAGCAAGTTCAAACTTTCCTAGTTTGTGTAATCTAACAAGATGTACAAACTTAGTAGATTCAAGATGTACAAGTTAGTAGATTCATTTCTAAAGTAGTTTCTTGAGAAAAAAAAACATCTTCATTGCCGAACATTGTACTGTGTGAAATAAGCTAATTCGGTTCTAGGAATCACTTGCTTTCCTACAAAGAAGGTTGAGTGCAGCAAGTTCAAACTTTCCTAGTTTGTGTAATCTAACAAGATGTACAAGTTAGTAGATTCGCCTCATTTCTAAAGTAGTTTCTTGAGAAAACAAACATCTTCATTGCCAACATTGTACTGTGTGAAATAAGCTAATTCGTTCTAGGAATCACTTGCTTTCCTACAAAGAAGGTTGAGTGCAGCAAGTTCAAACTTTCCTAGTTTGTGTAATCTAACAAGATGTACAAGTTAGTAGATTCGATCATTTCTAAAGTAGTTTCTTTTCTTGAAAACAAACATCTTCATTGCATTGCCATTGTACTGTGTGAAATAAGCTAATTCGTTCTAGGAATCACTTGCTTTCCTACAAAGAAGGTTGAGTGCAGCAAGTTCAAACTTTCCTAGTTTGTGTAATCTAACAAGATGTACAAGTTAGTAGATTCGCCTCATTTCTAAAGTAGTTTCTTGAGAAAACAAACATCTTCATTGCCGAACATTGTACTGTGTGAAATAAGCTAATTCGGTTCTAGGAATCACTTGCTTTCCTACAAAGAAGGTTGAGTGCAGCAAGTTGAATCTTTCCTAGTTTGTGTAATCTAACAAGATGTACAAGTTAGTAGATTCGCCTCATTTCTAAAGTAGTTTCTTGAGAAAACAAACATCTTCATTGCCGAACATTGTACTGTGTGAAATAAGCTAATTGTTCTAGGAATCACTTGCTTTCCTACAAAGAAGGTTGAGTGCAGCAAGTTGAAACTTTCCTAGTTTGTGTAATCTAACAAGATGTACAAGTTAGTAGATTCGCCTCATTTCTAAAGTAGTTTCTTGAGAAAAAACATCTTCATTGCCGAACATTGTACTGTGTGAAATAAGCTAATTCGTTCTAGGAATCACTTGCTTTCCTACAAAGAAGGTTGAGTGCAAGTTCAAACTTTCCTAGTTTGTGTAATCTAACAAATGTAGAAGTTCAAACTTAGTTTGATTCAATCTCAAGATCTAAAAAGTAGTTTCTTGAGAAAAAGTAACATGAGAAAACAAACATCTTCACATTGTACTGTGTGTGTGAATAAAAATAAGTTTCTAGGAATCACTTGCTTTCCTACAAAGAAGGTTGAGTGCAGCAAGTTCAAACTTTCCTAGTTTGTGTAATCTAACAAGATGTACAAGTTAGTAGATTCGCCTCATTTCTAAAGTAGTTTCTTGAGAAAACAAACATCTTCATTGCCGAACATTGTACTGTGTGAAATAAGCTAATTCGTTTCTAGGAATCACTTGCTTTCCTACAAAGAAGGTTGAGTGCAGCAAGTTCAAACTTTCCTAGTTTGTGTAATCTAACAAGATGTACAAGTTAGTAGATTCGCCTCATTTCTAAAGTAGTTTCTTGAGAAAACAAACATCTTCATTGCCAAACATTGTACTGTGTGAAATAAGCTAATTCTGTTCTAGGAATCACTTGCTTTCCTACAAAGAAGGTTGAGTGCAGCAAGTTCAAACTTTCCTAGTTTGTGTAATCTAACAAGATGTAAAGTTAGTAGATTTGACCAGTTTCTAAAGTTTTCTAGAAAACAAAAGTTTGAGAAAACAAACATTCAACAAACAAGAAAACATTGTAACATTGTACTGAAAAAAAAACAATTCTAAAAAGTCTAGAGAATCACTTGCTTTCCTACAAAGAAGGTTGAGTGCAGCAAGTTCAAAATCACTTGCTTCCTAGAAGGTTGAGTGCAGCAAGTTCAAACTTTCCTAGTTTGTGTAATCTAACAAGATGTACAAGTTAGTAGATTCGTAGATTTTCTAAAGTAAAGTAGTTTTTGAGAAAACAAACATCTTCATTGCCGAACATTGTACTGTGTGAAATAAGCTAATTCGTTTCTAGGAATCACTTGCTTTCCTACAAAGAAGGTTGAGTGCAGCAAGTTCAAACTTTCCTAGTTTGTGTAATCTAACAAGATGTACAAGTTAGTAGATTCGCCTCATTTCTAAAGTAGTTTAGTTTCTTGAGAAAAAACAAACATCTTCATTGCCAACATTGTACTGTGTGAAATAAGCTAATTCGTTCTAGGAATCACTTGCTTTCCTACAAAGAAGGTTGAGTGCAGCAAGTTCAAACTTTCCTAGTTTGTGTAATCTAACAAGATGTACAAGTTAAGTAGAGTTTGTGTAATCATTTCTAAAGTAGTTTCTTGAGAAAACAAACATCTTTCTTGAGAAACAAACATTGTACTGTGTGTGTACTGTGAAATAAGCTAATTCGTTCTAGGAATCACTTGCTTTCCTACAAAGAAGGTTGAGTGCAGCAAGTTCAAACTTTCCTAGTTTGTGTAATCTAACAAGATGTACAAGTTAGTAGATTCGCCTCATTTCTAAAGTAGTTTCTGAGAAAACAAACATCTTCATTGCCAACATTGTACTGTGTGAAATAAGCTAATTCGTTCTAGGAATCACTTGCTTTCCTACAAAGAAGGTTGAGTGCAGCAAGTTCAAACTTTCCTAGTTTGTGTAATCTAACAAGATGTACAAGTTAGTAGATTCGCCTCATTTCTAAAGTAGTTTCTTTTCTAAAGAAAAGAAAACAAACATCTTGCCGAACATTGTACTGTGTGAAATAAGCTAAAAATTTCTAGGAATCACTTGCTTTGCCTACAAAGAAGGTTGAGTGCAGCAAGTTCAAACTTTCCTAGTTTGTGTAATCTAACAAGATGTACAAGTTAGTAGATTCGCCTCATTTCTAAAGTAGTTTCTGAGAAAAAACAAACATCTTCATTGCCAACATTGTACTGTGTGAAATAAGCTAATTCGTTCTAGGAATCACTTGCTTTCCTACAAAGAAGGTTGAGTGCAGCAAGTTCAAACTTTCCTAGTTTGTGTAATCTAACAAGATGTACAAGTTAGTAGATTCGCCTCATTTCTAAAGTAGTTTCTTGAGAAAACAAACATCTTCATTGCCGAACATTGTACTGTGTGAAATAAGCTAATTCTGTTCTAGGAATCACTTGCTTTCCTACAAAGAAGGTTGAGTGCAGCAAGTTCAAACTTTCCTAGTTTGTGTAATCTAACAAGATGTACAAGTTAGTAGATTCAGTAGATCATTTCTAAAGTAGTTTCTGAGAAAAACAAACATCTTCATTGCCAAACATTGTACTGTGTGAAATAAGCTAATTGGTACTGTAGGAATCACTTGCTTTCCTTGCAAAGAAAGAAGGTTGAGTGCAGCAAGTTCAAACTTTCCTAGTTTGTGTAATCTAACAAGATGTACAAGTTAGTAGATTCGATTCATTTCTAAAGTAGTTTCTTGAGAAAACAAACATCTTCATTGCCGAACATTGTACTGTGTGAAATAAGCTAAAGCTAATTCGGTTCTAGGAATCACTTGCTTTCCTACAAAGAAGGTTGAGTGCAGCAAGTTCAAACTTTCCTAGTTTGTGTAATCTAACAAGATGTACAAGTTAGTAGATTCGCCTCATTTCTAAAGTAGTTTCTTGAGAAAACAAACATCTTCATTGCCGAACATTGTACTGTGTGAAATAAGCTAATTCGGTTCTAGGAATCACTTGCTTTCCTACAAAGAAGGTTGAGTGCAGCAAGTTCAAACTTTCCTAGTTTGTGTAATCTAACAAGATGTACAAGTTAGTAGATTCGCCTCATTTCTAAAGTAGTTTTGAGAAAACAAACATCTTCATTGCCGAACATTGTACTGTGTGAAATAAGCTAATTCGTTCTAGGAATCACTTGCTTTCCTACAAAGAAGGTTGAGTGCAGCAAGTTCAAACTTTCCTAGTTTGTGTAATCTAACAAGATGTACAAGTTAGTAGATTCGCCTCATTTCTAAAGTAGTTTCTTGAGAAAACAAACATCTTCATTGCCGAACATTGTACTGTGTGAAATAAGCTAATTCGTTCTAGGAATCACTTGCTTTCCTACAAAGAAGGTTGAGTGCAGCAAGTTCAAACTTTCCTAGTTTGTGTAATCTAACAAGATGTACAAGTTAGTAGATTCGCCTCATTTCTAAAGTAGTTTCTTGAGAAAACAAACATCTTCATTGCCGAACATTGTACTGTGTGAAATAAGCTAATTCGTTCTAGGAATCACTTGCTTTCCTACAAAGAAGGTTGAGTGCAGCAAGTTCAAAACTTCCTAGTTTGTGTAATCTAACAAGATGTATGTAGTTAGTAGATTCGCATTTCTAAAGTAGTTTCTTGAGAAAACAAACATCTTCATTGCCAAACATTGTACTGTGTGAAATGTAGCTAAAATAAGCTAATTCGAATCACTTGCTTTCACTTGCTTTCCTAGAAAGAGTGAGTGTTGCAAGTTCAAACTTTCCTAGTTTGTGTAATCTAACAAGATGTATGTACAGTAGATAGATTCGCATTTCTAAAGTAGTTTCTGAGAAAACAAACATCTTCATTGCCAAACATTGTACTGTGTGAAATAAGCTAATTCGTTCTAGGAATCACTTGCTTTCCTACAAAGAAGGTTGAGTGCAGCAAGTTCAAACTTTCCTAGTTTGTGTAATCTAACAAGATGTACAAGTTAGTAGATTCGCCTCATTTCTAAAGTAGTTTCTTGAGAAAAACAAACATCTTCATGTAATCTAACAAGATGTACAAGTTAGTAGATTCGCCATTTTAAAAAGTAGTTTCTTGAGAAAACAAACATCTTCATTGCCAACATTGTACTGTGTGAAATAAGCTAATTCGTTTCTAGGAATCACTTGCTTTCCTACAAAGAAGGTTGAGTGCAGCAAGTTCAAACTTTCCTAGTTTGTGTAATCTAACAAGATGTACAAGTTAGTAGATTCGCCTCATTTCTAAAGTAGTTTCTTGAGAAAACAAACATCTTCATTGCCGAACATTGTACTGTGTGAAATAAGCTAATTCGTTCTAGGAATCACTTGCTTTCCTACAAAGAAGGTTGAGTGAGTGCAGCAAGTTCAAACTTTCCTAGTTTGTGTAATCTAACAAGATGTACAAGTTAGTAGATTCGCCTCATTTCTAAAGTAGTTTCTTGAGAAAAAACAAACATCTTCATTGCCGAACATTGTACTGTGTGAAATAAGCTAATTCGGTTCTAGGAATCACTTGCTTTCCTAAAAGAAGGTTGAGTGCAGCAAGTTCAAACTTTCCTAGTTTGTGTAATCTAACAAGATGTACAAGTTAGTAGATTCGCCTCATTTTCAAAGTAGTTTCTTGAGAAAAACAAACATCTTCATTGCCAAACATTGTACTGTGTGAAATAAGCTAATTCGTTTCTAGGAATCACTTGCTTTCCTACAAAGAAGGTTGAGTGCAGCAAGTTCAAACTTTCCTAGTTTGTGTAATCTAACAAGATGTACAAGTTAGTAGATTCGCCTCATTTCTAAAGTAGTTTCTTGAGAAAACAAACATCTTCATTGCCGAACATTGTACTGTGTGAAATAAGCTAATTCGGTTCTAGGAATCACTTGCTTTCCTACAAAGAAGGTTGAGTGCAGCAAGTTCAAACTTTCCTAGTTTGTGTAATCTAACAAGATGTACAAGTTAGTAGATTCGCGAAATAAGCTAATTCGGTTATAGGAATCACTTGCTTTCCTACAAAGAAGGTTGAGTGCAGCAAGTTCAAACTTTCCTAGTTTGTGTAATCTAACAAGATGTACAAGTTAGTAGATTCGCCTCATTTCTAAAGTAGTTTCTTGAGAAAACAAACATCCTCATTGCCGAACATTGTACTGTGTGAAATAAGCTAATTCGGTTCTAGGAATCACTTGCTTTCCTACAAAGAAGGTTGAGTGCAGCAAGTTCAAACTTTCCTAGTTTGTGTAATCTAACAAGATGTACAAGTTAGTAGATTCGCCTCATTTCTAAAGTAGTTTCTTGAGAAAACAAACATCTTCATTGCCAAAATTGTACTGTGTGAAATAAGCTAATTCGATTCTAGGAATCACTTGCTTTCCTACAAAGAAGGTTGAGTGCAGCAAGTTCAAACTTTCCTAGTTTGTGTAATCTAACAAGATGTACAAGTTAGTAGATTCGCCTCATTTCTAAAGTAGTTTCTTGAGAAAACAAACATCTTCATTGCCGAACATTGTACTGTGTGAAATAAGCTAATTCGTTCTAGGAATCACTTGCTTTCCTACAAAGAAGGTTGAGTGCAGCAAGTTCAAACTTTCCTAGTTTGTGTAATCTAACAAGATGTACAAGTTAGTAGATTCGCCTCATTTCTAAAGTAGTTTCTTGAGAAAACAAACATCTTCATTGCCGAACATTGTACTGTGTGAAATAAGCTAATTCGTTCTAGGAATCACTTGCTTTCCTACAAAGAAGGTTGAGTGCAGCAAGTTCAAACTTTCCTAGTTTGTGTAATCTAACAAGATGTACAAGTTAGTAGATTCGCCTCATTTCTAAAGTAGTTTCTTGAGAAAACAAACATCTTCATTGCCGAACATTGTACTGTGTGAAATAAGCTAATTCGGTTCTAGGAATCACTTGCTTTCCTACAAAGAAGGTTGAGTGCAGCAAGTTCAAACTTTCCTAGTTTGTGTAATCTAAAAGATGTACAAGTTAGTAGATTCGCCTCATTTCTAAAGTAGTTTCTTGAGAAAACAAACATCTTCATTGCCGAACATTGTACTGTGTGAAATAAGCTAATTCGTTTCTAGGAATCACTTGCTTTCCTACAAAGAAGGTTGAGTGCAGCAAGTTCAAACTTTCCTAGTTTGTGTAATCTAACAAGATGTACAAGTTAGTAGATTCGCCTCATTTCTAAAGTAGTTTCTTGAGAAAACAAACATCTTCATTGCCGAACATTGTACTGTGTGAAATAAGCTAATTCGGTTCTAGGAATCACTTGCTTTCCTACAAAGAAGGTTGAGTGCAGCAAGTTCAAACTTTCCTAGTTTGTGTAATCTAACAAGATGTACAAGTTAGTAGATTCGCCTCATTTCTAAAGTAGTTTCTTGAGAAAACAAACATCTTCATTGCCGAACATTGTACTGTGTGAAATAAGCTAATTCGGTTCTAGGAATCACTTGCTTTCCTCCTACAAAGAAGGTTGAGTGCAGCAAGTTCAAACTTTCCTAGTTTGTGTAATCTAACAAGATGTACAAGTTAGTAGATTCGCCTCATTTCTAAAGTAGTTTCTTGAGAAAACAAACATCTTCATTGCCAAACATTGTACTGTGTGAAATAAGCTAATTCGTTCTAGGAATCACTTGCTTTCCTACAAAGAAGGTTGAGTGCAGCAAGTTCAAACTTTCCTAGTTTGTGTAATCTAACAAGATGTACAAGTTAGTAGATTCGCCTCATTTCTAAAGTAGTTTCTTGAGAAAACAAACATCTTCATTGCCTAACATTGTACTGTGTGAAATAAGCTAATTCGTTTCTAGGAATCACTTGCTTTCCTACAAAGAAGGTTGAGTGCAGCAAGTTCAAACTTTCCTAGTTTGTGTAATCTAACAAGATGTACAAGTTAGTAGATTCGCCTCATTTCTAAAGTAGTTTCTTGAGAAAACAAACATCTTCATTGCCGAACATTGTACTGTGTGAAAAAAAGCTAATTCGTTCTAGGAATCACTTGCTTTCCTACAAAGAAGGTTGAGTGCAGCAAGTTCAAACTTTCCTAGTTTGTGTAATCTAACAAGATGTACAAGTTAGTAGATTCGCCTCATTTCTAAAGTAGTTTCTTGAGAAAACAAACATCTTCATTGCCGAACATGTACTGTGTGAAATAAGCTAATTCGTTTCTAGGAATCACTTGCTTTCCTACAAAGAAGGTTGAGTGCAGCAAGTTCAAACTTTCCTAGTTTGTGTAATCTAACAAGATGTACAAGTTAGTAGATTCGCCTCATTTCTAAAGTAGTTTCTTGAGAAAACAAACATCTTCATTGCCGAACATTGTACTGTGTGAAATAAGCTAATTCGTTCTAGGAATCACTTGCTTTCCTACAAAGAAGGTTGAGTGCAGCAAGTTCAAACTTTCCTAGTTTGTGTAATCTAACAAGATGTACAAGTTAGTAGATTCGCCTCATTTCTAAAGTAGTTTTGAGAAAACAAACATCTTCATTGCCGAACATTGTACTGTGTGAAATAAGCTAATTCGGTTCTAGGAATCACTTGCTTTCCTACAAAGAAGGTTGAGTGCAGCAAGTTCAAACTTTCCTAGTTTGTGTAATCTAACAAGATGTACAAGTTAGTAGATTCGCCTCATTTCTAAAGTAGTTTCTTGAGAAAACAAACATCTTCATTGGGTTTAACATTGTACTTCTTTGTGTCCTTGTCCTAGGATCATTCCAGCCCCCTCTCTCAGGGTCCGTTCAAATCTCGTGCCGCTGGTCGGCACAGCTTGGCGCCCCGAACAGGGACCTGAGCAAACGAACATCTTCCGCGAGGAACATTGTACCAGTGAAAGCGCAAAACAAAAATTTGTGGGGTTCACTTGGCTGCCCTCTCAACTCCAAACCAAGTAAACTGGCTATATGGGACAAGCAAAAAGTAAAAAGGTCTCTCATCTCTGTAGCTCGAGATCTTCTTAAGGCACAAGGAATTGGGATAGAACCTAAGTCTTTGAGTAAATTTTTTGATTTTGTAATAAAGCTAGTCCCTGGTTTATAGAACAGGGAGAAGTTGATTCAGAAACATGGGACAGAGTTGGTAAAGATTTAAATGCTTTTCTTCATGTACAGGGACCACAAAAGGTGCCTGTGATAGCTTTTTTCTTGTGGTCTTTGATTAAGGATGCTCTAGACTCTGGAACCAAGGATAGCCTAGTAAAACAGATGTTAGATCATACTAGGGAAATTATGGATGACATAAGAAGTCATGCCTCTGAAGAACCAGCAGCCTATCAACAACTTAATAAAGAATTGCAATCATTAAATATAGCTGATGGTGATGATGATTTAGATGAGGAAGAAGCTGAGGAGTTAGAGGAGGAAGCTGCTAAATCTTCATTCTGACTGGGTACCTGCTCCTCCTGCTGCTCCCCTCCTTTGCTGCCTAACCAGGTTTTCGTGGCAGAATTGAAAGAGGAAGTAGCTAACCTTCGAGAACAGCTACAATTAGAAAAAGAAAAACAGAAATTACGAAGAGAATTAGAGCGAATTAAAAGAGGAGAATTTAATCCATCCATTATACAGTTTCATCCCTTAATCCTGCTCATCCCATTCTCGATTGTTCTCCTTTAGAGAATGTTATTAGAAAGGCAGTAGAGTCAGGAGAAGAAGGCGCTCAAGATTTTTCTTTAGCATGCCCTGTCACTGAATTTACAGACAATAATGGCCAGGCTATGAGACAACATGTTCAGTTTAACTTTAAGGAAATCAAGAAATTGAAGCTAGCTGCTAATCAGTATGGTCCTACTGCTCCTTTTACCATGTCTATTGTAGAAGTTCTGTCACAGAAGATCCTTACCCCTGATGATTGGAAAACACTATGTAAGGCATGCCTATCAGGAGGGGATTATTTGTTGTGAAAGGTAAAATTTTATGATCTTTGTAAAAAAACTGCTCTTATGAATCAGCAAACAAAAAACACAGCATGGAATACAGATGTTAACAGAAAAAATATATATACTGAAAATAATAATCAAATAATTTATCCTGCTGCAGTTTATCAACAAATTGCCACTGCAGCTCGAGAGCATGGACAACTCTTCCTTCCAAAGGGGTTTCAATAGGAAAAAAACATTTAACAAAAATTATTCAAGGACCTAATGAGCCCTATGCTGAGTTTGTAGAACACTTGTTAAAAACTGCAGGCAGAGTATTTGGGGATGCTGGTGCTGGTATAGACTTTATGAAACAATTAGCTTTTGAAAATACTAACACTGCATATAAGGCTGCTATCCGAGATAACTGGAAAATGTTGAAAGGATTTCAACTCGAGTATAACCTGCTCAAAGAAGGCATTACAGAAAATTTTGCAGAAAAAATCCAACCCTGGGGGTCCCCAATCACTCAGACTGGTCTGGTGAGTATCTGAGCGCAGCAAGTCTCTCTCTTTCTCCTTTTTAATCTTAGTTTTAAAAGCGTAGATAGCCTTCTTTTCTAAAGTGTTTCTGTCATAACAAACATCTTAAGTGTTATTGGGTACTGTGTTTCTAAGCTATTTGTGTGTCTGTGTGTTAATTGTTTCCCTATGGAGGACGCTTCTCCCTAGTGACTTAAAACATGGGACAGTTCCCTTCCTCCTCTTTAGGACAGAAATCAAGGACATCACTCAGAAAAATGGAGTATCTATTATCAAGAACAAATAAATCACTTTCTTTCTGTTCCTCTGAATGGCTATCAGAGGGCACCCTTCATTCAAATATTATATTAAAAGTTAAAAAGAGTGTTTTCTGTCCTTTCTAATGGACATCCAAACCAGATTCCATACATCTTGACCTAGAGAAATTTAATTTAAAAACCTCTCCCTTAGATGAGAGTCTTCCTCCCCTCCCCTCTTTGACTCCCTTTTCAAAGGTGCTGGCAGCCAAGCCAAAAAGACATCAAGCCCACCACTGATTCTTCTCATCCCAAAGTCTTGTATGGGGAAAGGGAATTGGGAGTGGGGGTTACATCTGTAGTCAGTAGATGGTTTACAAAATTTGTCTGTTACAAAGACCGGAGGCCCCCATGGCTGAGTATTTCCAGAAGGTCCTGCAGGTGTGAGAACTCCCAGAAGATAAGTAGGGGGAATTTACTGCCAAGCAAACAAACATAGACTACAGAGTTGGAGGTCAACACATTCTTAGCTAGTTCCTTATCTGAGTCAGGCCTGGGCTTAATGACTGTCTGTTCTATAATGGCAGTACTGTCATCTGGCTATTAAATGATGTCTTCTAAGTAAAAAAGAAAAAAACTTTAACTTGGTTTACAACAGTAATTAAGGGAACTAATAAACTCAAAAATTTCCAGGAGGCTTATTTCAGCAATGCAATTGCAACTTGTTTCAACATACAGAGGTGGCTGTGCCTGAGTCAGCAGAGCAAACAGTGTTGCAGAGACTGAATGTAGTTTCTGGTTAATTGATTTCTTTTTTGGTTCTTCAGTATATACCAAAATAAATATAATTTATGATTACAGTTAGGTCCCCAAGAAAAAATAATCAGAGATACAGCCCATCTTGAGTCCCAAAGGTGGCCTCAAACAAAATGTACAAGTGAAAAGTACCCTAAAAGAAAATTATTTTAAGTTTTGTACATGTCTGCCCCTCCCTTATCCTTTTGTACTTGGGCCCAGGTGGGTCAATCACCAAATGAAATTTACTCTTAGTTGTACCTGGTATATTATCACCAAATTGTATTAATTCTAAAAAGGACACAGCTACAGATTACTCCTCCAATGTAGTCTTTATTGTCATGTGTTCTCCTTACTTAATTATGCCAATCAGAATGACTGAGTCCTGGTACTCCAGCTTCCGGAGCTCAAGTGTTCCAACAGCTCAACAGAATGCTGACACAGAAAAGAAAATTCAGTAAAATGACTGCTTGTAGAAATCCTTGCTGCAACCATCATTGCCTCTTACACCACACATCAGTATCCCTGGCACAATCGATGAAGACAGCTGATCATGTTAATGGACTGATTAAAAGATTTTCTCAAGTAGATTTTTTATCACAGATAGATATTGATAAAAAACTGTTAGTCAGGTTAAATGCTCTAGAGAATGCTGTTATGTATTTAGAAAGACATGTTGCCAATCTGGCGGTTCAAATGCAATTGTTCTGTCATGTAAATTCTCAATTCATATGTATTACTCCTTTATCCTACAATGGGACTGCTACTGAATAGTGAAAGGTTAAAAATCATATTTGGGGTATTTAAAACCATAATAATCTTAACATAGATTTACAAGGTTTACAAAAAATATATATATCTGTTAATTCTTATAGTCATTTGTCTTTTGATGCTGCCCAAGCCACAAGTGATTTTTTAACTACTCTACACTCTATACTTCCTGATTGGGGATCCTTTACAGCTTGGATCAAATACATAATTATCTTAGGAATAAGTATCTTATTGTTACTCTGCCTTTTGCTGTGTCTCATGCGTTTTTTGTTACAACAAATTCTACATTGAAACAAACGTTCTGTGGTATCCATCTTCACACTCGCCCATGGCTCCCACAGACTTTATCTTAAATTTGGCTCATGATGAACGTCCAGCTAGATTCCAGGATTTCATGACATGGTCATTTGGTAGATGTCAGGCAAAGCACTGCAAAGGGGTAACTTATCCTGGAACCCCTGAGGTATACTTGGTCTGCACAGAGGTTGGTACCAAAATCATTTTCTGTTGCCCTTCCTCTCCTCTGCAAAAGGTACCAAGGGCATTCATTTAGAGGGGCCAAGTCACTACTCTCCTACCTGTGATGTCTGTCATGAAGACGTTCTTTAAAAAACAAAAAGGGGGAGCTGTGGAGAGCCGGGTGCAGTCTTGGTTATTTCTTGACCTTGCCTTGTGTACAAAAAACTTGGCTGACAGCCTAAGGCTTTAAATCACTTGTTTGCTGAGACAAAGATTGTAATATTTCCCAGCCTGATGAGAGAGTTTGTGAAGAACAGGGTGTTTAGCCACAAGATTCGCCTCATTGATAGACATTTTATCTGAGTTTCCCTCTCTGTGCAGCTGTGTAACTGGGACAAGGTCTCTGCTCTCAGGAGCTTCGTTGTTTTGCTTACTAGTATATAAGCTGAGACTTCTGCAATAAACTTTGAGCCTTGATCAGCATTTGTCTTGGCTCCATTCTTTGTGTCCTTGTCCTAGGATCATTCCAGCCCCTCTCTCAGGGTGAAGGTCACTGCTTTCCTACAAAGAAGGTTGAGTGCAGCAAGTTCAAACTTTCCTAGTTTGTGTAATCTAACAAGATGTACAAGTTAGTAGATTCGCTCATTTCTAAAGTAGTTTCTTGAGAAAACAAACATCTTCATTGCCGAACATTGTACTGTGTGAAATAAGCTAATTGTTCTAGGAATCACTTGCTTTCCTACAAAGAAGGTTGAGTGCAAGTTCAAACTTTCCTAGTTTGTGTAATCTAACAAGATGTACAAGTTAGTAGATTCGCCTCATTTCTAAAGTAGTTTCTTGAGAAAACAAACATCTTCATTGCCGAACATTGTACTGTGTGAAATAAGCTAATTCGTTCTAGGAATCACTTGCTTTCCTACAAAGAAGGTTGAGTGCAGCAAGTTCAAACTTTCCTAGTTTGTGTAATCTAACAAGATGTACAAGTTAGTAGATTCGCCTCATTTCTAAAGTAGTTTCTTGAGAAAACAAACATCTTCATTGCCGAACATTGTACTGTGTGAAATAAGCTAATTCGGTTCTAGGAATCACTTGCTTTCCTACAAAGAAGGTTGAGTGCAGCAAGTTCAAACTTTCCTAGTTTGTGTAATCTAACAAGATGTACAAGTTAGTAGATTCGCCTCATTTCTAAAGTAGTTTCTTGAGAAAACAAACATCTTCATTGCCGAACATTGTACTGTGTGAAATAAGCTAATTCGTTCTAGGAATCACTTGCTTTCCTACAAAGAAGGTTGAGTGCAGCAAGTTCAAACTTTCCTAGTTTGTGTAATCTAACAAGATGTACAAGTTAGTAGATTCGCCTCATTTCTAAAGTAGTTTCTTGAGAAAACAAACATCTTCATTGCCTAACATTGTACTGTGTGAAATAAGCTAATTCGGTTCTAGGAATCACTTGCTTTCCTACAAAGAAGGTTGAGTGCAGCAAGTTCAAACTTTCCTAGTTTGTGTAATCTAACAAGATGTACAAGTTAGTAGATTCGCCTCATTTCTAAAGTAGTTTCTTGAGAAAACAAACATCTTCATTGACCAACATTGTACTGTGAAATAAGGTAATTCGGTTCTAGGAATCACTTGCTTTCCTACAAAGAAGGTTGAGTGCAGCAAGTTCAAACTTTCCTAGTTTGTGTAATCTAACAAGATGTACAAGTTAGTAGATTCGCCTCATTTCTAAAGTAGTTTCTTGAGAAAACAAACATCTTCATTGCCGAACATTGTACTGTGTGAAATAAGCTAATTCGGTTCTAGGAATCACTTGCTTTCCTACAAAGAAGGTTGAGTGCAGCAAGTTCAAACTTTCCTAGTTTGTGTAATCTAACAAGATGTACAAGTTAGTAGATTCGCCATTTCTAAAGTAGTTTCTTGAGAAAACAAACATCTTCATTGCCGAACATTGTACTGTGTGAAATAAGCTAATTCGTTCTAGGGAATCACTTGCTTTCCTACAAAGAAGGTTGAGTGCAGCAAGTTCAAACTTTCCTAGTTTGTGTAATCTAACAAGATGTACAAGTTAGTAGATTCGCCAAATTTCTAAAGTAGTTTCTTGAGAAAACAAACATCTTCATTGCCGAACATTGTACTGTGAAATAAGCTAATTCGGTTCTAGGAATCACTTGCTTTCCTACAAAGAAGGTTGAGTGCAGCAAGTTCAAACTTTCCTAGTTTGTGTAATCTAACAAGATGTACAAGTTAGTAGATTCGCCTCATTTCTAAAGTAGTTTCTTGAGAAAACAAACATCTTCATTGCCGAACATTGTACTGTGTGAAATAAGAATTCGGTTCTAGGAATCACTTGCTTTCCTACAAAGAAGGTTGAGTGCAGCAAGTTCAAACTTTCCTAGTTTGTGTAATCTAACAAGATGTACAAGTTAGTAGATTCGCCATTTCTAAAGTAGTTTCTTGAGAAAACAAACATCTTCATTGCCGAACATTGTACTGTGTGAAATAAGCTAATTCGTTCTAGGAATCACTTGCTTTCCTACAAAGAAGGTTGAGTGCAGCAAGTTCAAACTTTCCTAGTTTGTGTAATCTAACAAGATGTACAAGTTAGTAGATTCGCCTCATTTCTAAAGTAGTTTCTTGAGAAAACAAACATCTTCATTGCCGAACATTGTACTGTGTGAAATAAGCTAATTCGTTTCTAGGAATCACTTGCTTTCCTACAAAGAAGGTTGAGTGCAGCAAGTTCAAACTTTCCTAGTTTGTGTAATCTAACAAGATGTACAAGTTAGTAGATTCGCCTCATTTCTAAAGTAGTTTCTTGAGAAAACAAACATCTTCATTGCCGAACATTGTACTGTGTGAAATAAGCTAATTCGTTTCTAGGAATCACTTGCTTTCCTACAAAGAAGGTTGAGTGCAGCAAGTTCAAACTTTCCTAGTTTGTGTAATCTAACAAGATGTACAAGTTAGTAGATTCGCCTCATTTCTAAAGTAGTTTCTTGAGAAAACAAACATCTTCATTGCCAAACATTGTACTGTGTGAAATAAGCTAATTCGTTCTAGGAATCACTTGCTTTCCTACAAAGAAGGTTGAGTGCAGCAAGTTCAAACTTTCCTAGTTTGTGTAATCTAACAAGATGTACAAGTTAGTAGATTCGCCTCATTTCTAAAGTAGTTTCTTGAGAAAACAAACATCTTCATTGCCTAACATTGTACTGTGTGAAATAAGCTAATTCGGTTCTAGGAATCACTTGCTTTCCTACAAAGAAGGTTGAGTGCAGCAAGTTCAAACTTTCCTAGTTTGTGTAATCTAACAAGATGTACAAGTTAGTAGATTCGCCTCATTTCTAAAGTAGTTTCTTGAGAAAACAAACATCTTCATTGCCAACATTGTACTGTGTGAAATAAGCTAATTCGTTTCTAGGAATCACTTGCTTTCCTACAAAGAAGGTTGAGTGCAGCAAGTTCAAACTTTCCTAGTTTGTGTAATCTAACAAGATGTACAAGTTAGTAGATTCGCCTCATTTCTAAAGTAGTTTCTTGAGAAAACAAACATCTTCATTGCCGAACATTGTACTGTGTGAAATAAGCTAATTCGTTTCTAGGAATCACTTGCTTTCCTACAAAGAAGGTTGAGTGCAGCAAGTTCAAACTTTCCTAGTTTGTGTAATCTAACAAGATGTACAAGTTAGTAGATTCGCCTCATTTCTAAAGTAGTTTCTTGAGAAAACAAACATCTTCATTGCCGAACATTGTACTGTGTGAAATAAGCTAATTCGTTTCTAGGAATCACTTGCTTTCCTACAAAGAAGGTTGAGTGCAGCAAGTTCAAACTTTCCTAGTTTGTGTAATCTAACAAGATGTACAAGTTAGTAGATTCGCCTCATTTCTAAAGTAGTTTCTTGAGAAAACAAACATCTTCATTGCCTAACATTGTACTGTGTGAAATAAGCTAATTCGTTCTAGGAATCACTTGCTTTCCTACAAAGAAGGTTGAGTGCAGCAAGTTCAAACTTTCCTAGTTTGTGTAATCTAACAAGATGTACAAGTTAGTAGATTCGCCTCATTTTCAAAGTAGTTTCTTGAGAAAACAAACATCTTCATTGCCGAACATTGTACTGTGTGAAATAAGCTAATTCGTTCTAGGAATCACTTGCTTTCCTACAAAGAAGGTTGAGTGCAGCAAGTTCAAACTTTCCTAGTTTGTGTAATCTAACAAGATGTACAAGTTAGTAGATTCGCCTCATTTCTAAAGTAGTTTCTTGAGAAAACAAACATCTTCATTGCCGAACATTGTACTGTGTGAAATAAGCTAATTGTTCTAGGAAAAAAAGTAGTTTCTGAGAAAACAAACATCTTCATTGCCAACAACATTGTACTGTGTGAAATAAGCTAATTGCGTTGTACTAGGAATCACTTGCTTTGCTTTCCTACAAAGAAGGTTGAGTGCAGCAAGTTCAAACTTTCCTAGTTTGTGTAATCTAACAAGATGTACAAGTTAGTAGATTCGCCATTTCTAAAGTAGTTTCTGAGAAAACAAACATCTAACAAGATGTACAAGTTAGTAGATTCGCCTCATTTCTAAAGTAGTTTCTTGAGAAAACAAACATCTTCATTGCCAACATTGTACTGTGTGAAATAAGCTAATTCGGTTCTAGGAATCACTTGCTTTCCTACAAAGAAGGTTGAGTGTTCAAACTTTCCTAAATCTAACAAGATGTACAGGAATCACGCCTCATTTCTAAAGTAGTTTCTTGAGAAAACAAACATCTTCATTGCCAACATTGTACTGTGTGAAATAAGCTAATTCGTTCTAGGAATCACTTGCTTTCCTACAAAGAAGGTTGAGTGCAGCAAGTTCAAACTTTCCTAGTTTGTGTAATCTAACAAGATGTACAAGTTAGTAGATTCGCCTCATTTCTAAAGTAGTTTCTTGAGAAAACAAACATCTTCATTGCCAACATTGTAGTTTCTTGAGAAAACAAACATCTTCATTGCCTAACGTTGTACTGTGTGAAATAAGCTAATTCGGTTCTAGGAATCACTTGCTTTCCTACAAAGAAGGTTGAGTGCAGCAAGTTCAAACTTTCCTAGTTTGTGTAATCTAACAAGATGTACAAGTTAGTAGATTCGCCTCATTTCTAAAGTAGTTTCTTGAGAAAACAAACATCTTCATTGCCGAACATTGTACTGTGTGAAATAAGCTAATTCGGTTCTAGGAATCACTTGCTTTCCTACAAAGAAGGTTGAGTGCAGCAAGTTCAAACTTTCCTAGTTTGTGTAATCTAACAAGATGTACAAGTTAGTAGATTCACCTCATTTCTAAAGTAGTTTCTTGAGAAAACAAACATCTTCATTGCCAAACATTGTACTGTGTGAAATAAGCTAATTCGGTTCTAGGAATCACTTGCTTTCCTACAAAGAAGGTTGAGTGCAGCAAGTTCAAACTTTCCTAGTTTGTGTAATCTAACAAGATGTACAAGTTAGTAGATTCGCCTCATTTCTAAAGTAGTTTCTTGAGAAAACAAACATCTTCATTGCCTAACATTGTACTGTGTGAAATAAGCTAATTCGGTTCTAGGAATCACTTGCTTTCCTACAAAGAAGGTTGAGTGCAGCAAGTTCAAACTTTCCTAGTTTGTGTAATCTAACAAGATGTACAAGTTAGTAGATTCGCCTCATTTTTAAAGTAGTTTGTTGAGAAAACAAACATCTTCATTGCCGAACATTGTACTGTGTGAAATAAGCTAATTCGGTTCTAGGAATCAGTTGCTTTCCTACAAAGAAGGTTGAGTGCAGCAAGTTCAAACTTTCCTAGTTTGTGTAATCTAACAAGATGTACAAGTTAGTAGATTCGCCTCATTTCTAAAGTAGTTTGTTTGAGAAAACAAACATCTTCATTGCCGAACATTGTACTGTGTGAAATAAGCTAATTCGGTTCTAGGAATCACTTGCTTTCCTACAAAGAAGGTTGAGTGCAGCAAGTTCAAACTTTCCTAGTTTGTGTAATCTAACAAGATGTACAAATTAGTAGATTCACCTCATTTCTAAAGTAGTTTCTTTAGAAAACAAACATCTTCATTGCCGAACATTGTACTGTGTGAAATAAGTTAATTCGGTTCTAGGAATCACTTGCTTTCCTACAAAGAAGGTTGAGTGCAGCAAGTTCAAACGTTCCTAGTTTGTGTAACCTAACAAGATGTACAAGGTAGTACATTCGCCTCATTTCTAATGTAGTTTCTTTAGAAAACAAACATCATCAGTACCGAAAACTGTACTGTGTGGAATAAGTTAATTCGGTTCTAGGAATCAGTTGCTTTCCTCGAAAGAAGGTTGAGTGTGGCAAGTTCAAAGTTTCCCTGTTTATGGAATCTAAAAAGATGCACAACTTAGTAGATTCGCCTCATTTCTAAAGTAGTTTGTTTAGAAAACAAGCATCTTCATTACCGAACACTATGCTATGTGAAATAAAATAGTTCGGTTCTAGGAATCACTTGCTTTCCTACGAAGAAGGTTGAGTGCAGGAAGTTGAAACTTTCCTAGTTTGTGTAATCTAACAAGAGGTACAAATTAGTAGATTCACCTCATTTCTAAAGTAGTTTCTTTAGAACACAAACATCTTCAGTACTGAACACTGTACTGTGTGAAATAAGTTAATTCGGTTCTAGGAATCAGTTTCCTTTCTACGAAGAAGCTTGAGTGCAGCAAGTTCAAACTTTCCTCGTTTGTATAATCTAACAATATGTACAAGTTAGTAGATTCGCCTCATTTCTAATGTAGTTTCTTTAGAAAACAAACATCTTCAGTACCGAACACTGTACTGTGTGAAATTAGATTATTCGGTTCTAGGAATCATTTTCCTTTCTACGAAGAAGGTTGAGGGCAGCAAGTTGAAACTTTCCGAGTTTTTGTAATCTAACAAGATGTCTAAGGTAGTAGATTCGCCTCATTTTTAAAGTAGTTTGTTGAGAAAACAAACATCCTAATTGCAGAACATTGTACTGTGTGAAATAAGCTAATTCATTTCTAATAATCAGTTGCTTTCCTACAAAGAAGGTTGAGTGCAGCAAGTTCAAAATTTCCTTGTTAATGTATTCTAAAAAGATGCAACTCATTAGATAAGCCTCGTTTCTAAAGTAGTTTGTTTAGAAAACAAACATCTTACAGAACACTGTACTATGTGAAATAAGCTCGTTCGGTTCTAGGAATCACTTGCTTTCCTACGAAGAAGGTTGAGTGCAGCAAGTTCAAACTTTCCTAGTTTGTGTAATCTCACAACAGGTACAAATTAGTAGATTCACCTCTTTTCTAATGTAGTTTCATTAGAAAACAAACATCTTCAGTACTGAACACTGTACTGTGTGAAATAAGTTAAATCGGGTCTAGGAATCAGTTTCCTTTCTACGAAGATGGTTGAGTTTAGCAAGGTCAACTTTCCTTGTTAATGTAATGTAAAAAGATGTCCAAGTTAGTAGATTCGCCTCATTTCTAAAGTAGTTTCTTGAGAAAACAAACATCTTCATTGCCGAACATTATACTGTGTGAAATGAGCTAATTCAGTTCTAGGAATCAGTTTCCTTTCTACGAAGAAGGTTGAGTGCAGCAAGTTCAAACTTTCCTAGTTTGTTTAATCTAACAAGAGGTACAAATTAGTAGATTCACCTCATTTCTAATGTAGTTTCTTTAGAAAACAAACATCTTCAGTACCGAACACTGTACTGTGTGAAATAAGTTAATTGGGTTCTAGAAATCAGTTTCCTTTCTACGAAGAAGGTTGAGTGCAGCAAGTTCAAACTTTCCTTGTTAATGTATTCTAAAAAGATGTACAACTTAGTAGATTCGCCTCATTTCTAAAGTAGTTTGTTTGGAAAACAAAGGTCTTCATTACCAAAACACTGTACTATGTGAAATAAGGTTGTTCGGTTCTATGAATCACTTGCTTTCCTACGAAGAATGTTGAGTGCAGAAAATTCAAACTTTGCGAGTTTGTGTAATCTAACAAGAGGTAAAAATTAGTAGATTCACCTCATTTCTAATGTAGTTTCTTCAGAAAACAAACATCTTCATTACCGAACACTGTACTGTGTGAAATAAGTTAATTTGGTTCTACGAATCAGTTTCCTTTCTACGAAGAAGGTTGAGTGCAGCAAGTTCAATCTTTTCTAGTTTGTGTAATCTAACAAGATATACAAGTTAGTAGATTCGCCTCATTTCTAATGTAGTTTCTTTAGAATACAAACGTCATCAGTACCGAACACTGTACTGTCTGAAATAAGTTAATTCGTTTCTGGGAATCAATTGCTTTCCTCCAAAGAAGGTTGAGTGCAGCAAGTTCAAACTTTCCCTGTTCATGTAATCTAAAAAGATGCACAATTTAGCAGATTCGCCTCTTTTCTAAAGTAGTTTGTTTAAAAAACAAGCATCTTCATTACCGAACACTATGCTATGTGAAATAAACGACTTCGGTTCTAGGAATCACTTGCTTTCCTAGAAGAAGGATGAGTGCAGCAAGTTGAAACTTTCCTAGGTTGTGTAATCTAACAAGATGTCTAAGGTAGTAGATTCGCCTCATTTGTAAAGTAGTTTGTTGAGAAAAAAAATCATCTTCATTGCCAAACATTGTACTGTGCTAAATAAGTTAATTCGGCTCTAGGAATCACTTGCTTTCCTACGAATAAGGTTGAGTGCAGCAGGTTGAAACTTTCCTAGTTTGTGTAATCTAACAAGATGTACAAGTTAGTAGATTCGCCTCATTTCTAAAGAAGTTTATTTAGAAAACAAACATCGTCAGTACCGAACACTGTACTATGTGAAATAAGTTAATTCGGTTCTAGCAATTAGTTTCCTTTCTACGAAGAAGGTTGAGTGCAGCAAGTTCAAACTTTCCTTGTTAATGTATTCTAAAAAGATGCACAACTTAGTAGATTCGTCTCATTTCTAAAGTAGTTTGTTTAGAAAACAAACATCTTCATTACCGAACACTGTACTATGTGAAATAAGCTAGTTCGGTTCTAGGAATCGCCTGCTTTCCTACAAAAAAGGTGGAGTGCAGCAAGTTGAAACTTTCCTACGTTGTGTAATGTCACAGGATATATAACTTAGCAGATTCGCTTCATTTCTAAAGTTGTTTGTTTAGAAAACAAACATCTTCCTTCCCGAACACTGTACTGTGTCAAATAAGCTAGTTCCTTTCTTTGAATCAGTTGCATTCCTTCGAAGAAGGTGGAGTGCAGTAAGTTCAAACTTTGCTTGTTTGTGTAATGTAAGAGAATATACAACTTTAGATTCAGTTCATTTCTAAAGTAGTTTGTTGTGAAAACAATCATCTTCCGTGCTGAACACTGTACTGTCTTTAATAAGCTAGTTCGTTTCTAGGAATCAGTTGCTATCCTACGAAGAAGGTTGAGTGCAGCAAGTTCAAACTTGCCTTGTTTGTGTAATGTAAGAGCATGTACAACTTTAGATTCAGTTCATTTCTAAAGTAGTTTGTTTAGAAAACAAACATCTTCAGTACCGAACACTGTAGTGGGTAAATAAGGTAGTTCGGTTCGAGGAATCAGTTGTTTCCTACAAAGAAGGTTGAGTGCAGGAAGATCAAACTTTCCTTGTTATGTAATCAAACAAGATATACTACTTACAAGTATTGCTTCATTTCTAATCTACCTTGTTTAGAAAACAAACACCATCAATCCCAAATACTGTACTGTGTGAAATAAGTTGTTTCGGTTCAAGGAATCAGATGCTTTCCTACAAAGAAGGTTGAGTTCAGCAAGTTCAAACTGCCCTATTTTATGTAATCCAAAAAGATGTACAAGTTAGTAGATTCGCCTCATTTTAAAGTGGTTTGTTTAGAAAACAAACATATTCATTTCCCAACACTGTACTGTTTGAAGTAAGCTAGTTCGGTTCTAGGAATCAGTTTCTTTTCGACTAAGATGGTTGAGTGCAGCAAGTTCAAACTTTCCTTGTTAATGTAATCTAAAAAGATGTACAACATAGTAGATTGGCTTCATTTCCAATGTAGTTTGTTTAGTAAACAAACATCTTCATTGCCGAACACTGTACTGTGTGAAATAAGTTAATTCGGTTCTAGGAATCAGTTTCCTTTCTACGAAGATGGTTGAGTGCAGCCAGTTCAAACTGCCCTTGTCAACGTAATCTAAAAAGATGTACAACTTAGTAGACTTGCCTCATTTCAAAAGCAGCTTGTTAAGAAAACAAACATCTTCATTACTGAACACTGTACTTTGTGAAATAAGCTAGTTAGGTTCTAGGAATCAGTTGCTTTCCTACGAAGAAGGTTGAGTGCAGCAAGTTCAAACTTTCCATGTTAATGTAATTTCAAAAGATGTACAATGTAGCAGACACCTTCAGGTTCGCTGAGATGAACTTCCAGACCAGGCACAGTTATGGAGGAAGGGATATTATTTATTGAAGCTTACAGATCCAGGGGAAGTTCCATAATGGCAGAAGTGGCCTGCTCTCCACAGGACCAGGCAAGAGAGCAGAGAAAAACAACCAGCCACCACAGCACACACAGCAAAACTACAGCCAAAAAGTCACACAGCACACTTCAGGAACTCCTGCTAGGCACATTTGCATATCTTTACAATGGAATCTCAAACCAATACCATTAACACCTTAAGACCGGCCCCCAGTCACATTGCCTCTAGCAAGGTGATTGCAGATGCAAACTATAACTAGTAAAACACTGAATATATTGGGGAACATATATTCAAACTACCACATTCCGCCCCTGGGCCCCAATATATTTAGCTCCTGGCCCCCAATAGATTTATAACTATCACACATTGTAAATTGTACTCAGTCCAATTTCAAAGGTTCTACAGTCTTGATCAACTTAAGATAGTGAGTCCTGTAAAATCAAACAAGCTAAATACTTTCAACATGTAAAGGCACAGAGTAAACATTTTAACTGTATAAGGAATAGGAAGGAGAGACTAGAACAATGAAAATTCAACCACCATCAGCCGTCATCAAACTTCTGCAGTTCAAGTTCAATATAACCATAGACTGACAGTCTCCAGGTTTTCCAATTCCGCACCTCCAGCTGGGCAGAGTCGCCAGGGAAAACTTTCATAACATGCCAACACTGCACTCCTTGGTAGCCCTTTTGAACAGTCCTGGTATATCCAAAACATCTTCAGGTCTCCATGCAAACCACGGTCCATTTTCCAAAAGGCTCTTCCAGCCTATTCCTCACGGACTTCATGCCCTGCCTCATGCCGCATCTCAGCAGCGGCTCCTGGAATCGTGTGCAATTCAAGACCATTCTATGCATTTTTCATATTTCCAAAACTAATACCAGGTGTGCAGGACACACCCATATTCTTAATCCAGGGACAAAATAAATCGTAGCCTTGAAAAGCAGGTTCCTTCTCCAGTCAGCTCTTTCCAAGAATTTGCATTTTTAACAGTCTTTCCTCAGGCATCCTCTTCATTGTTTTAATGTAAATCAAGTCAGGCCACCTTCCTTCCACCTTCCTTAAGATTGCTAAGGCGTTGACAATAGCAGCTCCAGTAACCTAAAACCGGTCTCAGTGCCTCTGCTTTTACCTTCCTTGAGGTTTTCCAACTTAAAATCTTAAAATCTCATTCCGATATCTTCAGCCAAGCACATCAGTCCATTACAAATTTAACCTTGATCAAACTTTCTGGGCCTGGATAACAGAACATAGCCATCCCTTATGCCAGTAGCCCAGTTCCAACAAAGTCCTCTGCAGTCTTTCCTTCCCCTTAGAAAGCTCATAAGCCAAGCCTCGAAGTTCAATACAGTCTGCACTTAGCATTCTAAAACTCTCATCAGAATAGTCCATAAAACTTGGCTTGCCACTCCAGAAGGCATCTTCAGTTGCAAGCATCAAGTCCATGCCCATTCCTCCAAAAGAAAGGTTCCAAAAGACGAACATCCACGTGGTCAGGTTCATCTCACCCTATACTCCTTGGTACCACTTTACTGTAGCAGACAACTTCAGGTTCGCTGAGATGAACTTCCAGACCAGGCACAGTTATGGAGGAAGGGATATTATTTATTGAAGCTTACAGATCCAGGGGAAGTTCCATAATGGCAGAAGTGGCCTGCTCTCCACAGGACCAGGCAAGAGAGCAGAGAAAACCAACCAGCCACCACAGCACACACAGCAAAACTACAGCCAAAAGGGAACACAGCACACTTCAGGAAATCCTGCTAGGCACATTTGAATATCTTTACAATGGAATCTCAAACCAACACCATTAACACCTTAAGACCAGCTCCCAGTCACATTGCCTCTAGCAAGGTGATTGCAGATGCAAACTATAACTAGGAAAACACTGAATATATTGGGGGACAAATATTCCAACTACCACATACAACATAGTAGATTTCCTTCATTTCCAAAGTAGTTTGTTTAGAAAAATAAACATCTCCATTTCTGAACACTGTACTGTGTGAAATAAGTCAATTCGGTTCTAGGAAGCAGTTTCCTTTCTACGAAGATGGTTGAGCGCAGCAAGTTAAAACTTTCCTTGTTAATGTAATCTAAAAGATTTACAACGTAGTAGATTCTCTTCATTTCTAAACTACCTTCTTTAGAAAACAAACACCATCAATCCCAAATACTGTATTGTATGAAGTAAGTTGTTTCGGTTCTAAGAATCAGTTGCTTTCCTACGAAGAAGGTTGAGTGCACCGAATTCAAACTTTCCTAGTTTGTGTAATCTAACAAGATGTACAAGTTAGTAGATTCGCCTCATTTCTAATGTAGTTTGTTTGGAAAACAAACATCTTCATCCCCGAACACTGTACTGTGTGAAAGAAGCTAGTTCGGTTCTAGGAATCAGTTTCTTTTCGACGAAGATGGTTGAGTGTAGCAAGTTCAAACTTTCCTTGTTAATGTAATCTAAAAAGATGTACAACATAGTAGATTCGCCTCACTTGTAAAGTAGTTTATTGAGAATCAAACATCTTCATTGCCGAACCCTGTACTGTGTCAAATAAGCTAGTTCGGTTCTAGGAATCAGTTCCATTCCTACTAAGAAGGTTGAGTGCAGCAAGTTCAAACTTTCCTTGTTTGTGTAATGTAACAGGATATACAACTTAGTAGATTCGCCTCATTTGTAAAGTAGTTTATTGCGAAAACAAACATCTTCATTGCCGAACATTGTACTATGTGAAATAAGGTGGTTCGGTTCTAGGAATCAGTTGCTTTCCTATGAAGATGGTTGAGTGAAGCAACTTCAAATTTCCTTGTTCGTGTACTGTAACAGGATATACAATTTAGTAGATCGCCTCATTTGTAAAGTAGTTTGTTGAGAAAACAAACATCTTCATTCCCGAACACTGTACTGTGTGAAATAAGCTAGTTCGTTTCTAGGAATCAGTTGCTTTCCTACGGAGAAGGTTGAGTACAGCAAGTTGAATCTTTCCCTGTTTGTGTAATCTAACAACACGTACTACTTACAAGTTCCCCTTCATTTCTAAACTACCTTGTTTAGAAAAGAATCACCATCAATCCCAAAGACTGTATTGTGTGAAGTAAGTTGTTTCGGTTCTAGGAATCAGATGCTTTCCTACGAAGAAGGTTGAGTGCAGGAAGTTCAAATTTTCCTAGTTTGTGTAATCTAACAAGATGTACAAGTTAGTAGATTCTCCTCATTTCTAAAGTAGTTTGATTAGAGAACAAACATATTCATTCCAGGAACCCTGTACTGTGTGAAAGAAGCTAGTTCGGTTCTAGGAAACAGAGGTTTTCTATGAAGAAGGTTTAGTGCAGCAAGTTCAAACTGTCCTTGTTTCTGTAATGTAACAAGATGTAAAACGTAGTAGATATGCTTCATTTCCAAAGTAGTTTGTTTACTGAACAAACATCTTCATTTACAAAGAGTGTACTGTGTGAAATAAGTTAATTCGGTTCTTGGAATCAGTTTCCTTTCTACGAAGATGGTTGAGTGCAGCAAATTCAAACTTTCCTTGTTAATGTAATCTAAAAAGATGTACAACTTAGTAGATTCACCTCATTTGTAAAGTAGTTTTTTGAGAAAACAAACATCTTCATTGCCGAACATTGTACTTTGTGAAATAAGCTAGTTCGTTTCTAGGAATCAGTTGCTTTTCTAAGAAGACGGTTTAGTGCAGCACGTTCAAACTGTCCTTGTTTCTGTAACATAACAAGATGTCAAACGTAGTAGATTCGCTTCATTTACAAAGTAATTTGTTTAGTAAAGAAACATCTTCATTGCTGAACACTGTACTGTGTGAAGTAAGCTAGTTCGGTTCTAGGAATCAGTTTCTTTTCGATGAACATGGTTGAGTGCAGCAAGTTCAAACTTTCCATGTTAATGTAATCTAAAAAGATGTACAACATAGTAGATTCGTCTCATTGGTAAAGTACATTGTTGAGAAAACAAACATCTTCATTGCTGAACATTGTACTGTTTGAAATAAGCTAGTTAGGTTCGAGGAATCAGTTGCTTTCCTATGAAGAAGGTTGAGTGCAGCAAGTTCAAACTTTCTTAGTTTGTGTTATGTCACAGGATGTACAACTTAGTAGATTCGCTACCTTTCTAAAGTAGTTTGTTGAGAAAACAAACATCTTCAGTGCTGAACACTGTAATGTGTGAAATAAGCTAGTTCTGTTCTAGGAATCAGTTGTTTTCCTAAGAAGACGGTTTAGTGCAGCAAGTTCAAACTGTCCTTGTTTCTGTAATGTAACATGATGTAAAACGTAGAAGATTCGCTTCATTTCCAAAGTAATTTGTTTAGTAAAGAAACATCTTCATTGCCGAACACTGTACTGTGTGAAGTAAGCTAGTTTGGTCCTAGGAATCAGTTTCTTTTCGATGAACATGGTTGAGTGCAGCAAGTTCAAACTTTCCTTGTTAATGTAATCTAAAAAGATGTACAACATAGTAGATTCGCCTCATTGGTAAAGTAGTTTGTTGAGAAAACAAACATCTTCATTGCTGAACATTGTACTGTTTGAAATAAGCTAGTTAGGTTCGAGGAATCAGTTGCTTTCCTATGAAGAAGGTTGAGTGCAGTAAGTTCAAACTTTCTTAGTTTGTGTTATGTCACAGGATGTACAACTTAGTAGATTCGCTACATTTCTAAAGTAGTTTAGAAAAGAAACATCTTCATTGCCGAACACTGTACGGTGTGATATAAGCTAGTTTGGTTCTAGGAATCAGTTGCTTTCCTAGGAAGAAGGTTGAGGGCAGCAAGTTCAAACTTTCCCTGTTATGTAATCTAACAAGACGTACTACTTACACGTATTGCTTCATTTCTAAACTACCTTGTTTAGAAAACAAACACCTTGAATCCCAAATACTGTACTGTGTGAAATAAGTTGTTTCGGTTTTAGGAATCAGATGCTTTACTACGAAGGAGGTTGAGTGCAGCAAGTTCAAACTTTCCTTTTTAATGTAAGCTGAAAAGATGTACAACATAGTAGATTCGCTTCATTTCCAAAGTAGTTTGTTTAGTAAACAAACATCTTCATTGCATAACAATGTACTGTGTGCAATAAATTAATTCGGTTCTCTGAATCAGTTTCCCTTCTACGAAGATGGTTGACTGCAGCAATTTCAAACTTTCCTTGTTAATGTAATCTAAAAAGATGTACAACTTAGTATATTCACCTGATTTCTAAAGTAGTTTGTTTAAAAAACAATCATCTTCATTACCGAACACTGTACTATGTGAAATAAGCTAGTTGGGTTCTAGTAATCACTTGCTTTCCTACTAAGAAGGTTGAGTGCAGCAACTTCAAACTTTCCTTATTAATGTAATCTGAAAAGAGGTAGAAATTAGTAGATTGGCCTCATTTCTACAGTAGGTTGTTTAGAAAACAAATATCTTCATTCCCGAACACTGTATTGTGTGAAATAAGCTAGTTCAGTTCTAGGAATCACTTGCTTTCCTACGCAGAAAGTTGAGTACAGCAAGTTCAAACTTTCCTTGTTTGTGTAATGTAACAGGATGTACAACTTAGTAGATTCGCTTGATTTCTAAAGTAGTTTGTATTAAAAACAAACGTCTTAATTCCCGAACCCTGTACTGTGTCAAATAAGCTAGTTCGGTGCTAGGAATCAGTTGCTTTCCTACGAAGAAGGTTGAGTGCAGCAAGTTCAAACTTTCTTAGTTTGTGTAATCTAAAAAGATGCACAACTCATTAGACTCGCCTCATTTCTAAAGTAGTTTGTTTAGAAAACAAACATCTTCATTCCCAAACACAGTACTGTGTTAAAGAACCTAGTTCGGTTCTAGGAATCGGTTGCTTTACTACGAAGATGGTTGAGTGCAGCAAGTTCAAACTTTCCTTGTTAATGTTATCTGAAAAGTTGTACAACATAGTAAAATCGCCTCAATTGCAAAGTAGTTTGTTGAGAAAACAAACATCTTCATTGCCGAACCCTGTACTGTGTCAAAGAAGCTAGTTCGGTTCTAGGAATTAGTTGCTTTCCTACGAAGAAGGTTGAGTAAAGCAAGTTTAAACTTTCCTTGTTTGTGTAATATAACATGATGTACAACTTAGTAGATTCTCCTCATTTGTAAAGAAGTTTGTTGAGAAAACAAACATGTTCATTGCCGAACATTCTAATGTGTGAAATAAGCTAGTTCGGTTCTAGGAATCAGTTGCTTTCCTACAAAGGAGGTTGAGTGCAGCAAGTTCAAACTTTCCTAGTTTGTGTAATCTAACAAGAAGTACAAGTTAGTACATTCGCCTCATTTCTATAGTAGTTTGTTTAGAGAACAAACATCTTCATTCCTGAACACTGCACTGTGTGAAATAACCTAGTTCGGTTCTCTGAATCAGTTGCTTTCCTACGAAGAAGGTTGAGTGTAGCAAGTTCAAATGTTCCTTGTTTGTGTAATGTTACAGGATGTACAACTAAGTAGATTCGCTTCATTTCTAAAGTAGATTATTTAGAAAACAGACATCTTCATTGCTGAATACTTTATTGTGTGAAATAAGGTAGTTCGGTTCTGGGAATCAGTTGCTTTCCTACCAAGAAGGTTGAGTGCAGCAAGATCTAATTTTCCTTGTTTGTGTAATCTAACATGA
Source organism: Orientallactaga sibirica (assembly GCA_036365145.1). NCBI lineage: Eukaryota > Metazoa > Chordata > Mammalia > Rodentia > Dipodidae > Orientallactaga > Orientallactaga sibirica. The sequence goes on along the minus strand of JAEOAD010000029.1, from coordinate 672,573 downwards.
TGTACAAATTACAAGTTTCGCTTCATTTGTAAACTACTTTGATTAGAAAACAAACATATTCATTGCCCAACACTGTACTGTTTGAAGTAAGCTAGTTCGGTTCTAGGAATCAGTTTCATTTCGACGAACATGGTTGAGTTCAGCAGGTTCAAACTTTCCTTGTTAATGTAATCTAAAAAGATGTACAACATAGTATATTCGCCTCATTGTAAAGTAGTTTGTTGAGAAAACAAACATCTTCATTGCCGAACATTGTACTTTGTGAAATAAGCTAGTTTGGTTCTAAGAATCAATTGCTTTCCTTTGAAGAAGGATGAGTGCACCAAGTTGAAACTGTCCTAGTTTGTTTAATGTCACAGGATGTACAACTTAGTAGAATCGCTTCATTTCTAAAGTAGTTTGTTTAGAAAACAAACATCTTCATTGCCGAACACTGTACTCTGTGAAATAAGCTAGTTCGGTTCTAGAAATCAGTTGCCTTCCTACAAAGAAGGTTGAGTACAGCTAATTCAAACTTTCCTAGTTTGTGTAATCTAACAAGATCTTCAAGTTAGTAGATTCGCCTCATTTCTGAAGTAGTTTGTTCAGGAAACAAACATCTTCATTCCTAAACCCTGTACTGTGTCAAACAATCTAGTTCAGTTCTAGGAATTAGTTTCTTTCCTACGAAGAAGGTTGAGTGCAGGAAATTCAATCTTTCCTTGTTTGTGTAATCTAACAACATGTACTACTTACAAGTTTCGCTTCATTTCTAAACTACCTTGTTTAGAAAACAAACACCATCAATCCCAAATACTGTATTGTGTGAAGTAAGTTGTTTCGGTTCTAGGAATCAGTTGATTTCCTACGAGGAAGGTTGAGTGCAGCAAGTTCAATCTTTACTAGTTTGTGTAATTTAACAAGATGTACAAGTTAGTAGATTCGCCTCATTTATAAATTAGTTTGTTTAGAAAACAAACATCTTCATTCCCAAACGCTGTACTGTGTGAAAGAAGCTAGTTCAGTTCTAGGAATCAGTTGCTTTACTCAGAAGAAGGTTTAGTGCAGCAAGTTCAAACTGTCCTTGTTTCTGTAATGTAACAAGATATAAAACGTAGTAGAATCGCTTCATTTCCAAAGTAATTTGTTTAGTAAAGAAACATCTTCATTGCCGAACACTGTACTGTGTGAAGTAAGCTAGTTCGCTTCTAGGAATCAGTTTCTTTTCGATGAAGATGGTTGAGTGCAGCAAGTTCAAAGTTTACTTGTTAATGTAATCTAAAAAGATGTACAACATAGTAGATTCACCTCATTGGTAAAGTAGTTTGTTGAGAAAACAAACATCTTCATTGCAGAACATTCTACTGTGTGAAATAAGGTAGTAGGTTCGAGGAATCAGTTGCTTTCCTATGAAGAAGTTTGAGTGCAGCAAGTTCAAACTTTCATAGTTTGTGCAATGTCACAGGATGTACAACTTAGTAGATTCACTTCATTTCTAATGTATTTTGTTTAGAAAACAAACATCTTGAGTGCCGAACACTGTACTGTGTGAAATAAGCTAGTTCAGTTCTAGGAATCAGTTGCTTTCCTACGAAGAATGTTGAGTGTAGCAAGTTCAAACTGTCCTTGTTTCTGTAATGTAACAAGATGTAAAACGTAGTAGATTCACTTCATTTCCAAAGTAGTTTGTTTAGAAAACAAACATCTTCCTTGCCAAACACTGTACTGTGTGAAATAAGTTAATTTGGTTCTAGGAATCAGTTTCTTTTCTATGAAGGTGGTTGAGTGCTGCAAGTTCAAACTTTCCTTGTTAATGTAATCTAAAAAGATGTACAACTTAGTAGATTTGCCTCATCACTAAAGTAGTTTGTTTAGAATAGAAATATCTTCATTATCAAACCCTGTACTCTGTTAAATAAGCTAGTAGATACACTTCATTTCTAAAGTAGTTTGTTTAGAAAAGAAACTTCTTCAGTGCCAAACACTGTACTGTGTGATATTAGCTATTTCGGTTGTAGGAATCAGTTCCTTTCCTACTAAGAAGGTTGAGTGCAGCAAGATCAAACTTTCCTTATTAATGTAATCTAAAAATATGTACAACTTATAGTAGATTGGTCTCATTGCTACAGTAGGTTGTTTAAAAAACAAACAACTTCATTGCTGAACACTGTACTGTATGAAATGAGCCTGTTCTGTTCTAGGAATCTGTTGCTTTCCTACGAGGAAGGTTGAATGGAGGAAGTTCAAACTTTCCTTGTTTGTGTAATCGAACAATATGTACAAATTACAAGTTTCTCTTGATTTCTAAACTACTTTGTTGAGAAAACAAACATATTCATTGCCCAACACTGTACTGTTTGAAGTAAGCTAGTTCGGTTCTAGGAATCAGTTTCTTTTCGACGAAGATGGTTGAGTGCATCAAGTTCAAACTTTCCTTGTTAATGTAATCTAAGAAAACGTACAACTTTGTAGATTCGCCTCATCACTAAAGCAGTTTGTTTAGAAAAGAAATATCTTCATTATCAAACCCTGTACTCTGTGAAATAAGCTAGTTCAGTTCTAGGAATCAGTTGCTTTCCTACGAAGAAGGTTGAGTGAAGCAAGTTCAAACTTTCCTTGTTTGTGTAATGTAACAGGATGCACAACTTAGTAGATTCGCCTCATTTCTAAAGTAGTTTCTTTAGAAAAGAAACATCTTCATTACCGAACACTGTACTGTGTGAAATAATTTAATTCGGTTCTAGGAATCTGTTTCCTTACTACGAAGATGTTTGAGAGCAGCAAGTTCAAACTTTCCTTGTTAATGTAATGTAAAAAGATGTACAACTTGGTAGATTCTCCACATTTCTAAATTAGTTTGTTTAGAAAACAAACATCTTCATTACCGAACACTGTACTATGTGAAATAAGCTCGTTCGGTTCAAGGAATCACTTGCTGTCATAAGAAGAAGATTCAGTGCAGCAAGTTCAAACTTTCCTTCTTAATGTAATCTAAAAAGATGTACAACATAGTAGATTCACTTCATTTTCAAAGTAGTTTGTTTAGTAAACAAACATCTTCATTTCAAAACACTGTACTTTGTGAAATAAATTAATTCGGTGCAGCAAGTTTAAACTTTCCTTGTTAATGTAATCTAAAAAGATGTACAAATTAGTAGATTCGCTGTATTTCTAAACTACCTTGTTTAGAAAACAAACACCATCACTCCCAAATACTGTATTGTATGAAGTAAGTTGTTTCAGTTCTAGGAATCAGTTGGTTTCCTAAGAAGAAGGTTGAGTGCAGCAAGTTCAAACTTTCCTAGTTTGTGTAATATAAAAAGATGTACAAGTTAGTAGATTTGCCTCATTTCTAAACAAGTTTGTTTAGAAAACAAACATCTTCATTCCCAAACACTGTACTGTGTGAAAGAAGCTAGTTCGGTTCTAGGAGTCATTTTCTTTTCGACAAAGATGGTTGAGTGCAGCAAATTCAAACTTTCCTTGTGAATGTAATCTAAAACGATATACAACATAGTAGATTCGCCTCACTTGTAAAGTAGTTTGTTGAGAAAATGAACATCTTCATTGCCGAACCCTGTACTCTGTCAAATAAGCTAGTTTGGTCCTAGGAATCGGTTGCTTTCCTACGAAGAAGGTTGAGTGAAGCAAGTTCAAACTATCCTTGTTTGTGTAATGTAACAGGATGTACAAGTTAGGAGATTCGACTCATTTGTAAAGTAGTTTGTTGAGAAAACAAACATCTTCTTTGCCGAACATTGTACTGTGTGAAATAAGCTAGTTCGGTTCTAGGAATAAGGTGCTTTCCTACGAAGAAGGTAGTGAAGCAAGTTCAAACTATCCTTGTTTCTGTGATGTAACAGGATGTACAACTTAGTAGATTCACCTCATTTCTAAAGTAGTTTGTTGAGAAAACAAACATCTTCATTGCCGAACACTGTACTTTGTGAAATAAGCTAGTTCAGTTCTAGGAACCAGGAGCTTTCCTCAGAAGAAGGTTAATTGCAGCACATTCAAACTTTCCTTGTTTGTGTAATCTAACAAGATGTACAAGTTGGTAGATTCCACTCATTTCCTAAGTAGTTTATTTAGAAAACAAACATCTTCATTCCCGAACCCTATATAGTGTGAAATAAGCTAGTTCGGGTCTAGGAATCAGTTGCTTTCCTACGAAGAATGTTGAGTGCAGCAAATTGAAATTTCCTTGTTTGTGCAATCTAAGAAGATGTACTACGTATAAGTTTCACTTCATTTATGAACTACCTAGTTTAGAAAAGAAACACCATCAATCCCAAATACTTTATTGTGTGAAGTAAGTTGTTTCGGTTCTAATAATCAGTTGCTTTCCTACGAAGAAGGTTGAGTGCAGCAAGTTCAAACTCTGCTAGTTTGTGTAATCTAACAAGATGTACAAGTTAGTAGATTCGCCTCATTTCTAAAGTAGTTTGTTTAGAAAAAAAACATCTTCATTCCCGAACCCTGTACTGTGTGAAATAAGCTAGTTCGGTTCTAGGAATCAGTTACTTTCCTACAAAGAAGGTTGAGTGCCGCAAGTTCAAACTTTCCTTGTTAATGTAACCTAAAACGATGTACAACTTAGTAGATGCGCTTCATTTCTAAAGTACTTTGTTTAGAAAACAAACATCTTTTTTGCCGAACACTGTACTGCGTGAAATAAGCTAGTTCGTTTCTAGGAATCAGTTGCTTTCCTACGAAGAAGGTTGAGTGCAGCAAGTTCACACATTCCCTTGTTTTCGTAACATAACAGGGTGTACAACTTAGTAGATTCACTTCATTTCTAACGTAGTTTGTTTAGAAAACAAACATCTTCATTGCCGAACACTGTACTCTGTGAAATAAGCTAGTTCGGTTCTAGGAATCAGTTGTATTACTACGAAGAAGGTTGAGTGCAGCAAGTTCAAACTTTCTTTGTAAATGTAATCTAAAAAGATGTACAACTTTGTAGAATGGCCTCTTTCCTACAGTAGGTTGTTTAGAAAACAAACATCTTCAGTGCCGAACACTGTACTGTGTGAAATAAGCTAGTTCAGTTCTAGCAATAAGTTGCTTTCCTACGAAGAAGGTTGAGTGCAGCAAGTTCAAACTTTCCTTGTTTGTGTAAGCTAACAAGATTTACTACTTACAAGTTTCATTGCATTTCTAAAGTACCTTGTTCAGAAAACAAACACCATCAATCCCAAATACTGTATTGTGTGAAGTAAGTTGTTTCGGTTCTAGGAATCAGATATTTTCCTAAGAAGAAGGTTGAGTGCAGCAGGTCCAAACTTCCCTAGTTACTGTAATCTAAAAAGATGTACAACTAAGTAGATTCATCTCAATTCTAAAGTAGTTTGTTTAGAAAACAAACATCTTCATTACCGAACACTGTACTATGTGAAATGAGCTAGTTCGGTTCTAGGAATCATGTGCTTTCCTAAGAAGAAGGTTGAGTGCAACAAGTTCAAACTTTCCTTGTTAATGTAATCTAAAAAGATGTACAAATTATTGGATTGGCCTGATTTCTACTGTAGGTTGTTTTCAAAACAAATATTTTCATTCCCGAACACTGTACTTTGTGAAATAAGCAAGTTCGGTTCTAGGAATCAGTTGCTTTCCTACGAGAACATTGAGTACAGCAAGTTCAAACTTTCCTTCTTTGTGTAATGTAACAGGATGTACAACTTCGTAGATTCGCTTCATTTCTAAAGTAGTTCATTTACAAAACAAACATCTTCATTCCCGAACCTAGTACTGTGTCAAATAAGCTATTTCGGTTCTAGGAATCAGTTGCTTTCCTACAAAGAAGGTTGAGTGCAGCAAGTTCAAACTTTCCTTGTTTGTGTAATTTAACAGGATATACAACTTAGTACATTCACTTCACTTCTAAAGTAGTTTGTTTAGAAAAGAAACATCTTCAGTGCCAAACACTTTACTGTGTGAAATTAGCTATTTCGGTTCTAGGAATCAGTTGCTTTCCTACGAAGAAGGTTGAATGCAGGCAAGATCAAACTTTCCTTGTTATTGTAATCTAATAAGATGTACAATTTAGTAGATTGGCCTCATTTCTACAGTAGTTGTTTAAAAAAAAACAACTTCATTACCGAACACTGTACTGTGTGAAAAAAGCCAGTTTGGTGCTAGGAATCTGTTGCTTTCCCACGAGGAAGGTTGAGTGCAGGAAGTTCAAACTTTCCTTGTTTGTGTAATATAACAGGATGTACAACTTTAGATTTGGTTCATTTCTAAAGTACTTTGTTTAGAAAACAAACATCTGCAGTGCCAAACACTGTACTGTGTGAAATAAGGTAGTTCCGTTCTTGGAATCATTTGTTTTATTATGAATAAGGTTGAGTGCAGCAAATTTAAACTTTCCTTGTTATGTAATCTAACAAGATGTACTACTTACAAGTATAGCTGCATTTCTAAACTACCTTGTTTAGAAAACAAACACCTTCAATCCCAAATATTGTACTGTGTGAAATAAGTTGTTTTGGTTCTAGGAATCAGATGCTTTCCTACGAAGAAGGTTGAATGCAGCAAGTTCGAACTTTCCTAGTTTGTGTAATCTGACAAGATGCACAAGTTAGTAGATTCACCTCATTTAAAAAGTAGTTTGTTTTGAAAACAAACATCTTCATTCCCGACCCTGAACTGTGTGAAAGAAGCTAGTTCAGTTCTAGGAATGAGTTGCTTTACCACGAAGAAGTTTTAGTGCAGCAAGTTCAAACTTTCCTTCTTTGTGTAATGTAACAAGATGTAAAACTTAGAAGATTCATTCATTTCCAAAGTAGTTTGTTTAGAAAACAAACATCTTCAATCCCAAACACTGTACTGTGTGAAATACATTAATTGGTTCTAGGAATCAGTTTCCTTTCTATAAGAAGATGGTTGAGTGCAGCAAGTTAAACTTCTCCGGGTTAATGTAATCTAAAAAGATGTACAACTAAGTAGATTCATCTCACTTCTAAAGTAGTTTCTTTAGAAAACAAACATCTTCATTACCAACACTGTACTTTGTGAAATAAGCTAGTTCGGTTCTAGGAATCAGTTGCTTTCCTACAAAGAAGGTTGAGTGCAACAAGTTCAAACTTTCCTTGTTTGTGTAATCTAAAAAGATGTACAAATTACAAGTTTCTCTTCATTTCTAAACTAGGTTTTTTTAGAAAACAAACATTTTCATTACCCAACACTGTATTGTTTGAAATAAGCTAGTTCGGTTCTAGGAATCAGTTTCTTTCCTATGAAGATGGTTGAGTGCAGCAAGTTCAAACTTTCCTTGTTAATGTAATCTAACAAGATGTACAACATAATAGATTCGCCTCATTTCTAAAGTAGTTTGTTTAGAAAACAAACATCTTCATTGCTGAACATTGTACTGTGTGAAATAAGCTAGTTAGGTTCTAAGAATCAGTTGCTTTCCTGCAAAGAAGGTTGAGTGCAGCAAGTTCAAACTTTCCTTGTTTGTGTAATTTAACAGGATGTACAACTTAGTAGATTCACTTCATTTCTAAAGTAGTTTGTTTAGAAAAGAAACATCTTCATTGCCAAACACTTTACTGTGTGAAATAAGCTAGTTCAGTTCTAGGAATCAGTTGCTTTCCTACAAAGAAGGTTGAATGCAGCAAGATCAAACTTTCCTTGTTTGTGTAATCTAATAAGATGTACAACTTAGTAGATTGGCCTCATTTCTAAAGTAGTTGTTTAAAAACAAACATCTTCTGTGCTTAACACTGTACTGTGTGAAAAAAGCCAGTTTGGTTCTAGGAATCTGTTGCTTTCCACGAAGAAGGTTGAGTGCAGGAAGTTCAAACTTTCCTTGTTTGTGTAATGTAACAGGATGTACAACTTTAGATTTGGTTCATTTCTAAAGTACTTTGTTTAGAAAACAAACATCTGCAGTGCCAAACACTGTACTGTGTGAAATAAGGTAGTTCCGTTCTTGGAATCATTTGTTTTATTATGAATAAGGTTGAGTGCAGCAAATTTAAACTTTCCTTGTTAATGTAATCTAACAAGATGTACAACTTAGTAGATTTGCTGCATTTCTAAACTAGTTTGTTTAGAAAACAAACACCTTCAATCCCAAATATTGTACTGTGTGAAATAAGTTGTTTTGGTTCTAGGAATCAGATGCTTTCCTCTGAAGAAGGTTGAATGCAGCAAGTTCAAACTTTCCTAGTTTGTGTAATCTGACAAGATGCACAAGTTAGTAGATTCACCTCATTTAAAAAGTAGTTTGTTTTGAAAACAAACATCTTCATTCCCGAACCCTGAACTGTGTGAAAGAAGCTAGTTCAGTTCTGGGAATGAGTTGTTTTCCTACAAGAAGTTTTAGTGCAGCAAGTTCAAACTTTTCTTCTTTGTGTAATGTAACAAGATGTAAAACGTAGAAGATTCGCTTCATTTCCAAACTAGTTTGTTTAGTAAACAAACATCTTCAATCCCAACACTGTACTGTGTGAAATACGTTAATTCGGTTCTAGGAATCAGTTTCTTTTCTATGAAGATGGTTGAGTGCAGCAAGTTAAACTCTCCTTGTTAATGTAATCTAAAAGGATGTACAACGTAGTAGATTTGCCTCACTTCTAAAGTAGTTTCTTTAGAAAACAAACATCTTCATTACCGAACAGTGTACTTTGTGAAATAAGCTAGTTCTCTTCTAGGAATCAGTTTCTTTCCTACAAAGAAGGTTGAGTGTAGCAAGTTCAAACTTTCCTTGTTTGTGTAATCTACCAAGACGTACAAATTACAAGTTTCTCTTCATTTCTAAACTACTTTCTTTAGAAAACAAACATATTCATTACCCAACACTGTATTGTTTCAAGTAAGCTAGTTCGGTTCTAGGAATCAGTTTCTTTTCGATGAAGATGGTTGAGTGCAGCAAGTTCAAACTTTCCTTGTTAATGTAATCTAAAAAGATATACAACATAATAGATTCGCCTGATTTGTAAAGTAGTTTGTTGAGAAAACAAATATCTTCATTGCTGAACATTGTACTGTGTGAAATAAGCTAGTTAGGTTCTGGGAATCAGTTGCTTTCCTGCAATGAAGGTTGAGTGCAGCAAGTCCAAACATTCCTAGTCTGTGTAATGTCACAGGATGTACAACATAGTAGATTCGCTTCATTTCTAAAGTAGTTTGTTTAGAAAACTAACATGTTCATTCCGGAACACTGTACTGTGTGAAATAAGCTAGTTCAGTTCTAGGAATCAGTTGCTTTCCTACAAAAAAGGTTGACTGCAGCAAGTTCAAACTTTGCTTGTTTGTGTTATGTAGCAGCATGTACAACTTAGTAGGTTCGCTTTATATCTAAAGTAGTTTTTTTAGGAAACAAACATCTTCTGTGCTTAACACTGTACTGTGTGAAAAAAGCTAGTTCCTTTCTAGGAATCAGTTGCTTTCCTACGAAGAAGGTTGAGTGCAGCAAGTTCAAACTTTCCCAGTTTGTGTAATGTAATAGGATGTTCAACTTTAGATTCAGTTCATTTCTAAAGTATTTTGTTTAGAAAACAAACATCCTCAGTGCTGAACACTGTATTGTGTGAAATAAGCTAGTTGGGTTCTAGTAATCAGTTGCTTTCCTACGAAGAAGGTTGAGTGCAGCAAGTTCAAACTTTCCTTGTTAATGTAATCTAAAAAGATGCACAACTTAGTAGATTTGCCTCATTTCTAAATTAGTTTGTTTAGACAACAAACATCTTCATTACCAAACAATGTAATATGTAAAATAACCTAGTTCGGTTCTAGGAATCAGTTGCTTTCCTACGAAGATGGTTGAGTGCAGCAAGTTCAAACTTTCCTAGTTTGTGTAATCTAACAAGATGTACATGTTAGTAGATTAGCCTCATTTCTAAAGTAGTTTGTTTGGAAAACAAACATCTTCATTACCGAACCCTGTACTGTGTGAAATGAGCTAGTTCAGTTCTGGGAATCAGTTGTTTTCCTACAAGGAAAGTTGAGGGCAGCAAATTCAAACTTTCGTTGTTAGTGTAATCTAAGAAGATGTACTACTTACAAGTTTCGCTTCATTTCTAAACTACCTTATTTAGAAAACAAACACCATCAATCCCAAATACTGTATTGGGTGAAGTAAGTTGCTTCGGTTCTAGGAATCTGTTGCTTTCCTACGAAGAAGGTTGAGTGCAGCAAGTTCACACTTTCCTTGTTTGTGTAATGTAGCAGGATATACAACTTAGTAGATTCGCTTCATTTCTAAAGTAGTTTGTTTAGAAAACAAACATCTTCATTCCCGAACATTGTACTATGTGAAATCAGCTAGTTCTCTTCTAGGAATCAGTTTCTTGTCGATGAAGATGGTTCAGTGCAGCAAGTACAAACTTTCCTTCTTAATGTAATCTGAAAATATGTATAACTTAGTAGATTCGCCTCAATTCTAAAGTAGTTTGTTTAGAAAAGAAACATCTTTATTCCCGAGCACTGTACTACATGAAATAAGGTAGTTCGGTTCTAGGAATCACTTGCCTTCCTATGAAGAAGGTTGAGTGCAGCAAGTTCAAACTTTCCTTATTTGTGTAACCTAACAACATGTACAATTTTCAAGTTTCACTTCATTTCTAAACTACTTTGTTTAGAAAACAAACATATTCATTTCCCAACATTGTATGGTGTAATAAGTAAATTCGGTTCTAGGAATCATTTTCCTTTCTTCGAAGATGGTTGGGTGCAGCAAGTTCAAATTTTCCTTGTTAATGGAATCTAAAAAGATGTACAACTTAGTAGTTTCGCTTTATTTCTAAAGTAGTTTGATTAGAAAACAAACATCTTCATTACCGAACACTGTACTATGTGAAATAAGCTAGTTCGGTTCTAGGAATCACTTGCTTTCCTACGAATTAGTTTGAGTGCAGCAAGTTCAAACTTTCCTTGTTAATGTAATCCAAAAAGATGTACAAATTAGTGGATTGGCCTGATTTATACACTACGTGGTTTAGAAAACAAACATCTTCATTCCCGAACCCACTACTGTGTCAAATAAGCTAGTTCGGTTCTAGGAATCAGTTGCTTTCCTACGAAGAAGGTTGAGTGCAGCAAGATCGATCTTTCCTTGTTTGTGTAATCTAACAAGATGTACAAGTTACAAGTTTCGACTCATTTGTACACTACTTTGTTTAGAAAACAAACATATTCTTGCCCAACACTGTACTGTGTGAAATTTACTAGTTTGGTTCTAGGAATCAGTTGCTTTCCTACGAAGAAGGTTGAGTAGAGCAAGTTCAATCTTTCCTTTTTTTGTAAGCTAACAAGATGTACAAATTACAAGTTTTGCTTGATTTCTAAACTACCTTGTTTAGTAAACCAACATATTCATTGCCCAACACTGTACTGTGTGAAGTAAGCTAGTTCGGTTGTAAGAATCAGTTTCTTCTCGACGAAGAAGGTTGAGTGCAGCAAGTTCAAACTTTTCTAGTTTGTGTAATCTAAGAAGATGTAACAGTTAGTAGATTCACCTCATTTCTAAAGAAGTTTGTTTAGAAAACAAACATCTTCACTGCCGAACACTGTACTGTGTGAAATAAGCTAGTACGGTTCTAGGAATCAGTTTCTGTTCTCCGAAGATGGTTGAGTGCATCAAGTTCAAAATTTCCTTTTTGTGTAATCTAAAAGATGTACAACTTAGTAGATTTGCCTCATTTGTAAAGTAGTTTGTTGAGAAAACAAACATCTTCATTGCCGAACATTGTACTGTGTGAAATAAGCTAGTTCAGTTCTAAGAATCCGTTGCTTTCCTACAAAGAATGTTGAGTGCAGCAAGTTTAAACTTTCCTAGTTTATGTAATCTAACAAGATATACAAGTTAGTAGATTCGCCTCATTTATAAAGTAGTCTCTTTAGAAAACAAACATCTTCATTGCCGAACACTTTACTGTGTGAAATAAGCTAGTTCGGTTCTAGGAATCAGTTTCTTTTCTACGAATATGGTTGAGTGCACCAAGTTCGAAATTTCCTTGTTAATGTAATCTAAAAAGATGTACAACTTAGTAGATTCGCCTCCTTTGTAAAGTAGTTTGTTGAGAAAACAAACATCTTTATTGCCCAACACTGTACTGTGTGAAGTAAGCTATTTTGGTTCTAGCAATCAGATTATTTTCGACGAAGATGGTTGAGTGCATCAAGTTCAAACTTTCCTTGTTAATGTAATCAAAAACCATGTACAACTTAGTATATTCGCCTCACTTGTAAAGTAGTTTGTTGAGAAAACAAACATCTTCAGTGCCGAACAATGTACTGTGTGAAATAAGCTAGTTCGATTCTAGGAATAAGATGCTTTCCTACGAAGAAGGTTGTTGCAGCAAGTTCAAACTTTCCTTGTTTGTGTAATCTAACAAGATATACTACTTTCAAATTTCTCTTCATTTCTAAACTACATTGTTGAGGAAACAAACACCTTTTTAATTCCAAATACTGTACTGTGTGAAATAAGTTTTTTCTGTTTTAGGATTCAGATGCTTTCCTATGAAGAAGGTTGAGTACAGTAAGTTCAAACTTTCCTAGTATCTGTAATCTAACAAGATGTCCAGGTTACTAGATTCGCCTCCTTTCTAAAGTAGTTTCTTTAGAATACAAACATCTTCATTCCCGAAGCATGTACTGTGTGAAATAAGCTAGGTAGGTTCTAGGATCAGTTGCTTTCCTATGAAGAATGTTGAATAGAGCAAGTTCAATCTTTCCTTTTTTGTTTAAGCTAACAAGATGTACAAATTACAAGTTTTGCTTCATTTATAAACTACTCTCTTTAGAAAACAAATATATTCAATGCCCAACACTGTACTGTGTGAAGCAACCTAGTTCGGATCTATGAATCAGTTTCATTTCGACGAAGAAGGTTGAGTGAAGCAAGTTCAAACTTTCCTTGTTAATGTAATCTAAAAAGATGTACAACTTAGTAGATTCGCCTCCTTTGAAAAGTAGTTTGTTGAGAAAACAAACGTCTTCATTGACAAACATGGTAGTGTGTGAAATAAGCGGGTTCGGTTCTAGGAGTTAGTTGCTTTTCTACGAAGAAGGTTGAGTACAGGAAGTTCAAACATTGACAGTTTGTGTAAATTAACAAGATGTACAAGTTAGTAGATTCGCCTCATTTCTAAAGTAGTTTGTTTATGAAACAAACATCTTCATTGCTGAACATTGATCTGTGTGAAATAAGCAAGTTCGGTTCTAGGAATCAGTTGCTTTTCTATGAAGAAGGTTGAGTGCAGCAAGTTCAAACTTTCCTTGTTTGTGTAATGGAACAAGATGTACAACTGAGTAGATTCGCTTCATTTCTAAAGTAGTTTGTTTAGAAAACAAACATCTTCGTTCCCGAACACTGTACTGTGTGAAATAAGTTAATTTGTTTTTACGCATCAGTTGCTTTCCTATGAGGAAGGCAGAGTGCAGCAAGTTCAAACTTTCCTTGTTTGTGTAATCGAACAAGATGTACTACTTACAATTTTCCCTCATTTCTAAACTACACTGTTTAGAAAACAAACACCTTCAATACCAAATAGTGTACTGTGTGAAATAAGTTGTTTCGGTTTTAGGAATCAGATGCTTTCCGACGAAAAATGTTGAGTACAGCAAGTTCAAACTTTCCTTGTTAATGTAATCTAAAAAAGAAGTACAACTTAGTAGATGGGCCTCATTTCTACAGTAGGTTTTTTAGAAAACAAACATTTTAATTCCCGAACACAGTAATGTGTGAAATAAGCTAGTTTGGTTCTAGGAATCAGTTGCTTTCCTATGAAGAAGGTTGAGTGCAGCAAGATCCAACTGTCCTTGTTTCTGTAATGTAACATGATGTAAAACTTAGTAGATTCGCTTCATTTCCTAAGTAGTTTGCTTACTAAACTAACATCTTCATTGCCGAACATTGTAATGTGTGAAATAAGCTAGTCCTTGTTTCTGTAATGTAACATGATGTTAAACTTAGTAGATTCACTTCACTTCCAAAGTAGTTTGCTTAGTAAACTAACATCTTCATTGCCAAACATTGTAATGTGTGAAATAAGCTAGTTCGGTTCGAGGAATCACTTGCTCTCCTACGAAGAAAGTTGAGTGCAGCAAGTTCAAACTTTCCTAGTTTGTGTAATCAAACAAGATGTCCAAGCAAGTAGATTTGCCTCATTACTACAGTAGTTTGTTTAGAAAACAAACATCTTCATTCCTGAACACTGTACTGTGTGAAATAAGCTATTGCGGTTCTAAGAATCAGTTGCTTTCCTACGAAGAAGGTTGAGTGCAGCAAATTCAAACTTTCCTTGTTAGTGTAATCTAACAAGATGTACTACTTACAAGTTTCCCTCATTTCTAAACTACATTGTTTAGAAAACAAACACCTTATACCAAATACTGTACTGTGTGAAATAAGTTGTTTCGGTTTTAGGAATCAGATGCTTTCCTACGAAAAAGGTTGAGTACAGCAAGTTCAAACTTTCCTTGTTAATGTAATCGAAAAAAGAAGTACAACTTAGTAGATTGGCCTCATTTCTACAGTAGGTTTTTTTAGAAAACAATCATTTTCATTCCCGAACTCTGTAATGTGTGAAATAAGCTAGTTCGGTTGTAGGAATCGGTTGCTTTCCTACTAATAAGGTTGAGTGCAAGACGTTCCAACTGTCCTTGTTTCTGTATTGTAACATTATGTAAAACTTAGTAGATTCGCTTCACTTCCAAAGTATTTTGCTTAGTAAACTAACATCTTCATTGGCTAATATTGTAATGTGTGAAATAAGCTAGTTCGGTTCTAGGAATCAGTTGCTTTCATACGAAGAAGTTTGAGTGCAGCAAGTAGAAACTTTCCTCGTTTCTGTAATCTAACAAAATGTCCAAGTTAGTATATTCGCCTCATTTGTAAAGTACTTTGTTGAGAAAACAAACATCTTCATTGCGGAACACTGTACTGTGTGAAATAAGCTATTGCGGTTCTAAGAATCAGTTGCTTTCCTACGAACAAGGTTGAGTGCAGCAAATTCAAACTTTCCTTGTTAGTGTAATCTAACAAGATGTACTACTTACAAGTTTCCCTCATTTCTAAACTACATTGTTTAGAAAACAAACACCTTATACCAAATACTGTGCTGTGTGAAATAAGTTGTTTCGGTTCTAGGAATCAGTTGCTTTCCTACAAAGAAGGTTGAATTCAGCAAGTTCAAACTTTCCTTGTTAATGTAATCTAAAAAGGTGCACAAGGTAGTAGATTTGCCTCATTTCTAAAGTAGTTTGTTTAGAAAACAAACATCTTCATTACCAAACACTGTACTATGTGAAATAAGCAAGTTTGGTTCTAGGAATCACTTGCTTTCCTACAAAGAAGTTTGAGTGCAGCAAGTTCAAACTTTCCTAGTTTGTGTAATCTAACAAGATGTACAAATTAGAATATTCGCCTCATTTATAAAGTAGTTTCTTTAGAAAACAAACATCTTCAGTACCAAACACTGTACTGTATGAAATAAGTTAATTCGGTTCTAGGAATCAGTTTCCTTTCTACGAAGATGGTTGAGTGCAGCATGTTCAACCTTTCCTTGTTAATGTAATCTAAAAAGACATCCTAGTTAGTAGATTCGCTTCATCTGTAAAGTCGTTTGTAGAGAAAACAAACATTTTCATTGCCGAACATTGTACTGTGTGAAATAAGCTAATTCGGTTCTAGGAATCATTTGCTTTCCTACAAAGAAGGTTGAGTGCAGCAAGTTCAAACTTTCCTTGTTAATGTAATCTAAGAAGATGCACAACTTAGTAGATTCACCTCATTCCGAAATTAGTTTCTTTAGAAAGCAAACATCTTCAGTACTGAACACTGTACTGTGTGAAATAAGGTTGTTTGGTGCTAGGAATCACTTGCCTTCCTACGAAGAACATTGAGTGCAGCAAGTTCAAACTTTCCTAGTTGGTGTAATCTAACAAGATGTACATGTTAGTAGATTCGCATCATTTCTAAAGTAGTTTCTTTAGAAAACAATCATCTTCAGTACTGAACACTGTACTGTGTGAAATAAGTTAATTCGATTCTAGGAATCAGTTTCCTTTATACGAAGATGGTTGAGTGCAGCAGGTTCAAACTTTCCTTGTTAATGTAATCTAAAAAGATGTCTAAGATAGTAGATTCACCTCATTTTTAAAGTAGTTTGTTGAGAAAACAAACATCTTCATTGCCGAACATGGTACTGTGTGAAATAAGCTAATTCGGTTCTAGGAATCTGTTGCTTTCCTACATAGAAGGTTGAGTGCAGCAAGTTCAAACTTTCTTAGTTTGTGTAATCTAACAGGGTGGACAAGTTAGTAGATTCACATCATTTCTAAAGTAGTTTGTTTAGAAAAGAAACATCTTCATTGCAGAACATTGTACTGTGTGAAATGAGCAAGTTCGGTTCCAGGAAGCAGTTGCCTTTCTACGAGGAAGGAAGAATGCAGCAAGTTCAAACATTCCTTGTTCGTGTGATCTAACAAGATGTACAAGTCAATAGATTCGCCTCATTTCTAAAGTAATTTGCTTAGTAAACTAACATCTTCATTGCCGAACACTGTACTCTGTGAAATAATCTGGTTCGGTTCTAGGAATCAGCGGCCTTTCTATGAATAAGGTTGAGTGCAGCAAGTTCAAACTTTCCTTGCTTGGGTGATCTTAAAAGATGTCCAAGTTAGTACATTCGCCTCATTTGTAAAGTAGTTTGTTGAGAAAACAAACATCTTCATTGCCGAACATTGTACTGTTTGAAATAAGCAAGTTCGGTTCTAGGAATCAGTTGCTTTTTAAAAAGAAGATTGAGTGCAGCAAGTTCAAACTTTCCTTGTTTGTGTAATCTAACAAGCTGTACAAGTTAGTATATTCGCCTCGTTTGGAAAGTAGTTTGTTGAGAAAACAAACATCTTTATTGGCCAACACTGTACTGTGTGAAGTAAGCTATTTCGGTTCTAGGAATGAGTTTCTTTTCAACAAAGATGGTTGAGTGCAGCAAATTCAAACTTTCCTTGTTAATGTAATCTAAAAAGATGTACAACCGGGTAGATTCTCCTATTGGAAAGTAGTTTGTTGAGAAAACAAACATCTTCGTTGCCAAACATTGTACTGTGTGAAATGAGCTAGTTCCTTTCTAGGAATCAGTTGCTTTCCTATGAAGAAGGTTGAGTGCACCAAGTTCAAACTTTCCTAGTTTGTGTAATCTAACAAGATGGACAAGGTTGTACATTCACCTCATTTCTAAAGTAGTTTGTTCAGAAAACAAACATCTTCATTGCCGATCACTGTACTGTGTGAAATAAGCTAGTTCGGTTCCAGGAATCAGTTGCTTTTCTCCGAAAAGGGCTGAGTACAGCAAGTTCAAACTTTCCTTGTTTGTGTAATGCAACAGGATGTACAACTCAGTAGATTCGCTTCATTTCTAAAGTAGTTTGTTTAGAAAACAAACATCTTCATTCCCGAACACTGTACTGTGTGAAATAAGTTAGTTCGGTTTTAGGCATCAGTTGCTTTCCTACGAAGAAGGTTGAGTGCAGCATGTACAAACGTTCCTTGTTTGTGGAATCTAACAAGATGTACTACTTAAAAGTTTCCTTCATTTCTAAACTACATTGTTCAGAAAACAAACACCTTCAATACCAAATGCTGTACTGTGTGCAATAAGTTCTTTCGGTTTTAGGAATCAGATGCTTTCCTACAAAAAGGTTGAGTACATCAAGTCCAAACTTTCCTTGTTAATGTAATCTAAAAAGATATCCAAGTTAGTAGATTCACTTCATTTGTAAAGTAGTTTGTTGATAAAATAAACATCTTCATTGCCGAACATTGTACTGTGTGAAATAAACAAGTTTGGTTCTAGGAATCAGTTGCCTTTCTATGAAGTAGCTTGAGTGCAGCAATTTCAAACTTTCCGTGTTTGTGTGATCTAACAAGAAGTACAAGTGAGTAGATTCGCCTCATTTCTAAAGTAGTTTGTTTCGAAAACATACATCTTCATTGCCGAACACTGTACTGTGTGAAGTAAGGTATTTCAGTCCTAGGAATCAGTTGCTTTCCTACAAAGAAGGATGAGTGGAGCAGGTTCAAACTTTCCTTGTTAATGTAACCTAAAAAGATGTGCAACCTGGTAGATTCGCCTCATTTCTAAAGTAGTTTGTTTAGAAAACAAGCATGTTCATTACCAAACACTGTACTACCTGAAATAAGCTAGTTCGGTTCTAGGAATCGCTTGCTTTCCTACGAAGGAGGTTGAGTGCAACAAGTTCAAACTTTCCTAGTTTGTGTAATCTAACAAGATGTCCAAGTTAGTAGATTCACCCCATTTGTAAAGTACTTTGTTGAGAAAAGAAACATCTTCAGTACCGAACACTGTACTGTGTGAAACAAGTTAATTCGGTTATAGGAATCAGTTTCCTTTCTACGAAGATGGTTGAGTGCAGCAAGTTCAAACTTAACTTGTTAATGTAATCTAAAAAGATGTCCAAGTTAGGAGATTCACCTCATTTGTAAAGTAGTTTTTTGAGAAAACAAACATCTTCATTGCCAAACATTGTACTGTGTGAAATAAGCTAATTCGGTTCTAGGAATCAGTTGCTTTCCTACAAAGAAGGTTGAGAGCAGCAAGTTGAAACTTTCCGTGTTAATGTAATCTAAAAAGATGCACAACTTAGTAGATTCACCTCATTTCTAAAGTAGTTTCTTTAGAAAACAAACATCTTCATTATTGAACCCTGTACTATGTGAAATAAGCTAGTTCGGTTCTAGGAATCACTTGCCTTCCTACGAAGAAGGTGGAGTGCAGCAAGTTCAAACTTTCCTAGTTTGTGTAATCTAACAAGATGTACAAGTTAGGAGATACCCCTCATTTCTAAGGTTGTTTCTTTAGAAAACAAACATCTTCAGTACTGAACATTGTCCTGTGTGAAATAAGTTAATTCGTTTATAGGAATCAGTTTCCTTTCTACTAAGATGGTTGAGTGCAGTAAGTTCAAACTTTCTAGGTTAATGTAATCAAAAAGATGTCCAAGTTAGTAGATTCACCTCATTTCTAAAGTAGTTTGTTTAGAGAACAAACATCTTCATTACTGAACACTATACTATGTGAAACAAGCTAATTCGGTTCTAGGAATCAGTTGCTTTCCTACGAAGAAGGTTCAGTGCAGCAAGTTGAAACTTTCCTAGTATGTGAAATCTAACAAGATGTCCAAGTTAGTAGATTCGCCTCATTTCTAAAGTAGATTGATGAGAAAACAAACATCTTCATTGCTGAACATTGTGCTGTGTGAAATAAGCTAATTCGGTTCTAGGAATCAGTTGCTTTCCTACAAAGAAGGTTGAGTGCAGCAAGTTCAAACTTTCCTTGTTAATGTAATCTAAAAAGATGCACAACGTAGTAGATTCGCCTCATTGCTAAAATAGTTTGTTTAGAAAACAAACATCTTCATTACCGAACACTGTACTATGTGAAATAAGCTAGTTCGGTTCTAGGAATCAGTTGCTTTCCTACGAAGAAGGTTGTGTGCAGCAAGTTCAAACTTTCCTAGCTTGTGTAATCTAACAAGATGTACAAGTTACTAGATTCACCTCATTTCTAAAGTAGTTTCTTTAGAAAACAGACTTCTTCACTACCGAAACTGCACTGTGTGAAATAACTTAATTCGGTTCTAGGAATCAGTTTCCTTCCACAAAGATAGTTGAGTTTAGCAAGGTCAAACTTTCCTTGTTAATGTAATCTAAAAACATATCCAAGTTAGTAGATTCGCCTCATTTCTAAAGTAGTTTCTTCAGAAAACAAACATCTTCATTGCCGAACATTGTACTGTGTGAAATAAGCTATTTCGGTTCTAGGAATCAGTTGCTTTCCTACACAGAAGGTTGAGTGCAGCAAGTTCAAACTTTCCTTGTTAATGTAATACAAAAAGATGTCTAAGTTAGAAGATTCGCCTCATTTGTAAAGTAGTTTGTTGAGAAAAGAAACATCTTCATTGCCGAACATTGTACTGTGTGAAATAAGCTATTTCCGTCCTAGGAATCAGTTGCTTTCCTACAAAGAAGGTTGAGTGCAGCAAGTTCAAACTTTCCTAGTTTGTGGAATCTAACAAGACGTACAAATTAGTAGATTCACCTCATTTCTAATGTAGTTTCTTTAGAAAGCAAACATCTTCAGTACCAAACACTGTACTGTGTGAAATAAGTTAATTCAGTTCTAGGTATCAGTTACCTTTCTACGAAGAAGGTTGAGTGCAGCAAGTTCAAACCCTCCTAGTCTGTGTAATCTAACAAGATGTACAAGATAGTAGATTCGCCTCATTTCTAATGTAGTTTCTTTAGAAAACAAACATCTTCAGTACTGAACTCTGTACTGTGTGAAATAAGTTAATTCGGTTCTAGGAATCAGTTGCTTTCCTCCAAAGAAGGTTGAGTGCAGCAAGTTCAAACTTTCCTTGTTAATATAATCTACAAAAATTCAGATTTCTTGAGAAAACAAACATCTTCACATTGTACTGTGTGAAATAAGCTATTAGATTAGGAATCACTTGCCTCATTTCTAAAGTAGTTTGTTGATTTCTAAAACAAACATCTTCATTACCAACACTGTACTATGTGAAATAAACTAGTTCGGTTCTAGGAATCACTTGCTTTCCTACAAAGAAGGTTGAGTGCAGCAAGTTGAAACTTTCCTAGTTTGTGTAATCAAACAAGTTGTCTAAGTTAGTGGATTCGCCTCATTTGTAAAGTAGTTTGTTGAGAACACAAACATCTTCATTGTAGAACATTGTACTGTGTGAAATAAGCTAATTCGATTCTAGGAATCATTTGCTTTCCGACAAAGAAGGTAGAGTGCAGCAAGTTCAAACTTTCCTTGTTAATGTATTCTAAAAAGATGCACAACTTAGTAGATTCGCCTCATTTCTCAAGTAGTTTGTTTAGAAAACAAGCATCTTCATTACTGAACACTATACTATGTGAAATAAACAAGTTCGGTTCTAGGAATCACTTGCTTTCCTACAAAGAAGGTTGAGTACAGCAAGTTGAAACTTTCCTAGTTTGTGTAATCTTACAAGATGTCTAAGGTAGTAGATTCGCCTCATTTGTAAAGTAGTTTGTTGAGAAAACAAACATCTTCATTGCCAAACATTGTACTGTGTGAAATCAAGTTAATTCGGTTCTAGGAATCACTTGCTTTCCTACAAAGAAGGTTGAGTAAACTTTCCTAGTTTGTGTAATCTAACAAGATGTACAAGTTAGTAGATTCGCCTCATTTCTAAAGTAGTTTCTTTGAGAAAACAAACATCTTCATTACTGAACATTGTACTGTGTGAAATAAGCTAATTCTGTTTAGGAATCACTTGCTTTCCTACAAAGAAGGTTGAGTTTAGCAAGTTCAAACTTTCCTTGTTTGTGTAATCTAACAAGATGTACAACTTAGTAGATTCGCCTCATTTCTAAAGTAGTTTGTTGAGAAAAAAAAACATCTTCATTGCTGAACATTGTACTGTGTGAAATAAGCTGGTTCGGTTCTAGGAATCACTTGCTTTCCTACAAAGAAGGTTGAGTGCAGCAAGTTCAAACTTTCCTAGTTTGTGTAATCTAACAAGATGTACAAGTTAGTAGATTCGCCTCATTTCTAAAGTAGTTTCTTGAGAAAACAAAACATCTTCATTGCCTCATTGTACTGTGTGAAATAAGCTAATTCTGTTCTAGGAATCACTTGCTTTCCTACAAAGAAGGTTGAGTGCAGCAAGTTCAAACTTTCCTAGTTTGTGTAATCTAACAAGATGTACAAGTTAGTAGATCTGCCTCATTTCTAAAGTAGTTTTGAGAAAATGTGTGAAATAAGCTAATTCGGTTCTAGGAATCAGTTGCTTTCCTACAAAGAAGTTTGAGTGCATCAAGTTCAAACTTTCCTTGTTAATGTAATGTAATGTAAAAGATGTAATGTAAAAGATGCACAACTGAGTAGATTCGCCTCATTTCTAAAGTTTTTTCTTTAGAAAACAAACATCTTCATTAGCGAACACTGTACTATGTGAAATAAGCTAGGTAGATTCTAGGAATCACTTGCTTTCCTACAAAGAAGGTTGAGTGCAGCAAGTTCAAACTTTCCTAGCTTGTGTAATCTAACAAGATGTAAAAGTTAGTAGATTCGCCTCATTTCTAAAGTAGTTGCTTTAGAAAAGAAATATCTTCAGTACCGAATACTATACTGGGTGAAATAAGTTAATTTGGTTCTAGGAATCAGTTTCCTTTCTACGATGATGGTTGAGTGCAGCAAGTTCAAACGTTCCTTGTTAATGTAATCTGAAAAGATGTCAAAGTTAGTAGATTTGCCTCACTTCTAAAGTAGTTTGTTTAGAAAACAAACATCTTCATTGCTGAACACTGTACTGTGTGAAATAAGCTTTTGCGGTTCTAGGAATCAGTTGCTTTCCTACGAAGAAGGTTGAGTCCAGCAAGTTGAAACTTTCCTTGTTAATGTAATCCAAAAAGATGTACAACCTGGTAGATTCGCCTCATTTGTAAAGTAGTTTGTAGAGAAAACAAACATCTTCATTGCCTACATTGTGCTGTGTGAAATAAGCAAGTTCGATTCTAGGAATCAGTTGCTTTTTTAAAAAGACGGTTGAGTGCAGCAAGTTCAAACTTTCCTTGCTTGTGTAAACTAACAAGATGTACAAGTTAGTAGATTCGACTCATTTGAAAAGTAGTTTTTGGAGAAAACAAACATCTTTATTTCCCAACAATGCACTGTGTGAAGTAAGCTATTTTTGTTCTAGAAATGAGTTTCTTTTCAACGAAGACAGTTGAGTGCAGCAATTTCAAACTTTCCTTGTTAACGTAATCTAAAAAGATTCACAACCTAGTAGATTCGCCTCATTTGTAACATAGTTTGTTGAGAAAACAAACATCTTCATTGCCGATCACTGTACTGTCTGAAATGCGCTAGTTCGGTTCCAGGAATCAATAGCTTTTCTACGAAGAAGGTTGAGTACAGCAAGTTCAAACTTTCCTTGTTTGTGTAATGCAACAGGATGTACAACTCAGTCGATTCGCTTCATTTCTAAAGTAGTTTGTTTAGAAAACAAACATCTTCATTACCGAACACTGTACTGTGTGAAATAAGTTAGTTTGGTTTTAGGCATCAATTGCTTTCCTAAGAAAAAGGTTGAGTACAGCAAGTTCAAACTTTCCTTGTTAATGTAATCTAACAAGATGTACTACTTACCAGTTTCCCTCATTTCTAAACTACATTGTTTAGAGAACAAACCCCTTAATACCAAATACTGTACTGTGTGAAATAAGTTGTTTCGGTTTTAGGAATCAGATGCTTTCCTACGAAAAAGGTTGAGTACAGAAAGTCCAAACTTTCCTTGTTAATGTATTCTAAAAAGATGTCCAAGTTGGTAGATTCGCCTCATTTGTAAAGTAGTTTGTTTAGAAAACAAACCTCTTCATTGCCAAACACTATACAGTGTTAAGTAAGCTATTGCGGTTCTATGAATCAGTTGCTTTCCTACGAAGAAGGTTGAGTGCAGCAAGTTCAAACTTTCCTTGTTAATGTAATTTAAAATGAAGTACAAGCTGGTAGATTCGCCTTATTTGTAATGTAGTTTGTTGAGAAAACAAACATCTTCATTGCCAAACATTGTACTGTGTGAAATAAGCAAGTTCGCTTCTACGAATCAGTTGCTTTTTTACGAAGAAAGTTGAGTGCAGGAAGTTCAAACTTTCCTTGTTAATGTAATCTAAAAAGATATCCAAGTTAGTAGATTCACCTCATTTGTAAAGTAGTTTGTTGAGAAAACAAATATCTTCATTGCTGAACATTGATCTGTGTGAAATAAGCAAGTTCGGTTCTAGGAATCAGTTGCTTTTCTACAAAGAAGGTTGAGTGCAGCAAGTTCAAACTTTCCTTGTTTGTGTAATTTCACAGGATATACAACTCAGTAGATTCGCTTCATTTCTAAAGTAGTTTGTTTAGAAAACAAACATCTTCATTCCCGAACACTGTACTGTGTGAAATAAGGTAGTTCTGTTTTAGGAATCAGTTGCTTTCCTACGAAGAAGGGTGAGTGCTGCAAGTTCAAACTTTCCTTTTTTGTGTCATCTAACAAAATGTTCTACTTACAAGTTTCCATCATTTCTAAACTACATTGTTTAGAAAACAAACACCTTCAATACCAAATACTGTACTGTGTGAAATAAGTTGTTTCGGTTTTAGGAATCAGATGCTTTCCTACGAAAAAGGTTGAGTACAGCAAGTTGAAACTTTCCTTGTTAATGTAATCTAAAAAAGAAGTACAACTTAGTAGATGGGCCTAATTTCTACAGGAGGTTTTTCAGAAAACAACATTTTCATTCCCGAACACTGTAATGTGTGAAATAAGCTAGTTCGGTTCTAGGAATCAGTTGCTTTCCTATGAAGAAGGTTGAGTGCAGCAAGTTCAAACTTTCCTAGTTTGTGTAATCTAACAAGATGTACTACTTACAAGTTTCACTTCGTTTCTAAACTACCCTGTTGAGAAAACAAACACCATCAATCCTAAACACTGTATTGTGTGAAGTAAGTTGTTTCGGTTCTAGGAATTAGTTGTTTTCCTACGAAAAAGTTTGAGTGCAGCAAGATCAAACTTTCCTAGTTTGTGTAATATAAGAAGATGTACAAGTTAGTAGATTCACCTAATTTCTAAAGTGGTTTCTTTAGAAAACAAACATCTTCAGTAACGAACACTGTATTGTGTGAAATAAATTAATTCGGTTCTAGGAATCAGTTTCCTTTCTACGAAGATGGTTGAGTGTAGCCAGTTCAATCATTCCTTGTTAATGTAACCTAAAAAGATCTACAACTTAGTAGATTTGCTTAATTTCTAAACCATCTCGTTTAGAAAACAAACACCATCAATCCCAAATACTGTATTTTATGAAGTAAAGTGTTTAGGTTCTAGGAATGAGTTGCTTTCCTACGAAGATGGTTGATTGCAGCAAGTTCAAACTTTCCTCGTTTGTGTAGTCTAACAAGATGTAAAAGTTATTAGATTCACCTCATTTCTAAAGTAGTTTGTTTAGAAAAGAAACATCTTCATTCCTGAACACTGTACTGTATGACAGAAGCTAGTTCGGTTCTAGGAATCAGTTTGTTTTCGACGATGTACAACATAGTAGATTCGGCTCACTTGTAAAGTTGTTTGTTGAGAAAACAAACATCTTCATTGCCGAGCCCTGTACTGTGTCAAAGAAGCTAGTTCAGTACGAGAAATCAGTTGCTTTCCTACGAAGGAGGTTGAGTGAAGCAAGTCCTAATTTCCCTGTTTGTGTAAAGTAACAGGATGTACAATTAGTAGATTCACCTCATTTGTAAAGTAGTTTGTTGAGGAAACAAATATCTTCATTGCCTAACATTGTAATGTGTGAAATAAGCTAGTTCGGTTCTAGGAATCAGTTGCTTTCCTACGAAGAAGGTTGAGTGCAGCAAGTTCAAACTTTCCTTGTTTGTGTAATGTTACAGGATGTACAACTCAGTAGATTCGCTTCATTTCTAAAGTAGTTTGTTTAGAAAACAAACATCTTCATTGCCTAACACTGTAATGTGTGAAATAAGGTAGTTCGGTTCTAGGAATGAGTTGCTATCCTACGAAGAAGGTTGAGTTCAGCAAGTTGAAACTTTCCTTCTTAATGTAATCTAAAAAGATGTAAAACTTTGTAGATTGGCCTCATTTCTACAGTAGGTTGTTTAGAAAACAAACATCTTCAGTGCCGAACACTGTACTGTGTGAAATAAGCTAGTTCGGTTCTAGGAATCAGTTGGTTTCCTAAGAAGAAGGTTGAGTGCAACAAGTTCAAACTTGCCTTGTTTTTGTAATGTAACAGGATGTACAACTTAGTAGATTCGCATATTTCTAATGTAATTTCTTTAGAAAAGAAACATCTTCAGTGCCAAACACTGTATTGTGTGAAATTAGGTATTTTGGTTCTAGGAATCAGTTGCTATCCTACGAAGAAGGTTGAGGGCAGCAAGTTCAAACTTTCCTTGTTTGTGTAATGTAATAGGATGTACCACTCAGTTGATTCGCTTCATTTCTAAAGTTGTTTGTTTCAAAAACAAACATCTTCAGTGCCGAACACTGTACTGTGTGAAATAAGCCAATTCGGTTCTAGGAATAAGTTGCTCTCCTATGAAGAAGGTTGAGTGCAGAAAATTCAAAGTTTCCTTGTTATGTATTCTAACAAGATGTTCTACTTACAAGTATCGCTTCATTTCTAAACTACCTTGTTTAGAAAACAAACACCTTTAATCGCAAATACAGTACTGTGTGAAAGAAGCTAGTTCAGTTCTAGGAATCAGTTTCTTTTCGACAAAGATGATTGAGTGCAGCAAGTACAAACTTTCCTTGTTAATGTAATCTAAAAAGATGTACAACACAGTAGATTACCCTCATTTGTAAAGTAGTTTGTTGAGAAAACAAAATCTTCATTGCCGAACACTGTACTATGTGAAATAACCTAGTTCGGTTCTAGGAATCACTTGCTTTCCTACAAAGAAGGTTGAGTGCAGCAAGTTCAAACTTTCCTTGTTTGTGTAATCTAACAAGACGTGCAAGTTAGTAGATTCGCCTCATTTGTAAAGTCGTTTGTTGAGAAAACAAACATCTTCATTGCCGAACATTGTACTGTGTGAAATAAGCTAGTTCAGTTCTAGGAATCAGTTTCTTTTCTACAGAGAAGGTTGAGTGGAGCAAGTTGAAACTCTCCGAGTTTGTGTAATATAACAAGATGTACAAGTTAGTAGATTCGCCTCATTCTGAAGTAGTTTGTTTAAAAAACAAACATCTTCATTGCCGAACACTGAACTCTGTGAAATAAGCTAGTTCGGTTCTCGGAATCAGTTTCCTTTCTACAAAGATGGTTGAGTGCAGCAAGTTCAAACTTTCCTTGTTAACGAAATCTAAAAAGATGTACAATTTAGTAGATTCGCCTCATTTGTAAAGTAGTTTTTTGAGAAAACAAACATCTTCATTGCCTAACATTGTACTGTGTGAAATAAGCGAGTTCGTTTCTAGGATTGAGTGGCTTTCCTACGAAGAAGGTTGAGTGCAGCAAGTTCAAACTGTCCTAGTTTGTGTAACCTAACAAGATATACAAGTTAGTAGATTTGCCTCATTTCTAAAGTAGTTTGTTTAGAAAACAAACATCTTCATTGCCGAACACTGTACTGTGTCAAATAAGCTAGTTCAGTTCAGGGAATCAGTTGCTTTCCTACGAAGAAAGTTGAGTGCAGCATGTTCAAACTTTCCTTGTTTGTGTAATCTAACAAGATGTACAAGTTAGTAGATTCACCTCATTTATAAAGTAGTTTGTTTAGAAAACAAACATCTTCATTGCTGAACACTGTACAGTGTGAAATAAGCTAGTTCGGTTCTAGGAATTAGTTGCTTTTGTACGAAGATGGTTGAGTGCAGCAAGGTCAAAATTTCCTTGTTAATGTAATCTAAAAAGATGTACAACTTAGTACATTAGCCTCATTTGTAAAGTAGTTTGTTGAAAAGTAAACATTTTTATTACCCAAAAAAGTACTGTGTGAAGTAAGCTATTTCGGTTCTATGAATCAGTTTCTTTTCGTCGAAGATGGTTGAGTGCAGCAAGTTCAAACTTTCCTTGTTAACAAAATCTAAAAAGATGTACAACTTAGTAGATTCGCCTCATTTATAAAGCAGTTTGTTGAGAAAACAAACATCTTCATTGCCTAACATTGTACTGTGTGAAATAAGCTAGTTCGATTCTAGGAATCAGTTGCTTTCCTACGAAGAAGGTTGAGTGCAGCAAGTTCAAACTTTCCTAGTTTCTGTAATCTAACAAGATGTACAAGTTAGTAGATTCGCCTCCTTTCTAAAGTAGTTTGTTTAGAAAACAAACATCTTCATTGCCGAACACTATACTGTGTGAAATAAGCTAGTTCGTTTGTAGGAATCAGATTCTTTTCTACGAAGATGGTAGAGTGCATCAAGTTCAAAAGGTCCTTGTTCATGTAATCTAGACTGATGTACAACTTCGAAGATTCGCCTCATTTGTAAAGTAGTTTGTGGAGAAAACAAACATCTTAATTGCCGAACATTGTACTGTGTGAAATAAGCTAGTTCGGTTCTAGGAATCAGTTTCTTTTCTACTAAGAAGGTTGAGTGCAGCAAGTTCAAACTTTCCTTGTTTGTGTAATCTAACAAGAAGTCCAAATTAGTAGATTCGCCTCATTTGTAAAGCAGTTTGTTGAGAAAACAAACGTCTTCATTGCCAAACATTGTACTGTGTGAAATAAGATAGTTCGGTTCTAGGAACCAGTTTCTTTTCTACGAAGAAGGTTGAGTGCAGCAAGTTCAAACTTTCCTTGTTTTTGTAATCTAACAAGATGTGCAAGTTAGTAGATTCGCCTCATTTCAAAAGCAGTTTGTTTAGAACACAAACATCTGCATTGCCGAACACTGTACTGTTTGAAATAAGCTAGTGCGGTTCTCGGAATCAGTTGCTTTCCTACGAAGAAGGTTGAGTGCAACAAGTTCAAACCTTCCTTGTTTGTGTAATCTAACAAGATATACAAGATAGTAGATTCGCCTCACTTCTAAAGTAGTTTGTTGAGAAAACAACCATCTTTATTGCCCAACACTGTACTGTGTGAAGTAAGCTATTTCGGTTCTAGGAATGATTTTCTTTTCGACGAAGATGGTTGAGTGCAGCAAGTGCAAACTTTCCTTGTTAATGTAATCTAAAAAGATTCACAACTTAGTAGATTCGCCTCATTTGTAAAGTAGTTGGTTGAGAAAACAAACATCTTCATTGCCGATCACTGTACTGTCTGAAATAAGCTAGTTCGGTTCCAGGAGTCAGTTGCTTTTCTACGAAGAAGGTTGAGTAAAGCAAGTTCAAACTTTCCTTGTTTGTGTAATGTAACAGGATGTACAACTCAGTAGATTCGTTTCATTTCTAAAGTAGTTTCTTTAGAAAACAAACATCTTCATTCCCGAACACTGTACTGTGTGAAATAAGTTAGTTCGGTTTTAGGCATCAGTTGCTTCCCTACGTAAAAGGTTGAGTGCAGCAAACTCAGACTTGCCTTGTTTGTGTAATCTAACAAGATGTACAAGTTAGTAGATTCGCCACATTTGTAAAGTAGATTGTTGAGAAAACAAACATCTTTATTGCCCAACACTGTACTGTGCGAAGTAAGCTATTTCAGTTCTAGTAATGAGTTTCTCTTCGACGAAGATGGTTGAGTGCAGCAAGTTCAAACGTTCCTTGTTAATGTAATCTAAAAAGATGCACAACTTAGTAGATTCACCTCATTTCTAAAATAGTTTGTTGAGAAAACAAACATCTTCATTGCCGAACATTGTACTGTGTGAAATGAGCTCGTTCGTTTCTAGGAATCAGTTGCTTTCCTACGAAGACGATCGAGTGCAGCAAGTTCAATCTTTCCTAGTTTGTGTAATCTAACAAGATGTACAAGTTAGCAGATTCCCCTCATGTCTAAAGAATTTTCTTTAGAAAACAAACATCTTCAGTACCGAACACTGTACTGTGTGAAAAAAGTAAATTCGGTTCTAGGAATCAGTTTCATTTCTACGAAGATCATTGAGTTTAGCAAGTTCAAACTTTCCTTGGTAATGTAATCTAAAAAGATGTCCAAGTTAGTAGATTCACCTCATTTCTAAAGTAGTTTGTTGAGAAAACAAACATCTTCATTGCCGAACATTGTACTGTGTGAAATGAGCTCGTTCGTTTCTAGGAATCAGTTGCTTTCCCACGAAGACGGTCGAGGGCAGGAAGTTCAAACTTTCTTAGTTTGTGTAATCTAAGAGGGTGGACAAGTTAGTAGACTCACATCATTTCTAAAGTAGTTTGTTGAGAAAACAAACATCTTCATTGCCGAACATTGTACTGTGTGAAATGAGCAAGTTCCGTTCTAGGAAGCAGTTGCCTTTCTTCGAAGACGGTTGAATGCAGCAAGTTCAAACATTTCTTGTTTGTGTGATCTAAGAAGATGTACAAGTCAGTAGATTCGTCTCATTTCCAAGGTAGTTTGCTTAGTAAACTAACATCTTCATTGCCGAACATTGTAATGTGTAAAATAAGCTAGTTCTTTCTAGGAATCAGTTGCTTTCCTACGAAGAAGGTTTGAATGCAGCAAGTTCAAACATTCCTTCTTTGTGTGATCTAAGAAGATGTACAAGTCGGTAGATTCGCCTCATGTCTAAAGTAGTTTCTTTAGAAAACAAACATCTTCAGTACCGAACACTGTACTCTGAGAAATAAGCTGGTTCGGTTCTAGGAATCAGTTGCTTTCTATGAAGAAGGTTGAGCGCAGCAAGTTCAAACTTTCCTTCCTTGGGTGATCTAAAAAGATGTACAAGTTAGTAGAT
This sequence comes from Orientallactaga sibirica, assembly GCA_036365145.1. Taxonomy (NCBI): domain Eukaryota; kingdom Metazoa; phylum Chordata; class Mammalia; order Rodentia; family Dipodidae; genus Orientallactaga; species Orientallactaga sibirica. Next base: position 642,231 of record JAEOAD010000029.1, on the reverse strand, counting down.
TCACCTCCTTTCTAAAGTAGTTTGTTTAGAAAACAAACATCTTCATTGCCGAACACTGTACTGTGTGAAATAAGCTAGTGCGGTTCTAGGAACCAGTTGCTTTTTTACGAAGAAGGTTGAGTGCAGCAAGTTCAAACTTTCCTTGTTTGTGTAATCTAACAAGTTGTACAAGTTACTAGATTCACCTCATTTGTAAAGTAGTTTGTTGAGAAAACAAACATCTTTATTGCCCAGCACTGTACTGTGTGAAGTAAGCTATTTCAGTTCTAGGAATGAGTTTCTTTACGACGAAGATGGTTGAGTGCAGCAAGTTCAAACTTTCCTTGTTAATGGAATCTAAAAAGATATGCAACTTAGTAGATATGACTCATTTGAATAGTAGTTTGTTGAGAAAACAAACATCTTCATTGCCAAACATTGTACTGTGTGAAATGAGCTACTTACTTTCTAGGAATCAGTTGCTTTCATACGAAGAAGGTTGCGCGCAGCAAGTTCAAACTTTCTTAGTTTGTGTAATCTAACAAGATGAAAAAGTTAGTAGATTCAACTCATTTCTAAAGTCGTTTGTTGAGAAAACAAACATCTTCATTGCCGAACTTTGTACTGTGTGAAATAAGCTAATTCGGTTCTAGGAATCAGTTGCTTTTCTACAAAGAAGGTTGAGTGTAGCAAGTTCAAACGTTCCATTTTTTGTAATGTTACAGGATATACAACTCAGTAGATTCGCTTCATTTCTAATGTAGATTGTTTAGAAAACAAACATCTTCATTCCCGAACACTGTACTGTTTGAAATAAGTTAGGTCGGTTTTAGGCATCAGTTGCTTTCCTACGAAGAAGGGTGAGTGCTCCAAGTTCAAACTTTCCTTGTTTGTGTAATCTAACAAGATGTACTACTTACAAGTTTCCCTCATTTCTAAACTACATTGTTTAGAAAACAAACACCTTCAATACCAAATACTGTACTGTGTGAAATAAGTTGTTTCGGTTTTAGGAATCAGATGCTTTCCTACGGAAAATGTTGAGTACAGCAAGTTCAAGCTTTCCTTGTTAATGTAATCTAAAAAAGAAGTACAACTTAGTAGATTGGCCTCATTTCTACAGTAGGTTTTTTAGAAAACAAACATTTTCATTCCCGAACACTGTAATGTGTGAAATAAGCTAGTTATGTTCTAGGAATCAGTTACTTTCCTACGAATAAGGTTGAGTGCAACAAGTTCCAACTGCCCTTGTTTCTGTAATGTAACATGATGTAAAACTTAGCAGATTCACTTCACTTCCAAAGTAGTTTGCTTAGTAAACTAACATCTTCATTGCCGAACATTGGAATGTGTGAAATTAGCTAGTTCGGTTCTAGGAATCACTTGCTTTCCTACGAAGAAGGTTGAGTGCAGCAAGTTCAAACTTTCCTTGTTAATGTAATCTAAAAAAGAAGTACAACTTAGTAGGTTGGCCTCATTTCTACAGTAGGTTTTTTAGAAAACAATCATTTTCATTCCCGAACACTGTAATGTGTGAAATAAGCTAGTTCGGGTCTAGGAATCAGTTGGTTTCCTACGAATAAGGTTGAGCGCAAAAAGTTCCAACTGTCCTTGTTTCTGTGTTTTAACATGATGTAAAACTTAGTACATTCGCTTCACTTCCAAAGTATTTATCTTAGTAAACTAACATCTTCATTGCCGAATATTGTAATGTGTGAAATAAACTAGTTCGGTTCTAGGAATCAGTTGCTTTCATACGAAGAAGTTTGAGTGCAGCAAGTTGAAACTTTCCTCGTTTGTGGAATCTAAGAAAATGTCCAAGTTAGTAGTTTCGCCTCATTTGTAAAGTAGTTTGTGGAGAAAACAAACATCTTCATTGGCGAACATTGTACTGTGTGAAATAAGCTAATTCGGTTCTAGGAATCAGTTGCTTTCCTACAAAGAAGGTTGAGTACAGCAAGTTCAAACTTTCCTTGTTGGTGTAATGTAACAGGATGTACAACTCAGTAGATTCGCTTCATTTCTAAAGTAGTTTGTTTAGAAAACAAACATCTTCATTGCCGAACACTGTACTGTGTGAAATAAGTTAGTTCGGTTTTAGGCATCAGTTGCTTTCCTACGAAGAAGGATGAGTGCAACAAGTATAAAATTTCCTTTTTTGTGTCATCTAACAAGATGTACTACTTACAAGTTTCCCTCATTTCTAAACTACATTGTTTAGAAAACAAACACCTTCAATACCAAATACTGTACTGTGTGAAATAAGTTGTTTCAGTTTTAGGAATCAGATGCTTTCCTACGAAAAAGGTTGAGTACATCAAGTTCAAACTTTCCTTGTTAATGTAATCTAAAAAGATGTCCAAGTTAGTAGATTCGCCTCATTTGTAAAGTAGTTTGTTGATAAAACAAACATCTTCATTGCCGAACATTGTACTGTGTGAAATAAACTAATTCGGTTCTAGGAATCAGTTGCTTTCCTACAAGAAGGTTGAGTGCAGCAAGTTCAAACTTTCCGTGTTTGTGTAATCTAACAAGATGTACAAGTTAGTAGATTCGCCTCATTTCTAAACTAGTTTCTTGAGAAAACAAACATCTTCATTGCCCAACACTGTACTGTGTGAAATAAGCTATTTCAGTTCTAGGAATCACTTGCTTTCCTACAAAGAAGAATGAGTGCAGCAAGTTCAAACTTTCCTTGTTTGTGTAATCTAAAAAGATGTACAAGTTAGTAGATTCGCCTCATTTCTAAAGTAGTTTCTTGAGAAAACAAACATCTTCATTGCCAAACATTGTACTGTGTGAAATAAGCTAAGTTCGGTTCTAGGAATCAGTTGCTTTTTACAAAGAAGGTTGAGTGCAGCAAGTTCAAACTTTCCTAGTTTGTGTAATCTAACAAGATGTACAAGTTAGTAGATTTGCCTCATTTCTAAAGTAGTTTCTTGAGAAAACAAACATCTTCATTGCCCAACATTGTACTGTGTGAAATAAGCTAATTCGGTTCTAGGAATCACTTGCTTTCCTACAAAGAAGGTTGAGTGCAGCAAGTTCAAACTTTCCTAGTTTGTATAATCTAACAAGATGTACAAGTTAGTAGATTCGCCTCATTTCTAAAGTAGTTTCTTGAGAAAACAAACATCTTCATTGCCGAACATTGTACTGTGTGAAATAAGCTAATTCGGTTCTAGGAATCACTTGCTTTCCTACAAAGAAGGTTGAGTGCAGCAAGTTCAAACTTTCCTAGTTTGTGTAATCTAACAAGATGTACAAGTTAGTAGATTCGCCTCATTTCTAAAGTAGTTTCTTGAGAAAACAAACATCTTCATTGCCCAACATTGTACTGTGTGAAATAAGCTAATTCGGTTCTAGGAATCACTTGCTTTCCTACAAAGAAGGTTGAGTGCAGCAAGTTCAAACTTTCCTAGTTTGTGTAATCTAACAAGATGTACAAGTTAGTAGATTCGCCTCATTTCTAAAGTAGTTTCTTGAGAAAACAAACATCTTCATTGCCAAAAATTGTACTGTGTGAAATAAGCTAATTCGGTTCTAGGAATCACTTGCTTTCCTACAAAGAAGGTTGAGTGCAGCAAGTTCAAACTTTCCTAGTTTGTGTAATCTAACAAGATGTACAAGTTAGTAGATTCGCCTCATTTTAAAAGTAGTTTCTTGAGAAAACAAACATCTTCATTGCCGAACATTGTACTGTGTGAAATAAGCTAATTCGGTTCTAGGAATCACTTGCTTTCCTACAAAGAAGGTTGAGTGCAGCAAGTTCAAACTTTCCTAGTTTGTGTAATCTAACAAGATGTACAAGTTAGTAGATTCGCCTCATTTCTAAAGTAGTTTCTTGAGAAAACAAACATCTTCATTGCCGAACATTGTACTGTGTGAAATAAGCTAATTCGGTTCTAGGAATCACTTGCTTTCCTACAAAGAAGGTTGAGTGCAGCAGTTCAAACTTTCCTAGTTTGTGTAATCTAACAAGATGTACAAGTTAGTAGATTCGCCTCATTTCTAAAGTAGTTTCTTGAGAAAACAAACATCTTCATTGCCGAACATTGTACTGTGTGAAATAAGCTAATTCGGTTCTAGGAATCACTTGCTTTCCTACAAAGAAGGTTGAGTGCAGCAAGTTCAAACTTTCCTAGTTTGTGTAATCTAACAAGATGTACAAGTTAGTAGATTCGCCTCATTTCTAAAGTAGTTTCTTGAAAAAAACAAACTTCATCTTCATTGCCGAACATTGTACTGTGTGAAATAAGCTAATTCGGTTCTAGGAATCACTTGCTTTCCTACAAAGAAGGTTGAGTGCAGCAAGTTCAAACTTTCCTAGTTTGTGTAATCTAACAAGATGTACAAGTTAGTAGATTCGCCTCATTTCTAAAGTAGTTTCTTGAGAAAACAAACATCTTCATTGCCGAACATTGTACTGTGTGAAATAAGCTAATTCGGTTCTAGGAATCACTTGCTTTCCTACAAAGAAGGTTGATGCAGCAAGTTCAAACTTTCCTAGTTTGTGTAATCTAACAAGATGTACAAGTTAGTAGATTCGCCTCATTTCTAAAGTAGTTTCTTGAGAAAACAAACATCTTCATTGCCGAACATTGTACTGTGTGAAATAAGCTAATTCAGTTCTAGGAATCACTTGCTTTCCTACAAAGAAGGTTGAGTGCAGCAAGTTCAAACTTTCCTAGTTTGTGTAATCTAACAAGATGTACAAGTTAGTAGATTCGCCTCATTTCTAAAGTAGTTTCTTGAGAAAACAAACATCTTCATTGCCGAACATTGTACTGTGTGAAATAAGCTAATTCGGTTCTAGGAATCACTTGCTTTCCTACAAAGAAGGTTGAGTGCAGCAAGTTCAAACTTTCCTAGTTTGTGTAATCTAACAAGATGTACAAGTTAGTAGATTCGCCAATTTTCTAAAGTAGTTTCTTGAGAAAACAAACATCTTCATTGCCGAACATTGTACTGTGTGAAATAAGCTAATTCGGTTCTAGGAATCACTTGCTTTCCTACAAAGAAGGTTGAGTGCAGCAAGTTCAAACTTTCCTAGTTTGTGTAATCTAACAAGATGTACAAGTTAGTAGATTCGCCTCATTTCTAAAGTAGTTTCTTGAGAAAACAAACATCTTCATTGCCGAACATTGTACTGTGTGAAATAAGCTAATTCGGTTCTAGGAATCACTTGCTTTCCTACAAAGAAGGTTGAGTGCAGCAAGTTCAAACTTTCCTAGTTTGTGTAATCTAACAAGATGTACAAGTTAGTAGATTCGCCTCATTTCTAAAGTAGTTTCTTGAGAAAACAAACATCTTCATTGCCGAACATTGTACTGTGTGAAATAAGCTAATTCGGTTCTAGGAATCACTTGCTTTCCTACAAAGAAGGTTGAGTGCAGCAAGTTCAAACTTTCCTAGTTTGTGTAATCTAACAAGATGTACAAGTTAGTAGATTCGCCTCATTTCTAAAGTAGTTTCTTGAGAAAAACAAACATCTTCATTGCCGAACATTGTACTGTGTGAAATAAGCTAATTAGGTTCTAGGAATCACTTGCTTTCCTACAAAGAAGGTTGAGTGCAGCAAGTTCAAACTTTCCTAGTTTGTGTAATCTAACAAGATGTACAAGTTAGTAGATTCGCCTCATTTCTAAAGTAGTTTCTTGAGAAAACAAACATCTTCATTGCCGAACATTGTACTGTGTGAAATAAGCTAATTCAGTTCTAGGAATCACTTGCTTTCCTACAAAGAAGGTTGAGTGCAGCAAGTTCAAACTTTCCTAGTTTGTGTAATCTAACAAGATGTACAAGTTAGTAGATTCGCCTCATTTCTAAAGTAGTTTCTTGAGAAAACAAACATCTTCATTGCCGAACATTGTACTGTGTGAAATAAGCTAATTCGGTTCTAGGAATCACTTGCTTTCCTACAAAGAAGGTTGTTGCAGCAATTTCAAACTTTCCTAGTTTGTGTAATCTAACAAGATGTACAAGTTAGTAGATTCGCCTCATTTTTAAAGTAGTTTCTTGAGAAAACAAACATCTTCATTGCCGAACATTGTACTGTGTGAAATAAGCTAATTCGGTTCTAGGAATCACTTGCTTTCCTACAAAGAAGGTTGAGTGCAGCAAGTTCAAACTTTCCTAGTTTGTGTAATCTAACAAGATGTACAAGTTAGTAGATTCGCCTCATTTCTAAAGTAGTTTCTTGAGAAAACAAACATCTTCATTGCCGAACATTGTACTGTGTGAAATAAGCTAATTCGGTTCTAGGAATCACTTGCTTTCCTACAAAGAAGGTTGAGTGCAGCAAGTTCAAACTTTCCTAGTTTGTGTAATCTAACAAGATGTACAAGTTAGTAGATTCGCCTCATTTCTAAAGTAGTTTCTTGAGAAAACAAACATCTTCATTGCGAACATTGTACTGTGTGAAATAAGCTAATTCGGTTCTAGGAATCACTTGCTTTCCTACAAAGAAGGTTGAGTGCAGCAAGTTCAAACTTTCCTAGTTTGTGTAATCTAACAAGATGTACAAGTTAGTAGATTCGCCTCATTTCTAAAGTAGTTTCTTGAGAAAACAAACATCTTCATTGCCAAACATTGTACTGTGTGAAATAAGCTAATTCGGTTCTAGGAATCACTTGCTTTCCTACAAAGAAGGTTGAGTGCAGCAAGTTCAAACTTTCCTAGTTTGTGTAATCTAACAAGATGTACAAGTTAGTAGATTCGCCTCATTTCTAAAGTAGTTTCTTGAGAAAACAAACATCTTCATTGCCGAACATTGTACTGTGTGAAATAAGCTAATTCGGTTCTAGGAATCACTTGCTTTCCTACAAAGAAGGTTGAGTGCAGCAAGTTCAAACTTTCCTAGTTTGTGTAATCTAACAAGATGTACAAGTTAGTAGATTCGCCTCATTTCTAAAGTAGTTTCTTGAGAAAACAAACATCTTCATTGCCGAACATTGTACTGTGTGAAATAAAGCTAATTCAGGTTCTAGGAATCACTTGCTTTCCTACAAAGAAGGTTGAGTGCAGCAAGTTCAAACTTTCCTAGTTTGTGTAAATCTAACAAGATGTACAAGTTAGTAGATTCGCCTCATTTCTAAAGTAGTTTCTTGAGAAAACAAACATCTTCATTGCCGAACATTGTACTGTGTGAAATAAGCTAATTCGGTTCTAGGAATCACTTGCTTTCCTACAAAGAAGGTTGAGTGCAGCAAGTTCAAACTTTCCTAGTTTGTGTAATCTAACAAGATGTACAAGTTAGTAGATTCGCCTCATTTCTAAAGTAGTTTCTTGAGAAAACAAACATCTTCATTGCCGAACATTGTACTGTGTGAAATAAGCTAATTCGGTTCTAGGAATCACTTGCTTTCCTACAAAGAAGGTTGAGTGCAGCAAGTTCAAACTTTCCTAGTTTGTGTAATCTAACAAGATGTACAAGTTAGTAGATTCGCCTCATTTCTAAAGTAGTTTCTTGAGAAAACAAACATCTTCATTGCCGAACATTGTACTGTGTGAAATAAGCTAATTCGGTTCTAGGAATCACTTGCTTTCCTACAAAGAAGGTTGAGTGCAGCAAGTTCAAACTTTCCTAGTTTGTGTAATCTAACAAGATGTACAAGTTAGTAGATTCGCCTCATTTCTAAAGTAGTTTCTTGAGAAAACAAACATCTTCATTGCCGAACATTGTACTGTGTGAAATAAGCTAATTCGGTTCTAGGAATCACTTGCTTTCCTACAAAGAAGGTTGAGTGCAGCAAGTTCAAACTTTCCTAGTTTGTGTAATCTAACAAGATGTACAAGTTAGTAGATTCGCCTCATTTCTAAAGTAGTTTCTTGAGAAAACAAACATCTTCATTGCCGAACATTGTACTGTGTGAAATAAGCTAATTCGGTTCTAGGAATCACTTGCTTTCCTACAAAGAAGGTTGAGTGCAGCAAGTTCAAACTTTCCTAGTTTGTGTAATCTAACAAGATGTACAAGTTAGTAGATTCGCCTCATTTCTAAAGTAGTTTCTTGAGAAAACAAACATCTTCATTGCCGAACATTGTACTGTGTGAAATAAGCTAATTCGGTTCTAGGAATCACTTGCTTTCCTACAAAGAAGGTTGAGTGCAGCAAGTTCAAACTTTCCTAGTTTGTGTAATCTAACAAGATGTACAAGTTAGTAGATTCGCCTTTCCTAAAAAGAGTTTCTTGAAAACAAACATCTTCATTGCCGAACATTGTACTGTGTGAAATAAGCTAATTCGTTCTAGGAATAATTTCCTACAAAGAAGGTTGAGTGCAGCAAGTTCAAACTTTCCTAGTTTGTGTAATCTAACAAGATTACAAGTTAGTAGATTCGCCTCATTTCTAAAGTAGTTTCTTGAGAAAACAAACATCTTCATTGCCGAACATTGTACTGTGTGAAATAAGCTAATTCAGTTCTAGGAATCACTTGCTTTCCTACAAAGAAGGTTGAGTGCAGCAAGTTCAAACTTTCCTAGTTTGTGTAATCTAACAAGATGTACAAGTTAGTAGATTCGCCTCATTTCTAAAGTAGTTTCTTGAAAACAAACATCTTCATTGCCGAACATTGTACTGTGTGAAATAAGCTAATTCGGTTCTAGGAATCACTTGCTTTCCTACAAAGAAGGTTGAGTGCAGCAAGTTCAAACTTTCCTAGTTTGTGTAATCTAACAAGATGTACAAGTTAGTAGATTCGCCTCATTTCTAAAGTAGTTTCTTGAGAAAACAAACATCTTCATTGCCGAACATTGTACTGTGTGAAATAAGCTAATTCGGTTCTAGGAATCACTTGCTTTCCTACAAAGAAGGTTGAGTGCAGCAAGTTCAAACTTTCCTAGTTTGTGTAATCTAACAAGATGTACAAGTTAGTAGATTCGCCTCATTTCTAAAGTAGTTTCTTGAGAAAAACAAACATCTTCATTGCCGAACATTGTACTGTGTGTGAAATAAGCTAATTCGGTTCTAGGAATCACTTGCTTTCCTACAAAGAAGGTTGAGTGCAGCAAGTTCAAACTTTCCTAGTTTGTGTAATCTAACAAGATGTACAAGTTAGTAGATTCGCCTCATTTCTAAAGTAGTTTCTTGAGAAAACAAACATCTTCATTGCCGAACATTGTACTGTGTGAAATAAGCTAATTCGGTTCTAGGAATCACTTGCTTTCCTACAAAGAAGGTTGAGTGCAGCAAGTTCAAACTTTCCTAGTTTGTGTAATCTAACAAGATGTACAAGTTAGTAGATTCGCCTCATTTCTAAAGTAGTTTCTTGAAAACAAACATCTTCATTGCCGAACATTGTACTGTGTGAAATAAGCTAATTCGGTTCTAGGAATCACTTGCTTTCCTACAAAAGAAGGTTGAGTGCAGCAAGTTCAAACTTTCCTAGTTTGTGTAATCTAACAAGATGTACAAGTTAGTAGATTCGCCTCATTTCTAAAGTAGTTTCTTGAGAAAACAAACATCTTCATTGCGAACATTGTACTGTGTGAAATAAGCTAATTCGGTTCTAGGAATCACTTGCTTTCCTACAAAGAAGGTTGAGTGCAGCAAGTTCAAACTTTCCTAGTTTGTGTAATCTAACAAGATGTACAAGTTAGTAGATTCGCCTCATTTCTAAAGTAGTTTCTTGAGAAAACAAACATCTTCATTGCCGAACATTGTACTGTGTGAAATAAGCTAATTCGGTTCTAGGAATCACTTGCTTTCCTACAAAGAAGGTTGAGTGCAGCAAGTTCAAACTTTCCTAGTTTGTGTAATCTAACAAGATGTACAAGTTAGTAGATTCGCCTCATTTCTAAAGTAGTTTCTTGAGAAAACAAACATCTTCATTTCCGAAATTTGTACTGTGTGAAATAAGCTAATTCGGTTCTAGGAATCACTTGCTTTCCTACAAAGAAGGTTGAGTGCAGCAAGTTCAAACTTTCCTAGTTTGTAATCTAACAAGATGTACAAGTTAGTAGATTCGCCTCATTTCTAAAGTAGTTTCTTGAGAAAACAAACATCTTCATTGCCGAACATTGACTGTGTGAAATAAGCTAATTCGGTTCTAGGAATCACTTGCTTTCCTACAAAGAAGGTTGAGTGCAGCAAGTTCAAACTTTCCTAGTTTGTGTAATCTAACAAGATGTACAAGTTAGTAGATTCGCCTCATTTCTAAAGTAGTTTCTTGAGAAAACAAACATCTTCATTGCCGAACATTGTACTGTGTGAAATAAGCTAATTCGGTTCTAGGAATCACTTGCTTTCCTACAAAGAAGGTTGAGTGCAGCAAGTTCAAACTTTCCTAGTTTGTGTAATCTAACAAGATGTACAAGTTAGTAGATTCGCCTCATTTCTAAAGTAGTTTCTTGAGAAAACAAACATCTTCATTGCCGAACATTGTACTGTGTGAAATAAGCTAATTCGGTTCTAGGAATCACTTGCTTTCCTACAAAGAAGGTTGAGTGCAGCAAGTTCAAACTTTCCCTAGTTTGTGTAATCTAACAAGATGTACAAGTTAGTAGATTCGCCTCATTTCTAAGTAGTTTCTTGAGAAAACAAACATCTTCATTGCCGAACATTGTACTGTGTGAAATAAGCTAATTCGGTTCTAGGAATCACTTGCTTTCCTACAAAGAAGGTTGAGTGCAGCAAGTTCAAACTTTCCTAGTTTGTGTAATCTAACAAGATGTACAAGTTAGTAGATTCGCCTCATTTCTAAAGTAGTTTCTTGAGAAAACAAACATCTTCATTGCCGAACATTGTACTGTGTGAAATAAGCTAATTCGGTTCTAGGAATCACTTGCTTTCCTACAAAGAAGGTTGAGTGCAGCAAGTTCAAACTTTCCTAGTTTGTGTAATCTAACAAGATGTACAAGTTAGTAGATTCGCCTCATTTCTAAAGTAGTTTCTTGAAAACAAACATCTTCATTGCCGAACATTGTACTGTGTGAAATAAGCTAATTCGGTTCTAGGAATCACTTGCTTTCCTACAAAGAAGGTTGAGTGCAGCAAGTTCAAACTTTCCTAGTTTGTGTAATCTAACAAGATGTACAAGTTAGTAGATTCGCCTCATTTCTAAAGTAGTTTCTTGAGAAAACAAACATCTTCATTGCCGAACATTGTACTGTGTGAAATAAGCTAATTCGGTTCTAGGAATCACTTGCTTTCCTACAAAGAAGGTTGAGTGCAGCAAGTTCAAACTTTCCTAGTTTGTGTAATCTAACAAGATGTACAAGTTAGTAGATTCGCCTCATTTCTAAAGTAGTTTCTTGAGAAAACAAACATCTTCATTGCGAAAATTTGTACTGTGTGAAATAAGCTAATTCGGTTCTAGGAATCACTTGCTTTCCTACAAAGAAGGTTGAGTGCAGCAAGTTCAAACTTTCCTAGTTTGTGTAATCTAACAAGATGTACAAGTTAGTAGATTCGCCTCATTTCTAAAGTAGTTTCTTGACAAAACAAACATCTTCATTGCCGAACATTGTACTGTGTGAAATAAGCTAATTCAGTTCTAGGAATCACTTTCTTTCCTAAAAGAAGGTTGAGTGCAGCAAGTTCAAACTTTCCTAGTTTGTGTAATCTAACAAGATGTACAAGTTAGTAGATTCGCCTCATTTCTAAAGTAGTTTCTTGAGAAAACAAACATCTTCATTGCCGAACATTGTACTGTGTGAAATAAGCTAATTCAGTTCTAGGAATCACTTGCTTTCCTACAAAGAAGGTTGAGTGCAGCAAGTTCAAACTTTCCCTTCTTGTGTAATCTAACAAGATGTACAAGTTAGTAGATTCGCCTCATTTCTAAAGTAGTTTCTTGAGAAAACAAACATCTTCATTGCCGAACATTGTACTGTGTGAAATAAGCTAATTCGGTTCTAGGAATCACTTGCTTTCCTACAAAGAAGGTTGAGTGCAGCAAGTTCAAACTTTCCTAGTTTGTGTAATCTAACAAGATGTACAAGTTAGTAGATTCGCCTCATTTCTAAAGTAGTTTCTTGAAAAACAAACATCTTCATTGCCGACATTGTACTGTGTGTGAAATAAGCTAATTCAGTTCTAGGAATCACTTGCTTTCCTACAAAGAAGGTTGAGTGCAGCAAGTTCAAACTTTCCTAGTTTGTGTAATCTAACAAGATGTACAAGTTAGTAGATTCGCCTCATTTCTAAAGTAGTTTCTTGAGAAAACAAACATCTTCATTGCCGAACATTGTACTGTGTGAAATAAGCTAGTCGGTTCTAGGAATCACTTGCTTTCCTACAAAGAAGGTTGAGTGCAGCAAGTTCAAACTTTCCTAGTTTGTGTAATCTAACAAGATGTACAAGTTAGTAGATTCGCCTCATTTCTAAAGTAGTTTCTTGAAAAACAAACATCTTCATTGCCGACATTGTACTGTGTGAAATAAGCTAATTCAAAAACAAACATCTTCATTGCCGAACATTGTACTGTGTGAAATAAGCTAATTCGGTTCTAGGAATCACTTGCTTTCCTACAAAGAAGGTTGAGTGCAGCAAGTTCAAACTTTCCTAGTTTGTGTAATCTAACAAGATGTACAAGTTAGTAGATTCGCCTCATTTCTAAAGTAGTTTCTTGAGAAAACAAACATCTTCATTGCCGAACATTGTACTGTGTGAAATAAGCTAATTCGGTTCTAGGAATCACTTGCTTTCCTACAAAGAAGGTTGAGTGCAGCAAGTTCAAACTTTCCTAGTTTGTGTAATCTAACAAGATGTACAAGTTAGTAGATTCGCCTCATTTCTAAAGTAGTTTCTTGAGAAAAACAAACATCTTCATTGCCGAACATTGTACTGTGTGAAATAAGCTAATTCGGTTCTAGGAATCACTTGCTTTCCTACAAAGAAGGTTGAGTGCAGCAAGTTCAAACTTTCCTAGTTTGTGTAATCTAACAAGATGTACAAGTTAGTAGATTCGCCTCATTTCTAAAGTAGTTTCTTGAGAAAACAAACATCTTCATTGCCGAACATTGTACTGTGTGAAATAAGCTAATTCGGTTCTAGGAATCACTTGCTTTCCTACAAAGAAGGTTGAGTGCAGCAAGTTCAAACTTTCCTAGTTTGTGTAATCTAACAAGATGTACAAGTTAGTAGATTCGCCTCATTTCTAAAGTAGTTTCTTGAGAAAACAAACATCTTCATTGCCGAACATTGTACTGTGTGAAATAAGCTAATTCGGTTCTAGGAATCACTTGCTTTCCTACAAAGAAGGTTGAGTGCAGCAAGTTCAAACTTTCCTAGTTTGTGTAATCTAACAAGATGTACAAGTTAGTAGATTCGCCTCATTTCTAAAGTAGTTTCTTGAGAAAACAAACATCTTCATTGCCGAACATTGTACTGTGTGAAATAAGCTAATTCGGTTCTAGGAATCACTTGCTTTCCTACAAAGAAGGTTGAGTGCAGCAAGTTCAAACTTTCCTAGTTTGTGTAATCTAACAAGATGTACAAGTTAGTAGATTCGCCTCATTTCTAAAGTAGTTTCTTGAGAAAACAAACATCTTCATTGCCGAACATTGTACTGTGTGAAATAAGCTAATTCGGTTCTAGGAATCACTTGCTTTCCTACAAAGAAGGTTGAGTGCAGCAAGTTCAAACTTTCCTAGTTTGTGTAATCTAACAAGATGTACAAGTTAGTAGATTCGCCTCATTTCTAAAGTAGTTTCTTGAGAAAACAAACATCTTCATTGCCGAAACATTGTACTGTGTGAAATAAGCTAATTCGGTTCTAGGAATCACTTGCTTTCCTACAAAGAAGGTTGAGTGCAGCAAGTTCAAACTTTCCTAGTTTGTGTAATCTAACAAGATGTACAAGTTAGTAGATTCGCCTCATTTCTAAAGTAGTTTCTTGAGAAAACAAACATCTTCATTGCCGAACATTGTACTGTGTGAAAAAAGCTAATTCAGTTCTAGGAATCACTTGCTTTCCTACAAAGAAGGTTGAGTGCAGCAAGTTCAAACTTTCCTAGTTTGTGTAATCTAACAAGATGTACAAGTTAGTAGATTCGCCTCATTTCTAAAGTAGTTTCTTGAGAAAACAAACATCTTCATTGCCGAACATTGTACTGTGTGAAATAAGCTAATTCGGTTCTAGGAATCACTTGCTTTCCTACAAAGAAGGTTGAGTGCAGCAAGTTCAAACTTTCCTAGTTTGTGTAATCTAACAAGATGTACAAGTTAGTAGATTCGCCTCATTTCTAAAGTAGTTTCTTGAGAAAACAAACATCTTCATTGCCGAACATTGTACTGTGTGAAATAAGCTAATTCGGTTCTAGGAATCACTTGCTTTCCTACAAAGAAGGTTGAGTGCAGCAAGTTCAAACTTTCCTAGTTTGTGTAATCTAACAAGATGTACAAGTTAGTAGATTCGCCTCATTTCTAAAGTAGTTTCTTGAGAAAACAAACATCTTCATTGCCGAACATTGTACTGTGTGAAATAAGCTAATTCGGTTCTAGGAATCACTTGCTTTCCTACAAAGAAGGTTGAGTGCAGCAAGTTCAAACTTTCCTAGTTTGTGTAATCTAACAAGATGTACAAGTTAGTAGATTCGCCTCATTTCTAAAGTAGTTTCTTGAGAAAACAAACATCTTCATTGCCGAACATTGTACTGTGTGAAATAAGCTAATTCGGTTCTAGGAATCACTTGCTTTCCTACAAAGAAGGTTGAGTGCAGCAAGTTCAAACTTTCCTAGTTTGTGTAATCTAACAAGATGTACAAGTTAGTAGATTCGCCTCATTTCTAAAGTAGTTTCTTGAGAAAACAAACATCTTCATTGCCGAACATTGTACTGTGTGAAATAAGCTAATTCGGTTCTAGGAATCACTTGCTTTCCTACAAAGAAGGTTGAGTGCAGCAAGTTCAAACTTTCCTAGTTTGTGTAATCTAACAAGATGTACAAGTTAGTAGATTCGCCTCATTTCTAAAGTAGTTTCTTGAGAAAACAAACATCTTCATTGCCGAACATTGTACTGTGTGAAATAAGCTAATTCGGTTCTAGGAATCACTTGCTTTCCTACAAAGAAGGTTGAGTGCAGCAAGTTCAAACTTTCCTAGTTTGTGTAATCTAACAAGATGTACAAGTTAGTAGATTCGCCTCATTTCTAAAGTAGTTTCTTGAGAAAACAAACATCTTCATTGCCGAACATTGTACTGTGTGAAATAAGCTAATTCGGTTCTAGGAATCACTTGCTTTCCTACAAAGAAGGTTGAGTGCAGCAAGTTCAAACTTTCCTAGTTTGTGTAATCTAACAAGATGTACAAGTTAGTAGATTCGCCTCATTTCTAAAGTAGTTTCTTGAGAAAACAAACATCTTCATTGCCGAACATTGTACTGTGTGAAATAAGCTAATTCGGTTCTAGGAATCACTTGCTTTCCTACAAAGAAGGTTGAGTGCAGCAAGTTCAAACTTTCCTTTCAAACTTTCCTAGTTTGTGTAATCTAACAAGATGTACAAGTTAGTAGATTCGCCTCATTTCTAAAGTAGTTTCTTGAGAAAACAAACATCTTCATTGCTGAACATTGTACTGTGTGAAATAAGCTAATTCGGTTCTAGGAATCACTTGCTTTCCTACAAAGAAGGTTGAGTGCAGCAAGTTCAAACTTTCCTAGTTTGTGTAATCTAACAAGATGTACAAGTTAGTAGATTCGCCTCATTTCTAAAGTAGTTTCTGAGAAAACAAACATCTTCATTGCCGAACATTGTACTGTGTGAAATAAGCTAATTCGGTTCTAGGAATCACTTGCTTTCCTACAAAGAAGGTTGAGTGCAGCAAGTTCAAACTTTCCTAGTTTGTGTAATCTAACAAGATGTACAAGTTAGTAGATTCGCCTCATTTCTAAAGTAGTTTCTTGAGAAAACAAACATCTTCATTGCCGAACATTGTACTGTGTGAAATAAGCTAATTCGGTTCTAGGAATCACTTGCTTTCCTACAAAGAAGGTTGAGTGCAGCAAGTTCAAACTTTCCTAGTTTGTGTAATCTAACAAGATGTACAAGTTAGTAGATTCGCCTCATTTCTAAAGTAGTTTCTTGAGAAAACAAACATCTTCATTGCCGAACATTGTACTGTGTGAAATAAGCTAATTCGGTTCTAGGAATCACTTGCTTTCCTACAAAGAAGGTTGAGTGCAGCAAGTTCAAACTTTCCTAGTTTGTGTAATCTAACAAGATGTACAAGTTAGTAGATTCGCCTCATTTCTAAAGTAGTTTCTTGAGAAAACAAACATCTTCATTGCCGAACATTGTACTGTGTGAAATAAGCTAATTCGGTTCTAGGAATCACTTGCTTTCCTACAAAGAAGGTTGAGTGCAGCAAGTTCAAACTTTCCTAGTTTGTGTAATCTAACAAGATGTACAAGTTAGTAGATTCGCCTCATTTCTAAAGTAGTTTCTTGAGAAAACAAACATCTTCATTGCCGAACACAGTACTGTGTGAAATAAGCTAATTCGGTTCTAGGAATCACTTGCTTTCCTACAAAGAAGGTTGAGTGCAGCAAGTTCAAACTTTCCTAGTTTGTGTAATCTAACAAGATGTACAAGTTAGTAGATTCGCCTCATTTCTAAAGTAGTTTCTTGAGAAAACAAACATCTTCATTGCCAACATTGTACTGTGTGAAATAAGCTAATTCGGTTCTAGGAATCACTTGCTTTCCTACAAAGAAGGTTGAGTGCAGCAAGTTCAAACTTTCCTAGTTTGTGTAATCTAACAAGATGTACAAGTTAGTAGATTCGCCTCATTTCTAAAGTAGTTTCTTGAGAAAACAAACATCTTCATTGCCAACATTGTACTGTGTGAAATAAGCTAATTCGGTTCTAGGAATCACTTGCTTTCCTACAAAGAAGGTTGAGTGCAGCAAGTTCAAACTTTCCCTAGTTTGTGTAATCTAACAAGATGTACAAGTTAGTAGATTCGCCTCATTTCTAAAGTAGTTTCTTGAGAAAACAAACATCTTCATTGCCGAACATTGTACTGTGTGAAATAAGCTAATTCGGTTCTAGGAATCACTTGCTTTCCTACAAAGAAGGTTGAGTGCAGCAAGTTCAAACTTTCCTAGTTTGTGTAATCTAACAAGATGTACAAGTTAGTAGATTCGCCTCATTTCTAAAGTAGTTTCTTGAGAAAACAAACATCTTCATTGCCGAACGTTGTACTGTGTGAAATAAGCTAATTCGGTTCTAGGAATCACTTGCTTTCCTACAAAGAAGGTTGAGTGCAGCAAGTTCAAACTTTCCTAGTTTGTGTAATCTAACAAGATGTACAAGTTAGTAGATTCGCCTCATTTCTAAAGTAGTTTCTTGAGAAAACAAACATCTTCATTGCCGAACATTGTACTGTGTGAAATAAGCTAATTCGGTTCTAGGAATCACTTGCTTTCCTACAAAGAAGGTTGAGTGCAGCAAGTTCAAACTTTCTAGTTTGTGTAATCTAACAAGATGTACAAGTTAGTAGATTCTAACAAGATGTATTAGTAATCTAAAGTAGATTCTTGAAAAGAAGTTAGTAGATTCAGTAGTTTCTTGAGAAAACAAACATCTTCATTGCCAAACATTGTACTGTGTGAAATAAGCTAATTCGGTTCTAGGAATCACTTGCTTTCCTACAAAGAAGGTTGAGTGCAGCAAGTTCAAACTTTCCTAGTTTGTGTAATCTAACAAGATGTACAAGTTAGTAGATTCGCCTCATTTCTAAAGTAGTTTCTTGAGAAAACAAACATCTTCATTGCCAAACATTGTACTGTGTGAAATAAGCTAATTCGGTTCTAGGAATCACTTGCTTTCCTACAAAGAAGGTTGAGTGCAGCAAGTTCAAACTTTCCTAGTTTGTGTAATCTAACAAGATGTACAAGTTAGTAGATTCGCCTCATTTCTAAAGTAGTTTCTTGAGAAAACAAACATCTTCATTGCCGAACATTGTACTGTGTGAAATAAGCTAATTCGGTTCTAGGAATCACTTGCTTTCCTACAAAGAAGGTTGAGTGCAGCAAGTTCAAACTTTCCTAGTTTGTGTAATCTAACAAGATGTACAAGTTAGTAGATTCGCCTCATTTCTAAAGTAGTTTCTTGAGAAAACAAACATCTTCATTGCCGAACATTGTACTGTGTGAAATAAGCTAATTCGGTTCTAGGAATCACTTGCTTTCCTACAAAGAAGGTTGAGTGCAGCAAGTTCAAACTTTCCTAGTTTGTGTAATCTAACAAGATGTACAAGTTAGTAGATTCGCCTCATTTCTAAAGTAGTTTCTTGAGAAAACAAACATCTTCATTGCCGAACATTGTACTGTGTGAAATAAGCTAATTCGGTTCTAGGAATCACTTGCTTTCCTACAAAGAAGGTTGAGTGCAGCAAGTTCAAACTTTCCTAGTTTGTGTAATCTAACAAGATGTACAAGTTAGTAGATTCGCCTCATTTCTAAAGTAGTTTCTTGAGAAAACAAACATCTTCATTGCTTGAGAAAACAAACAAACATCTTCATTGCCAAGTTCATTGTACTGTGTGAAATAAGCTAATTCGTTCTAGGAATCACTTGCTTTCCTACAAAGAAGGTTGAGTGCAGCAAGTTCAAACTTTCCTAGTTTGTGTAATCTAACAAGATGTACAAGTTAGTAGATTCGCCTCATTTCAAACTTAGTTTGTGTAATCTAACAAGAACAAACATCTTCATTTTCTAAAGTAGTTTCATTGTAAACAAACATCTTCATTGTGTACTGTGTGAAATAAGCTAATTCGGTTCTAGGAATCACTTGCTTTCCTACAAAGAAGGTTGAGTGCAGCAAGTTCAAACTTTCCTAGTTTGTGTAATCTAACAAGATGTACAAGTTAGTAGATTCGCCTCATTTCTAAAGTAGTTTCTTGCAAAACAAACATCTTCATTGCCAAACATTGTACTGTGTGAAATAAGCTAATTCGGTTCTAGGAATCACTTGCTTTCCTACAAAGAAGGTTGAGTGCAGCAAGTTCAAACTTTCCTAGTTTGTGTAATCTAACAAGATGTACAAGTTAGTAGATTCTCCTCATTTTTAAAGTAGTTTCTTGAGAAAACAAACATCTTCATTGCCAAACATTGTACTGTGTGAAATAAGCTAATTCGGTTCTAGGAATCACTTGCTTTCCTACAAAGAAGGTTGAGTGCAGCAAGTTCAAACTTTCCTTGTTTGTGTAATCTAACAAGATGTACAAGTTAGTAGATTCGCCTCATTTCTAAAGTAGTTTCTTGAGAAAACAAACATCTTCATTGCCGAACATTGTACTGTGTGAAATAAGCTAATTCGGTTCTAGGAATCACTTGCTTTCCTACAAAGAAGGTTGAGTGCAGCAAGTTCAAACTTTCCCTGTTTGTGTAATCTAAAAAGATGTACAAGTTAGTAGATTCGACTCATTTCTAAAGTAGTTTCTTTAGAAAACAAACATCTTCATTGCCGAACATTGTACTGTGTGAAATAAACTAATTCGGTTCTAGGAATCACTTGCTTTCCTACGAGGAAAGTTGAGTGCAGCAAGTTGAAACTTTCCTAGTTTGTGTAATCTAACAAGATGTCTAACTTAATATATTCATCTGATTTGTAAAGTAGTTTGTTGAGAAAACCAATATCTTCATTGCTGAACATTGTAGCTAATTCAGTTCTAGGAATCAGTTGCTTTCCTACAAATCTTGAGTTTCAAACAACATTGTACTGTGTGAAATAAGCTAACTCGGTTATAGGAATTATTTGCTTTCCTACAAAGAAGGTTGAGTGCAGCAAGTTCAAACTTTCCTAGTTTGTGTAATCTTACAAGATGTACAAGTTAGTAGATTCGATTCACTTCCAAAGTAGTTTGCTTAGTAAACTAACATCTTCATTGCAAACATTGTAATGTGTGAAATAAGGTGGTTCGGGTCTAGGAATCAGTTGCTTTCCTACGAAGAAGGTTCAGTGCAGCAACTTGAAACTTTCCTAGTATGTGAAATCTAACAAGATGTCCAAGTCAGCAGATTCGCATCATTTGTAAAGTAGTTTGTTGAGAAAACAAACATCTTCATTGCAGAACACTGTACTGTGTGAAGTAAGCTAATTGGGTTCTAGGAATCAGTTGCTTTCCTACAAAGATAGTTGAGTTTAGCAAGGTCAAACTTTCCTTGTTAATGGAACCTAAAAGACGGCCAAGTTGGTAGGTTCGCCTCATTGGCAAAGTAGATTCTTGAAAAAAACAAACATCTTCATTACCGAACACTGTACTATGTGAAATAAGCTAGTTCGGTTCTAGGAATCACTTGCTTTCCTACGAATTAGTTTGAGTGCAGCAAGTTCAAACTTTCCTTGTTTGTGTAATCTAAAAAGATGTACAAATTAGTGGATTGGCCTCATTTATAAAGTAGTTTCTTTAGAAAACAAACATCTTCATTCCCGAACACTGTACTGTGTGAAATAAGCTAATTCGGTTCTAGGAATCAGTTGTTTTCCTACAAAGAAGGTTGAGTGCAGCAAGATCAATCTTTCCTTGATTGTTTAATCTAACAAGATGTACAAATTAGTAGTTTCGCCTCATTTGTACACTACTTTGTTTAGAAAACAAACATATTCTTTGCAACACTGTACTGTGTGAAATTTACTAGTTCGGTTCTAGGAATCAGTTGCTTTCCTACAAAGAAGGTTGAGTGAGCAAGTTCAATCTTTCCTTTTTTGTAAGCTAACAAGATGTACAAATTACAAGTTTCGCTTCATTTCTAAACTACCATGTTTAGTAAACCAACATATTCATTGCCCAACACTGTACTGTGTGAAGTAAGCTAGTTCGGTTGTAAGAATCACTTTCTTTTCAAAAGAAGGTTGAGTGCAGCAAGTTCAAACTTTCCTAGTTTGTGTAATCTAACAAGATGTACAAGTTAGTAGATTCACCTCATTTCTAAAGAAGTTTGTTTAGAAAACAAACATCTTCACTGCCGAACACTGTACTGTGTGAAATAAGCTAGTTCGGTTCTAGGAATCAGTTTCTGTTCTCCAAAGATGGTTGAGTGCAGCAAGTTCAAAATTTCCTTGTTAATGTAATCTAAAAAGATGTACAACTTAGTAGATTTGCCTCATTTGTAAAGTAGTTTGTTGAGAAAACAAACATCTTCATTGCCGAACATTGTACTGTGTGAAATAAGCTAGTTCGGTTCTAGGAATCCATTGCTTTCCTACAAAGAATGTTGAGTGCAGCAAGTTTAAACTTTCCTAGTTTATGTAATCTAACAAGATATACAAGTTAGTAGATTCGCCTCATTTATAAAGTAGTCTCTTTAGAAAACAAACATCTTCATTGCCAACACTGTACTGTGTGAAATAAGCTAGTTCGGTTCTAGGAATCAGTTTCTTTTCTACAAATATGGTTGAGTGCACCAAGTTCAAAATTTCCTTCTTTGTGTAATCTAAAAAGATGTACAACTTAGTAGATTCGCCTCCTTTGTAAAGTAGTTTGTTGAGAAAACAAACATCTTTATTGCCCAACACTGTACTGTGTGAAGTAAGCTATTTTGGTTCTAGCAATCAGTTTATTTTCGACGAAGATGGTTGAGTGCAGCAAGTTCAAACTTTCCTTGTTAATGTAATCAAAAACCATGTACAACTTAGTATATTCGCCTCATTTGTAAAGTAGTTTGTTGAGAAAACAAACATCTTCAGTGCCGAACACTGTACTGTGTGAAATAAGCTAGTTCGATTCTAGGAATAAGATGCTTTCCTACGAAGAAGGTTGTTGCAGCAAGTTCAAACTTTCCTTGTTTGTGTAATCTAACAAGATATACTACTTTCAAGTTTCTCTTCATTTCTAAACTACATTGTTGAGGAAACAAACACCTTCAATCCCAAATACTGTACTGTGTGAAATAAGTTTTTTCTGTTTTAGGATTCAGATGCTTTCCTACGAAGAAGGTTGAGTACAGTAAGTTCAAACTTTCCTAGTATCTGTAATCTAACAAGATGTCCAGGTTACTAGATTTGCCTCCTTTCTAAAGTAGTTTGTTCAGAATACAAACATCTTCATTCCCGAACCATGTACTGTGTGAAATGAGCTAGGTAGGTTCTAGGATCAGTTGCTTTCCTATGAAGAATGTTGAATAGAGCAAGTTCAATCTTTCCTTATTTGTTTAAGCTAACAAGATGTACAAATTACCAGTTTTGTTTCATTTATAAACTACTTTCTTTAGAAAACAAACATATTCATTGCCCAACATTGTACTGTGTGAAGCAACCTAGTTCAGTTCTATGAATCAGTTTCATTTCGACAAAGAAGGTTGAGTGAAGCAAGTTCAAACTTTCCTTGTTAATGTAATCTAAAAAGATGTACAACTTAGTAGATACGCCTCATTTGAAAAGTAGTTTGTTGAGAAAACAAACGTCTTCATTGACAAACATGGTAGTGTGTGAAATAAGCGGGTTCGGTTCTAGGAATCAGTTGCTTTCCTACGAAGAAGGTTGAGTACAGGAAGTTCAAACTTTGATAGTTTGTGTAATCTAACAAGATGTACAAGTTAGTAGATTCGCCTCATTTCTAAAGTAGTTTGTTTAGAAAACAAACATCTTCATTCCCGAACACTGTACTATTTGAAATAATCTAGTTCAGTTCTAGGAATCACTTGCTTTCCTACGAAAAAGGTTGAGTGCAACAAGTTAAAATTTTCCTTGTTTGGGTAATGTAGCAGGTGTACAACTTAGTAGATTCGCCTCATTTCTAAAGTAGTTTGTTTAGAAAAAAAACATCTTCAGTGCGAAACACTGTACTGTGTGAAATTAGCTATTTCGGTTCTGGGAATCAGTTGCTTTCCTACGAAGAAGGTTGAGTGCAGCAAGATCAAACTATCCTTGTTACTGTAACCTAAAAAGATGTACAACTTAGTAGATTCGCCTCATTTCTAAAGTAGTTTATTTAGAAAACAGACATCTTCATTGCCGAACACTGCAGTGTGTGAAATAATCTATTTCAGTTCTAAGAATCAGTTGCTTTCCTAAGACGATGGTTGAGTGCAGCAAGTTCAAACTTTTCTGGTTTTGTAATGTCACAGGATGTACAACTTAGTAGTTTCGCTTCATTTCTAAAGTAGTTTGTTTAGAAAACAAACATTTTCATTGCCGAACACTGTACTGTGTGAAATAACCTAGTTCGGTTCTAGGAATCACTTGCTTTCCTACGAAGAAGGTTGAGTGCAGCCTGTTCAAACTTTCCTGGTTTGTGTAACGTAACAGGATGTACAACTTAGTAGATTCACTTCATTTCTAAAGTACTTTGTTTAGAAAACAAACATCCTAGTTGCCGAACATTGAACTTTGTTAAGTAAGCTAGTTCGGTTCTAGGATTCAGTTTCTTGTCGATGAAGATGGTTGAGTGAAGCAAGTTCAGACTGTCCTTGTTAATGTAATCTAAAAAGATGTACAACTTAGTAGATTTGCCTCATTTCTAAGTAGTTTGTTTAGAAAACAAACATCTTCATTCCCAAACACTGTACTACATGAAATATGGTAGTTCAGTTCTAGGAATCACTTGCTTTCCTACGAAGAAGGTTGAGAGCAGCAAGTTCAAACTTTCCTTGTTTGTGTAATCTAACAAGATGTACTACTTACAAGTTTCCCTCATTTCTAACCTACATTGTTTAGAAAACAAACACCTTCAATACCAAAAACTGTACTGTGTGAAATAAGTTGTTTCTGTTTTAGGAATCAGATGCTTTCCTACGAAAAAGGTTGAGTACAGCAAGTTCAAACTTTCCTTGTTAATGTAATCTAAAAAGATGTCCAAGTTAGTAGATTCGCCTCGTATGTAAAGTAGTTTTTTGAGAAAACAAACATCTTCATTTCTGAACACTGTACTGTGTGAAGTAAGCTATTGCGGTTCTAGGAATCAGTTGCTTTCCTATGAAGAAGGTTGAGTGCAGCAAGTTCAAACTTTCCTTGTTAATGTAATCGAAAAAGATGTACAACCTGGTATATTCCCCTCATTTGTAAAGTAGTTTGTTGAGAAAACAAACATCTTCATTGCTGAACATTGTACTATGTGAAATAAGCAAGTTAGCTTCTAGGAATCAGTTGCTTTCTTACGAAGAAGGTTGAGTGCAGCAAGTTCAAACTTTCACTGTTAATGTAATCTAAAAAGATGTCCAAGGTAGTAGATTCGCATCATTTGTAAAGTAGTTTGTTGAAAAAACAAACATCTTCATTGCTGAACATTGATCTGTGTGAAATAAGCAAGTTCGGTACTAGGAATCAGTTGCTTTTCTATGAAGAAGGATGAGTGCAGCAAGTTCAAACTTTCCTTGTTTGTGTAATGTAACAAGATGTACAACTGAGTAGATTCGCTTCATTTCTAAAGTAGTTTGTTTAGAAAACAAACATCTTCGTTCCCGAACACTGTACTGTGTAAAATAAGTTAATTCGGTTTTAGGCATCAGTTGCTTTCCTACGAGGAAGGTAGAGTGCAGCAAGTTAAAACTTTCCTTGTTTGTGTAATCGAACAAGATGTACTACTTACAAGTTTTCCTCATTTCTAAACTACATTGTTTAGAAAACAAACACCTTCAATACCAAATACTGTACTTTGTGAAATAAGTTGTTTCGGTTTCAGGAATCAGATGCTTTCCTACGAAAAAGGTTGAATACAGCAAGTTCAAACTTTCCTTGTTAATGTAATCTAAAAAAGAAGTACCACTTAGTAGATTGGCCTCATTTCTACAGTAGGTTTTTTAGAAAACAAACCTTTTCATTCCCGAACACAGTAATGTGTTTAATAAGCTAGTTCGGTTCTAGGAATCAGTTGCTTTCCTATGAATAAGATTGAGTGCAGCAAGTTCAAACGTTCCAAGTTTGTGTAATATAACAAGATGTACAAGTTAGTAGAGTCGCTTCATTTCTAAAGTAGTTTCTTTAGAAAAGAAAGATCTTCAGTACCAAACACTGTACTGTGTGAAATAAGTTAATTTGGTTCTAGGAATCAGTTTCCTATCTATGAAGATGGTTGAGTGCAACAAGTTCAAACTTTCCTTGTAAATGTAATCTAAAAAGATGTCAAAGTTAGTAGATTCGCCTCATTTCTAAAGTAGTTTGTTTAGAAAACAAACGTCTGCATTGCCGAACACTGTACTGTGTGAAATAAGCTATTGCGGTTCTAGGAATCAGTTGCTTTCCTACGAAGAAGGTTGAGTCCAGCAACTTCAAACTTTCCTTGTTAACGTAATCTAAAAAGATGCACAACTTAGTAGATTCGCCTCATTTCAAAAGTAGTTTGTTTAGAAAACAAACATCTTCATTACCGAACACTGTACTATGTGAAATAAGGTAGTTCGGTTCTAGGAATCACTTGCTTTCCAACGAAGAAGGTTGAGTGCAGCAAGTTCAAACCTTCCTAGTTTGTGTAAACGAACAAGATGTACAAGGTAGTAGATTCGTCTCTTTTCTAAAGTAGCTTCTTTAGAATAAAAAGATCTTCAGTACCGAACACTATACTGTGTGAAATAAGTTAATTCGGTTCTAGGAATCAGTTTCCTTTCTACGAAGATGGTTGAGTGCAGCAAGTTTAAACTTTCCTTCTTAATGTAATCTAAAAAGATGTCCAAGTTAGTAGATTCGCCTCATTTGTAAAGTAGTTTGTTGAGAAAACAAACATCTTCATTGCTGAACATGGATCTGTGTGAAATAAGCAAGTTCAGTTCTAGGAATCAGTTGCTTTCCTACAAAGAGGGTTGAGTGCAGCAAGATCAAACTTTCCTTGTTAATGTAATCTAAATAAATGTACAACTTAGTAGATTCGATTCATTTCTAAAGTAGTTTGTTTAGAAAACAAACATCTTCATTGCCTAAATTGTACTGTGTGAAATAAGCAAGTTCAGTTCTAGGAATCAGTTGCTTTTTTACGAAGATGGTTGAGTGCAGGAAGTTCAAACTTTCCTCGTTTGTGTAAACTAACAAGATGTACAAGTTAGTAGATTCGTCTCTCATTTGTAAAGTAGTTTGTGGAGAAAACAATCATATATATTGCCCAACACTGTACTGTGTGAAGTAAGCTATTTCGGTTCTAGGAATGAGTTTCTTTCGACGAAGATTGTTGAGTGCAGCAAGTTCAAACTTTCCTTGTTAATGTAATCGAAAAAGATTCACAACTTAGTACATTCGCCTCACTTCTAAAGTAGTTTGTTCAGAAAACAAACATCTTCATTGCCGATCGATGTACTGTCTGAAATGAGGTAGTTCGGTTCCAGGAATCAGTTGCTTTTCTACGAAGAAGGTTGAGTCCAGCAAGTTCACACTTTCCTTGTTAATGTAATCTAAAAAGATGTACACCTTAGTAGATTCGATTCATTTCTAAAGTAGTTTGTTTAGAAAACAAACATCTTCATTTCCGAACACTGTACTATGTGAAATAAGCTAGTTCGGATCTAGGAATCACTTGCCTTCCTACGAAGAAGGTTGAGTGCAGCAAGTTCAAACTTTCCTAGTTTGTGTAATCTAACAAGATGTACAAGTTAGTAGATTCGCCTGATTTTTAAAGTAGTTTCTTTAGACAAGAAACATCTTCAGTACCGAAAACTGTACTGTGTGAAATAAGTTAATTCAGTTCTAGGAATCAGTTTCCTTTCTACGAAGACGGTTCAGTGCATCAAGTTCAAACTTTCCATGGTAATGTAATCTAAAAAGATGTCATAGTTAGTAGATTCGCCTCATTTGTACAGTAGTTTGTTGAGAAAACAAACATCTTCATTGCCGAACATTGTACTGTGTGAAATAACCTAATTTCGTTCTAGGAATCAGTTGCTTTCCTACAAAGAAGGTTGAGTAGAGCAAGTTCAAACTTTCCTCGTTAATGTAATCTAAAACGATGCACAACTTAGTAGATTCGCCTCATTTCTAAAGTAGTTTTTTTAGAAAACAAACATGTTCATTACCGAACACTCTACTATATGAAATAAGCTTGTTCGGTTCTAGGAATCACTTGCTTTCCTACGAAGAAGGTAGAGTCCAGCAAGTTCAAACTTTCCTAGTTTGTGTAATCTAACAAGATGTAGAAGTTAGCAGATTCACCTCGTTTCTAAAGTAGTTTCTTGAGAAAAGAAACATCTTCAGTACCGAACAGTGTACTGTGTGAAATAAGTTAATTCGGTTCTAGGAATCACTTTCCTTTCTACGAACATGGTTGAGTTTAGCAAGTTGAAACTTTCCTTGTTAATGCAATCTAAAAAGAGGTCCAAGTTAGTAGATTCGATTCATTTGTAAAATGGTTTCTTGAGAAAACAAACATCTTCATTGCCGAACATTGTACTGTGTGAAATACGCTAATTCGGTTCTAGGAATCACTTGCTTTCCTACAAAGAAGGTTGATTGCAGCAAGTTCAAACTTTCCTTGTTAATGTAATCTCAAAAGATGCACAACTTAGTAGATTCGCCTCCTTTCTAAAGTAGTTTGTTTAGAAAACAAACATCTTCATTTCCGAACACTTTACTATGTGAAATAAGCTAGTTCGGTTCTAGGAATCACTTGCCTTCCTACGAAGAAGGTTGAGTGTAGCAAGTTCAAACTGTCCTAGTTTCTGTAATCTAACAAGATGTACAAGTTAGTAGATTCGCCTAATTTCTAAAGTAGTTTCTTTAGAAAACAAACATCTTCAGTACTGAACACTGTACTGTGTGAAATAAGATAATTCTGTTGTAGGAATCAATTTCTTTTCTCCGAAGATGGTTGAGTTTAGCAAGTTCAAACTTTCTTTGTTAATGTAATTTAAAAATATGTACAATAGTAGATTTGCCTCATTTCTAAAGTAGTTTGTTTAGAAAACAAACAGCTTGATTACCAAACACTGTACTATGTGAAATAAGCTAGTTCTGTTCTCGGAATCACTTGCTTTCCTATGAAGAAGGTTGAGTGCAGCAAGTTCAAACTTTCCTAGTTTGTATAATCTAACAAGATGTACAAGTTAGTTGATTCGCCTCATTTCTAGCTAGTTGCTTTAGAAAAGAAACATCTTCAGTACCAAATACTGTTCTGTGGGAAATAAGTTAATTCGGTTCTAGGAATCAGTTTCCTTTCTATGATGATGGTTGAGTGCAGCAAGTTCAAACGTTCCTTGTTAATGTAATCTGAAAAGATGTCAAAGTTAGTAGATTCACCTCATTTCTAAAGTAGGTTGTTTAGAAAAGAAACATCTTCATTGCCGAACACTGTACTGTGTGAAATAAGCTATTGCGGTTCTAGGAATCAGTTGCTTTCCTACGAAGAAGGTTGAGTCCAGCAAGTTGAAACTTTCCTTGTTAATGTAATCCAAAAAGATGTACAACCTGGTAGATTCGCCTCATTTGTAAAGTAGTTTGTTTAGAGAACAAACATCTTCATTGCCGAACACTGTACTGTGTGAAATAAGCTATTGCAGTTCTAGGAATCAGTTGCTTTCCTACAAAGAAGGTTGAGTGCAGCAAGTTGAAACTTTCCTTGTTAATGTAATCCAAAAAGATGTACAACCTAGTAGATTCGCCTCATTTGTAAAGTAGTTTGTTTAGAAAACAAACATCTTCATTTCCTAACGAACACTGTTTAGTGAAATAAACAATCACTTGCTTCATTTCTAAAGAAGGTTGAGTGTTTATTTAGTTCAAACTGTTTCTAGTTTCTGTAATCTAACAAGATGTACAAACCTAGTAGATTCGCCTCATTTCTAAAGTAGTTTGTTTAGAAAACAAACATCTTCATTACTGAACACTGTACTGTGTGAAATAAGATAATTTGTTCTTTTTCTTTTCTCCAAAGATGGTTGAGTGCAGCAAGTTCAAACTTTCCTTGTTAATGTAATTTAAAAGATGTACAAGTTAGTAGATTTGCCTCATTTGAAAAGTAGTTTGTTGAGAAAACAAACATCTTTATTTCCCAACAATGTACTGTGTGAAATAAGCTAGTTCTAGAAATGTTCTAGGAATCAGTTGCTTTTTACAAAGAAGGTTGAGTGCAGCAAGTTCAAACTTTCCTTGTTAATGTAATCTAAAAAGATGTACAAGTTAGTAGATTCGCCTCATTTGTAAAGCAGTTTGTTGAGAAAAAGAAACATCTTCATTGAGAAAAAGCAAACATTTTCATTGCTAAAGATCAGCAAGTTCAAACTTTCCTTGTTAATGTAATCTAAAAGATGTACAAGTGTAGATTCAATTTCTAAAGTAGTTTGTTTAGAAAACAAACATCTTCATTGCCAAACACTGTACTGTGTGAAATAAGCTAATTTCGGTTCTAGGAATCAGTTGCTTTCCTACG
The DNA here is from genome assembly GCA_036365145.1 of Orientallactaga sibirica. NCBI lineage: Eukaryota > Metazoa > Chordata > Mammalia > Rodentia > Dipodidae > Orientallactaga > Orientallactaga sibirica. Next base: position 613,026 of record JAEOAD010000029.1, on the reverse strand, counting down.
AAGAAGGTTGAGTGCAGCAAGTTCAAACTTTCCTTGTTAATGTAATCTAAAATGTACAACCTAGTAGATTCGCCTCATTTGTAAAGTAGTTTGTTTAGAAAACAAACATCTTCATTGCACTGTACTGTGTGAAATCAGTTTGTTCTAATTGCTTTCCTACTGAAGAAGGTTGAGTCCAGCAAGTTGAAACTTTCCTTGTTAATGTAATCTAAAAAGATTTGTTTTGTTTAGAAAAGAAACATCTTCATTGCCTAACATTGTACTGTGTGAAATAAGCAAGTTCGCTTCTAGGAATCAGTTGCTTTTTACAAAGAAGGTTGAGTGCAGCAAGTTCAAACTTTCCTTGTTAATGTAATCTAACAAGATGTACAAATTAGTAGATCCTCATTTGAAAAGTAGTTTTTGTCTTTATTCAACAATGCACTGTGTGAAGTAAGCTATTTCGGTTCTAGAAATAGTTTGTTGATGTAATCTAAAAAGATTTACAACTTAGTAGATTCGCCTCATTTGTAACATAGTTTATTGAGAAAACAAACATCTTCTGTTTGCAATCACTGTACTGTGTTAAATAAGCTAATGCATTATGAATCAGTTGCTTTCCTCACGAAGAAGATTGAGTGCAGCAAGTTCAAACTTTCCTTGTTAATGTAATCTAAAATGATGTACAACTTAGTAGATTCGCCTTATTTGTAATGTAGTTTGTTGAGAAAAGAAACATCTTCATTGCCAAACATTGTACTGTGTGAAATAAGCAAGTTCGGTTCTAGGAATCAGTTGCTTTTTTTACGAAGAAGGTTGAGTGCAGCAAGTTCAAACTTTCCTTGTTAATGTAATCTAAAAATGTATCAAGTTAGTAGATTCACCTCATTTCTAAAGTAGTTTGTTTAGAAAACAAACATCTTCATTCCCAAACACTGATCTGTGTGAAATAAGCAAGTTCTGTTCTAGGAATCAGTTGCTCTCCTACGAAGAAGGTTGAGTGCAGCAAGTTCAAACTGTCCTTGTTTGTGTAATGTCAAAAGGATGTACAACTCAGTAGATTCGCCTCATTTCTAAAGTAGTTTGTTTAGAAAACAAACATCTTCATTCCCAAACACTGTACTGTGTGAAATAAGGTAGTTCTGTTTTAGGCATCAGTTGCTTTCCTACGAAGAAGGTTGAGTGCTGCAAGTTCAAACTTTCCTTTTTTGTGTCATCTAACAAGATGTACTACTTACAAGTTTCCCTCATTTCTAAACTACATTGTTTAGAAAACAAACACCTTCAATACCAAATACTGTACTGTGTGAAATCAGTTGTTTCGGTTTTAGGAATCAGATGCTTTCCTACGAAAAAGGTTGAGTACAGCAAGTTGAAACTTTCCTTGTTCATGTAATCTAAGAAAGAAGTACAACTTAGTAGATGGGCCTCATTTCTACAGTAGGTTTTTCAGAAAACAAACATTTTCATTCCCGAACACAGTAATGTGTGAAATAATCTAGTTCGGTTCTAGGAATCAGTTGCTTTCCTACGAAGAAGGTTGAGTGTAGCAAGTTCAAACTTTCCTTGTTTGTGTAATCTAACAAGATGTACTACTTACAAGTTTCCCTTCATTTCTAAACTACCCTGTTGAGAAAACAAACTCCATCAATCCTAAACACCGTATTGTGTGAAGTAAGTTGTTTCGGTTCTAGGAATCAGTTATTTTCCTACGAAGAAGGTTGAGTGCAGCAACATCAAACTTTCCCAGTTTGTGTAATATAAGAAGATGTACAAGTTAGTAGATTTGCCTCATTTCTAAAGTGGTTTCTTTAGAAAACAAACATCTTCTGTAACGAACACTGTACTGTGTGAAATAAATTAATTCGGTTCTAGGAATCAGTTTCCTTTCTACGTAGATGGTTGAGTGTAGCCAGTTCAAACGTTCCTTGTTAATGTAACCTAAAAAGATCTACAACTTAGTAGATTTGCTTCATTTCTAAACTATCTCGTTTAGAAAACAAACACCATCAATCCCAAATACTGTATTTTATGAAGTAAATTGTTGAGATTCTAGGAATGAGTTGCTTTCCTACGAAGAAGGTTGATTGCAGCAAGTTCAAACTTTCCTCGTTTGTGTAATGTTACAGGATGTACAACTCAGTAGATTCGCTTCATTTCTAAAGTAGTTTGTTTAGATAACAACCATCTTCATTGCCTAACACTGTACTGTGTGAAATAAGGTAGTTCGGTTCTAGGAATGAGTTGCTATCCTACGAAGAAGGTTGAGTTCAGCAAGTTGAAACTTTCCTTCTTAATGTAATCTAAAAAGATGTAAAACTTTGTAGATTGGCCTCATTTCTACAGTAGGTTGTTTAGAAAACAAACATCTTCAGTGCCGAACACTGTACTGTGTGAAATAAGCTAGTTTGGTTCTAGGAATCAGTTGCTTTCCTACGAAGAAAGTTGAGTGCAGCAAGTTCAAACTTTCCTTGTTTGTGTAATCTAACAAGATGTACTACTTATACGTTTCGCTTCATTTCTAAATTACCTTGTTTAGGAAGCAATCACCATCAATTGTAAATACTGTATTCTGTGAAGTAAGTTGTTTCAGTTCTAGGAATCAGTTGCTTTCCTACGAAAAAGGTGGAGTGCAGCAAGTCCAACCTTTCCTAGTTGATGTAATCTAAAAAGATGTACAACTTAGTAGATTCCCCTCATTTCTAAAGTAGTTTGTTTAGAATAAAAACATCTTCATTACCGAACAGTGTAGTATGTGAAATAAGCTAGTTCGGTTCTAGAAATCACTTCCTTACCTACGCAGAATGTTGAGTGCCGCAAGTTCAAACTTTCCTTGTTTGTGTAATCTAAGAAGATGTACAAATTACAAGTTTCCCTTCATTTCTAAACTCCTTTGTTTAGAAACCAAACATATTCATTGCCGAACACTGTACTCTGTGAAATAAGTTAATACGTTTCTAGGTATCAGTTTCCTTTTTTCGAAGATAGTTGAGTGCAGCAAGTTCAAACTTTCCTTGCTAATGTAATCTAAAAAGATGTAAAAAGTAGTAGATTGGATTCATTTCTACAGTAGGTTGTTTAGAAAACAAACATCTTCAGTGCCAAACACTGTACTGTGTGAATAAAGCTAGTTCGGTTCTAGGAATCAGATGCTTTCCCTACGAAGAAGGTTGAGTACAGCAAATTCAACCTTTCCTTGTTTGTGTAATGTAACAGGATGTACAACTAAGTATATTCGCTTCATTTCTAAAGTAGTTTGTTTAGAAAACAGACATCTTCATTGCAGAACACTGTACTGTGTGAAATAAGCTAGTTTGGTCCTAGGAATTAGTTGCTTCCCTACGAAGAAGGTGGAGTGCAGCAAATTCAAACTTTCCTGATGTACTACTTTCAAGTTTCATTTCATTTCTCAACTACCTTCTTTACAAAACAAACACCATCAATCCCAAATACTGTATTGTGTGAAGTAAGTTGTTTCAGTTCTAGGAATCAGTTGCTTTCCTACGAAGAAGGTTGAGTGTAGCAAGTTCAAAATTTCCTAGTTTGTGTAATCTAACAAGATGTACAAGTTATTATATTCGACTCATTTCTAAAGTAGTTTGTTTAGAAAACAAACATCTCCTCTATATTATCTTTTTCTTCCCTCATCTTCCTAGGTGCAGACTTATAACTGTTGATCTGAAACACCTACAAGTTTTCCCAAAATAGACAGACTTCTGTCAGAGTTCTTGGTGACCCACCAAAGGTTAATGGCAAGACCCTACTGTTGAAGACAGCTTACGTGTGTGAGACCAAACACGAAGAGATATGTTCAGAATCTAGAAGAGGGTCAGTCCCCAGACAGTTACCTAGTCTAGTACCAGAGGGCACTATACAAGCAACTGGGGGAAAATGACCGACATCTGTCCAAACAACTGGCAGTCTAAGATACCCAGCTGGAAACAACTTGACGTAATGCTCATACAAGTGCAGTAGTGGCAATCAGCCATGGTGGGTAACCAACTGCTCTTGATTTGGCTAATAGATCCACTCAGTGGAATGGAACTCATTGCTGGAACTGGGAAATAAGTCAAAACCAGGTACAAAAAATGAGCTCAGTCTCCAAGATCAAGATACCACCAAATGTGGGCTAGAAGAGAGCCAACGCATATAAATTTCCCTCCAAAACATAGATGGTCATCCCTTCTACCTAGCACTAACTTTTCTCTCAGATGGAGAATTTGCTTATCTTTTTTCAGGTGGACATCGAACCTGAAGGGAGGATCAGCTAACCACACCTCACCAGGGCCCCAGCTGAAACCATAGAACAACTCAGGGGAAGGGCAAGAGTTCAGTATTCATGGCGATCATGACACCAGCAAAAGGCCGAAGGAGAGAAACACAGAGAACATCCAACTCCAACTAAGCCAGAGATCCAGAGACGCAGAGGCTCCCGAAACCGCATCACTGAAGCAGAACTACAATGACCCCAATGTGGCTCAGGGAAACTTTTGGAAGAGGGGGCAGAAAGATTGTTAGAGCCATAGTTGTGGCATTATGCACAGAGACTGGGGCCAACCCCACAGAACTCTTAACCAACCTCACAATGCTTGACGCACATTCCCCATTGACAAGGGTCCCTTTGAAAGTGGGAGGACAGGGAGGAGGACAATGGATACTTTACTATGAATGTAAAATCAAAATAATATAAATAAAAATATATATATATTAAAAAAATGTACAAGTTAGTAGATTCGTCTCAATCCTAAAGTAGTTTGTTTAGAAAACAAACATCTTCATTTCCGAACCCTGTACTGTGTGAAATAAGTTAATTCTTTTCAAGGAATCAGTTTCTTTTCTACGAAGATGGTTGAGTGCAGCAAGTTGGCACTTTCCTTGTTAATTTAATCTAAAAAGATGTACAACTCAGTAGATTCGCATCATTTCTAAAGTAATTTCTTTAGAAAACAAACATCTTCATTGAAAACACTGTACTGTGTCAAATAAGCTAGTTCGGTTCTAGGAATCAGTTGGTTTCCTAAGAAGAAGGTTGAGTGCAACAAGTTCAAACTTTCCTTGTTTTTGTAATGTAACAGGATGTACAACTTAGTAGATTCACATATTTCTAATGTAATTTCTTTAGAAAAGAAACATCTTCAGTGCCAAACACTGTATTGTGTGAAATTAGGTATTTCGGTTCTAGGAATCAGTTGCTATCCTACGAAGAAGGTTGAGGGCAGCAAGTTCAAACTTTCCTTGTTTGTGTAATGTAACAGGATGTACCACTCAGTAGATTCACTTCATTTATAAAGTAGTTTGTTTCAAAAACAAACATCTTCAGTGCCGAACACTGTACTGTGTGAAATAAGCTAGTTCGGTTCTAGGAATAAGTTGCTCTCCTATGAAGAAGGTTGAGTGCAGAAAATTCAAAGTTTCCTTCTAATGTATTCTAACAAGATGTTCTACTTACAAGTATCGCTTCATTTCTAAACTACCTTGTTTAGAAAACAAACACCTTTAATCGCAAATACAGTACTGTGTGAAAGAAGCTAGTTCAGTTCTAGGAATCAGTTTCTTTTTCGATTTAAGATGATTGAGTGCAGCAAGTACAAACTTTCCTTGTTAATGTAATCTAAAAAGATGTACAACACAGTAGATTACCCTCATTTGTAAAGTAGTTTGTTGAGAAAACAAACATCTTCATTGCCGAACCCTGTACTGTGTCAAATAAGCCACTTCGGTAGTAGGAATCAGTTGCTTTCCTACGAAGAAGGTTGAGTGCAGCAAGATCAAATTTCGTTCTTTGTGTAATCTAAAAAGATGTACCAATTACAAGTTTCGCTTCATTTCTAAACTACTTTGTTTAGAAAACAAACATATTCATTGCCCAACACTTTACTGTGTGAAATAAGCTTGTTCAGTTCTAGGAATCAGTTTCTTTTCGACCAAGATGGTTGAGTGGAGCAAGTTCAAACTTTCCTTGTTTGTGTAATGTAACAGCATGTAAAACTTAGTAGATTTGGTTCATTTCTAAAGTAGTTTGTTTAGAAATAAAACATCTTCAGTGCCAAACACTGTACCGTGTGAAATACGCTAGTTCGGTTCTAGGAATCAGTTGCTTTCCTACGAGGATTGTTGGGTGCAGCAAGTTCAAACTTTTCCTGTTTCTAAAATGTCACAGGATGTACAACTTAGTAGATTCACCTCATTTCTAAAGTAGTTTGTTTAGAAAACAAACATCTTCATTGCCGAACACTGTACTGTGTGAAATAAGCTAGTTCGGTTCTCGGAATCAGTTCCTTTCTTACGAAAAAGGTTGAGTGCAGCAAGTTAAAACTTTCCTGGTTTGTGTAATGTAACAGGATGTACAACGTAGTAGATTTGCTTCATTTCTAAACCAGTTTGTTTAGAAAACAAACATTTTCCTTGCGGAACACTGAATTTTGTGAAGTAAGCTTCTTCGGTTCTAGGAATCAATTTCTTTTTGACGAAGCTGGTTGAGTGCAGTAAGTTCAAACTTTCCTTGTTAATGTAATCTATACAGATATACAACTTAGTAGATTGGCCTCATTTCTACAGTAGGTTGTTTAAAAAACAAACATCTTCATTCCCGAACTCTGTACTGTGTGAAATAAGCTAGTTTGGTTCTAGGATTCAGTTGCTTTCCTACGACGATGGTTGAGTTCAGCAACTTCAATCTTTTCTTTTTTGTGTAATGTCACAGGATATACAACGTAGTAGATTTGATTCATTTCTAAAGTAGTTTGTTTAGAAAACAAACATCTTCATTGCTTAATACTGCACTGTGTGAAATAAGCTGGTGCAGTTCTAGGAATCAGTTGCTTTCCTACGAAGAAGGTTGAGTCCAGCAAGTTCAAACTTTCGTTGTTAATGTAATCTAAAAAGATGTACAACTTAGTAGATTCGCCTCATTTCTAAAGTAGTTGGTTTAGAAAACAAACATGTTCATTCCCGAACCCTGTACTGTGTGAAATAAGCCAGTTCGGTCATGGAATCAGTTGCTTTCCTACGAAGAAGGTTGATTTCAGCAAGTTCAAACTTTCCTTGTTTGTGTAATGTAACAGGATGTACAACTTAGTAGATTTGGTTCATTTCTAAAGTAGTTTGTTTAGAAAACAAACGTCTTCATTGCCGAACACTGTACTGTGTGAAATAAGCTAGGTCGGTTCTAGGAAAAAGTTGCTTTCCTAAGAGGATGGTTGAGTGCAGCAAGTTCAAACTTTCCTACTTTGTGTAATCTCACAAGAGGTACAAATTAGTAGATTCACCTCATTTCTAATGTAGTTTCTTTAGAAAACAAATATCTTCATTGCCGAACACTATGCTTTGTGAAATAACCTAGTTTGGTTATAGGAATCAGTTGCTTTCCTAAGAGGATGCTTGAGTGCAGCAAGTTCAAACTTCTCCTGTTTGTGAAATGTCACAGGATGTACAACTTTGTAGATTCACTTCATTTCTAAAGTAGTTTGTTTAGAAAACAAATATCTTCATTGCCGAACACTATGCTGTGTGAAATAAGCTAGTTTGGTTCTAGGAATCAGTTGCTACTACCAAGAAGGTTGTGTGAAGCAAGTTCAAACTTTCCTTGTTTGTGTAATGTAACAGTATATACAACTTAGTAGATTCGCTTCATTTCTAAGGTAGATTGTTTAGAAAACAAAGATCTTCAATTCCGAACATTGTACTGTGTGAAGTAAGCTAGTTCGGTTCTAGGAATCAGTTTCTTTTCGACAAAGATGGTTCACTGCAGCAAGTTCAATCTTTCCTTTTAATGTAATCTAAAAAGATGTACAACTGAGTAGATTCGCCTCATTTCTAAAGTAGTTTGTTTAGAAAACAAACATCTTCCTTACAGAACACTGTACTTTGTGAAATGAGCTAGTTCGGTTCTAGGAATCACTTGCTTTCCTATGAAGAAGGTTGAGTGCAGAAAGTTCAAACTTTCCTTGTTTATGTAATCCAACAAAATGTACACATTACAACTTTCGCTTCATTTCTAAACTACTTTGTTTAGAAAACAAACATATTCATTGGAAACACTATACTGTGTGAAGTAAGCTAGTTCGGTTCTAGGAATCAGTTTCTTTTCGACGAAGATGGTTGAGTTCAGCAAGTTCAAACTTTACTTGTTAATGTAATCTAAAAAAATGTACAACTGAGGAGATTTGCCTCATTTGTAAAGTAGTTTGTTGAGAAAACAAACATCTTCATTGCCGAACATTGTATGGTGTGAAATAAGCTAGTTCAGATCTAGGAATCAGTTGCTTTCTACGAAGAAGGTTGAGTGCAGCAAGTTCAAACTTTCCTAGTTTGTGTAATCTAACAAGATGTACAATTATTAGATTCGCCTCATTTCTAAAGTAGTATGTTTAGAAAACAAACATCTTCATTCCCAAACCCTGTACTGGGTGAAATAAGCAAGTTCGGTTTGAGGAATCAGTTGCTTTTGTACGAAGATGGTTGAGTGCAGCAAGGTCAAAATTTCCTTGTTAATGTAGTCTAAAAATATGTACAACTTAGTACATTCGCCTCATTTGTAAAGCAGTTTGTTGAAAAGTAAACATCTTTATTACCAAAACTGTACTGTGTGAAGTAAGCTATTTCGGTTCTAGGAATCAGTTCCTTTTCGTCGAAGATGGTTGAGTGCAGAAAGTTCAAACTTTCCTTGTTAACAAAATCTAAAAAGATTTACAACTTAGTAGATTCGCCTCATTTATAAAGCAGTTTGTTGAGAAAACAAACATCTTCATTGCCTAACATTGTACTGTGTGAAATAAGCTAGTTCGATTCTGGGAATCAGTTGCTTTCCTACGAAGGAGGTTGAGTGCAGCAAGTTCAAACTTTCCTAGTTTCTGTAATCTAACAAGATGTACAAGATAGTAGATTCGCCTCCTTTCTAAAGTAGTTTGTTTAGAAAACAAACATCTTCATTGCCGAACACTGTACTGTGTGAAATAAGCTAGTTCGTTTGTAGGAATCAGATTCTTTTCTACGAAGATGGTTGAGTGCATCAAGTTCAAAAGGTCCTTGTTCATGTAATCTAGACATATGTACAACTTAGTAGATTCGCCTCATTTGTAAAGTAGTTTGTTGAGAAAACAAACATCTTAATTGCCGAACTTTGTACTGTGTGAAATAAGCGAGTTCGGTTCTAGGAATCAGATTCTTTTCTACTAAGAAGGTTGAGTGCAGCAAGTTCAAACTTTCCTTGTTTGTGTAATCTAACAAGATGTGCAAATTAGTAGATTCGCCTCATTTTTAAAGCAGTTTGTTGAGAAAATAAACATCTTCATTGCCAAACATTGTACTGTGTGAAATAAGATAGTTCGGTTCTAGGAATCAGTTTCTTTTCTACGAAGAAGGTTGAGTGCAGCAAGTTCAAACTTTCCTTGTTTGTGTAATCTAACAAGATGTGCAAGTTAGTAGATTCGCCTCATTTCAAAAGTAGTTTGTTTAGAACACAAACATCTGCATTGCCGAACACTGTACTGTTTGAAATAAGCTAGTGCGGTTCTCGGAATCAGTTGCTTTCCTACGAAGAAGGTTGAGTGCAGCAAGTTCAAACCTTCCTTGTTTGTGTAATCTAACAATATATACAAGTTAGTAGATTCGCCTCACTTCTAAAGTAGTTTGTTGAGAAAACAAACATCTTTATTGCCCAACACTGTACTGTGTGAAGTAAGCTATTTCGGTTCTAGGAATGAGTTTCTTTTCGACGAATATGGTTGAGGGCAGCAAGTTCAAACTTTCCTTGTTAATGTAATCTAAAAAGATTCACAACTTAGTAGATTCACTTCATTTGTAAAGTAGTTTGTTGAGAAAACAAACATCTTCATTGCCGATCACTGTACTGTCTGAAATAAGCTAGTTCGGTTCCAGGAATCAGTTGTTTTTCTACGAAGAAGGTTGAGTAAAGCAAGTTCAAACTTTCCTTGTTAATGTAATCTAAAAAGATGCACCACTTAGTAGATTCACCTCATTTCTAAAACAGTTTGTTGAGAAAACAAACATCTTCATTGCCGAACATTGTACTGTGTGAAATGAGCTCGTTCATTTCTAGGAATCAGTTGCTTTTCTACAAAGACGATCAAGTGCAGCAAGTTCAATCTTTCCTAGTTTGTGTAATCTAACAAGATGTACAAGTTAGTAGATTCCCCTCATGTCTAAAGAATTTTCTTTAGAAAACAAACATCTTCAGTACTGAACACTGTACTGTGTGAAAAAAGTAAATTTGGTTCTAGGAATCAGTTTCCTTTCTGCGAAGATCGTTGAGTTTAGTAAGTTCAAACTTTCCTTGGTAATGTAATCTAAAAAGATGTCCAAGTTAGTAGATTCACCTCATTTCTAAAGTAGTTTGTTGAGAAAACAAACATCTTCATTGCCGAACATTGTACTGTGTGAAATGAGCTTGTTCGTTTCTAGGAATCAGTTGCTTTCCTACGAAGACTGTCGAGGGCAGCAAGTTCAAACTTTCTTAGTTTGTGTAATCTAAGAGGGTGGACAAGTTAGTAGACTCACATCATTTCTAAAGTAGTTTGTTGAGAAAACAAACATCTTCATTGCCGAACATTGTACTGTGTGAAATTAGCAAGTTCCGTTCTACGAAGCAGTTGCCTTTCTACAAAGAAGGTTGAATGCAGCAAGTTCAAACATTCCTTGTTTGTGTGATCTAAGAAGATGTACAAGTCAGTAGATTCACCTCATTTCTAAAGTAGTTTGCTTAGTAAAGTAACATCTTCATTGCTGAACGTTGTAATGTGTGAAATAAGCTAGTTCATTCTAGGAATCAGTTGCTTTCCTACGAAGAAGGTTGAGTGCAGCAAGTTCAATCTTTCCTAGTTTGTGTAATCTAAAAAGATGTACAAGTTAGTAGATTCGCCTCATGTCTAAAGTAGTTTCTTTAGAAAACAAACATCTTCAGTACCGAACACTGTACTGTGTGAAAAAAGTTAATTCGGTTCTAGGAATCAGTTTCCTTTCTACGAAGATGGTTGAGTTTAGAAAGTTCAAACTTTCCTTGTTAATGGAATCTAAAAAGACGTCCAAGTTAGTAGATTTGACTCATTTCTAAAGTAGTTTGTTGAGAAAACAAACATCTTCATTGCCGAACATTGTACTGTGTGAAATAAGCTAATTCGGTTCTAGGAATCAGTTGCTTTCCTACGAAGAAGGTTGAGTGCATCAAGTTCAAATTTTCTTAGTTTGTGTAATCTAACAGGGTGGACAATTTAGTAGATTCACATCCTTTCTAAAGTAGTTTGATTAGAAAAGAAACATCTTCATTGCCGAACATAGTACTGTGTGAAATGAGCAAGTTCCGTTCTAGGAAGCACTTGCCTTTCTACAAGGAAGGTTGAATGCAGCAAGTTCAAACATTCCTTGTCTAACAAGATTTACAAGTCAATAGATTCGCCTCATTTCTAAAGTAGTTTGCTTAGTAAACTAACATCTTCATTGCCGAACATTGTAATGTGTGAAATAAGCTAGTTCTGTTCTAGGAATCAGTTGCTTTCCTACGAAGAAGGTTTAGTGCAGCAAGTTCAATCTTTCCTAGTTTGTGTAATCTAACAAGATGTACAAGTTAGTAGATTCGCCTCATGTCTAAAGTAGTTTCTTTAGAAAACAAACATCTTCAGTACCGAACACTGTACTCTGTGAAATAAGCTGGTTTGGTTCTAGGAATCAGTTGCCTTTCTATGAAGAAGGTTGAGTGCAGCAAGTTCAAACTTTCCTTCCTTGGGTGATCTAAAAAGATGTACAAGTTAGTAGATTCACCTCCTTTCTAAAGTAGTTTGTTTAGAAAACAAACATCTTCATTGCCGAACACTATACTGTGTGAAATAAGCTAGTGCGGTTCTAGGAATCAGTTGCTTTTTTACGAAGAAGGTTGAGTGCAGCAAGTACAAACTTTCCTTGTTTGTGTAATCTAACAAGATGTACAAGTTACTAGATTCACCTCATTTGTAAAGTAGTTTGTTGAGAAAACAAACATCTTTATTGCCCAACACTGTACTGTGTGAAGTAAGCTATTTCAGTTCTAGGAATGAGTTTCTTTTCGACAAAGATGGTTGAGTGCAGCAAGTTAAAACTTTCCTTGTTAATGTAATCTAAAAAGATGTCCAATTTAGTAGATTCGACTCATTTGAAAAGTAGTTTGTTGAGAACACAAACATCTTCATTGCCAAACATTGTACTGTGTGAAATGAGCTAGTTACTTTCTAGGAATCAGTAGCTTTCCTACGAAGAAGGTTGAGTGCAGCAAGTTCAAACTTTCTTAGTTTGTGTAATTTAACAAGATGAAAAAGTTAGTAGATTCACCTCATTTCTGAAGTCGTTTGTTGAGAAAACAAACATCTTCATTGCCGAACTTTGTACTGTGTGAAATAAGCTAATTCGGTTCTAGGAATCAGTTGCTTTCCTACAAAAAGGTTGAGTGCAGCAAGTTCAAACTTTCCTTGTTTGTGTAATGTTGCAGGATATACAACTCAGTAAATTCGCTTCATTTCTAATGTAGATTGTTTAGAAAACAAACACCTTCATTCGCAAACACTGTACTGTGTGAAATAAGTTAGTTCGGTTTTAGGCATCAGTTGCTTTCCTAAGAATAAGGTTGAGTGCAACAAGTTCCAAATGTCCTTGTTTCTGTAATGTAACATGATGTAAAACTTAGTAGATTCACTTCACTTCCAAAGTAGTTTGCTTAGTAAACTAACATCGTCATTGCCGAACATTGGAATGTGTGAAATAAGCTAGTTCGGTTCGAGGAATCACTTGCTTTCCTACGAAGAAGGTTGAGTGCAGCAAGTTCAAACTTTCCTAGTTTGTGTAATCTAACAAGATGTCCAAGCAAGTAGATTTGCCTCATTTCTAAAGTAGTTTGTTTAGAAAACAAACATCTTCATTGCCGAACAATGTACTGTGTGAAATAAGCTATTGCAGTTCTAGGAATCAGTTGCTTTCCTTCGAAGAAGGGTGAGTGCAGCAAATTCAAACTTTCCTTGTTAGTGTAATCTAACAAGATGTACTATTTACACGTTTCCCTCATTT